>BROI01000001.1:1730000-2330000 GCA_027923505.1 Mayamaea pseudoterrestris
ACATCCTAGCCTCACTCTTATAAGTTCATATATAGTACCATGATATACCAAGCTTCTCACACATCACCACCACAACTCCAGAGTTCCTCTGTCTTTTGGCCTGCAACTGTTCATTGAATGGCGCTTTAGCATGTTGCAGAGGAAGGTAGTCATTGCAGCACCTCAAACACCTCTTTTATTGTTTCAGAATGTTTCTAAATGTTAAGCAGGAGAAATCAATACATTATGCTGCTAACATCAAGTTACAGTTGGCTTAAAAATAACAGAACTTGCAGTGTGCTACCTGCATATAAGTTGCCTTGACTCACCTCACAGTGCTTCAGCATATTGACTTAAATGATTGTATGCTTGATCAAAAAGTTGATTTGCATGGCATGCACCACTGCAACTCCAAACGGAATAATCCAAACTAATGGTATATACATGAGTCAATGGCATCTTTAACATCAAACGGGTAACTGGCTATACACCAATAATGATACTTTGGTGTAGCACTGACTTTGTACCAAGGCCATGGTCCTTAGATTTGGAAGATCCATGCACATTTTTTCCCAACATCTTGATTTGTCCTACGATAGAGGGACACCCTTTATCGATGTGCTGCCTGCACCTACCTGCGACACCACTGCAACACCTGCCCATCCTCTTGTCATGGCTCCAAAGCCTGCATGGTCATCAACACTTGCACATGGGATGTTGCTCGTCAAGCCAATACCTATTGACATGCCTGCCTCACCACCATCCATTACCAATGTTGAGTCATGAGATTGCACCACTGGGAGGAACCAATCCTACCTGTCAAATGCCAACTCAACCCTTTTGCTGACAAAACTGTCTTGCTTCATGCCCATTTGCCTCCCTTTTAATTCAATACACTCAACTCAGCTAACAACTTGCTCTCCACCTTCTACATGCCTCACTCCCTCCCAAAGCTTGTCCATTGCTTGCTCTCACTTGCCCAATTCATGAGGCAGTTTATGGTGCTTTCTCCACAACACCAAGAATGCTTGTCTCACTTGCCATCTACTCACATAACCTAGTCATGCCTTCCTGTCTACTAATTATGGGGCTGTGTTGATCACAATAAATTTCAAATCTAAAGGCACAAAGGTGCAGCTACTCTGCTGATTACTTTATATAGCATCCCCATGCTTGCACTTACAATGCACCCACTCAGTCTTTGTACACAACAACAAGGCCTCACACAATTGTTTGACCACCTTGCTGCATCTAATCTCTTTCTTTTTATGGATTCTGGTGAGGGTGTGTGTGTTATTTGTGAATACTCCATTAAATCAATCACTCTTCTTTCCACCATCCCTCACTCTTAGCCACATGATTAGCCATGAGCCTCGGTGCTTACTACCATGATCACACAAATGTAACAGTTCAATAATATTGATCTGTCCTTTGTGCCTTCTCTGTCTGCTTGTAGTGATCCTGATGCCCCTCAACAATATCACTACAAATTTTGGATAGCAATAATTTCACACACAATTGCCTTTGATAACAGTTGAAAACACTGCCTTGTGACTGTTAAAGGCTTCCAATTTAAAATTTGGTGTTGCCAAGG
Source organism: Mayamaea pseudoterrestris (assembly GCA_027923505.1). Taxonomy (NCBI): domain Eukaryota; phylum Bacillariophyta; class Bacillariophyceae; order Sellaphorales; family Sellaphoraceae; genus Mayamaea; species Mayamaea pseudoterrestris. The sequence continues at coordinate 1,731,574 of BROI01000001.1, forward strand.
AATGGTTATGTCTATGCCTTGTATGACGGTGCTTAAAAGTTTATTCGCCGGCACAGCTCTGGTCCTTTGGCCACACAGTGGATGACTTGCTGCATTTGCATGAATGTCATCTGTGTATCGATACAGCTTGTGGCATAACAGTTCCGTTGGCTATTTGCAATGGCTTGCCACCAACCAATGAGGAGATTGCTGTGTTTCATCATGATGTTTTTACAGTGAACCAAGCCTGGACTCTGACTTCCATTGACAATGAATGGACTGATGATGCAATTGAGAAACTTCCAGTGCACAACAAAGACCTTGGATTTGTGGATGCCCAATGCAACAACTATGGTAATGTTGTGTATTGCGAGCATATGACTGCTATTGAACATCTCATGTTTGTTACGTCACAGTCTACTCCATGCTCTCAAAAGGGCATCCAGCCTTGTCAGCCAGACTATGCTGCGCTCTGGCCATACCTTGTTTGGACACAGTTAAATTGTGTCAAGTTGACTCAGCAAAACATGACAGCCTTCCACCATGCGTCGGCTCACATTCCGTCTTACCATCAAAGGATGGGTTGCTTCCCTGGAGTGAATTGCTGCTGTGTTGATGGCACCTTTGCTATTGACATGTTCTTCTCCAAGCATGCCACCTTTGACAATGGCATAACCAGTCATGGGGGATCACACATGATCCAGCTCTATTTGAGCAAGTCTACCTTGCCCACCGAGGTATATCCAATGCGTCATGAGTTTTAGATGCTGCGAGCTTTGGGAGATTTATTGCAAGGTTGGTGCACCCAATGTTTTGATGAGCAAAAATTCTGGAGTGCAGTTGGGCACGCAAGTTGAGACACTTTTTTGCGTGTATAACATCAAGGATCAACATAGTGAGCCAGGTTACCAGAACCAGAATCCTGCCAAGTGCCGCATCCAGGAAGTGGAAGTTGTCACTGAATGCGCCATGAACCACACTGGATTGCTGCATGACTCCTGGCTACTGTGTGCTTTGTTCATTGTCAGTTTGTTTAACCATTTGGCAATTGAGTCCCTTGGTGGGTGCATGCCTCTCCAGGCAGCCTTCAATGTCAAGCCTGATGTTTCTGTCTATTTGCAATTCCATTGGTGGGAACGTGTGTAATAAGAACTGGATGCTGATGAGTCTGCTAGATTTCTGAATTTGTCTGAGGGTGCTGGCCACTGGATTGGTATCACTGAGTATAAAGGTGCGCTTTGACTTACTGGATATTGAGCAACAAGACTGGTAAGGCCATCTGCAAGTGGAAGCACAGTCAGTCCCTGAGGGGGAGGAGTTACATCCAGTGGTGATGGTTGAGATTATCAATTAAGAGGATCCATGCAAAGTGCCATGTGGAGCACCAAGCAATGGGGGATCCTCATTCAACCTTGATGACACGATAATATCAGACGAACCTTTATTCCAGCGACTACAATGGACTCGGAGCGATCAACCTCTTCGTCCAGCGTAAAGCAAACAAACAAACTCAATTGCTAGAATAGTGCACGTTACTCGCTACTCTACTCGTGCGCTTCTTTCTCGTTCTCACTGGGTTCACGGTCGAGGTTCACGCCTCGATCGTCAGCGATTTCACTCATGTATGTGAGGATTCGGTCACAAGTGTGACTCAACCCTGCACAGGATTAAATGCATACAAAACACAGGTAGCTAACCGTCTTGTCATGAGACGCAGGTCAACTCAACTCAATAATATTGTGTCATCCCCCTTGATCTAGGCTTGTGACAACGATCGGTTTGCTGTATCATCCTTCCAGAAAAGAATCAGAATGATCAGGGGTCGGAACGTGGCATGCGGCAAGAACTTGGTAAGAACGTCGGCGACGTTCTGCTTGCCGAAGATGTGCTCAAAGTACAGAACATTGCTTGCAATGGCCTCGCGAACTCGGTGGTAGGCGAGCGCATTGTGTCACTTAGAAAGTGTGGAGTGCGGAATCGTTGACGACTTCTTGACACTTTCGTTGTCGCCGAACATCCAGGCTGGTCCACTCAAAGGAACTCCCAACATGCGTAGGGAGTATCGGAAATCCATAATCTGTTCCGTCGCGGTCTTGGCGACGACGAACTCGGATCCGTACGTTGCAGTCTCAACAGTATTCTGACGCTTGCAGAACCATTCGACGGGCGTCTGGTTCAGGAAATGCAGGACTCCCATTGCGGAACGTCCAGTAGTGTAATCATGGTACAGGTTCGCGTCCATAAAGGTAGTTAGTTGCACAGGCTTGCCCTTCGGGATCGGCATGTTCCACGGAAGCTCTTGCGATGAGTTACCGTAGAGACCGATTGCAACCAATCATACTTGGTAGGTTCCCCGTGATTGACGATCTTCGTCCGGGAAACGAATCGCCGCATCAGGGTACTCAGCTAGGTAACCGCGGACTCGCTGGCTCGGTCCAGGTGTCCCGGCGGGGCGCAGCGGAATCGGCCAAGTGTCATTACGGCACAATGAATGTCAAGTCGACATAGGGTCACTGCCCACTGGAGGGCACCAATAAGAGACTGGTACTGTTGAATGCCACGGGCATCCAGCTCTTCGGTAAGGTCAAGTTCGGGGTGGTCCCCGTCGTCAAGCGGTGACTTGCGCTTGCGTGGCTTCTCGCCAAACATGGTTTCGTAGTTCTTGAGCATGCGACCGACGTAGGTCTTCGCGCTCATGCAGAGGGTTCCATCGGGATCACGATAGAAGTCGGCTCCAAGGTGGTACTTGATGTCACCGACGCCCTTCAACTTGTACTTGTACTTGTCCTTGAGGAGGTCTGTGAAGGCTTGTGGATCTTTCATGGCCATAGCCAGATCGTCGACGAACACGCCGACGTACTCGTAGTGAGTGCCACAGTCTTTCATCCAGACGTCAGGGTCCGCGTAGCTTGGGTAGAATCCAATGTCGCGGAGTGTGTCGGCAAAGTGCTCATGCCAACGCGCGCCAGAAGTGCGCAATCCGTAAAGTGCCTTGTAGATGACCAAGGTATGGCCTTCCAATGGTCCAAACTCGGGACCGGCAACAATGTAGACCTTTTCCTTGGTCTTGGCCTCGAGGTAGGCGTTACCGACATCGGCAGCCCAAAACTTGAGGTCGTTCAGTTCAGCTAACAGTGCTATGGTTCGAATGCTTCGCATAGATACAACGCCGGAGTAGGCGGAGTCCTTGGGCGGAGCGGTCAAATGTCCCCCGGCGACGAGTCGGGCCTTACGTCGTAGATCGTTCTTGCAGTCGAAAACAAGATGCGCGTTGATGCGCTTCCAGTCACTTTCCATGAAGGCACCGATGCCCTTGTCGATGAAAGTGTCGTACTCGTGTAGCTGCTCCATCTCAGTCTTGACGGCGTCAGCCCACAGTGTGTTTCCATTAGCAGCGTCGAGGCGGTTCGCTTCCTTCCAGGTATTAGGAACTTGAACGCCAAACTTGAAACGCGCTTCTTGGACACGGTTCTTCTTTGCAGCCTTGCACATGCGGTTAAACATTTTAGTGCGTCCTGCCATGCGCCTCAAGCGCTTCCATCCATCCTTGTCCAGCATGCCCTTGCGCTTGCCATACTCGGCAACGGTCACAGGGTCGGACTTGATGATCAATGCGAGTGGCTCCCAGGTCTTCTCGCCATTTGCCCATTGGATGAGCAAGTTGTAGGATGAGCCGCGATACGTAGCGTCGGCTTGTGTCAGTGGACCTTCATGTCCGTCAATGAAATCAAACTTGTAGTACTGGTCGTCGTTGTCATCGTCCCCCAGTCGTAAAGAATCTTGCCGTTCGCAAAGGTCGGCTAGTTCGTTGTAGGTAATAAGCTCGTCGACGTCGCCGTCGCCGAGACTCAATCGAAACTTGATAATCTTGTGGTTGGCTTCATCGCGATCGTTCAGTTGCTCGATAACCTTGTAACGTCGCGTGGAGCCGTCTTCCTCGTCAAGAAGGACAGTGCGTCCCATCAGTTCAGCCGGAGTAAAGGACGGCATGGGTCCGTCGGGATCCAAACCGGCTAACTCGGCAGCGCTTTCCAACGTGAATGCGTCTTCATCCACGGTTCCCCCAGAATCAGGCGCTGGGGTCGGTGTAAGGTCGTGTTCAAACACCGGACCGACTAGGTCATACTCATCGTCAAAATCGTTGACAGTTTCGACTTGGACTCGTTCGCGCGCGGGGCGTGCGTCGAAGACAGGTTCCGCGAACAATGGTCGTTCGGACTCAGGTTCAGGAGCGCTTTCAGCTTCAGCGCGTAGGTTACGCCCTTCGGAGAAGGGACGAACGTTGGATCGGACGACAACCATTCCAGTCCGATCGGATCGAACTTGGTACGTGAGGATGTCACCCTTGTTCTCTGCAATGCCGACCCAGCGTCCTGCTGCTTCCTTGGTGTGAGGAAATGTCGGCGGCTCGTCGGCTCCAGCTTCGTACAGGACTCGTTCCCAGAACTTGAACTGCAGGAACGGCGAAATGTCGGGTACTCGGTTGAAGGCGGCTTCAGTAGGAGTCTTCCAGTTGAGGGACTCGGTTGCCAGATTGTTAAATAAGGCGATTACGTACAGCGCGCATAGGAGCCAGGCTCCAGCCGGTGCGCCCGTACGGTTCATGATGTTCTGGACTGATGACTTGACTTCTTGGATGCGACGCTCGGCAGGGTTCTGGTTCTGGTATCCGGGCTCGCTCTGTTGGTCACGAATCGCGTAGAATCGCAACAAAGTTTCAACTTGCTTCCCGAGCTGCACTCGCGAGTTATCGCTAATGAGCAAGTCGGGAGCGCCAATGTCTCGAATGAAGTCTTCGAGCGCCATGGGCATGTCACTCTCGGTTCTCAGTGGGTATCCCCTCGTCAGCAGACTCTTCTTGCCGACGAACAGTTGCATCATCTTGCATCCGCCATGGCCGCGGATTCCGTCGTTAAAGGCGGCTTCCTTGGAAAACCAGGTATCTGTCGCCGTATCGTCATGGAAACGAACCACATTGGCGGCAGGGAATCGCGACTTAAAGTGTTGGCGAAATGGGGTGTGTGCCGATGCACGGAAAAGCTGTGTCGTATTCTTAATGGTGCGCTTGACTCGTTCAAGTGGCGTGTAGCCAAGGTAGGGTCGAAGCGCTTGGTAGTCAGGTTCTTGTGGCATTATGCGTCGTGCATTGGCTTGGCGCGTCGTATCAGCCTGATTGCGATCGACATACTGCACCACACGTTCCACTGAGTTCATGTTGTTCCGGTAGGTGGCGTCGCCGAAGTCATCCATGCGGGCGTCGACGAAACCGTGGGCTTCTTCCAATTCGTCGAAGCGACGATTAAACTCAAGTTCTTCTTCGTTCCATTCATTGTCCAAGTCCGCCGGATCCCAAAGGGTGTCCGCAGAGAAAATGACCGTCGGATACATTTCCAACTCTGCGTCCGTCGGCGGACGCATATCCATTCGAGGCAAACCGTCGCGGATCGCCAAGGGGATGGTCTTGCCACAACTGGTGACAATGGCTTGTGCTCCATTCTGGGAGCGAGCGACGTCGTCGATCAGATGGCCGAACGAACGAAGCTGCGACGGAGCATGAATGGATTCAGCACCGTCGTACAAAGCATACTGGTTGAACTGCCCGATAATGGGTCCAGTCCGAGTCTCAATCAATGCGACGCCAGTTCCGACTTGAAGGTCGCGAACCGTGTGGTCGCTCAAACCTGTCACGTTACACGTGTGGTTGGTAGTACTCAAGATTCTCATATCGCTTCCAGCGAGTCCACCGTTCGCACCGCCGTCAATCAGCGATCCTTGGCGGGTCTCGTTGCTGCGAGCTCGATTCACAGTGTAGCGCACCGATACCATTGCGCGGTACCGACGGCCGTCGCTTCCCATAAACTCTTGCTGGGTGTTATTCGCAGCTTGAGTGCGAGACGACGCGGCGTTCGCAAGGAAAGATCTAATCATGTCATCCGGTGCACCTTGAGTGGCTGTCGTCGGGGCGATCGAGACAGCGTCATTCTGATACAAGATTGTACCAGGCACCGAGGCAGCCGCTTGTGACTGCTGGTTATTCGCGCGGTTGCCATTGTTCGCGCGTCTTGTCGTGGCGGGTCTTGGGACGGCTTCGCGTCGAGCCATGAGCTGAGCGTATTCGTCCTCGTTAAGTCGTCCGAGTCGTTCGTACGACATGTACGACCAGGGGTTCTGTAACAACTGTTCAAAGTTCAGGTAATCGCCAGGGAATCGTTCCCGATGCGCTTGCGTACCGGCTGCTGGTAGTGGCGCGGAAGAGCCTCGTCCTCCGGAACCGCGGCTCACTTGGGAACCGCGTCCACCGTCTCGTCCACCGCCGCGTCCGCCTTGGCCGCCACGTCCTCCGCCACGACCGGAACCGCGTCCATTACCACGTCCTTGCCCGGAAGTGTTCGCGTTGTTCGCTTGGCGGTCGGCGTTCTTCTTGCCCTTATTCAGCTTGGCGTTCTTGTTGTCGACGCGCAGAGCCTGCTGCGACAACATGTCGAAAAGACAGTCATAATCTTCCGTCACGACGGCGTCTGGGTCACCATTTGCACTGATGATGCGTCGTCGTTCAAATTGCAAGTGCTGGTCGAACGTCGTGCATGTGGGGCCGAATTCTTCGTCGCCTTCCACTGCAGCTCGGAGCCAGTAGTACTTTTTCTTGTCATCCGTCACTCCAGGACGGAACTCTTCGAGATTCTTCATGAGCTGTTCGATGTAGTTTAGGAACTTGTAGTGTCCTTTCGTCCAGGTCGAATCTAGACGAATCGTCGCAAGCTTGGCTTGCAGTTCGTTCGCTTGGATGGTAGCTAACTCGCCGGAACCGAACTTGGTCGCGAGTTCGCGATAGACGCTCTGAGCGTCGGACTTGTCACCGTACTTCATCAGGAGCGACTGGTGTCCAGGGACTTCGAGACAATTGCGAAACGCAGTGTACATGAAGACTTGCTGATTCTCGAATTCTAATTTCTCTTCTTCCGTGACTGGTACGTACTTGCTGTCGAGCACGTTAGAACAGCCATGGAGCTTGGCGATTGCCTTGGTAGACGCGCTCCAACTCAACCACGCGTGGGGATGTTGGAACGTTTTGTAGTCCTTATAGTCTCGTTTCGTCTTGAGGTTCGAGAAACGACCCTTGGCATCTTCTTCCTTTTCGGCCTTCTCAGCCTTGATGGTCTCATTTTCGAGTTGCTTGGCAAGTAGCTCGGCTTGCTTCTTCTTGGACTCGAGTACGTAGTATCCTTCTTCACGCTTCCGCGCGATTTCTTGTTCCGCGAGAATCGCTTGGTATCGCTCGAGCTTGCCTAAATCAAGCAACGCCCATTTCTTGGTGTTCGGGGGTCCGTCGTGCATGGTAAACCATTCGCATGCATCGAGGACAAGGTTCACGTAGACTGGTGCTAGTGTCGTTTCGTATCGTACTGGGGCGGCGGCTTCTTGCCTCGCCGTTGCTTCGCCGGCTCGTCGCCGCGGCTGCGCATCGTCGGTTAGGCGCCCGCCTGCTTGGATGGCGGCTCTGTCGACCCAGTAGGGGGCTTCAAGTTGCTCCTTGGTCAATCTCAACATCTGGGTAGTGGTGGTTACATTCCAAAACAAGAACGCTTCTTGGATGTCTCGTCCGAAAACGTTCGTGCAGAGAAGCTGCAAAGCTTCCGCAGTAATCGACACCATGATAGTGAATACCTCGCTTCCGCAAGTCCTTTCTCACACGACAACCGCTCTCAATGCGGTCGAGCTCTATACGATCCTGTTCTACGCGCTCGTGTCAAGTATTCGGATTGACGACGCCGCAAGGAATCTGCTCTTTCTCTCTCAATTTCTCGATTCTTTTACTCTCTCTCTTTCGCACAGCTCTCTCAGGTCAAGACAAGCTAGCAAGACTGTTAATCTGACACAATAATATCAGACGAACCTTTATTCCAGCGACTACAATGGACTCGGAGCGATCAACCTCTTCGTCCAGCGTAAAGCAAACAAACAAACTCAATTGCTAGAATAGTGCATGTTACTCGCTACTCTACTCGTGCGCTTCTTTCTCGTTCTCACTGGGTTCACGGTCGAGGTTCACGCCTCGATCGTCAGCGATTTCACTCATGTATGTGAGGATTCGGTCACAAGTGTGACTCAACCCTGCACAGGATTAAATGCATACAAAACACAGGTAGCTAACCGTCTTGTCATAAGACGCAGGTCAACTCAACTCAATAATATTGTGTCACTCTGCAACAAGGCAATCCAATATGGAGACCTGCAAGCTTGTTGGTGCCATTAGAAGGTGAGCTTGTCTAAGGTGACACAGCCACAAAGGAGGAACAGAGTGAGTGCCTGCCGGAGTGAATGGATTGGATTGTATCAGACCATTGCCATTGCACTCATACCAGCCAGCATCATAACATAACATTCCAGATGGATCCTTAGAGCTTGCATACAATGGACAAGCTAGCAAAGCCTCTCAGCTAGCCGCACTTTGACAGCATCTTGGCCTACACCCCCACTTGTTGGCAACACAGCATGTTCCTGGCCACCAATGCAAGCAAGGCAGATGGGAGGGCACTCACAGTCATTTGGTTGGTCTTACGTTGTTTGGCTACCTTGAGTGATCCAACGGACAAGGCAGCCAATCTTCACCTGCTAATTGTGGATAATTCCACTGCTCAAATGCCTCAGTTCCTCATTGGGGTGATGGCCCACTTTGTGTCAATGGCTTGAATCTGCGCAAGGTGCAGTCAGGTAAGCAAGGATTGAAGTAGCCCACCCTCCTGGTTTATTGGTGCAGTAAGGGCAATTAGGGGACTCCATGGATATGCAAATGGATTAACGGGCATCCTACAAAGCCATAAAGCTGTTGCATTGGGGACGCCAAGAGCACCATACCAAGATGATTTTAAAAATGTGGCAGTCTGGCATCATACAAGCTTTGGAAGCTTTTGTAGGGGCTGGAATGGAATGATATCATTGTGATAACATGTGGGCCTTGAAAAGTATTATCCTGGTGATGCAGCATTTTGTGCAGTACAGTGGAGCCTCCAGATGCAAACAGTGGATGAATGCAAATCACTGACATAGGTAGTTGGTGATGCAGGCACACAGGTTGCACTCGCAATTCGTCTCATGACAGATACATAGTGAATGGCTTACTTCCAGGCGTGTCCAAGAATGGCTTTAAATGCTGACAGTTTGTTGTCTATTTTGATAGTCAAGGCTTTTTTTATGTACGTATACATGCTTGGCCCCATTTGTGTAGTTCATTGCAAAAGCTCTCTATTAGGATTAAATTTTTACGACTAGTCCAAATCAGACTCAACTTCCCACCCAAACAATGACTCAAAATCAGAGATAGGGTCTGATCCTGACCGTGAATCTGAGTTTGTATCTGATTCCATGTCCACTCCAGCGACAGCGTCGAACCTAGTGCCGGGGTATCCTGACCATGAAAGTGTGTCTGAATCTGATTCCAGGTCCAATTCCATTCCAACCCATGAGTCCAAGTTTGAGTCAGGGTCTGATCCTGACATGGACTCCGAGTCTGACTTTGAATCAAGATCCGATCCAAACATCCAGTCCACGTCTGTTGAAGGGTTTGAGCCAGGCAACTGTGATGCGGAGTCGGCAATGGACTCTGGTACGGATCCAGAAAATGAGTCCGTTTCCAAATCGGATTCGGCGTCAAGTTCAAACTCAGAAGCAGGGAAAACTCTTGCAGCCAAGGATCGCAGACTTACTGTTAAACGATCAATCAGCTCATGTCGCATCGTGTGGTGGGAACCATAATATTTGACATGCTGCAAAAGGTGAGCAACGACATCATATGTTGCAGTAAAAATGCAACCCTCCAGCCGATTGTCATGTTTTTCTGCCAGTTTAAAGTACGGTGGCGCAGCAAAAAGAGAACTCTTCATTGTGGGAACATCAGTCAAATGCATGAATTGCAGCACAAAGTCGACACAATCTGACTGCTCAAATAGCGTCAACAAGTATGTATCCCAATCATTAGATGAATATCGATAGCCAGCATATGGAGTAAGACAAGTGTAGAGAAAAGCCACTAGGTAGGGAACCGTCTCATGCGGATTCTCTCGCGTGGCCTCCAGAAACAAACGAAAGAGTTGGATTGTCACGGCAGGTGCAATGGGGTGAAGCGTTCTTCGTCTGCCCGTTATTGACGTTCCAAACTGGACGGCCAACACGTTCATCGTCGTGACAATGACTGGTACATTATATTTGTAAAGCTTGACGTAGCCAAGGAGCTCGTCGCAAAAGGGTCGAGTGTGCACAACGTCAGATTGGAAGCTTGTCCATCGACTGAGAGTTTGAATCAGCATTTTGATCCGCTCGACCACGTCGATCATTATGTACCAGTGATAGTACTCTTGCACCTGACGAGCCAAGCCTGGCTCCCGCAAGAGACGATTGAGACAAAGGGACGCTGTATAGACGCGTTCTTGTACGTTGACAGGGCGGTCGCCAGGACTTCGAGGCATGCGAATGAGAATGCGCTTGCTTTGTACTGGCGCCGCTAAAACAGCCTCAACTTCGACATAGTCTCGTTTTTTACAAATCATTGATTGCTGCGTCACTGCTCCAGTGAAAGGACGGGGAATGAAGATGCGAAGGCGCTTGCTGCGTGATTCTGTCGCGCACAGATTCGTCACGCATGGACGGTCAGTGCATTCGTTGCTTTTCGTGGACGTTGAATCTGCGATTCCTGCATGTAAATTGATAAGACCGTGTTCGCATGATCGCTCTAATGAAGACTTCCTTTCTGACATCGTTGCTGCTTCCTTTTGTGAATTCTTGCGTCGCCGTTGCTGTATAGGCGCTTGCGTCTGCGCCTGGATCCGGTCGACGGACGCGAATGTAGATTCGCTTACTTCGTTTGCTTGGTAATGGCGCTTGTGAATTCGTTTCTGTAGTCTTGTCGCGCTCCATCGTTACCGGCGACCTGTTCAAATCCTTGTGTAGGAGCTGTTAAACGAAAGAATGCATGTCAACACGGTTTTGCGAAGAACAAAATCTTTCGCGTCCAGAACCGCTACGATTACTCAGTACCGGTACGATGGTAAACTATGCTACTGTATAGTTTGGCAGGCAAGTCTTAAGATCCCGCCGCTTAGACGCGTGTCTTGATACGTTAATCGTAAGCCTGAGTTATGTTTACATTTCAATTCAAATTATATATAATTTGCCTGGCTCGCAACCGTGCGATATCGATCGGCTGGCTATTGGCTCCCATGCACAACATGCACAACTTGTACGATACCAAGGCGTTGTGTGCTGATGCTGCGTTGTCATTCCGTGCATTCAAGGTCTGGCAAGGGCTGACAATTCACGCACGGGGCATGCAGTAGTAGGCTTGACTCTCTCATCCCTTCTTCACTTGCTCGTGGATCCACGCAGAAATCTTGTCCATGACTGTGTCACTCACTTCGGGTAAATCCTGCAACAATTGATGTCCAGTCGTGGAGTCAAAAAAGACTCCCTCCGCCAAGGGGTCTATTTTTCCTTGGTTGACGCGGTCGACAAACTCCTCCGTGGCGGCACACTGCGTGCGACAGTCTCGCTTGGCGTGAATGGCAAGCAATGGGACGCTGAAATCGTGTGCTTGATCCATGAGACTCTGTCCTGTAGTCAAGGTGGCCGCGGCACTTGAGAGCGTATACGATGGAGATGTTTGTATCTTGGTGTCGCGTCGTGACACCTCGGCCCACCGCTTGTCACCGAATGCATCATCGTAGGAGGAACCCAAATCTGTGGCAGGCAACTTTAATCGGGGATAGTACGGAGCTAGCCATGTGAGGGCTCGGATAACAAACTCTGGAGGCAAGAGTTTCGGATCTAGCTTTAACGCAGGTGCGGAAACCACGACGCCAGCGAGGGTGATTCCGTGCAGCTTGGCGTCAAGAGCAGTCTGCAAAACTTCCAAACCTCCAAATGATTCTCCGTACAAAAACAGTGGAATGACCTTGTTCGCGCTGCCGCATTCCTTCCCTGCCCAATGTACTGCTTCGATTACATCTTCCAACCAGTCATCAAATTCTGCCATGTGAATACATCCGGCTGGAGCGCCACGTTCATCCTCGCTATACCCATGCGACGCCTGATCAAAGCTGCAGCAAAAGATATCATGTTGATTCAAGTGCTTTGCGAAATTGTTAAAGTAGCCAGAGTGCCAGCCGCCTCCGTGCACCAAGAGAAGCAAGGCTTTTGGACGACTGCACGGCCAGACACGAGTCGCGAGCTGCGCACCCCGCGGAGAGCGCAGCGAAAAAGCTGTCGGAGTCGGAGGCTCGGGAATGTGAAGGCTCATGGTGAATTGAAGACGTTGTACAAGATGGGTGATTGATTTAGAATCCGTTGTTGAGACTGAAGCACCGATGAGGTGGATTTAAAGATCCGTCGCGCCATCACGCATCCGTTTCTGATCAAGCGCGACTGAATACTTCTTCATCGCCAAACGGTAGCTAACCCACTCCACATTTATTTGGCGGCCTATTTGATAAGAACGGGCGAATAGCAAACTGCTAAATAATGCTCCAAGATAGGGTAGTCGGGGTCCTGGGCAACCAAAGGACGCGACGATTACATGCTAGCTATACAGCTTCGCCAACAAGAATTATACAGTGTTGCTCGAGAGCATCCCATTAACAATAAATTTTCGAGTTTACTTAGTGTCTACTTAGCCAATTCGTTCCGTCCAAATCGAGATACTTCATCTGGCAGTGGACTTTGATCAATCTCGTGCCTGCTATCCCAAAAAGGATCAGCCTCGAGGTCGTCAACATCATATTTGAGGAATGAGAGGTAGTTGCGGAAGCACTTCTCCACCTCCATAACAACAAAAACAGCAAACATCATCAAAACTACAATGCCCCACTGCGCACCATCCATTGGCCCCATGGAGAAAACGACTCTATCGAGGCCTGGTACGTAGGTGATGAAAACTTGCAGGACAGTGATGATTCCATATGACCAGAACGCAAGGTGGTTTCCATGGAGCGATCGGCGATGAAATGCCGACTTTCTCGAAAAGCGAGCACTTGCGGTTATCGCAATTGCCCCAAAAGATAGTGTGTTGAGTGCTTGCGCTCGCTGCTGGGGTTCCGCATATCCCAAACCGCTTACCCAGAATGTAGCACCGACGGTCACCGCCACCAATGCAGTCGTTCCAATCACAATCCGAAGGAACAAGAACCGTCCAACTAACCGCTTTCCGACACGACGAGGCGGCTGGTTCATTCTGAAAAGTATTATACGCATGTGAGCAATGGTGCAACGAAAAAAGCATCAACATTGCCAGTGCCGAGTCACGGTCAAGCACTTACAGGCCACCTTCCGCGGGCTCGATGGCACAGGCAAAACCAAGTGTACATGCTGTGATCAAATTACAATACAGCACTTGAATCGGCGTGAGCGGACTTTCGTCAAGACCGCACAGAAGGCCGAAAAGCACAGTCATACCCTGGAAATGTAGAAAAAGAGACTGGGTGTAAGTGTCATTGTGTCCCGTACCGGTACGCAGTCGTTGCAGCTTTGCCCAACTGATGGCGCTCTTTTTACCTGACTATTGTTGATGCAAGTGTTGATAATGAGTGACTTTCGAAGGTTTTCCCACACCACGCGGCCCTCCCGAATGGCAGCAACGATGGTTGCAAAGTTGTCGTCGGCAAGAATCATATCCGACGCTTCTCTTGCAACATCTGTTCCTTCCTTGCCCATAGCAACACCCATATCCGCAGCCTTTAGTGCTGGAGCATCGTTGACACCATCGCCAGTCATACCGCAAATCTCTCCGTTCTTTTGCAGGGCCTTTACAATGCGAATTTTATTTTGCGGTGATGCTCGTGCAAACACATTGTACCTCTGGACAGCAAGAGTCAGTTCATCATCCGCCATGGCATCAATTTCGGGTCCTGTGATAGCCTCCGAGTGTTGCTTGTCAACAAGACCCAGCATGCTGCCGATCGCCAAGGCCGTGTCTTTGTGATCGCCCTGTTTTCAAAAATCAAAAGTAATGAGAAATCGATCAGTTAAAGCGCTCACAAGCGATACTTTGCTTAAGCGTACCGTAATCATTGCAACTCGCACACCAGCGCTATGAGCCTCAGCAATAGCAGTAATGCATTCAGGACGCGGCGGATCAATGATGGCACAGAGTCCAACAAGCGTCAACCAAGGGCCGCCGCGCTCTTGAACAAAATCTGGACCAAGTTGTTGCCCTGGTTGAACAGTATCCTTGGGGATGGTTCCGCGAGTCAGCGCCAGCACTCGAAGTCCATGCGATGATAACACAGCAATCTGCTCAATCCACCATTTCAAGTCAATGGGCTCAACGTCGCCTCTTCCAAATTTGCCGTTCTGAGCTTGATATTTGCACTAACACATTCAATGAGACAGAAAAAGTCAGACAGACGCAATTGCATGAACAAGGAGAGAGCTTTATGCAATGAACTTACCAAAGGAACCATGCGGTCAGGGGCACCTTTGACGTGAACAATCAAGCCATCGTTAAAATCGTCCGTGTCGTTTGCACTGACCGGCTCATGAACTGTCGCCATGAACTTGTACTCGCTGCTAAAGGGAACCTCGGCAATAAATGGAGCGCTGTCTTTGACTTCGGAAACATCCACGTCGCCAAAATATGCAGCTCGAAGAATCGCCAGCTCTGTTGGGTTTCCAATTTCGCCATCTCGCCTACCATTTGTTCCAAGACTGCACCGCGAGCACAAAATGCCACCGGCCAGTGCTTGCCGAAGAAAATTGGAGTCAGGATGCTCATTGCCTGAACTGCCGCCACTTGTTGTCGCTTGATCAGGAGTCGCTTCATCGTCGTCAGCCCCCATGGTTGCAGTTTCCTCTGATCCAATGCCGCCGTTAGCCGCCTCTCCAAAATCAAGTGCAATGCCAAACGGAAACGAATTTGTCTTTCCACGACGAGACTTGCGCGATGCGCTGGGACCCTCTCGAATGACATCGCTTGCTTTGAGGTACTTGGCATTGTTTGCCCGAGTACGCAAGAATGCATTGTCAACCTCGAAATTGGCTGGCGTCCGATCTGTTGCATCAGTGTTAAACTTGAAGCGTTTACCAGTAGTAACAAACGCCGTGAGAGTCATTTCATTCTTCGTCAAAGTTCCAGTCTTATCACTGCAGATAACTGTTACACTGCCAAGAGTCTCGACGGCAGGAAGGGCGCGAATAATGGCATTTTGCTTGGCCATGTTTTTGACGGCCCACGCAAACACCATAGTTACAATTGCCTCCAAGCCTTCGGGAATCATGGCGACGGCGCAAACGAGAGCCGAGGAAAATGCATCGATTCCACTCTGGTTCGTTATAAAGAAAGCGACGCAAAATGTTGCGGCAGCCGTCACGACGATTGCAATCGCCAAAATTGTGGAAATGGTGTTGATTTGCTCCAACACATTGGTCTTCTTGTTCCGCACCTTGTTGACTAAAGCATTGATGGTTCCAATCTCGGTATTGTCGCCCGTCGTTGTCGCAATTCCTGTCCCAGCTCCCTGCGCAACCAGCGTTGCACTAAAACACATGTTCTGCCGATCACCGAGCGGCACGGACATTGGATCTGTCGCATCGCCTGGGCTAATGGCATCCACAATCTTGTCAATCGGCACTGACTCTCCCGTCAAGGCTGCTTCTCCACACGCCAAATTGCCTACCGCCGTCATTCGCAGGTCGGCTGGAACGCGGTCGCCAAGAGCCAATCGCACAATGTCGCCTGGGACGAGCTCCTCGGATGGAACCTTGACTTCCTGGCCGTCGCGCAAGACGACAGCCTCGCTGGAAAGCATGGCTTTGAGGGCACCTGCAGCCTTTTCGGCGGATCCTTCTTGCACAATACCAATGATTGTGTTGGCGCTGCGTGGAACGTGTAGAATGAGGTGTAAGCCACAAGACGATTCGCTTTCGGATCTGTACTGTCCATCTTGCCGACACCATCAAAACGCGACAAAATAAACTGCACTTACGTAATAACAAACAGAATCAGTGCCAGCTGCAGCCAGTTGCTAATCTTATCTTCCGTCGTAGTGCTCGTCAATGCTCGCACCAAGGATACAATGGCGACAAAGACCAAGATTCCAACCAAAACGTTTGCCACTTGCTTCCAAATGCGCTGCAGCAAGGTGACGTGTTCCTTTTCGCTCATTCTATTGTAGCCATATTCCTGCAGGCGTCGCTTCGCCTCCTCCGTCGATAAGCCAGTGTCAAGGACGCTAGCATCGAGACAAAGTTCCTGGAGGCAAGCGTCAATGGATAAGGCGTGCCATGGCGTGTTGTTTCTGGATTCTCGAAGTGTTTCACTATTCTTGTCAGAAATAGATGTCATAATGGACAATGATAGTGGAGATGAGGAAGGATTAATCTGTATTGTACGCGATGTAAAAGGAAAGAGTTGGATGTACGGATGGAGTAACGAGAGCACCCTTGCTTTATGAAGTGACCTTGCAAAGAAGTTGTGGATACTGCCGAGATTCGAATTCGAATCGTGAATCGGAACTCCTCAAAAGCGATCGCTCAAAAGCCCTTTTCTTGTTAAATGCTCCGATATTCGACCGCTAATGAGTACGTAATGTTGCCGCGCAAAATGCAGGCACTTGCTGCTTGATTAAGCTATCCGCGCACGGGTTCCATAAACGACCATGAGGGCAACATGGATGAAGCGTCCAACAGATATAAGTGTACACTGGCCGAGCCGTGTGCCAGCAGTTACACGTCATAAGTCGACTGTTGCAAGTTTGCTGATTCGAGACGTGGCAGCAAGATGCGAGCAATCGACACGTACGTTGGTCAGCTTGATGAATCTTTTATATTCTCTTAAACCGAAGACATATCGTTACGACTGTTCCATTATGGCATGCATGATGGCTTGCACGACACGTCGGAAGCGTAAACAGCTAGTGCCCCTCACTCTCAAGCGCGTGGATCTGGAGTGAGTATCGTAGTCCAAGAATTTGTACAATCATCAATCCCATTTTAGTCCATAACATGTTCAAACTGATTTCTATTGAAACGCTTGTACCGCTAATACATAACAGAATTCCTTTTTGTATTGCTCCCAGCAGTGAATCGACGACCAAAAGTTCCCGCCGCAACTGCGCGCGACTGATGTGCAAGCGCGACTGACAATCCTATTCTTTGATCGCACCGGTTCTCGTACAGTCGCATTGCGATGGAGGTTTTCATCGCATCATCGCACTCGCGACCATGATGGCATTACAGCAGCCGCAGCAACTAGACAACTCTAAACGGGCATGATACGAGCTTCCAATACCGAGCATGCTCGTCTACTGCAAGCAGCAGCCGATGGAGATTTGACGTTGCTAAAGAGCGTTTCAAAATCATTGCTCCACCAAGCGCGTTGCACCTCGGGGTGCTCGGTGCTGCACTACGCGGCTGGAAACAATCATTTCAAAATAATTGACTACTTAATCTGTGAGCAAGAGTTTGACGTGGATATCATCGCCACTGGTCGCAAGGCGTTTGGTCGGACGCCGCTGCACTACGCCTGCCGCAATGGACACTTACGAGCGGTGAAACGATTGGTGACGACTCACCATGCAGACGTTGATGCGTACGCCAAGCACAAGGTTTCGCCACTTCAACTCGCCGTGTGGAGAAATCATTTGAGTGTATGCAAATACTTGGTGGACGATTGCAACGTTGATCCGCTGCAGAAGAACGAATTTGACTGCGGTTTAATCCATTGGCTCGCCAGTGCACCAGTTGAACGTGCCGGATGCGACGGAGCAAACTTGATCGACACGGCGCGCTGGCTTGCTCGTGTTCCTGGCATAAACTTTGCGCTTCGACAAAAGCAAGGTCATTCTGCCTTGCACAAGGCGGGCCTGGCTTGGTCACTTGCAGTTTTGCAAGTACTTGCACAATGAGCAGCACCTTTGGGACGACGTGCCTGACTGTGCCGGCAACTTTGCCGCCGACTTGGCGACCATGGCCAACACGCCGCAACACGCTCAAGTCGCCAAATATTTACGAATGCACTGCTCCAAGCAGCGCGTCGAGTCGTGTCGCATACTGGGACTATCGTTGGAGAGCGCGGGTGACAAGGTTGCTTTGCAAAAGGCGTTTCGTAAGGCGGCCAAGCAGTGTCATCCTGATCGGCGGCGCGCCTTGGTGGAACAAGACGGCAGCATTGAACGAAATGGACCCTCGTCTGATGAGTTTCATCTGGTTGCCAAGGCTTACCGTCACTTGGCGAACGAAAATGGCAACGGGACTCAGGCAAATCCGGCCCATTCGCTAAAGCTCATGCTGCTGCATGTCAGCGGCAAAGATGATGCACAATACGAAAAGCACTTACAGCAGCACGACGACACTTGTTTCAAAACTCGTCTGATCGCTGTCTTGATGGAATACGGAACGCAGGGTCTAGACTTGTCAAACGTCAAGAAAAAGTGGAAGCAGGTGTGGCCCGATACTTGCTTTCCGAAACCTTTGAATGGCAAGCCCATGGCCTTGTCGGCGTATATACTGAAGCATGCGGGAGATGTTGTGGCGCTGAGAACCGATGACAAGGGCTGTTTGCGGGTGCATGCCAAGATGATCCACCAGAGGCTCCTTCTTGAGCAAGGGGACGAGGAGCAGGCCGTACAAATATAGTCGAGCGACAACATGGTCTAATGCTCGTAGCACGCAAACTATCATAAAAAAACTTTTGTATTCTATTACTCATAGTTGCAATGGTCTGAACGTCACAATGTCATGTTTGTTGCAGAACGCCATATGTGGCCCTACTCCATCACGTCACAATATTCCTTCCTCCATTCGTTCAACAGATCAATGTTAACGCCACTACCTCCACAAACTTCAATCACAATGGGTCCTTGCTTGTTTTCGAGCGAATCCATCAACTTTGTGCGCAGTCGCTTGGAGTACACGACTGCCAGCGCGGCGCCGCACGCTGGCTCGACGAGCAGTCGATGATCCTTGGCAAACCGCAGGCAGGCGTCGATTGCTTCCGCGTCGGTGCAAACGGCCGACTGCACCGCGCCTCCCACTTGTTGCTGATAGTGTGCGGAACGCTCCAGCGCGGCGGGCGTCACCTCCAATGCTCCCAGTGAGGTGGCGACGGTATTGATCGCGTCTAGTCGAACCGGTTTGCCACGCTCGAGCGCTTGCGCGAACGAGTTGGCGCCCATCGTTTCGCAAGCAACCACCGTGGTCGCCAAACGGTGACGCTCCAATCCCTCTAGTACGCCACACAATAAGCCGCCACCGCCCACGCTCAACAAAATTGCCGCGGGCGGAACGTCATGCAAGTCTTCGACGAGTTCATCGACGACACTGGAGTGACCGGTCCAAAGTAGCGCATGGTCGTAGGGACTCACATACGCAGCTGCTGCAGAGTCGTTGCCTTCGTTCGCTTCCGCCACCAACCGTCGCGCTTCCAAGTCGGCCTCGTTCCAGTGGATTCCATGTACTGTCACGAGCGCGCCCAGCGATTGCAGCTTGTGAATGACCATGTTCTTGGTTGTTTGCGGCACAATCACGTGCACTTGCATTTGCAAAACGTTCGCTACCGTCGCCACGGCGAGACCGGCGTTGCCGCCGCTGCTGCTGACTAATTGTTGTATCGATTGAGTTTGCAAGTGGGTGCACAGACGCGCCATGCCCCGATCCTTGAAGGATCCAGACGGTTGGATCATGTCGAGTTTGCAGTAGACGGGTCGCGCGGCGAGTTGGGAAAGTGGCTGGGAGTAAATGAGCGGCGTGTGCAAGTAGAGTTGTTGCTGCTTGGAGTCATCGGCATTATTGAATGCTGAACCGGCGGCGGCGAAACTCATGGAGACTTTTGACGGCGCTGTCGACAATTGCAGATTGCGAAAGGAATGTGCTGTGTGAATGCGCACTAGCAAAATGACAATGAATGCAAATAATGTTGGTCGTACGTTTGGCAGACGCATCATCGTTGGAATGCAATGGCTTTTGCAGCGCAGTCTTGCGTCGATCATGTTGCTAAGTATAAAACGTGTGCAGTACCGCTCCGACTGTCGTACGAGTAATGCAATCACCGCATTGGAGGACCGCAAAAAATGCGCGTCCTGACCCTTGCCACTCGCAGCATTTTCGTTTCAGGATTCCAAAGTTATATTACTCGCGTCAGTAGATCAAAGACTCGAGTCTGTCATATTATAGCTAGTCGAACTACAAATAGCAGCAGGATCATCATGTCAGCTTCAGCTGCGACGCCATTAACTGTAAACGATGAATTCGCGTATCGAGACGACGACGATTCCTTTTTGAACGGCGTCGACTTGGACGCAGTAATGGCTCCCTACGAGACGCCAAAGGAAAGCAAGAGTCAACATCATGGCGCCATGGAGGAACAACTGCCAAGTAAGCGCGCCAAGCTGTCGCCGTCGACCGTCGCTTTGCATCAAAACCCAAAGATTATGAATGCCAATGCATCAGCAACCGAAGCCAGTTTACTAAAGACGCTCCACAAACACTTTGGTCATTCGGCGTTTCGTCCCGGACAGTTGCAAGTCATCAACGCCATACTGAGTGGTCGTGACGTTGCCGTCTTTTGGCCCACGGGCCAAGGCAAGAGCTTGCTCTACCAAGTGCCGGCGCTGCTCGGTGACAATAAACTGGTGATTGTGATTAGTCCATTAATTTCCCTCATGCAGGATCAAGTGCACAAACTGAATTATGGAACAACATCCAATAATACAGCGAGAGAACCGATTGCTACATTCTTGGGATCGGCGCAGACGGATTGCACGGCCGAGTCGCAAGTCTTTCAGCCGCACAGCTCCGTTCGCGTCGTTTACGTGACACCCGAAAAGTTGGCGCAGTTTGGATTCTTGGCCAAACTGGCAAGCGTGGCGAGTCGATTGGTGTGCATTGCCGTGGACGAGGCGCACTGCGTCAGCAGCTGGGGCCACGACTTTCGCAGCTCGTACCAACAAATTGGGAAACTGCTGCGTGGCAATGGCAGTAGTAGTATGTCGTTGCTACGAAAGGTTCCAATATTGGCGCTCACGGCCACGGCGACACCACGAGTGCAGGAGGATTTGTTCTCGAGCTTGCGTTTGCGACGAGACTGTTTCGTGCACAAGCAGTCGCTCGATCGAAGCAATTTGGTGTTGAAGGTGCGATCACGAATGGGAGGTATACCGACCGCCATGAGGGATTTAGTCCATGAACTAAAACATGACCAAACGTCTCGGACAGCCCATAAAAGTACCATTGTGTATGCCGCGACGCGCAAGGAGGTGGAGGATGTTGCCGCGTTTCTGCAGCAGCTACTTGACGAAAGTAATGATGAAGGCAGCAGTAGCAAAACTAATTCATTCAGCAGCAGCGGCAATGGCGCGCCACTCGTTGCTGCCTATCACGCTGGCTTGTCGAACGACGTGCGACAGGAGGCTCATATCAACTTTTTGACGGGTCAAACGCCCGTCATTGTCAGTACGGTTGCCTTTGGCATGGGCATTGACAAGCCCGATACTCGTCGCGTGATTCACTACGGTCCTCCAAAGACGCTCGAAGACTACTATCAGCAGATTGGGCGTGCCGGTCGTGACGGATTGACGGCCGAGTGCGTCATGTACAGCAATCCTGCCGACTACGACAAGTACAAGAGTGACTTTTATTTAGGCAATTTGAATGCGCAAGCCAAGGAGGCGACGACGGCAAGCATTGAGGCGCTCCGGTCGTACAGTCTCAGCGCAGATTCGTGTCGTCGAAAGGCACTGTTGACATACTTTGAGGAAGCGTCGCCCTTTGGGAATCGCTGTGGCACCTGCGACGTGTGCCGCAACGTCATGGAGCATGGCGAGGATGCGCAACGTGACTTTGCCAAGTCGGGAGCTTATACAGTCCTTACTGCGATTGATGCGCTCAAGGGACAAGGTACTACGCAGATTTTAAAGGTCGTTACGGGCGGTGTCGTGGAGGAATATCGATACGCGAGCAAGAATCCTGTTGCTGTGCAGCAAGCGATTGAAAAGTCAAAGAGCGAGAGCCCAAAGAAGTTCACGCAGGACTACTACAAGGAGCTCATAATGCTCATGACCCAGAAAGGATTCTTGTCGGAATCAAGCGTTTCGGCGACAGTATCTGGGTTTGCGAGAAGCTGGACGGTCTACTCGTTGACCGAGCAAGGCCGGTCGGCTCTTGTCGCTGGTGGACCTGTCGTACTCCCAGTACCTACATCAGTGCGCGAGCATGAGCGCAAGGAGGAAGAAAAGCGACAACTAGTGTTGGCCAAACTGGAAGCCAATGGCATTTCACGCGAAAAGCTACCAGCTGCGGAAATACTTGCTGGTGACGGTGAAGTCATTCGGTCGTACACCAAGTGGCAAAACTACTTGGAGATGCTGCGGAACTCGGGCAAGGAGGAACGCATGGCGCGCATGGAATCGTTACTTAAAGCTATCGAAACGTGGAGGTCAACGGTGGCTGTCGAATGTCGCCTGGCTCCAGCGTCCGTCATGGCCGAGCACCTTATGGTTTCGATTGCTTACACGCAGGCAACCTTGCCGGCGGGTGTCAAGGTCGACCAAGACTCTTTGCATGCTGCCGGTGTCCGGGCACGAAGTACGGATGTGCTGGTCGAATCGCTGAGCAAGTGGGTCGATTTGAATCAACCACGGTCAGAGATGCCAGTCAAGTCGGCGCAATCCATGCTGCTGGATTCCAATGGCGTGCAACCCACCAAAAAGTGGTCTTTTGCCATCTACAAGCCCAACAAGAAGACTGGCATGGCTGTTTGGGAGTCATCCTACAATAGATTTGCCAATGGTGAGAGTCCGCAGGCGATTGCCATGTCACAGCTGGACGGAAAGCAACCCATTCAAGCCGCGACGGTGGTCGGTCACATTTTGGATGCCTTTGCACACGGCAAAAAGGTGGAGATGCACCGTCTCACTCAATTTGTAGCACCGCCCAACCAGGAAGAATGGAATCAGCTGCAAGCAGCCGAAGCTTCCATGGGCATGAATGTATCTGGAGATCCGGCCACGTCTGG
Organism: Mayamaea pseudoterrestris; assembly: GCA_027923505.1. Lineage (NCBI taxonomy): Eukaryota > Bacillariophyta > Bacillariophyceae > Sellaphorales > Sellaphoraceae > Mayamaea > Mayamaea pseudoterrestris. The sequence continues at coordinate 1,754,546 of BROI01000001.1, forward strand.
ACGCAACGGCGACAAGTTTCTCATGACGGACTTGCTGCGGCCCATTGTCGGAGAAGCTCTCGTGGATACACCATTCAAGGAACGATCACAAGCTGACAGTGCCTTGCTTTCCGCATGGTACGATAAGCTCAAATGGTACATGGCCTTTCGTCGTGTCGAAAATGAACCTACATTCGAGTCGTCGTAAATGTATTGCGACAAATCGATCTTTATTACAAGTTTATGTATTTACTACATTGTGTATTTACATTTCATTAATATAGAATCATCATGCTACAATCACATTATATATTATCGTACAAGAATAACGACAAGCCCCATTATAAACGTCGCAGCAAACGAAACAATGCTGGTCGGCCGCGCACTCGATGATTGCGCGGCATTCACCGTCCTTGCTTCTGGACTAATGGTTGGAAATTTGCTAAGAGCCACTGCAATCGATTAAAAAAGGGCGTTAGAAAATGAAAGAATAGCGACACAAGTCATCCATTCAACAATATTAGCTGCAAACTCACCAATGGTGGAAATGCCAAGGGTTGGCGTTTCTGTTGCATCAGTGCCAGTCGGAGCTGGAACCTTGGTGTTTGTCTTCTTGTTTGGTTTGGTCGTCGGAGTTTCCGTGTCATCCATTTGCGCCGGCGTGGGCGCATCGTCATCCAGAAATAAAATGGTGGGAGGCAGCGTTGCTGGACGTTTTGTGGTTGGCGATTTCGTTGGCGTAAATGTTGGCTCTAGCGTTGGCTCCTGCGTCGGCTCTAGCGTCACGGCGGAAACGGTTGGTTCACTCGTCGTGGGAGCCTTGCTCGTGGGCGGGTCGGTGACGGGTTGGCGTGTCGTTGGCAAATCGCTGGGGCGAGGTGTTGGTTTTCGCGTCGGTTCCGGTGTTGCGACTGGTGCAGGAACAGCAGCAGCTATCGTCGGCTGAGCAGTGACTGTTACAAAATCGTCATCATCATCATTTATTATATATGTTGGAGCAATGGTTGGTTCAGTAGTGAATATAATATAGGTTGGCTCATTCGTCATGTCGTTCATTTGCATTTGAAGTTGCCGGTGGTGTCGGCGGCGTTCCATGACTCGCCTGAATGATGCTGTCGCACCTCGAGGCGCGGCGCTTGCGCATTTTATAGTCGATAGTATGATTGGTAGCGACCATGACAAGAGAAGCATTCTCGACCTTGACGCCATGATGGAAGCAAATATCTGACAGTCTTGGCGCAAATCGAAAATGGTTCATCCATCGAACCAACGAGTGTTTCGCCAAGCGCGTGGCTGTCACGGAATTTCAAAACGTGAATGTTAGCGCGCTCGACACAAATCGCGCCAGCAGCACTTAAATCGCGCCAGCCGAGACATTCAAGCGCAGGCGCCAAGTACCATGCATACGTCATTGCCATCCGACGACGATGTCGACGACAATGGCGGCCATCAAACCATCGAATGAATGCCGGAGTCTTTAAAATCGACGCGACAAGGCAAATTCAATCTATTTGGCAAGGATTATACAAGTAACAATTACGTTGACTGCATTTACGACCGCAAAATTTCACGAGCGGTGCCTAGCTTAACAAGAGATTGCAATTGTCGCTTGCACTCGCCTCATTCATTCTTGTTTATAGAAACGGATCATAAAAACTCCGACGACATCATCATATGACTCGAAGATTCATGCATGAAATATGCTCACGACCGCTGATTAGCTTGCTATCAATACTCTTGCTACTGGGAGCAACGCATGCATTCTCGAATTCACCCGCTGCCTTGCCGCTGATTTACGCTTCTCCTCTCCGATTCGGCCACCAACAAAAATTCCAGCCGGCAAGAATTATACATCATTCATCATACACGAAAAACGTCTGCAACCAACGAAGAGGATCATGTCAATATATTTCCCAGCTGACCCGACTGCAAGCAGCAGGCTCCAGCGATGGCGTTTTGGATGCAGACTTTTCCAGAGACCCACAAATTGCAGATCAACAAGTTGCACCTGCCGTTACGGATGCATCACGCACCAGTCGTCGCCAACGAATGAAGCAATGGATCAAACATGCTTGGACATGGCAGCGCAGCAAGCGTCGGCGCATGGTGGCGACGGCAGCCTTGGCGCTCGCCCTGGCCTTTGGCGTTGCTGCGCCGTCTGGACACGCTCCCTGGGTTACAGCGTCCGTGTCAACACCCATGCAACGAATCGTTCCGTCGTCGACGACAGAAACGCTGCTAGCAAGTAGCAGTCCATCAGTCACGTCACTATCACGTGGCGGCTCTTCCTCCGCAGCAACCACCCGCAGCAACAAAAAGGCTTCGTCGCACAAGACACTGGTGGAATCGTCGCTCGAGGAAGGCGCCCGGAAAACCAGTCGCACCTTTTTGGATGCCATTCGCGACTTGAACAAGTACATGCACGGCCCAAAGTCGGACACGTTGATATTGCTGCTGGCAACCGCACTCATTACGCCGCTGTGCAAAAACTTTTTGCACACGTCGCCCATTTTGGGATTCTTGGCGGCTGGCATGTTGCTGGGCCCAAACGGATTGGGCTTGATTACGGGTGTTCACACGACGGAAACATTGGCGGAACTGGGAATTGTGTTTTTTCTGTTTGAAATGGGAATTGAACTATCGTTTGAGAGGTTAATGAGCATGCGCAAGGATGTGTTCGGTTTGGGTTTTGGGCAGTTCATGGCGACGGCGCTGGCGTTTGCCGCTGTGGGCAAGGCGGTTGGACAACCAGGGAATGCGCTCATTGTTATAGGCGGGGGATTGGCATTGAGCAGTTCAGCCTTTGTGTTGCAGTTGTTGAAGGATAAGAATCAGCTGGCGACGCGATTCGGGAAAGCGTCATTTGGTGTGCTCTTGTTTCAAGACCTTGCCGTCGTTCCTCTATTGGTCGTGACACCAATCCTAGCTGGATCTGGTGCCGGTCTGGCTGCGGCGCTGGGTAGTGCCATTCTCAAGGCAGGCATGGCGTTGGGGTCCATTGCCTTTGCTGGACGAGTTGTTCTAAATCCGCTGTTCAAGGTTGTTGCCGGTGCACAGTCACAGGAAGCATTTTTGGGAGTGATTTTGCTTACTGTCCTTTCCATGTCATTTTTGACGGAAGGACTTGGACTGAGCAACACGCTGGGAGCATTTTTGGCAGGCGTCCTGCTGTCGGAAACAAAGTATCGCTACCAGGTTGAAGCGGATATTGCCCCGTTTCGGGGAATTTTGTTGGGACTTTTCTTCGTCACAGTCGGTTTTGAGATTGACGTCGGCCTAATTCTATCAAATCTTCCATTGGTCGGCTCCATTGTCATGGGCATTATAGTCATCAAGTCTCTTGTGCTCACTGGATTGTCGCTTGCCTTTGGTTTGAGCATGTCGACGAGTCAGCAAACTGGCTTGTTGCTCAGCCAAGGTGGCGAATTCGCTTTTGTTGCTTTTGGTTTGGCTCGCAACTTTGGAATTCTAGATCCGAAAATGACCAAGCTCATGTTGACTTGCGTTAGTCTTACAATGGCATTGACGCCGCTACTTTCGGTGGCTGGTTCCGCCATCTCCAAGCGCTTGGAGGAGTCGAGCGACTTTACCCATTACCTCGGACAGGATCGTGACGCCAACGAGATTAAGGAGAGCGATGATTTTGTGGTCGTGGTTGGATATGGAGTGGTCGGCAAAGTTGTTTGCGACCTCTTGGACCAGAAGTTTCTAAAGTATGTTGGACTGGAAGTGAATCCAAACAAGGCCATTCAGGCTCGTAACAAGGGATTGCCAGTCTTCTACGGCGACATTGGACGACAAGAGGTAGCTGATGCTTTCAATGTGGGCAAAGCAAAATGCGTAGTCGTTTGTATTGCTGATCGCGCTCAGTGCAACCGCGTGGTGATTGCACTTCGCCGGTGGTATCCCGAGCTTGACATTTTTGCTCGCGCAGCTGACGCAGATCATGCGAGTCGTCTGCAAAATACGCTTAATGTTGCCGCCATGGTTCCAATCCTACCCGAAGACAATATTCTGCTCACTCTGCCATTTGGGGGAGCCGTGATGAGGACGCTTGGAGTCAATCCGGAGGAGGTTGACGCCATCATCGAAAGTAAGCGAAAAGAAGTCTTGAGCGGTCGCGGTCTTCGCGAAAATGAGGAAGAGCTTGCGCTGTTACAACTTGGCATTGCTGCCGAAGAAGACGAAGACGCAGTGTCGGCTACGCGATCGTCCTCCACGGTCGTGGACGTCAAGGTTGACGACGATGATGACGATGACGAACGTGCTGAGATTGTCGAAGCTGCCGCTGAACGGAGCAAGAAGGCGCAGGAGCGCAGCCCCTTTGTTGCCAAGGTCATCCAAGAGGCATGTCCTGATAGCATTTGCGCTGAAGATGATGACCTTGAGATAGTTTTGTCCAAGGCAGGGATTGTACCTGTGGTCGACTCGGACGATGAGTTTTCTACAGAGGTCGACGCGGACATGGCACAAGCTCAAGAGGAACGCGATTCATTACGAGACGAATCAAAACCGTTTCAATAGTTAACAACATATATTGCTACTAACTTAATTACTTAAAAGGGACGCAATGACATATCTATTACTATGCCATGCGTAGCTGGTAGTCACCATGGCAGGTAATGTAGCGGACCCACGGCAAAGCTTGGTAGCCACTCTTCTCAATAATTTTGAGATATCGCACTTGAATGCCCGACACTGTAAAGTAGGGGATCTCGAATTTGACAGCAATCGGCTTCTTCCACGAGTTTTCGCCCTTCTTCTTTTGGTCCGGATCATTGTCGGAAGCGGTAATCGAAGGCAGTCCAAAGTGCGCTCGCATTAGATACTCGCGTCCGCCATGGAACTGCTTAATTGTCCATACAATCGCATCCTTGTCCGGCAAGTAAGTGACAGTTCCCACTGATGACTTGAAGGAAGGACTATCGACATCGGCTGGTACTGGAATGACAATTTCAACATTATTCGCCACTGATCGACTCTTGAACTGCGACCTCGTCTTGATCATGTACTCGATGCGCGATCCCTTGTGCGGCTCAACAACAGCTTCTACCCATATCAATGGTTTCACGTGCGTATTCAACCGATACGTCATGAGATCAAACTCTCCATCCGGCGGAATGAAGGAAATGGTTCGATCATTTTCAAACCGCGCCAGTCGAACGCACTGATGAAACTTGATATCCTCCAGCTCCACGGCCTTGCCGCGCGCCTGATTACCCTTGCCGGTCGCTTCAAACATGAGCTTGTCATTCAAACCCAATTTCAGTTCTGGCATGCCGGAAAGAAACGACCTCATTTTGACAGCGCCATTAATCTCCGAATGCAGCACGGTTCCATTCGCCGCCACGAGCAAGTTGAGCTTTTCCACAACATCCAAGAATATTTCATTCTTCTTGTGCTTGATGCCTTCGGCTCTCCAACTGACGGCGTTTGTCAATGCGACGGGCGGCTTGTTGGCGTTTGGATCAAACATGCGGTTGGCTCCCTGCGTAATGAAGGATTGCAATATGGTGCTATCGAGCGACTGCGGCAAGCCGTAATCCATGGTTTCATCCATTAGTTCGTAAATAATGACAAAGTTGCCTCGAATGCTTTCCTCCTCGAGCTGGCCAAAGTAGTCCTTAAATACTTGGGCGAGTCGAAACAAGTAGGTGAGCATCAAGGCAACGTTCGAGTTGCGCGTTGTGACGGCGCACATGTAGAGGTTTGTTTGCTGTAATTATTGAGACAATAGAGTGAGTCAAGTCGAATAATAAGTGAAATGAACAGTGACTCATGAATCAAGTCGAATTTAAGACCGATTAACTCTTCCTCAGGTGTAACATCGTGCCATTGCTGCTCTCACTCGATGCCTCACACAAACGTACATTGATATAAACAAACGTCTCTCCATTCTTCCCCGTCGCTCCAACATCTTCCTCCACGAAGGCATCCCCATGATGATCCACGTAGAAAATGGGCCGCTTTTGCTCGTCGGGAGTCTCGTCCAAATACTTGCTGAAGCGCTCAATGGCCCGGCCGAGTGGAACGTCTCCTCGGTAGTCGCGGCTGATTATGACCTTGCCGGATAAATCGGTAATAAAGACGGCGGATGCGACCATGATGCTACTATAGCTGCTGCTACTGCTATCTAAACAAGATAGTGGTCGACTTGATCAAGGCACAGCACGGCGCAAGGGGCCAAGTCCACAGCTCGGCGGCATCAGGATGCGCGGCGGCGGATCATCAAACCAGTGATGGTGCGAGTCGCAGGCACATGACCATTCATCCGAGTATCGGACCGCGACTCATCTTCGCTTGTTGCGACGAGCCAGCTTTTCAAAGTCACTTGATTCGGTACATTCGCTGCGTGGTCTACACGTGCATAGGTTTGGTACAAACTCTACGCGGCACGCGTCGCAGGCAGTCGATGCTTGCAACCGCGTCGTTACAAAAGCTTGCAGCATCGAGGTGAGTCCACCATGGGGATTGATTTCGCAATGAAAGACTGATTGAATGTTATAAAGTGGCTCATATGAGTATACAGTAGAAGATATCTATCGTACCGAGCTGCTTGCTTGGAGATGCCAGGAGCCATTTGCGAGAGGACATTGCCATCTTGACACCTTATGGCTGTGCGGTTCGCAATAGCAGCTGCTGCAGCTTTCACGCCTTCTTGCTCGTCTCTTCTACTAACTCATGTACTCTCTCACACTCGTCAAAATCACTTCTTTACTTGCTAAAACATTTCTTCTTCTAGTAATTCTCAAAGCATTCTCCAACAACAAAACATCATCATCAAAACATGTCATACAAGGCTGGAATTGTCGAAGCCATTAGCGAGCTCAAGGATCGCACCGGATCAAGCATGATTGCCATCAAGAAGCGCATGCAGGAAAGCTTCGCCAAGGACAAGACGTGGCAGAACGCCACCTTTTTGTCGAGCCTCAAGAGCATGGTGGCGTCGGGCGACTTGGTGCAAACCAAAAACAGTTACAAGTTGAGTCCTGATTTCAAAAAGAAGCAAGCCACCAAGAGCAAGGCGGCGGCGGCTCCAAAGAAGGAAAAGGCGACGACTGCGGCAAAGAAGGCTCCGGCTGCCAAAAAAGTGACTGCGACCAAGAAGGCATCGACGACTGCCAAGGCTGCTGCTCCCAAGAAAGCCACGGCCACCAAGGCAGCTGCACCCAAGAAGGCAGCCTCCAAGACCAAGGCAGCAGCTGCACCAAAGGCTGACACGTCTGCCAAGGTGAGTGTATTTACGAAAAAAGTGTATCGTTCGTTTCAATTTCACAGCAGCTCACCGCAGCTCACTTATTTTCATCTACAGAAGGCTAGCGCCAAGAAGCCCGCCGCGAAGAAGGCAACGACCGCCAAGGCAAGCAAGCCAAAGGCTGCCGCCAAGCCAAAGACGGCCAAGGCCGCCCCGAAGAAGGCTGCTCCCAAGGCCAAGAAGGAAACCAAGGTTGCTGCCAAGCCCGCTGCCACCGAGTAAGCTTTCTTTCGGAAGCGACTTGAGCCGACTCAAACACTACAACAAACCGCCATTTTTAAATGGCACACTTTTTTTTATGATAACTTGCAGTAAACAATGATTTCATGTCACTCATGTGCCTACCCATCAGTAGACATGTACTCGGAGTCGCTATGAATTGGGCAATGTTCGATCTACCCATGTTCGAAGATGAAGGCCGACACGATAGATACACAAGCTAGCAAGGTGTTAACGCCAGCGTCCGCGTAGGCATTGTTTACCGAGCTAGCAAGGGTAGGGGAACTTTCCCCCGCAACCAAAACGCCGGCCAAGCTTGCGGCGGGAACGCCGGCCACGTTTCCAATTCGGAGTGTTGCCGGGTGACTGTTTGACCGTTGCCTTCCGATGGCAGCCACAATTTTGTTTGCTGCGTTGCTCATCACTCACCATGGCGCCATCAACTATAGCGCTGTACTCTACTGTAGCTTTCATTAGCGCAGTAACGGCAAGATTAGTAAGTAAAACTTGTGCTGCTATCTGCCGCTATGCGATGACGTGCGAGGTAGCTGGGCAAAGTTAGAGAAATTAGCTTGCGACAGCAACGAACCAACAATAACAGCTCCCATAATTTTGCTGCTCCTTGCTTGCTTTTTGGCCACCCATTTAATCTACAGGCATGTAATACAGTCTCTTTCTATGGTGGCATGGCAGATTGATGATTTGGGTTGCAATTGGACAGGCGGCATGCTGCAACGCTGCAACACATCCCAAGCATCATCCATCAATCCAAGGAATAGAAGATACACCAAAAATATTGTATCAGCAGTTTGCGCTAATCAACTCATGCTGCGCACTTGCAACCATCATGCTTTTATGATATAGAGCATCGATCCGTGCGCGGAGCGCTGACAGCTGACAGGGTGCTCAGTCAAGTTGCTTTGCGTCGGCAGTTGGCAGGCAAGGTCAACATTGCGTTAAACTCTGGCAAGACTACAAACCATAAGCACTATTGACTTCAAATAGACCAATATCAGTTAAGTAATCAAGTTATTTCATTCAATGCTGCTGTCTCTATATCGGTAGATCCCTCTGGTAAATTGACTGTACCGGTGTACTTGATGACGGACGACTTACGCGTAATCAACGACCAAGTCGAAACTAATGTGGCCTATTCGGTACCGTAATCGGCTCGCCTTGCTCGAAATTTTGAAACGTATCCGGTACTGGCAAGGCCGGCGTTCTGGTTGCGGAGTGTCGTCACCGATATAAAAGCTCTCAAGCAGGTTTGTGGCGACACGATAACGATTATTTGGCCTTGCTAGCAGGCCCGACGGATACATAGCGAAACGGATCATTTCTCTTTGTCACATCTTAAGTGTCGCACCGTTTCATAATGACCGGGCATGACTTTTGTGACAGCGAAACAAAACCATGGACCATGGATGCATCATTCGACAACCTATAAGCACGTAAAAGCGTTCTAAAACTGTACTCAATACTGTAGCAAGCACAATGGATGATGAAGTCACAAATGAAGGCCAACATCTACTCTCGTCCGCGGGGAGTGGTGCAGAATTACGAGTCGATGACGAAGGACCGATTTCCAGAACCAGCAAAGACACCAGGAAAAAACAAGTCAAGATTCACATGAGCGATGTAGTCGAGTACAGTCGAATCGCAAAGCATCATTTTAAGCAATACATTGACAAACGCGCAGGATGGGCTCCTTTTCTGTATGGTTTACTAGCAGTCTCGGCAATATTACTATTGGCTCGCGAATCTCAAGTCGTTCGTTCAACAACGAAAAAATCATTCTTTTACAATGTAGATGACTTGCATAATGAGCATCGAGCAAGCTGTCTATCAAGACGGGAGGAGAATGCAACAATTTCCAAAGTTCCGCCATTGCCGCTTTGTCAAGCCGTTTCGCAAGGTTCACTCACGCCTTCGTCGCTATGGAAGGCTCACCAAGACCAACTACTCAGGGCATCCAAGCATCCAAAAGATAGAGCAGGACGTCATTTGGCTTGGCAGCAAGCACTACTGGAGTTTGTTGGTCCAAACATTTTGGTTCAAGCGCTCCGAAATGCGCCAAGCGGATCCGATGTACGTCGCATTATACAAATCATTGACACTCGCCGCAACGCCATGCATCGCAAGTTTGTGTTAAAGGACAAGACTGTTGACTTTAACAAAGCTCCCATGCTGCAAATAGCCGTTTTTGGAGGTTCTGTCCCGGAAGGAAAAGGATGCGATAATTTTCCAGACGAAATTCTGCCGTATCTACCAAAATACGTTCCAGTCAGCCAGCGATCCGACACCCAAATCATCGGCAAGGAGTGCGCATGGCCGTATCGACTTCAGCAACTGGCGGATGCCTTTTTAGGAAAGTGGGTGGTTGATATACACAATTTGGCCGTGGGCGGCACCAACAGTCGCTTGACCATTCCAACGCTGGAGTATCAGCTTTATCGGGAGCAAGCGCTGCTGGATGCCGGCGGCGCCGATGTCATCATCAATGGCTACGCTGTCAATGACAACTTGAAGGACGACGCGAGCTGGCCGACAAACACCACGTCGAACAATCTGCACTATGATGCCAATTTGGCCAAGGCGCAAGAGTTTGCGCAAAAGGCACTCGAGTCACGGCCATGTCGAGATCCACCCGTTGTCATCTTCTTTGACGATGTTTTTGGGAATCACAATGGTGAAATAATCATGGGCGACGATGTTCGAAGCGATGCTGTGCGATTCGTGACGGACATGTACAATCTAATGCACATTTCGTCAGTGGCGCCCGTCAAGCACTTTGTTCAAGCGAACGAAAAAGAGACGCTCTTTTCTCCTAGCTGGTATGCCAAGCGAGGAAACGGTCGGACCACGAATGGACACTATGGCATGCCGGGGCATCAGTATGCAGCGTATACAATTGCTTATTCCATGTTGCAGTCACTGGTGGGGTACTGTGTCGAAGAGGAGTTTTACGGTGGAGGGACGAATGCTGTAGCCATGGGCAAGCACACAATACATCCACCGACGATTGATGGCAATTCAAAATTGTCCACTATTGCGACCGAGTGGAAGGATGACGCCGCAGCAACTTTGCGGCGCGAGCAAGAGTACTGCGAAACGACTGACGCAAAGGCCCAACCTTGTGCATTCGCCTTTGTTTCCAATCCGGCAGGCACAGTCCGTGACGCCAAAGAATTAAACAGATACATTGATGGCTTTATCAAAAACAAGCGAGCGGATAATACGGTACGTGTTTGACGCAGTGTTGGGAAGTTTAGATCGCCGCCACGCCCTTGCGTTTACTGGATCACATTGCTCACGAAGGAGCTGCAAGATCGGCCAACGTGTTGCCCGATTGTGTATATTGTGCAGTAGTACTCACTTCTAACCGCCATCACGCTTTCACTGCATTTACAGGGTTGGATCGGAAGGAACGAAATGAGCAACGGCTGGCAAAACAAAGTTGGTTTTGCGGCAACTACACCTGGATCGTCTGTGCTTTTGACCATCTCAGATATCCAGAATCCCATTCAAAAGCTTGTGGTTCAGTATTTGAAGAGTTACGGTGACAAGTGGGCAGGATCAAAAGCCGAATTTGATCTGCGAGTATACGAGTCAGCAAACACGGGCGCTGAACCGTTGTTTCGCAAGTCGTTTGTTTTAGCTGGCGAGTGGGAGGACCAATACTCTATTTCGTTCCAAGAAATTGTGAACTTTCGCGACAATGCTGCAACGAAAGGGCAAACCGTCACGTTAAGGATCACATTGACGGGTGGCACCGAGTTCAAGATCATGGGTTTGATGCTGTGTAGTAGGTAAAGCCGTAACCGACGACCACGTTGACGAGGGCGCCAAGTCCAAGCTCATGGGTCTATTGCTATACAATACGCAACGACAACTACATCGTCGGTGCATTACATTGTCAGCTGATTGTTCAGTGCCTCGTACCGGTGGCGTGAAATAGGAATGCTTTTTGCGGCAAAAGTAGCATATATAGTAAAGAAATAAGATGTGTCCCCTTGCACCTTGTAAGTCAGTCGGATGCATCTTGTGACATCTCAGATTGTCGTAAAATTAATGGAACATATAACACCTTGAGCTCATCGCCTACCTTTAGTTGACAAATACTCGAGGTTAATTAACGATTCACGCTTGAGCCATCATCGACTCTTTTCTGCTTACAGTGCTTTGCTTGCACAGTCATGCTTTGTCGACGCCAAGGTACCAAGGCTGTGGACGTATGCAGAAGTCTCATTCTAATCGCTCACTTGCTATTCATCGCATCCATGATCGTATACCGGTACAACTTTGACCGCAATGTACTCTCAATATTGATGTATACATACAGGCAGTGGTATGGTGGCAAGCATTGCAATAGCTTTCGTTGCGGAAGAGACGACGGAAAGCAATGACAATGACAGGGCTCAGGAGCGTGACCGCCAGGTCATTCATGTCGAAAATGACTGCGTGATCATTTTAGGCTTAAGCAATTCGGGAAAATGAGGAGCACCTCTTCAAGCACGATTGCTCATCGAAGCACATGGAAACGAAACATGTCCCGGAAATGAATGGTTTTGTTTATCGTCAAACCTCCGTCGCCACGCAGAAATTGGACCGGAACCAGTGAATCTGAAGTCACGTTCCTTAGAATAAATATAGTGACGACTACGCACACGTCTCCTTTGTGCATGCCAGCATCGACATCAGTACAATCGGAAACGGGAACCTGTGGAAGTTTGGCGCGTTTACCACACATGAGGCGAGGAAGGATTGCTCAACCCTCATGCTACAAAAATGAGTAACAAGCATGGCGACGAAGAGAACAGCCAATGTGGGCAACGATTGCCGAATGAAATGTTACAAGAGGCATCGAGGAGCACTGCCATGAGGGAGCTACTGTCCGCTTTAGAGACGTTGCGAGATCCATCAACATCCAATTCCAATCCAGGCGGCAGCGCAGAATCCAACAATGACTTCGTGTTCAACATTCTTAGCGCAGCTATGAACATTGCGTCCGAAAACGACCTTCGCGATGAGGAGGGCCTGCCGTCTGTCCTACCTTCGGATTTAAGCTCGACGGAGCACGACGACAGTTCCGGGAATTTTGACGACGAGGCGAAACATGCCGATGAAGCATCAGCTGCGGACAATATACAGCTGAATCGGGTTGACAATGGCGACGACAATGAAGAAAAAGAGGATTTCAAACGGACAGAAAACGGTCAGAGAAGGTAGCTGGGATTCGCTACGCTTGCTACTTGCTACTACTGAGTTTCCTTGTATATACAATGCTACGTATGCTTTCGAATCGATAAGTCGGGAGCGCCTTACAGCTATGATAGAAACTAAAAAATGCGCAATCTTTTCTACCAATATCTTTACGTATGATTAAACGAGCTTCAACATATTTTTGTAATCAAGAATCAACCTGTCGCAGACAGTAGCACGCTATACTGGTTTCGTCTTTTAACGTCACTTAACTAAAAGAGCCGAGCAGACATGCAATTTCCAACGCATACATTCGATAGACGACCATCTTTACACGTGAATCCACGCAACTCTGCCCTTTGCCAGTCTACCATCATACTAATAATCCGACGGCGAAACGTCATCCTGTCCCTCATGCTGATCGCCATTTGCCGCCGCCGCCGACGAATCATCTTGCTCATCTTCGTAGACAAACTCTGGATCCACACTGTCATCCACGTCCGTTCGCATAAACTCGTCGCCAACACTCGCTTGCCTTACAAAGACGCGCCACTGCTCCAATCGTCCACCGAGCTGCCTGCTCTTACTGACGCGCAAGGTGTCATCCAAGTAGACGGTTTCGAACGAGTCGGAGGCGCCGCGCGCCATGTCCGAAAAGATTGAAGGAATTTGCAACGCGGCCAAATCTTGGCCCATGGGATTCAACATGCTGGAGGTTCCAGCCACATTGACAACGACGGATTGCAGCGACAGTTGAATTGATATATTGTTGCTGTTACTACTGCCATCAGACGGCACTTGACTCGCCTTGTGAATGAGAACAAGCTTGGACTTGGATACTTGCAGTGGATTCAAATTGAGTTTGGCAATCACATCGGGAACGGACGTGCCTTGCACTAGTTCCTTGAGTGATTGTGGCGGAACATACTCAATGACGTGATCCACGCGCGTGACGTGGTTGCTCATTTCGTTGGTGCGAATCCGCTGCTGCACCTTGAAATACTTGTTGCTTAGATTGCTCAAGCGACTCTTGACTTTATTGATTGGTTCCGCCAAAAAGTCGGGTATTTTGGTGGCAGAGTCAATCAATGCATTATCGTTTTTCGCTACAATCGTCGTGCAGAGCAGCGTCCAGTCGCCAATGAGCAAGTCTGCCTGCTGCTGACGACTCATGGAAACGTTTGTCACGGTTCGTTGCAAGTCGGAAATGGCTCGCATCAACTTTTCGCGACTAGACTTGTCGACTAGAAAAACGCCATTGGCACTCTTGAGGCGCTCGCATGTACTCAGTAGTTGCTGCTTGGCGAGTGCTTTTGGTGATGCTGCTGCCGAAACGTCTGTAGTGTAGGGAGTTGTTGATGAGAAAAGTGCAAGGCTGGGAGAAACGTCGCTTCGTCTTGGATATGCAGCCGCTTGGAAACAGCAAACAGTCCTTGTAGTTGCAGATAGTATTGCTGACACTAGCAGTAAGGTCTTCATGGTAGTATATGAATGAGAGAGATAGTGTGCAGCAGCGCCAATAGTGGAAGAGAGTGATGAGCTGGCTTATGCCATGGCGAGGACGAACGCAAATCGATCGTTTGGGTTCGGCGAGGTGCGCGCGACGAGCAAGCAGCGCAGCCGCCGAGTCGTGTCAGTTGCTATGAACGCTTCCAAGCTCCTCGAGTGAAAGAAACGCCATGCCGTCCAGTTACATAAGACGTACCGGTAGCAAAGCAACCTAACAAAGTTACTCGCCGAAATATGGTAGCTCGTAGATCTTGTGACGCTCGACAAGGTTTGCAGCAAACACGTTGAATGAAAATGCTAGGAGTAGAGAACAAGAGCACATTCTGAATAAAAATCAAACATGCTATTATGATATGTATTATGAAAATGAATATAAAGTGTAAAAGAAGGAACCAGAAAGCTACCAGCTTGGTGTGCGGTATGCAATTGTGTATGACAGATGCACCATCTTTCTCAACATACTCACGATTCTCCGTCACACTTGCCGCACTTGCCACCCCCATCAATGTGCGTTTGCAGTGACGATTGAGATACACACGTGGATTCCGTCTTGTTCTTTTGGCAGACGCGGGCCTTGCCGTTACCACAGCCAGCAACGGCACAAGATGCAACGGGAGCCATGGTTGGTATTTTGGTATGAATCTTTGTCGGCATTTTTGTCGGAACCTTAGTTGGGACTTTCGTTGGCACCTTGGTCGGCATTTTTGTGGGAACCTTTGTTGGTAATTTCGTTGGCATTTTTGTAGGGATCTTAGTGGGAACCTTTGTTGGGATTTTTGTTGGGATCTTTGTAGGAACCTTTGTTGGGGTCTTTGTAGGAACCTTTGTCGGCGTTTTTGTAGGGACCTTGGTGGGAACTTTTGTAGGAACCTTTGTCGGCAATTTTGTAGGGACCTTCGTGGGAGCCTGTGTAGGAAACTTTGTTGGGGCCTTTGTTGGCAATTTAGTTGGAACCTTTGTAGGAACCTTAGTGGGAACCTTAGTAGGTGTTTTTGTAGGAACTTTGGTGGGCTTTTTGCTAGGTACTTGAGTTGGAACTCTTGTAGGTTCATTTGAAGGATTCTTAGTAGGTCCATGAGTGGGTATGTCAGTTGGACTGTCTGTTGGAGCAGTTGTTGGCAAGGCAGTTGGTTTACCAGTGGGTACATCTGTGGGAGCTGCTGTTGGAGTGAGGGAGGGAGACACCGTAGGACTGACAGTTGGTGCATTGGTTGGCAATGCTGTGGGTCCAGCAGTGGGTGACGTTGTTGGAACTTGCGTGGGTGCAGCGGTGGTTGGAGCAGCAGTTGGATGGCCAGTGGGAACCTTGGTTGGCAAAGCACTTGGACCAGCTGTTGGTGAAGAAGTCGGTAATGCAGTGGGTCCGTCAGTGGGCAGACCAGTTGGAGGAACAGTGGGTACTGGTGTGGGAAGTGCTGTAGGTGACGCCGTTATTGGGGCTGCGGTTGGGTTGCCAGGTGTAGGTGTCGGAATGCCAGTGGGTGTTACAGTTGGTCCTTGGGAAGGAGAATCTGTGGGCAAACCAGTTGGTGCATCTGTTGGAACTGCGGTGGGTTTGGCAGTGGGATGACTTGATGGCATAGCCGTTGGTGCAGCAGTTGGAATGTCTGTTGGAGAGGCTGTCAGTCCATCTGTAGGTGCTGCAGTGGGATTGACAGTTGGATTACCCGTTGGCAAAGCAGTTGGGGCTACTGATGGTGCATGCGTTGGTGCAACAGTTGGCAAGGCAGTTGGACTGTCTGTTGGAGCAGTTGTTGGCAAGGCAGTTGGTTTACCAGTGGGTACATCTGTGGGAGCTGCTGTTGGAGTGAGGGAGGGAGACACCGTAGGACTGACAGTTGGTGCATTGGTTGGCAATGCTGTGGGTCCAGCAGTGGGTGAAGTTGTTGGAACTTGCGTGGGTGCAGCGGTGGTTGGAGCAGCAGTTGGATGGCCAGTGGGAACCTTGGTTGGCAAAGCACTTAGACCAGCTGTTGGTGAAGAAGTCGGTAATGCAGTGGGTCCGTCAGTGGGCAGACCAGTTGGAGGAACAGTGGGTACTGGTGTGGGAAGTGCTGTAGGTGACGCCGTTATTGGGGCTGCGGTTGGGTTGCCAGGTGTAGGTGTCGGAATGCCAGTGGGTGTTACAGTTGGTCCTTGGGAAGGAGAATCTGTGGGCAAACCAGTTGGTGCATCTGTTGGAACTGCGGTGGGTTTGGCAGTGGGATGACTTGATGGCATAGCCGTTGGTGCAGCAGTTGGAATGTCTATTGGAGAGGCTGTCGGTCCATCTGTAGGTGCTGCAGTGGGATTGACAGTTGGATTACCCGTTGGCAAAGCAGTTGGGGCTACTGATGGTGCTTGCGTTGGTGCAACAGTTGGCAAGGCAGTTGGACTGTCTGTTGGAGCAGTTGTTGGCAAGGCAGTTGGTTTACCAGTGGGTACATCTGTGGGAGCTGCTGTTGGAGTGAGGGAGGGAGACACCATAGGACTGACAGTTGGTGCATTGGTTGGCAATGCTGTGGGTCCAGCAGTGGGTGAAGTTGTTGGAACTTGCGTGGGTGCAGCGGTGGTTGGAGCAGCAGTTGGATGGCCAGTGGGAACCTTGGTTGGCAAAGCACTTAGACCAGCTGTTGGTGAAGAAGTCGGTAATGCAGTGGGTCCGTCAGTGGGCAGACCAGATGGAGGAACAGTGGGTACTGGTGTGGGAAGTGCTGTGGGTGACGCCATTATTGGGGCTGCGGTTGGGTTGCCAGGCGTAGGTGTTGGAATGCCAGTGGGTGTTACAGTTGGTCTTTGGGAAGGAGAATCTGTGAACAAACCAGTTGGCCCACCAGTTGGTGCATCTGTTGGAACTGCGGTGGGTTTGGCAGTGGGATGACTTGATGGCATAGCCGTTGGTGCAGCAGTTGGAATGTCTGATGGAGAGGCTGTCGGTCCATCTGTAGGTGCTGCAGTGGGATTGCCAGTTGGATTACCTGTTGGCAAAGCAGTTGGGGCTACTGATGGTGCTTGCGTTGGTGCAACAGTTGGCAAGGCAGTTGGACTGTCTGTTGGAGCAGTTGTTGGCAAGGCAGTTGGTTTACCAGTGGGTACATCTGTGGGAGCTGCTGTTGGAGTGCGGGAGGGAGACACCGTAGGACTGACAGTTGGTGCATTGGTTGGCAATGCTGTGGGTCCAGCAGTGGGTGAAGTTGTTGGAACTTGCGTGGGTGCAGCGGTGGTTGGAGCAGCAGTTGGAAGCCCAGTGGGAACCTTGGTTGGCAGGAGGCTTGGACCAGCTGTTGGTGAAGAAGCCGGTAATGCAGTGGGTCCATCAGTGGGCAGACCAGTTGGAGGAACAGTGGGTACTGGTGTGGGAAGTGCTGTGGGTGACGCCGTTATTGGGGCTGCGGTTGGGTTGCCAGGCGTAGGTGTTGGAATGCCAGTGGGTGTTACAGTTGGTCCTTGGGAAGGAGAATCTGTGGGCAAACCAGTTGGTCCACCAGTTGGTGCATCTGTTGGAACTGCGGTGGGTTTAGCAGTGGGATGACTTGATGGCATAGCCGTTGGTGCAGCAGTTGGAATGTCTGTTGGAGAGGCTGTCGGTCCAGCTGTAGGTGCTGCAGTGGGATTGACAGTTGGATTACCTGTTGGCAAAGCAGTTGGGGCTACTGATGGTTCTTGCGTTGGTGCAACAGTTGGCAAGGCAGTTGGACTGTCTGTTGGAGCAGTTGTTGGCAAGGCAGTTGGCTTACCAGTGGGAAAATCTGTGGGAGCTGCTGTTGGAGTGAGGGAGGGAGACACCGTAGGACTGACAGTTGGTGCATTGGTTGGCAATGCTGTGGGTCCAGCAGTGGGTGAAGTTGTTGGAACTTGCGTGGGTGCAGCAGTGGTTGGAGCAGCAGTTGGATGGCCAGTGGGAACCTTGGTTGGCAAAGCACTTGGACCAGCTGTTGGTGAAGAAGTTGGTAATGCAGTGGGTCCGTCAGTGGGCAGACCAGTTGGAGGAACAGTGGGTACTGGTGCGGGAAGTGCTGTGGGAAGTGCTGTGGGTGACGCCGTTATTGGGGCTGCGGTTGGGTTGCCAGGCGTAGGTGTTGGAATGCCAGTGGGTGTTACAGTTGGTCCTTGGGAAGGAGAATCTGTGGGCAAACCAGTTGGTCCTCCAGTTGGTGCATCTGTTGGAACTGCGGTGGGTTTGGCAGTGGGATGACTTGATGGCATAGCCGTTGGTGCAGCAGTTGGAATGTCTGTTGGAGAGGCTGTCGGTCCATCTGTAGGTGCTGCAGTGGGATTGCCAGTTGGATTACCTGTTGGCAAAGCAGTTGGGGCTACTGATGGTGCTTGCGTTGGTGCAACCGTAGGCAAGGCAGTTGGACTGTCTGTTGGAGCAGTTGTTGGCAAGGCAGTTGGTTTACCAGTGGGTACATCTGTGGGAGCTGCTGTTGGAGTGAGGGAGGGAGACACCGTAGGACTGACAGTTGGTGCATTGGTTGGCAATGCTGTGGGTCCAGCGGTGGGTGAAGTTGTTGGAACTTGCGTGGGTGCAGCAGTGGTTGGAGCAGCAGTTGGATGGCCAGTGGGAACCTTGGTTGGCAAAGCACTTGGACCAGCTGTTGGTGAAGAAGTTGGTAATGCAGTGGGTCCGTCAGTGGGCAGACCAGTTGGAGGAACAGTGGGTACTGGTGCGGGAAGTGCTGTGGGAAGTGCTGTGGGTGACGCCGTTATTGGGGCTGCGGTTGGGTTGCCAGGCGTAGGTGTTGGAATGCCAGTGGGTGTTACAGTTGGTCCTTGGGAAGGAGAATCTGTGGGCAAACCAGTTGGTCCTCCAGTTGGTGCATCTGTTGGAACTGCGGTGGGTTTGGCAGTGGGATGACTTGATGGCATAGCCGTTGGTGCAGCAGTTGGAATGTCTGTTGGAGAGGCTGTCGGTCCATCTGTAGGTGCTGCAGTGGGATTGCCAGTTGGATTACCTGTTGGCAAAGCAGTTGGGGCTACTGATGGTGCTTGCGTTGGTGCAACCGTAGGCAAGGCAGTTGGACTGTCTGTTGGAGCAGTTGTTGGCAAGGCAGTTGGTTTACCAGTGGGTACATCTGTGGGAGCTGCTGTTGGAGTGAGGGAGGGAGACACCGTAGGACTGACAGTTGGTGCATTGGTTGGCAATGCTGTGGGTCCAGCAGTGGGTGAAGTTGTTGGAACTTGCGTGGGTGCAGCGGTGGTTGGAGCAGCAGTTGGATGGCGAGTGGGAACCTTGGTTGGTAACGCACTTGGACCAGCTGTTGGTGAAGAAGTTGGTAATGCAGTGGGTCCGTCAGTGGGCAGACCAGTTGGAGGAACAGTGGGTACTGGTGTGGGAAGTGCTGTGGGTGACGCCGTTATTTGGGCGGCGGTTGGGTTGCCAGGCGTAGGTGTTGGAATGCCAGTGGATGTTACAGTTGGTCCTTGGGAAGGAGAATCTGTGGGCAAACCAGTTGGTCCTCCAGTTGGTGCATCTGTTGGAACTGCGGTGGGTTTGGCAGTGGGATGACTTGATGGCATAGCCGTTGGTGCAGCAGTTGGAATGTCTGTTGGAGAGGCTGTCGGTCCATCTGTAGGTGCTGCAGTGGGATTGACAGTTGGATTACCTGTTGGCAAAGCAGTTGGGGCTACTGATGGTGCTTGCGTTGGTGCAACAGTTGGCAAGGCAGTTGGACTGTCTGTTGGAGCAGTTGTTGGCAAGGCAGTTGGTTTACCAGTGGGTACATCTGTGGGAGCTGCTGTTGGAGTGAGGGAGGGAGACACCGTAGGACTGACAGTTGGTGCATTAGTTGGCAATGCTGTGGGTCCAGCAGTGGGTGAAGTTGTTGGAACTTGCGTGGGTGCAGCGGTGGTTGGAGCAGCAGTTGGATGGCCAGTGGGAACCTTGGTTGGCAAAGCACTTGGACCAGCTGTTGGTGAAGAAGTTGGTAATGCAGTGGGTCCATCAGTGGGCAGACCAGTTGGAGGAACAGTGGGTACTGGTGCGGGAAGTGCTGTGGGAAGTGCTGTGGGTGACACCGTTATTGGGGCTGCGGTTGGGTTGCCAGGCGTAGGTGTTGGAATGCCAGTGGGTGTTACAGTTGGTCCTTGGGAAGGAGAATCTGTGGGCAAACCAGTTGGTCCACCAGTTGGTGCATCTGTTGGAACTGCGGTGGGTTTGGCAGTGGGATGACTTGATGGCATAGCCGTTGGTGCAGCAGTTGGAATGTCTGTTGGAGAGGCTGTTGGTCCATCTGTGGGTGCTGCAGTGGGATTGCCAGTTGGATTACCTGTTGGCAAAGCAGTTGGGGCTACTGATGGTGCTTGCGTTGGTGCAACCGTGGGCAAGGCAGTTGGACTGTCTGTTGGTGCAGTTGTTGGCAAGGCAGTTGGTTTACCAGTGGGTACATCTGTGGGAGCTGCTGTTCGAGTGAGGGAGGGAGACACAGTAGGACTGACAGTTGGTGCATTGGTTGGCAATGCTGTGGGTCCAGCAGTGGGTGAAGTTGTTGGAACTTGCGTGGGTGCAGCGGTGGTTGGAGCAGCAGTTGGATGGCCAGTGGGAACCTTGGTTGGCAAAGCACTTGGACCAGCTGTTGGTGAAGAAGTTGGTAATGCAGTGGGTCCATCAGTGGGCAGACCAGTTGGAGGAACAGTGGGTACTGGTGTGGGAAGTGCTGTGGGTGACGCCGTTATTGGGGCTGCGGTTGGGTTGCCAGGCGTAGGTGTCGGAATGCCAGTGGGTGTTACAGTTGGTCCTTGGGAAGGATAATCTGTGGGCAAACCAGTTGGTCCACCAGTTGGTGCATCTGTTGGAACTGCGGTGGGTTTGGCAGTGGGATGACTTGATGGCACAGCCGTTGGTGCAGCAGTTGGAATGTCTGTTGGAGAGGCTGTCGGTCCATCTGTAGGTGCTGCAGTGGGATTGCCAGTTGGATTACCTGTTGGCAAAGCAGTTGGGGCTACTGATGGTGCTTGCGTTGGTGCAACAGTGGGCAAGGCAGTTGGACTGTCTGTTGGTGCAGTTGTCGGCAAGGCAGTTGGTTTACCAGTGGGTACATCTGTGGGAGCTGCTGTTGGAGGGAGGGAGGGAGACACCGTAGGACTGACAGTTGGTGCATTGGTTGGCAATGCTGTGGGTCCAGCAGTGGGTGAAGTTGTTGGAACTGGCGTGGGTGCAGCGGTGGTTGGCAGTTGGACTGTCTGTTGGAGCAGTTGTTGGCAAGGCAGTTGGTTTACCAGTGGGTACATCTGTGGGAGCTGCTGTTGGAGTGAGGGAGGGAGACACCGTAGGACTGACAGTTGGTGCATTGGTTGGCAATGCTGTGGGTCCAGCAGTGGGTGACGTTGTTGGAACTTGCGTGGGTGCAGCGGTGGTTGGAGCAGCAGTTGGATGGCCAGTGGGAACCTTGGTTGGCAAAGCACTTGGACCAGCTGTTGGTGAAGAAGTCGGTAATGCAGTGGGTCCGTCAGTGGGCAGACCAGTTGGAGGAACAGTGGGTACTGGTGTGGGAAGTGCTGTAGGTGACGCCGTTATTGGGGCTGCGGTTGGGTTGCCAGGTGTAGGTGTCGGAATGCCAGTGGGTGTTACAGTTGGTCCTTGGGAAGGAGAATCTGTGGGCAAACCAGTTGGTGCATCTGTTGGAACTGCGGTGGGTTTGGCAGTGGGATGACTTGATGGCATAGCCGTTGGTGCAGCAGTTGGAATGTCTGTTGGAGAGGCTGTCAGTCCATCTGTAGGTGCTGCAGTGGGATTGACAGTTGGATTACCCGTTGGCAAAGCAGTTGGGGCTACTGATGGTGCATGCGTTGGTGCAACAGTTGGCAAGGCAGTTGGACTGTCTGTTGGAGCAGTTGTTGGCAAGGCAGTTGGTTTACCAGTGGGTACATCTGTGGGAGCTGCTGTTGGAGTGAGGGAGGGAGACACCGTAGGACTGACAGTTGGTGCATTGGTTGGCAATGCTGTGGGTCCAGCAGTGGGTGAAGTTGTTGGAACTTGCGTGGGTGCAGCGGTGGTTGGAGCAGCAGTTGGATGGCCAGTGGGAACCTTGGTTGGCAAAGCACTTAGACCAGCTGTTGGTGAAGAAGTCGGTAATGCAGTGGGTCCGTCAGTGGGCAGACCAGTTGGAGGAACAGTGGGTACTGGTGTGGGAAGTGCTGTAGGTGACGCCGTTATTGGGGCTGCGGTTGGGTTGCCAGGTGTAGGTGTCGGAATGCCAGTGGGTGTTACAGTTGGTCCTTGGGAAGGAGAATCTGTGGGCAAACCAGTTGGTGCATCTGTTGGAACTGCGGTGGGTTTGGCAGTGGGATGACTTGATGGCATAGCCGTTGGTGCAGCAGTTGGAATGTCTATTGGAGAGGCTGTCGGTCCATCTGTAGGTGCTGCAGTGGGATTGACAGTTGGATTACCCGTTGGCAAAGCAGTTGGGGCTACTGATGGTGCTTGCGTTGGTGCAACAGTTGGCAAGGCAGTTGGACTGTCTGTTGGAGCAGTTGTTGGCAAGGCAGTTGGTTTACCAGTGGGTACATCTGTGGGAGCTGCTGTTGGAGTGAGGGAGGGAGACACCATAGGACTGACAGTTGGTGCATTGGTTGGCAATGCTGTGGGTCCAGCAGTGGGTGAAGTTGTTGGAACTTGCGTGGGTGCAGCGGTGGTTGGAGCAGCAGTTGGATGGCCAGTGGGAACCTTGGTTGGCAAAGCACTTAGACCAGCTGTTGGTGAAGAAGTCGGTAATGCAGTGGGTCCGTCAGTGGGCAGACCAGATGGAGGAACAGTGGGTACTGGTGTGGGAAGTGCTGTGGGTGACGCCATTATTGGGGCTGCGGTTGGGTTGCCAGGCGTAGGTGTTGGAATGCCAGTGGGTGTTACAGTTGGTCTTTGGGAAGGAGAATCTGTGAACAAACCAGTTGGCCCACCAGTTGGTGCATCTGTTGGAACTGCGGTGGGTTTGGCAGTGGGATGACTTGATGGCATAGCCGTTGGTGCAGCAGTTGGAATGTCTGATGGAGAGGCTGTCGGTCCATCTGTAGGTGCTGCAGTGGGATTGCCAGTTGGATTACCTGTTGGCAAAGCAGTTGGGGCTACTGATGGTGCTTGCGTTGGTGCAACAGTTGGCAAGGCAGTTGGACTGTCTGTTGGAGCAGTTGTTGGCAAGGCAGTTGGTTTACCAGTGGGTACATCTGTGGGAGCTGCTGTTGGAGTGCGGGAGGGAGACACCGTAGGACTGACAGTTGGTGCATTGGTTGGCAATGCTGTGGGTCCAGCAGTGGGTGAAGTTGTTGGAACTTGCGTGGGTGCAGCGGTGGTTGGAGCAGCAGTTGGAAGCCCAGTGGGAACCTTGGTTGGCAGGAGGCTTGGACCAGCTGTTGGTGAAGAAGCCGGTAATGCAGTGGGTCCATCAGTGGGCAGACCAGTTGGAGGAACAGTGGGTACTGGTGTGGGAAGTGCTGTGGGTGACGCCGTTATTGGGGCTGCGGTTGGGTTGCCAGGCGTAGGTGTTGGAATGCCAGTGGGTGTTACAGTTGGTCCTTGGGAAGGAGAATCTGTGGGCAAACCAGTTGGTCCACCAGTTGGTGCATCTGTTGGAACTGCGGTGGGTTTAGCAGTGGGATGACTTGATGGCATAGCCGTTGGTGCAGCAGTTGGAATGTCTGTTGGAGAGGCTGTCGGTCCAGCTGTAGGTGCTGCAGTGGGATTGACAGTTGGATTACCTGTTGGCAAAGCAGTTGGGGCTACTGATGGTTCTTGCGTTGGTGCAACAGTTGGCAAGGCAGTTGGACTGTCTGTTGGAGCAGTTGTTGGCAAGGCAGTTGGCTTACCAGTGGGAAAATCTGTGGGAGCTGCTGTTGGAGTGAGGGAGGGAGACACCGTAGGACTGACAGTTGGTGCATTGGTTGGCAATGCTGTGGGTCCAGCAGTGGGTGAAGTTGTTGGAACTTGCGTGGGTGCAGCAGTGGTTGGAGCAGCAGTTGGATGGCCAGTGGGAACCTTGGTTGGCAAAGCACTTGGACCAGCTGTTGGTGAAGAAGTTGGTAATGCAGTGGGTCCGTCAGTGGGCAGACCAGTTGGAGGAACAGTGGGTACTGGTGCGGGAAGTGCTGTGGGAAGTGCTGTGGGTGACGCCGTTATTGGGGCTGCGGTTGGGTTGCCAGGCGTAGGTGTTGGAATGCCAGTGGGTGTTACAGTTGGTCCTTGGGAAGGAGAATCTGTGGGCAAACCAGTTGGTCCTCCAGTTGGTGCATCTGTTGGAACTGCGGTGGGTTTGGCAGTGGGATGACTTGATGGCATAGCCGTTGGTGCAGCAGTTGGAATGTCTGTTGGAGAGGCTGTCGGTCCATCTGTAGGTGCTGCAGTGGGATTGCCAGTTGGATTACCTGTTGGCAAAGCAGTTGGGGCTACTGATGGTGCTTGCGTTGGTGCAACCGTAGGCAAGGCAGTTGGACTGTCTGTTGGAGCAGTTGTTGGCAAGGCAGTTGGTTTACCAGTGGGTACATCTGTGGGAGCTGCTGTTGGAGTGAGGGAGGGAGACACCGTAGGACTGACAGTTGGTGCATTGGTTGGCAATGCTGTGGGTCCAGCGGTGGGTGAAGTTGTTGGAACTTGCGTGGGTGCAGCAGTGGTTGGAGCAGCAGTTGGATGGCCAGTGGGAACCTTGGTTGGCAAAGCACTTGGACCAGCTGTTGGTGAAGAAGTTGGTAATGCAGTGGGTCCGTCAGTGGGCAGACCAGTTGGAGGAACAGTGGGTACTGGTGCGGGAAGTGCTGTGGGAAGTGCTGTGGGTGACGCCGTTATTGGGGCTGCGGTTGGGTTGCCAGGCGTAGGTGTTGGAATGCCAGTGGGTGTTACAGTTGGTCCTTGGGAAGGAGAATCTGTGGGCAAACCAGTTGGTCCTCCAGTTGGTGCATCTGTTGGAACTGCGGTGGGTTTGGCAGTGGGATGACTTGATGGCATAGCCGTTGGTGCAGCAGTTGGAATGTCTGTTGGAGAGGCTGTCGGTCCATCTGTAGGTGCTGCAGTGGGATTGCCAGTTGGATTACCTGTTGGCAAAGCAGTTGGGGCTACTGATGGTGCTTGCGTTGGTGCAACCGTAGGCAAGGCAGTTGGACTGTCTGTTGGAGCAGTTGTTGGCAAGGCAGTTGGTTTACCAGTGGGTACATCTGTGGGAGCTGCTGTTGGAGTGAGGGAGGGAGACACCGTAGGACTGACAGTTGGTGCATTGGTTGGCAATGCTGTGGGTCCAGCAGTGGGTGAAGTTGTTGGAACTTGCGTGGGTGCAGCGGTGGTTGGAGCAGCAGTTGGATGGCGAGTGGGAACCTTGGTTGGTAACGCACTTGGACCAGCTGTTGGTGAAGAAGTTGGTAATGCAGTGGGTCCGTCAGTGGGCAGACCAGTTGGAGGAACAGTGGGTACTGGTGTGGGAAGTGCTGTGGGTGACGCCGTTATTTGGGCGGCGGTTGGGTTGCCAGGCGTAGGTGTTGGAATGCCAGTGGATGTTACAGTTGGTCCTTGGGAAGGAGAATCTGTGGGCAAACCAGTTGGTCCTCCAGTTGGTGCATCTGTTGGAACTGCGGTGGGTTTGGCAGTGGGATGACTTGATGGCATAGCCGTTGGTGCAGCAGTTGGAATGTCTGTTGGAGAGGCTGTCGGTCCATCTGTAGGTGCTGCAGTGGGATTGACAGTTGGATTACCTGTTGGCAAAGCAGTTGGGGCTACTGATGGTGCTTGCGTTGGTGCAACAGTTGGCAAGGCAGTTGGACTGTCTGTTGGAGCAGTTGTTGGCAAGGCAGTTGGTTTACCAGTGGGTACATCTGTGGGAGCTGCTGTTGGAGTGAGGGAGGGAGACACCGTAGGACTGACAGTTGGTGCATTAGTTGGCAATGCTGTGGGTCCAGCAGTGGGTGAAGTTGTTGGAACTTGCGTGGGTGCAGCGGTGGTTGGAGCAGCAGTTGGATGGCCAGTGGGAACCTTGGTTGGCAAAGCACTTGGACCAGCTGTTGGTGAAGAAGTTGGTAATGCAGTGGGTCCATCAGTGGGCAGACCAGTTGGAGGAACAGTGGGTACTGGTGCGGGAAGTGCTGTGGGAAGTGCTGTGGGTGACACCGTTATTGGGGCTGCGGTTGGGTTGCCAGGCGTAGGTGTTGGAATGCCAGTGGGTGTTACAGTTGGTCCTTGGGAAGGAGAATCTGTGGGCAAACCAGTTGGTCCACCAGTTGGTGCATCTGTTGGAACTGCGGTGGGTTTGGCAGTGGGATGACTTGATGGCATAGCCGTTGGTGCAGCAGTTGGAATGTCTGTTGGAGAGGCTGTTGGTCCATCTGTGGGTGCTGCAGTGGGATTGCCAGTTGGATTACCTGTTGGCAAAGCAGTTGGGGCTACTGATGGTGCTTGCGTTGGTGCAACCGTGGGCAAGGCAGTTGGACTGTCTGTTGGTGCAGTTGTTGGCAAGGCAGTTGGTTTACCAGTGGGTACATCTGTGGGAGCTGCTGTTCGAGTGAGGGAGGGAGACACAGTAGGACTGACAGTTGGTGCATTGGTTGGCAATGCTGTGGGTCCAGCAGTGGGTGAAGTTGTTGGAACTTGCGTGGGTGCAGCGGTGGTTGGAGCAGCAGTTGGATGGCCAGTGGGAACCTTGGTTGGCAAAGCACTTGGACCAGCTGTTGGTGAAGAAGTTGGTAATGCAGTGGGTCCATCAGTGGGCAGACCAGTTGGAGGAACAGTGGGTACTGGTGTGGGAAGTGCTGTGGGTGACGCCGTTATTGGGGCTGCGGTTGGGTTGCCAGGCGTAGGTGTCGGAATGCCAGTGGGTGTTACAGTTGGTCCTTGGGAAGGATAATCTGTGGGCAAACCAGTTGGTCCACCAGTTGGTGCATCTGTTGGAACTGCGGTGGGTTTGGCAGTGGGATGACTTGATGGCACAGCCGTTGGTGCAGCAGTTGGAATGTCTGTTGGAGAGGCTGTCGGTCCATCTGTAGGTGCTGCAGTGGGATTGCCAGTTGGATTACCTGTTGGCAAAGCAGTTGGGGCTACTGATGGTGCTTGCGTTGGTGCAACAGTGGGCAAGGCAGTTGGACTGTCTGTTGGTGCAGTTGTCGGCAAGGCAGTTGGTTTACCAGTGGGTACATCTGTGGGAGCTGCTGTTGGAGGGAGGGAGGGAGACACCGTAGGACTGACAGTTGGTGCATTGGTTGGCAATGCTGTGGGTCCAGCAGTGGGTGAAGTTGTTGGAACTGGCGTGGGTGCAGCGGTGGTTGGCAAAGCACTTGGACCAGCTGTTGGTGACTGTGTGGGAGCTACTGAGGGAGCAGCAGTGGTGGGAAATTCACTTGGTCCATCCGTGGGTGATGAAGTTGGTAGTGCAGTGGGTCCTTCCGTGGGCAGACCAGTTGGAGGAACAGTGGGTACTGGTGTGGGAATTGCTGTGGGTGACGCCGTTACAGGTGAGATTGTCGGCAAATCATTTGGATTTTCAGTCGGTGTATTGTTCGGAGCTTGAGAGGGTTGATCAGTTGGTGCATCAGTGGGACTTGTCGTCGTGGAACTTGCTGGTAGGATTGTTGGTTCGCCAGCCGTCGGAGGACCAGTTGGTGCATCCGTCGATAGACTTGGCGGAGACAGTGTAGGCACTGTAGTCGCGTTTATCAATGGCAATGATGTTGAGGTTGGCAATACATCAGTGGGCACTTGTGTTGTTGCAGTCACTGAGTTACCATCTGGCTTATCTGTTGTGCTGTCCGATGATAATAATGTCGCGCTTGGTGTAGCAGTTACTTCGAAGGAAGCGACCGTTGGCACAGGTGATGAAGATACATCGGTTTCAAGTGACGGCATTTCAAGTGACGGCATTTCCGTCAGCGATTTTGCAATCTTGGCACTTGGCGATGCAGTGACATTATCAGGTAACGCTGCATTTGATGCACTGGGGTGGCCTGATGGATTAAATGTCAGCGATGGTCTCGGACTGACGCTTGGTAGGGCATCCGTAGCTGCGGAAGGCAAACTTGGTGGAAGCAGAATTGGTATTCCGCTTGGCAAAGTCTTGCTTGGTGACAAGGTCGAGAAAGCTTGCACTGGCGCGCTATTAATAGCGGGAGACGACGATACCGAGTTCTGATGCGGTCCGTTGCTTCCAAAGTCGTTTGACACTGGCGACGGCATTATTGTAACCCAGCTCGGAACAATGCTGGGACTTGGAGTCGCCCCAAGTTCCGGGAACATATCGTTCTTCTCGTAGACTATATCATTTCCAGCATCACCTTCATTGGAGGAATAGGTTGGCGGCTGGCTGTCACTCTGCCGTGCCAAGGACGCTAGATCCGACTTGCCAAGCACCGCGGTCGAAAGAATAGCCGCGATGGCAACAAAGGCTGCCACCACCATTGCCGCCTTGCCTAGCGCGCCGATTGCCGCGGGTGCCGTAGCTGCTGATGCCAATCCAGTGGAAGCCTGTCCAACGGCAGTGGCAGCGTTTCGCGCTGCCGAAATTGACATTTGGTTCAATGCCTTTTCGTAACTGCAATGAAACATAGAACAATTATGGCACGTTAGAAGAAGCAGAAAATTAGCGTCATACACGCACGTCATGCAACGTTATCACATAGACTTACTTCATAGAGTATCGCATAAAGGCGCCTCCTCTCGATGACTCCTGCGCGGCGCTCTGCGTTCTGTTCAGCGTTGGTCGCTGCCGAGCGCTCTGCATGTGCGTTCGAATTCCAGCCGCAACGTCGTCATCGTAGTCATCGTCGCGCCCGTTCAAATGCGAAATGCCGCCAAGCACTGCCTTGGCGAACATGCTTGCTGATTGTTCACCAAGTATATTGTTGTTTGGAGTATCGTCAAGTTGACTGTTTGATTCGAACACGTCGGACAAATTCATGGACTTTTCCAGGTTCGATGATGAAGCATACGCGTCGCTGCCGTCGTCGTCTTGTAAACTATCAAAAAACATCATGCCGCTGCTATCCGTCAAATTGAACGATGAGTAGCCAAAGTCGCCGTCACCGCTCGAATCGGGGTCCCAGAATCCCGACAGCGAGTCTTCCGCAGAAAGGTCATCGTAAAGTCCATCGTTCAGCCATGACGCTGGAGGAATTATTGTTTCCAGTTGATCCGGCGGAGGAAAACTGACTGGCATGGCTGATTATTGTCGTGATGGTGTAAATGAGGAGTGCTCGTTGTAGAGAATCGCTTCCTTGCAATGGTGCGAAGAAGAGCAAGGTAACCAGTGAGCGTGTGGGTTGAGATGGTTGTTTCACGGCTCCGAGGGTCGTGCGGGCAATGTCATTTTGGTCATAGAATGACTATACGAGTTTCCGATTGACATATTTTCACTTAAGCCAATGACTGCACGGTTGAAGCGGGTTAATTAGCCGATCACGCATGAATAGCCCATTGTATGTGTGAACGCGAAAGATTGCAGAAGAAAGTTCCTCGGGATTTTTGGGAAGTGTGCCCCAGCTAATCGGAAATCGATTGGGTGTGATTGTGACGGTACAAACTCTTGGGAGGAGAAAGTCGGCGTATAACGAATGTTCGACGTAGTCCTTAACTTACAAGTCTTAGTATTACAGCAGCAGTATGTCTATCCTAAAGGCTGCGTTTGTATATGATGAGTTCGTCGCCGCCCTTCGGGTGGCGGTGACGAAAGTGCTTCCGTTGCGCCGCCAAGCAAATCCTTGCCTCCGTCAAACGAAAAGCCAAGAAACGTTTCTGCATTGAGCTCATCTTCCGCGTCGTCGGCTTCTGAATTCGTTTGATCTTCCGATTCAACAGGCATTCTTGTGAATGTATTGTCAAAATTGGCAGTGGCTGCGTCTAGTTCGCTGTCGTCCATGACGCTTGACGTTGCGCGACTTCCAGGTGTATCATTCTCAGAATCTGGAGGCTTCCAGCCTTCGCAAGGCTTGATTGGAGAATCTATCCTTCTCGCGTAGAGGGCGCGCCAATTGATACTTCGATAAAAGTCATGCTCCATTGCAGATCGAATTCCAGCTACACCGAGTCGACGATGAGGATTCCGTTCCAATAGGGCGCTGACACAATCACTGGCCTGCACACTAAAGTATGTAGGAACATCAAGAGGTGCACTCTTGAGCCGACGAAAAAGTTTCGCTCGGTCTGTCGTGTACCAGGGTGGTAGACCAGTCATCATTTCGTACGTTAGCATTCCTAGACCCCAATAGTCAACACAAAAGCCATGGCCTTGCTGCGACAAAATCTCCGGGCTGCGAAGAACATGCAAAACAATGAGGCATCATTGTAGAACAAATATATTCATCTGTAGCTGCATGACACATACCTCATGTATTCAGGCGTGCCGCACATGGATATTGCTCCCTCGCATGGATGAGTAATTCCAGTTTTCGCAAGCCCAAAGTCACCAAGCTTGACGTGCCCGTCGGCGTCAATGAGCACATTCTCGGGCTGGTTTGAATGCGCGATGAGATTAGCAGAATGTAAGCAAACCGTTTTTAACATGAACATAGCTCGCCGTTGTCAGTAAACTTGCCTTTAAATCTCGATAGATAATACCTCGCTTATGCAAATGGCCAATTGCAAGAAGGAGTTCGGCCGAAAAGAACCTTGCCACTCGTTCCGGAAATCGCCGGAATCGTGACAAGTGGAAGAAAAGTTCACCGCCAGGACAGTAGTCGAGCACTAGATATAACTTTGACTCGGTTTGAAATGCGTAATGTAGCTTCATAATAAACGGGTGATTGACTGCCGACAGGACTTGACGTTCCGTTCGCGTCCGGTCAATTTGTCGTCGCTTGACGAGATATGTTTTGCGGAGAATCTTCATGGCAAACAAATGGCCGCATTCCTTGCCATGTTGTTTTTGTACAAGTATTACCTGAAACAAAGCGAATGTGAGGCGAAACATAGTCAAAGACAGACGAGCCATTTCGCCATCCACAAAAAAGCAGTTTACCTTTCCAAAGGATCCCTTGCCGAGTACTCGTAGCATGGAAAACATTTTCAAATCGGGCTTGTCCATATACATGGCATCCAGCGGTAGTTCCGAGTCTAAAAAATCTGGCGGCATGGCAAACGGAGCTTGCTGCTTCACTCGTGGAGGTGTCGTCATTGACGCATACTCTGGCGTTATTATTTGCTGTTGCGCTGGTGGTTGCTTTACGTCGTACTGCTGCATTGGCGCTTGCTGAAGCTGCTGATGTTGCGGTGAATGAGGCGTGACAACATGTATAGCGTCAATCGCAGTTTCATCGCTTTGTTCGTGATCGCCTTCTTCTTCCTCCTCGTCTTCGTCATCATCATCCGCGTCCCACTGATGCTCCCAGTCGCCTTCCGGAGCCTTGTCCGCTGCAGTCTTGCTGCCAAACTTGGCGCTCAAGTTCAAGTTGCGCATGCCTTGAATCAAGGCGGCGCCGCGAGCACCAGCCCGGCCTGCCAAGACGCCGCCGCGCTTGGATGGTGTATTGTTATTATTTGAAGATGATGATGCTGCTGCTGAATAAGTAGTAGTCGGAGGCTTTTGACTGGAATTGGTATTTGTTGCGTGCTGGGCAGGAAACCCTTTGTCATGCAAGCTGTCACCGCCATCATGGTACGCATAGTTTGAATTTGGTATCATGTTCGTCGATGCTGCAGTCATTGACGGTGGTCCAAACTGTAACGCTGCGTCGTCAAAGCTTTGATGCTCGAAATCTGGTGGTTGCTGGTAATATTGCATCTGCTGCGTCGACGTCAAGGGGTAAACGCTACCGGAAGACTCGCTCGTTGATTGCTGCTGTTGTTGCAAATTATTCCATTGCGGAGGCTCCGAGTATAAACTTGGAGGCGGTGGCGGCGGCGGAGGGCTGCGTGAACCTTCGTTGCGTGCAAAATTCGTCGGTGAACTGCCTCCATTCGCCATGGATTGTTGCTCAACCGCCCCAGATTCTCCATCTTTTGTATTTATTGCATCTTGCTTGTTTTGTACATTATTATTGCCTGTAGAGTTGCTTCCATTCGCTGCTGCATGGTGGTGGCTGTTTCGAAACTTTTTCATCGACCGACGCATTCCTCCATGCGGCAGCGGCGCGACGCGTCCCTGCTCCTCCAAGGCTTCCGCATCCGCTGGCAGGGATGCTTCCTGTCCCATGCTTTTGCGAAAAGCAGTATTTCAATCGACTATGTAGCAAACGACAATTTCTTCGAATTCAAAGGAATATAAAGATTCGGAAGCCCCTCTGATATCTTGCTTGCCTGGGATCAGCAGAAAGATGACCCACGACGCAAGGAGGCTCCTGAAAAATTTCTTAGTGTCAAATTCTATAACTATATCATAAACAGTTGCTCTCAATGTCGCTCGTCGGCAGGCTGCTTTGTCGTCTTCGTCGTGGTGAAAGGGTGTTTGCGGTGTTGCGCCGCCGCTATGGAGATGAGCGCGTCTCCGCGCGTGCGCAACGGCCACGAGTTCACTTATGTTGTGACGTCACGCGACTGACGGACAGACGACGCGTGACGCATAATCTTGCAGCCGCAGCACAATCAAGCTTTTGTGAGAGACGCTTCTTGCTTCTCTTCTTCTTGTTACACTCTCTACTAACCTACTACAACTAAACACTAGCATCATGTCTGGCCGCGGCAAGGGAGGAAAGGGACTCGGAAAGGGTGGCGCCAAGCGCCATCGCAAGGTGCTTCGCGACAATATTCAAGGCATTACCAAGCCGGCCATTCGACGCTTGGCCCGCCGCGGAGGCGTCAAGCGCATCTCCGGACTCATTTACGAGGAGACGCGGGGTGTGCTAAAGGTGTTTTTGGAGAATGTTATTCGGGATAGTGTGACTTACACGGAGCATGCGCGTCGCAAGACGGTGACGGCCATGGATGTGGTGTACGCCTTGAAGCGGCAGGGAAAGACTCGTAAGTATATGGGTAGAGCTGGATTTATGTTACCTGAATCCATTCTCTTTTGTTTTACTCACTTTATGATCGCTTCTACTTTGCGCAGTCTATGGATTCGGAGGATAAATTGAAATGGTAAGAGAAGCGGTAGTTGTTGTCGTCAGGTGTCGGCCGTCGATCCAAGTGTCGAAACGTTTGCAGTAGTACGGCGGTTTGCATGGTCAGAGTAATTTAAAAGAAATTCATACTTTAGCGAATCAATTGTTTGTAACTTGGTTTATGATTTGCAATGTATGAAATGTACAAGAAGTTGGAGTCTTTTGTTGTGGTGGGTTGGAAACCAACGGCTCGTTTGCTCCTTTTTTTGAAATGGGCTAAAAGAAGTACCGGTGGGCACATCTTTGCATTGAACCATGCACAACTACTTGGCAACGCGGATCACACGGTACATGCCAGCGTCGGTGGTTTAAATCAATCACAATATCGTTGATTGACTTAAGTGCAAGCATGTTATCAGAAGCTTTAGCACTTCTCTACGGCAATATCGAAATTCAAGCGCAACATTGACTAACTGTAACTACGTCACATATTTTTGTTCGCTCTTGCTTCTTATTCTATCAAATATGTACTCGTTACCAAGCAACTTGTTGAAGAAGGACGTTCAATAAGCGTGACATAGCTAACCAACTGCTGATCATTGGCTCACTTAAGGTTTCCCGCGTCGAGCCATATTCACTTACATCGTTACAGTACCAAACGTACGTAGGCTATACATACATGCCATTCAGTACTTGCTTGACGTAACCCCGTTTCGACTCCATATCGGACGACCGTTCGCGCTTTTCCCACAAAACAACAGCGGCTTTCACCGTTCACTGCAATCAGCAACCAAACAAAAACAACTGCAAACATGTCTGGACGTGGTAAAGGAGGAAAGGGACTCGGAAAGGGAGGTGCCAAGCGCCATCGCAAGGTCCTTCGAGACAACATCCAGGGAATCACCAAGCCCGCCATCCGCCGTCTCGCTCGCCGTGGTGGTGTCAAGCGTATCTCAGGTTTGATCTATGAGGAGACCCGCGGAGTCCTCAAGGTCTTTTTGGAGAATGTGATCCGCGACTCTGTCACCTACACGGAGCATGCTCGCCGCAAGACTGTCACGGCCATGGATGTTGTCTATGCGCTCAAGCGTCAGGGACGCACCTGTAAGTTAATGCGAGCGTCTCATTTGTAATTGTCCGATACTTTGACATCTTCTTACACTCTTCTTTCTCATTCACTTGCTTTCAAAAATAGTGTATGGATTTGGCGGTTAATCAGATTACCCCGCCTTCTACACCTAAGAATACAAACAAACCGCCATTTATAAATGGCACTCATTTTGCTACTATAACCAACTCAGTTACTTTTACCAAACATATTCTATGCATCATTTGCCAGTACTTTTACTTTACAATGTAGCTGCGACGACAAGACCTTGATAAGGCAGTCTTCTTTTCAGTTCTCCCCAAATAATAGCTTGCTGCATGGAATGGAAGCAAATGGATGATTAAATACGGGTAGTCGTCCTCCAACGCCAATCCGCCTCAGAAGCTCAGTCTGCATGTACCGGGATACTACAAGATGCAATAATGTTTTGCTACGCAATGGGGACTGTCTAGTATGTATCATATCGGTACAAGTGACGAGATAGAACCATACCCAAAGACCAGCGCTTCTGCTTCAGCACGATATTTATATGTAAGAGCACGACAACGCACCACCTGACAATTACGCCATGCGCTGTCAATCCAACGGCATATGCGCCAGCAACGCCAAGACCGTCTGTTTGGCTTCCTTTCGCGCCACGGCCAAGGTATGACTTTGAATCACATGCGCCAGCGCTTGCAGGCCACCATCCTGGACAACCTTGGGCGCAAGATGCGCATGAAAGCTTGCCTTGAACATGAGTTTGGAGCCCCAGATTTGAATCTTGTTGTGGGCTTGGAAGCGGTTCATTGCTTCCAAAACGACTCGCAAACCTGCGTCATTGACGATTCGCTCCAGATTAGGCAGGCAAGTGCTGCTCATATTGTTGAGCGCAATGATTCCAGTTTCCACGCGCGTCGCGTCTTGGGGGAATCGACGCAAAAAAGCAGTCACCACTTCCACCAAGCCAACCTCGCTGGGTATCAACGGATTGGTAAATGACGCATTGCACAGAGCGCGAACGCTTTCTTGTTGAATGCCAAGACTGTCTGGCCATTTCTCCATAATCAAGACAACTGTCGAATATCCACCCGACAAGACAAAGTCCTTTCGATGCTTCTCCGCGTTTGCATCGGTGGACTTGCAACGCAAGGTAAGCTCCTTGAGCGTCTCGTGGACGACGGACCCTTGGTCGGAATGGAGCCGTCGCATGACGAGGATTGGAATTTCCCCAAGGTTCAACTTGGCAGTGCCATTCGTCGGCGTCGTTGCAACCTCTGTCTTGACTCCATTCATGTTAGTGGACCGACTTGCCTGCTTGAAGCGAGGGGCGAACGTGAGGCAAGCGATGTGAGACATATATACTGCATGGTAAGTGATTAAGCTTAACGATCACCAGCATGAGTTCGAATGCTTAACGATCACCAGCATGATTTCGAATGTTGACAATGGCGCCTTTGTTTTGCGCGGGACGCTTCATAACCTGGTCGCCGCGTTTGCCAACAAGCAGAACATGGTGCGGAAATCGCTCATTCACTGTCAGCATTCGCGCAATGCTTAGCAATATCCACATCTAACAATGACTTACAAAGGAAATAAAGATGCTGGAAGGATGTTAATGGTCTTGATTCAAAGGACGAATCAATCAACTAGCAAATGTGCAGGAAGAATAAGAATGACCGATGGCGGCTTGGCGAAAAGTGAAAAGGTCGCAGCGGTATTGCGACCGTATACCGCTACGACGAGAAAACTTGATCATCGATTCAGCAGCTTCGACGCGAGCCAAAGAAGCCAACGAAAGCATCATGCTTCCTGCAAGAGACACGCAATCGTCGTTTGCAAGCCTATCAAGAAGCAAGCAAACAAGATGAAATTGTTAAGCTTATTTGTCATGGCAGCGAGTCGCTCCTCCTGCCATGCCCTCTCAATGACCTCGTCGGCAGTGACGAGAGCAGCTCCTGCTGCTGCATCCACCACAAAGTCATTCAATCAGCGAGCCCTCTCCGAGCTGCCTCCCTTTCCTCGAACATGGGTTCCCCTTGGATCCACTTTTGAAATGGACGGCTCGCGTCCCAACAAGGTGGAGTTTCTCGGACAGTCCTACGTTTGCTACCAGAGCGATGTCAACGACAAGAACTCGTGGGCCGTCGTGGATGACGCCTGTTCCCATCGGCTTGCGCCACTCTCGGAAGGACGAGTCATTACGACAGAGGCTGACACTGGAAATGAAATCAAAATCAAAGATTTAAAGAAAAACAAGCAACATGGTGAAACACGTCGCCTATTGGAATGCGCCTACCACGGCTGGGCCTTTGACGCGAACGGCAAATGCACGCGCATTCCGCAAGCCACGCTGGAGCTGCAGGAG
Organism: Mayamaea pseudoterrestris; assembly: GCA_027923505.1. Lineage (NCBI taxonomy): Eukaryota > Bacillariophyta > Bacillariophyceae > Sellaphorales > Sellaphoraceae > Mayamaea > Mayamaea pseudoterrestris. The sequence continues at coordinate 1,791,071 of BROI01000001.1, forward strand.
CGAACCATTCGAAACAACCCAAAGTGCCACGTGCAAGGCTACTCGACGCGCGTTTCCAAAAACATACTCTTTGCGTGGCTGTGGCCCGAGGACTGTTTGGAATATATAAATGACAAGTGGCGGCAGCCAGAGTATTGGACCAAGGACATGCTGGAGAATGTAAATACGTATACGCGCGATTCGCAGTATGGCTGGGATACCTTGCTGGAGAATATTGTGGATCAGTCGCATATTCCGTGGGTAAGTCGGGTGTTTTCGTTTGGACAAGTGCTGCCCTGAAGTAAAATGATTGAAACGACTCATCTTTGCAACCGCCCCTTCATTCGCGTGCAAACAGGTTCATCATGGCCTGCAGGGCACGCGTGACGACTCCAGTATAATGAATATGACAGTCATTGGTAGTTCAACAGAACAAGGAATGGACTTTACCTTTCAGGACAGGACCAAGGCGTATGAGCGACGAGGTGTGATTCAGTTCAAGGCACCCTGCCACATGTCACTGAGCGCGCAGCGCAAACCAAACGGCAAGAATGACTGGGAACACTTTTTCACCATGAACCTTTTTGCTATTCCCACCAAGCCGGGATATAGTCGTTTAATCTCCACCGTAGGGAGCGCCAAACCAATGAACGCCAGCATGTTTGGAGAAGAGGAAGCGGCACCAACGGCTGTCAAGCCACGGCGGTCGCTGTTCATTGCCATTTTTCGTCGTATTCCACGGTGGATGGCGCATCAGTTTACGAACCGCATTGTTGACTCGGATGTTATCACGCTGCACAAGCAGGAGCAGGAGCGAGCGAAACGTGGAGTGGACTATGAGAACTATTGCATGCCGGCGTCGTCGGATCGATGCATCGCTCCGATCCGTCGATGGGTTTTGAAGCACGCTCACATTCCATCGCTATCGACAAGAAGTGATGACGGCGGTGCTACTGCTGGCCGGGTGGTTATACCAGAACCTCCAAGTCAGCGAAGCGCCTTGTTTGACCGCTGGGCGCAGCATTCGGACCAGTGCAAGCACTGCCATGGAGCGTTTGACGGTATACAAAAGTGGCGTCGTAACAATTTTCTAGTCATGGCCGCCAGCATTCTCTTGGCCAGGCACATGGCGGCTCGCGTCGTACTTGTTGGTAGCTTTGCCATGTGGCGACTCCTGCAAGCGGCGGAAAAGTCAATTACCACGGGTGAATGCGACCATTACAAGAATCACTAGTCAAGTTGGTGCATGGAACTACCCCACTTGCATCTGCACAGGCTAATGGATACTATGTGTAATAGATAGACACCTTCACAAAATTAGTTATGACGCAAGTCGCAATTCCGAATAGAGATACACGTTAGCATCGAGCCGAACCACCGTACACCGGTAGCTGAGGCAAGCCGTAACATGCCGCTTTCTTCATTCGTATCTCGCGCTTTCATATACACTTACTAGTATTGCCTGGCATGCTCGCTTTCAAGCGAAATGTTTGCGCTCGTTTGAATGACTTGTCGCATGTTGCCAGCGAAACCATGTGTCGTCGATAGTACCATAAAGAATACTTAGCATTATAGTTGTGTAAGTGCCTTGTTCACAAGCGCAGTTTCAAGGAAACATTGAATGGAAAAGACTTTTTGACGAAGGCGTCAGCCTTGCCGGGGCCATTTGTAGTAGCAATTTGTGGTGCGTCTATTTTGATACGTTAAAATGAACGCAACCATCTGCGGATTGAGGTCCATTTGCTCTATAGCGTAGACTGTCGGTCAACAAACAAAGACATGGCTTGCTAGTACTTTGCTCGGTCGCTGATCTTGCAAGCATGCTTCGCCGCAACACACCATTCTCACCAACACGGTTCATCACTCGTTCTTCACAAAACACTTTTTCAAATCAGTTGCAATGGCAAGAATTACGACAAACCAGTAAAAGTAGCAGTCGAGCATGTACGCCACGTTGCTCCAATGGCCGACTAAATCGCAAACAACACTTTCCATCGGCGCATTGTCAGTGAGGTGAACATTTAGGGGAACCAACATGTACCAAACTACCCACACGAAACATATCCACTTGTAGTAATGACATTGCTTGTCGTGTGCATATACATGGGCGAATTGATGGATCGAGTTGGGGGCCGTCGTGGAAACGTGCGCCGGTGGCTGTTGTGGGTCTGCGGCGTTTCCTGAAACTCTTGGTAGCGTGGATTGAATCAAGAGGGATCCTCATCTTGTCTGAGTATTAGTAAAAGGCGGTTGCTCTTTCTCCATATGGACGTAGTCTTGAGCTTGAGCAGCAACGGTGACTTGTGTTGGTGACGATTGAGCCGTTTCCTCATCGGCAGTGGTTACGTCCGTGGTGCCAACGGATCGTTTAGCCTCGAATCTGTCTGCAATGAAAGTTTTAATCCTATCTTCCGCCTCGTAACTCACGTCAAGCTTGTAAGCGAGCAAACACATGCCGGTAACGTGACACATGGCAAACACTCCGCCAACCACTAGCCACCACGTGTTGCGGCAACCAAGGCCAACACATAGAGTCCACACTGCCCAAACGACAATTGGAAGGTTCATAGCAAACGTCACGACTAGTACGAGAAGGAAGAATGGACAGGCGCAAATGTATCTATTTTAGTGTAAATAGGCAAGGTGAGGATAATGTCATTAGCAAGCAAGCAAGCTCTAAACTTGCGGCTGCAACGCGGCAATTATTCAAACAAGTTACCTCGCGACACCATTGACAGCTCGATGAGCATACTTTAGCGCGAGCGACACCATGGTTGCAACTTATCTGTGACCAAAGCAAAAGGGTGGCGCAAACGCAAATCAACTTACATCAACAATTCGTCGCAAATCGCCGATTGGCATGCGTGTCGTAACGGTACACAGATGATCCCGTGACGACCCTCGCCACCATGGAGATTTCGCCGCCACTACAAGCCGCATTCAAAAGCCCAAATTTGAAGCTCGCAATCGCTCTCTGGCCTTGACCGCTTGTCAAGGAATAAAAATGATTTTGCCCTTTGTTTCGCTGTGGCTACTTGCACTCTTTGCTTCTTGGGAAAACATCTCGATTCTTCCTCGCTGCTTCGCCGCCGAAACTTCTTCGGCATCTTCAACTGCCACTCACACGAGCAACCACGCCGTCATTGTCTCATCGTCTCGCTACTGGTTCAACTACCGTCATACGACCAACGCATTATCCATCTACCAGTTACTCAAACGAAACGGAATTCCAGATGACAACATTGTCTTGATGCTGGCCGACGAGTACGCGATCAACGATCGCAACGTGTACAAAAACAGACTCCTCACCAAGGGGCGGACTGGTGATTCAATCTATGATTCAGACACTCAGATTGACTACCGCGGAGACGACGTTTCCGTCGACAATTTTTTGCGCGTCCTACGGGGGCAGCCACATGAATCGAGTTTGCCAGTGCTACAAAGCAACCAACACAGTCACGTGCTGATTTACTTGACGGGCCACGGCGGAAACCAATTCTTCAAGTTTCAAGACGTGGAAGAAATCACGTCGCAGCAACTGGCGCGCGCCGTGGCGGGCATGCACGAACGCTCCAAGTACCAGGAAGTCTTAATCGTTGCCGATACTTGCCAAGCGTATACGCTCGCCGATCACATGGAGCAGGTGCCAAATGTCACAATCATTGCCAGTTCGCTCAAGGGCGAGTCGTCGTACGCGCATCACGTTGACGGCGACTTGGGACTGTCCGTGACGGAGCGATACACGGCGGCCATGGTCGACTACTTAAAGGCGATGCCGGAACATTTGCAAGTGTCGCTCCAGCAAGGCTTGGTGGATCCGTATCCGTTTCGCGTGCAGCGCGCGCACATTGGTGCGAACGATGCGAGCGCAGTGCGAAAGCTGGACGAAGCGTTGGTGAGTGAATTTTTTGCAAACGTTGAAACCAATGGCAAGGTAGTTGAAGAAGATGTACATGACGATTGGATGGCGGTCCACCAGTCACCGCATCGTTTCGTGGCGCCAGTGCGAACGAGTCGAACGACAAACGTGGACTCAACGCAACATGCTGCGGCAGAATGTTTGATGCAGGACGGTCCGTCTGACAATGGCGCTACTGCTGCGGTGGACGACGAGATACATTCGCAACCCGCAATCTTGTTTCCCGGGATGGAACCGACTGATCCAATGTTCTTGACGTGGACTGCACTGTTCGTTGGAGCCATTGCATGGATGCAGCAACGGCTCAAGTAACGATTGCTCGTCGTTTGATGTTTGTTCCGAATAGCGAGCTACGTACGTTCCGCCATGTGGACAAACGCACAGCTCGTCGAAAAGTTGCGAGGTAATATCATGAGGCGACGAAGCAATCAATCTATGACTACGTTTCGACCGATCCGGTGCATGAATAAATTAGCAGCAGCGATGAGCAGAGTGCCGCATTTGCCACAGGCTACTGTAATGACGCCAGCAGCGAGAGACGCAGTCAATGCCCTCAAATAACACAACGTGTAGCGCTATTGTATGTGATACCAATCCAAGTTGGTTTATTAAGACACCAATTATTATACATCAATATTGCTGCTGCTGCTCTTTTGGTCCCATGCGCGCCGCATCTCTCGACTTGTTCTTCTTACGCTTCTTCTCCAAAGCTTGATTGACGGCCCGATTTCCACCTCGCTGTTTCAACTCATCAAACCTGGCTTCCAGTTCCAGTTGCTTCAGTTCCGCTCGCTTGGGTCGATAGTTGCTGCCTCGTTCGTCCACCAACTTTTGCTTGACGCGGACTTGAACCGCCTGCTTGACTTGCTGTCGCTCATGGTCGGCCAGTTCCTGCTGCAAATGTTTCAGCGTGGCGCGATCCTCCTCCAATGATCCCGTCAAGCCAAGCTTTTTGCGCAGCTGCTGTCCCTTGCGGCCGGCAACTTGTCGCGCGGCAATCTGTTGCTTACATTTGACAATTTCGTTGCGACGCATCTCGAGCAAAAAGGTGTAATTCTTGTCAAACTGCTGCACATTTACAGCAGCTCCCGCTGACAGATTGGATCTTCGCGGATCTCTTGCCTTGTATCGATGGGCAAGCAAGTCAACGCCAAGGCCATTGAAAAGGTTTGGTTTTTGATTGTAAAAGTCGGAGCGTTTATATGATGCTTCCGTTGGCGCGTGTTTGGATCGTTTCGTCTTTTGTGTTAATGCAGACTTGTCGGACAATTTTGCTGATCTACTGATGGTCTTGGAGTCTTTACTGCTGCCGAGTGTCTGTTTCGTTCGTTGCTTGGCAGACTCGCGGCGGGCGCGCACGTGACGAAGGTCGACGCCTTGCTGCTCCATGCGCTCGAGTCGCTCCGCAATAGGAAGATTGTCGTAACCTTTATCGTCTCCATCATTGCTGGAATCGTCTTGACTATCATTTGAATCATCGTCGTAGCCGTCACTGTCGTCGCCGGAATCAGAACCTGAATCCGAGTCTTCATCGTCGCGACTTTTGCGAACAGCGTCACGACTTCGTTTCGTTCCTTTTCCTACTCGACTATTACCAGACTCTTGTCTCTCATTGTCGCTACTACCATCACTGCAGCTGCTGCTCGAGTCGTCGTCGCTCGACATGGTGGACAGTTGATATGAGTATATGGGTCGTTTGGTCGAAGGAACAGTGATGCTGGAAATCGAGTGATCGAATGGTTGCGCGTGGTGCATTGAGTAACGATACGACATTATTCATGTCGGTCCTTCATCATCGCCAAGTCAGCAGCCACATTTTTCAACCGATACACTACCGGTGGTGAATCTTGGCAAAACTCTTCCCGCTGCGTTTAGCGTCATATTCATTGTGGCAGAATGACAATGACGACGACGAAGAAGCCATCCTCAGCATGATAGTACTTCCGTCGAGGCTGGGAAGTCGAGTGGCAAGCCTGCCATGTGACATCATGTTATTACAAACAGGAAAAGCAGTGCTTGCCTTAACAATGATCTATTCATGCGTTCATTATCTGGCCTTAAATTAAAGCTTTAATAAGTTTCTATCAGGAACACTCCAAAGTACCTCTTGCTGGTGTCCATCAAATTTGCTGGCCTACCGGTAGATCCCTTGGCGAATGGCCAGCCTTCATTCATTTAAATTGCCAGCTTCAAAGGTGATTGATGGTGCCAAAGTTTGTAAAAATACATGATTAACGGCGCAAGAGTTTGTAGCAATAGGCGACGATACGAGGAATCGGATTCGATTCTACGATAGACCGAGAATATCGCCGATCGGCGACCAGGCGTGACAGGCAATGGCTACGCCTTATTCATGATTGTGATCCGAACAATTCAATATTTAACACGACCCCATGACGCCCGCGCGACCCTCTTCTGTCACTGAGGCTATTTTGTGACATTCACTATGACTCAGAAAGTGGTCAAGGCGAGTAAACGTTGACGCCAGAATCAAGCCACCCTGCCCTTGTCATCGGCCAGCGCGACAACCGTTCGCACAAACGCCAGAGGCTCCGACCAGTTTTGCTCATCCTGGCGTCGGTCTTCTTGCGCATAGCCATTTATGTATGATAGCGGCGGTTGATAGTCCAATTGCTGCTATTATTTGACCAACGCGATGATGATCCTTTCATTTGCTATCCTGCTTTCGGCAGTTTTTCGCTGTGAAGCATTTGTCGCGGTCGCGCCTTCACGAGCGACAGGCCTTTCGCGTATCGCTAGCAATTTGTTTCCAACTGCTAGCAAGCCAATGCATACGCCAGGCATCTCAAGACGCCAAGAATGTTCTCCAACTCGACTCGACATGCTACCTGCCTTAGCCAGAACCGCCATTGCAAACGTCGCGGCGACTCGACTCACAACAAAACTCCTGTTGCTCGCCACGGCAACATTTTTCGTCTTGTTTTGTCAACGGAGTCAATTGCTGTGGCCAAACAGTGCAGGCGATGCAAGTTACGCGCAACCACTACCACCCGGCTCTTTGGGATGTCCATTTTTCGGAATGCCATTCTTTTGGGGATCCCGCGACTATGGAGCGGGTGCCTTTTACTTGAAGCAAGCCTCCAAACTGCCGACTGCGGCGCGCAAACTATGGAAGTTTTACTTTCTTGGCAATCCGTTTGTGGTGGTTGCCGGCGCCGACAATGTCAAGACGATTTTGAACAAGGAGTTTGAGCCCAATGGCATTCGCACCGCCACGCGCCAGCAGTCGTCGTCTACGTCGCTGGGAACGGCTGCCAGCATTATATCCGAGCAAGACAAGGGACGGCATCAATTTTTGCGGCGACTCATTGGACAAGCCATTACACCAGCGGCAGTCGCCAAAAGTATTGGTACCTTGCAGCAGGCGGCGGAGGAAAGTGTTGCCAAGATGCTAGCAGCGGCCAAGGATTCGACATTCAGCAATAGGATTGTCATGGAAGACATTTGCACGGACTTTACGTTGGATGTGGCGTGGCGACAAATCCTTGGGCTCGACTTGACGCCGGATCAAGTTCCAGTCTTTCACAAGGCGGTGGCCGATTGGATCGGAGGTGTTGTGTCGCTAAGGGCGTTGCTTGGCTTGAACGTCGAAAAAACGCCGTCCTTCAGAGCCAAGAAATACTTGGAGAGTCTTGTGGAGCAGCAAATTGACACGTTAAAAGCGAATGGACCCGACGCGTCGACCTTGAGTGGCATGGTGTTTGCCAAGGATGAGGAAAATCCGACGCGTACCCTATCGCAAGTAGAGATTATCGACAATGCCTTGATTTTGATTCTGGCGGGCAGTGAAACCTCCGCGACGACACTGACCAACGCCATGCTGTTTCTTGGACTTCATCGAGAAACATGGAATAAGTTGGTGGAAGAACAACGACGCGTTGAAGCTGTTCATGGTGAAGTGCTCACCAAGGAAACGCTCGACAAGGAATGTCCATACTTGGAAGCTGTCGTGAAGGAGACGATGCGAATAAGGCCCATTAGTGGTGGTATTCCGCGACGAGCGACTTCTACGATTGTCATGGACGGCAAGCAGATTCCAAAGGACTGGCTTGTCGATTTCAATGTGGCGCTTACACATCAGCTAGATTCAAAGACGTACAAGGAGGATGGGTCCAATATGGATATTCGCAAGGGCTTCGTTCCAGAACGATGGCTAAGTCCTGAAACTACGCCTGCCGAATTTATTCCTATGGGTGCTGGTCCACGATATTGTCTTGGATCCAATTTGGCGTACGCCGAGATGAAGGTGTTCTTAGCAGTTATGGCTCGGAAGGTTGACTTTCAGCTGGTGAATGCGACGGATGATGTAAAATGGAAACATATGAGTATTATTCCCAAGCCAAAAGACGGTGTTTTTGTGGAGGTGTCGGAGCCTTCGCGCATTTCAGTTGCGGCCTGATCGAGTTCAGCGATATGGCTGTCCTGATTGCTTATAATGCGTAGATTAGAAAGTTAAAAAATATGTATCTACCACATCTTGCTTGATGTTCCCTTATTAGCTTTTCGCCTTCGAAGACAGCTCTATTGACTTGTAACATCAACCCATGGCCGCAGCGGAGCAGCTAGGCTCTCGTTGTTTCGTTTGCAATTGGATATACCGGTACTTTGAGTACGTATATGAGTAGAGCAGGAACTGGTCGATCAAAGTGCTGACTCGTTACTCCTGTTATTCAACCGGTACCGTTCTCTTGCTCTCACAATGAGCGTCGTTGCAATAAGAAACGTCCAAGGCAGGCAAGCTTCACCCAAGCCATCTATGAAACGACGAGGAAATCGACATTTCGAAGCCAGGCTCGCCTCGCTCGTTGTCGGTAGTGGTGCGACCCTTGTTTGTGTTGTCGTGCGAGCAAGCCGAGTTTTTAATTTCGATCCAGTGGTACCGTATGATAGTTTATAGAACAGACCGCAGTGAAAAATTACAGCAATTTTGTCTACTGCATCATTAAACAAAATCATAATCATCTTTTTGCTTTACTTGCATAATGATTAATATGAAGATTGAAGAATCTGCGACCTTGAGCCAAGAGGCGCGATCATCGCCAGGCGCGAGCGGGGCGGGTGATTCCAGCCTTGCGAGTTCACGTGGCATCGCCAATTCCGAGATTCCAAGACGAAAGTTTGATTCATTCTTTGCTTTGACAAACCACGACAGCTACAGTCGTACCCACCATAGATCGAGCTCAATAGTTGGTACACTAATCGTAATCTTCTTGGCGAAGCTAAACAAGTCGACAATAACTTGATGCGAATGAAGAATTACTTGACTTGCTCCGTTGCCTTCTTATGGCTGCAGCACATTCATGCGAGCAACGCGGTTGAAGATGATAGCGACGACTGCTCAACACAAACCTTCCGAGCACGCTTTCCGGTAGCAAGCTCATGGCTCGTATATCGGCAGACTGTGCAAGACCCCGTGGCACTTCGAGCGTCAGGTTTTGCGGACTCGAGCAAAGCTTCCACAATCACTAGCAAGTTGGAATGCACGCCAAATTACAGTTCAAATTTCGAAATCACTGAGGCGATAGTTTCGAAAGATGATCTGGAATACCAACAAGACGGTCTTGACGTAGCAAGAACGACTGTTTTCGAGAAGGCAAGCGCCAATGGTGACTGGTACATTTCCGTCGAAGCAAGTGGACCTGCAACATGCAATTGGATTCTTCGCATTACTGCATGCGAGCAAAGGAGTACCGCAACAAGAAGCAATTCCAACAACAGCAAAATTGGAGAAAACCTTTTGTCGGATGCTCCGTCTGATATGCCTTCACTTGTTCCCTTGTCGGACGTTCCTTCTCAGTTTTCTTCCGACATCCCATCTATGTTCTCGACAGAGAACGAGTCATCGGATGCGCCTTCGGACGTGCCGTCCATTTGGCTCACTTCAGACGTGCCTACGTTGGTGCCAACTATATCGCTTCGATCGCTAAACCTTTCGGCCGCGCCATCCAGTGTGCCCACAAGCCCTACGTTGACTGCTCTGTCATCCTTTGCTCCGACACAAGCCCCGACAACGGAACCGACAGTTCTATTTATGCAAATGTCAGCGCCTTCTAGATTGTCCTCGGATAAAGCATTGTCGGACGAGCCGTCCTCGATTCCCACTATATCTCCCGTTGCATCATTTATTTCGGATGCACCATCCCTGGCTCCCACCGAAGCAACAATCTCCACAAGCATGGATTCTGACGAACCATCGCTGGCGCCTACTATGAAGTCAAATAAAACCAGTCGGGACGATAACCCGCGTACGATGCTTTCAACATCAGAACCAACCTTGCCGTTATTTTCCGATGCTCCATCGGATGTTCCATCAGCTTCACCAGCAGACACTGACGACAAGCCATCTTCGATTGACCGCGAAATAACTACGGAACCCTCGCAGCAATCTCAGTCCGTAGAGCAACCAGCTGGTGCTAGACCAACGTTTGAATTTGATGATGATATCATTAATCCGTCGAGCGTTACCGATTCAGGGGCAGTGTCAGCATCTCTATCGTTTGGCATTGTGTCGACACTGATTCTCCTTGTGCTAATGCGGTAGATGTGTCAAGCACAGGTTTTTATAATGTGTCTTAATAATTTACATTGCAGTCGTTCTATTACAAACAAATACCTACCGGTAGATCCGTTGATGCGTGTAGACTCCAGCTTTCAAACTGCTCAATTTCCCTCACATTTCTTCCATGTTTAGCAAATGATGGTTTGTTTGCTTTTGAGACGAATTGTTATCGCTGCTTGTCAAGCACGTTTACTTGGGCAAGCAATCTTTTGTCCCCTAGCTACGGTGACGCAGTGGTATTGAACAGTGCGACATTAACATACGTCGTACCGTTAATGATTTTTGTCACATACATCTCGCGACTCGCGACCATGAAGATGGCTGCCTTTCGTTAGTCACTTACCTTTGATAAAATGCGGCAGATATCCACTATTATACTTCTTTCTTACCTAGCAAATGCATTTATTCCTCAGACTCTGTCAAACCACGTCAGAACATGCTCTACTTCTCTAGCCGCAACAAGACAAGCAACCTTTGGTATGGGCTGCTTTTGGAAGCCATCCGAGCAATTGCTCCAAGTCCCAGGCGTGATGGATACAATTGTTGGATACACGGGAAATCCTCAAGCAGGCAATGCTGCTCCGTCGTATGAATCCGTCTGCATGGGCCGAAACTGGGTGGAGGGTGTGAGAGTCGTCTATGACGATGAAACTGTTTCGTATTCGCAGTTGCTCGATGCATTCTTCGAGGCTCAGGAACCCAAGTATGGCTATCGACAGTATGCTTCCATTATATTCGCGCATGATGAGGAGCAGTCAGCCATAGCCAACGACTGGCTAATGGAAGCGCGAGTTCGAAGCGACGGCGTTCCGAAAACAATGACGACCATTGAACAAGCTGCCCCATTCTTTCGGGCGGAGCAGTATCATCAGCGCTACTGGCAAAAGACGAAACCACGCATGGCGGCACTCGTGTTGCTGCTGACTCTATCGTCGGGCATTGCCGACGCAATCACGCCGGTGGCGATGCAAAGTAGTGTGCATGTTGCAGCGAATGCACTGGCCCTTGCGGGATCGTTCTTCGTCATGGCGGAGCGATTTATAGATAGAAAAGTAGTAAAGCTAGAATAAAGTAAAAGGTTGAGAAGATAATAGTGTGAGCTTTACAGTATTCTTTCATTGGAAGGATCATTGACCGGGTGCACTGTTTGCCGACGCATCGTCTGCACAAAGCCGACAACTGCCATTCAACACAAACATTTCCATGCTCTTCTTTGAAGACTGCTATCTGCTGTGCATCATTCGTCATGATGACTCTTTCTAGTACACATGTAGATGACAGTGAATGTAAATTACATGACAAAAATGATTGAGAAGTCACACTGGCTATCGCTACGACACTACTATGACTCAGAGTTTACAACTTCGTCCGACGTGAAGCGCCGATCGAACCGATTTCCACAACCATCGCTCAGTCGTGCGAGCTGTGGTCCTCTCCTTTATTTTGTCGGTTTTCCACGCAGAGAGCAACAACCATGAAGGACGCTATGAAAATAATGCTGTTTTGGTTCACCGCATATTGCTGCTCGTTGCGCGTCGTCCATTCCTTCACGACGACGCCGCTTCGAAACACGTTACGCTCGAGCACCACGACAATATTGTTTGCCGACTTTTTGAAGCAGCAGCCGCACGAGAGCGACGCGCAGTTCATGGCGCGGCTGCGCGTCATTGTCAGTGATCCCGAAACCTTTGCGCGGGCCGTCCGGGGTGAGGCGCCGCCAAAGCAAGGCAGCAACGGCACCAATAAGGCGGATTCGTCGTCGTGGAATCCAACGTCCCTCCATACATCTGCGCCACACAGTCAGCGGAGCAAACAATCGAATAATAACAATGGCGATTATGATAACAATAATTCGACGGATTCAAGTAACAAACGCAAGGGCTACCAAAAGGTGGAGGATTGGGAGCATGATCAGCAACAATTGCTGGAGGAAATGACCTGGGAGCAGCGCGTCCAGTACGAGGGGCAGCGCGATGGGAATCGCATCCGACAGGATGTCATTCTACGCAACAGTATCAAGCGATGGTAGAATGTGTGTATATTGGCAAATATAATGCTGGTGGGATATTGGGGGAATGGTAGAAACGTATAGAAAAAGATCTTCAGCTGGCAAGATCATTATATAAAACTTACGTATATAATGCATACATTTATAACAAGAATTTATAATACAAATCTATTGAAACAACAAGGTAAATGTGCATGCGGAACGCTAGCAATAGCAGGCGACGGTCGATGCTCTCATTGCGGCGACGGTCGTACGAGGACACTGGCCATGTACCCGACAAAGACCGTCATGGCCTTGGCGGCGCGAGCTGAAGTCTTTAATGCGACGGAGGAAGGTGTTACGGAAACATTAGTCAAGACTGACTCGTTTTCTTGGTCATCGTGAGCCAATCTTGTGCTGATTTGCTGCTGCTGAGCCCCTTGTACGTTGTTCATCTCCGCTTGACGTAGCTTGGAGGACAGTTCCTGAATGCGTTCCATACCCGTGGCAATGGGCGACGCAAGAGGCGCCATTGATGCATCCATTGGTGCTGGCGTGCACAACTGCAGCGTCGGCTCGTTCTGCGGCTCATTATCAACACCAGCAGCCACCTTGGCGCTCATTCGTTGGTCTCGCAGCATTTTCAGCTTTTGGCGCGGGACAAACGCCTTAATGAGGCGCTGCTCGTCACGGTCGTGTTGCTGCGTCACTGCCTGATGAAAGGTGACTCGCTTTGGCGAAAGTAATAACGGAGCTGCCACTGCCGACAAGGTTGATTGACAGGCAAATGACGCAAAACTACTAGCAGCAGCTGCAGCACACACTGCCAAACATGGCAAAGGATCGGCCAATCCACTGCTGTCACTGTCACACAATGGAGGCGGTGGCGAGCAACTATTGGTGGTGCGAGTATAGTAACTAGTGTTTCGCAGACAGCTCTTCATGGGCGATGGGGCGCGTGGCGTGATGAGAAGAAGCTGCTGCTGCTGCTGCTGCGCCTCTGCCACAAAACTTTGGCCAGAAGGACTCTCATTGACAATATTCAATATTATTTCCGCATGTGGTGCACTATCCAGAGAGTCGTCACTGTCACTATTGTGGCTACTGTCGCCCGTGTACGTTTCCGTGCAGCTATCATATTCCACAATGTTGGATTGTTTCAATGTCGGCGAAACGTCGTCCTGTTGCTCGCGTATAAACTCAATGGTCGCCACGGGAGGTATTGCCAATCGTGATTCCGTTCTCGACTCAGCAGTCACTTTGGTTGCAATCGCTCTATCTGCTCTTGAAAGCTTGGAACCGAGTGCAAAGTCATTCGGGAGCGCTCCGTCCCCGTCGCTGCCATCCTTCGCCGCCGCCGCCGTCGTTATTGTTTGATACAGCAGCTCCCAAACTGGTTGCTCTTGCCGTTGGTGATGCTTTTGATACTCCGTGACACTCCTATAGGGCGTATGCGCTTGAATGAGTGCTCGACACTCGCGCAGCATGGCCGACGCCTTGGCGGAATCTCGCAGCCGCGCCAGCGCTCGCGCATACAGTAGACTTGATTCAATCTTTATAAGCACCAATAGTTGCTGCAACTTTGAACTACAAATGATGGAAGGACTTGCATCGTCTTCATTATTACTTGGAACGCTGCACTGCAAATCAATATCACCTTGTAAATCATCACTCATGAGTATAAGACACTGCTGCTGCTGCTGCTGCTGATTATTTTTATTCGTTTCATAGTCATGCAACTGACATAACGCATGGTCCAAGCATGATAATACTTGTCGATAGTTGCGTTGCTCCGTGTGGTGCAGCGCGCGTTTGTGACTGGCCACCAAGTCATGGATCAGCGGCAGCAGTAACCAGTCTTGGTCGTCATTGTTGCTACTGCGACTGGAACGAAGAGGTCGCTCCATTTCCTGGTCTGCGGCAGTCAATGACATGGTTGGAAAATGCGTGACAATGCTTGGGACAGACGCAAGATCCGACCCTGCTCCTGATGCGAATGGAAGAGACGCTGCTGAAGATGCGCACATGGAAAAGCGGCTAACAATATCCGTTGCGCCTCTCGCTCCTTGACGAATCCCGCTAGAAGCACCTCTGTCGATGATTGCAGAGTACGTCGGATCGCAAGATTTTTGAAAACCGGACGAGTGGACGAGGAAGGGGGAATATTGTCAATCAGCTCGAGGCATGCGCCTAAAGAATAAGTACAAGCAGATACAGTTTTAGCAGAAGCTTGTTTTCGACTGCAACGTAAGGAGCAGCTGATGATGTATCGGCGTGGCAATGGAAGATGCCAAATAAGGGAAAGACATGGAGGCAGCAAGGAGGCTCATTTTTTCTTGGCGGTCCGTCATTGTCGAGGCCGGCGCGCGCGACACACAATCATGTGTGAGCGCAAAAGAGTGACAAAGTACTTTTAAATTGATAGTACATCAACTCTTTAGCGTTCGAATGTGCAAGATTTATGAATCGACGTCACACTCGGAGGACGTCGGACGCGGCAAGCCTCATCCGCGTCGATCCACACGGAATCGAATTAGCCGCTGCGCCACCAATGCACACACTGCACCTATTCTCTTGGCCTATTTGGAACTAATCCATTGATTGCTTCCTTTACGGATTTCAATCCTATTTCTAGACCATCTAATTCAGGCAAGCAAGCAGCATGCCTCCATACGCAGCGACTTTATTGGAGACGGCCGTCGTCTCGCCATCCCTTAAGAATCTCCATGCTCTCGAAATGCAGCTTTCCTCCTCATCGCCTTCATTATCTTCACTGTCACTGGCATCGCCACCATCAACCAGTTCATCGACGCGCGTGAATGACGTTCAGTCCGTTCCTTCAGTGGGAGCGCCAGTCCTGACCGCCTTTGGCATGGGAACGGTGCAGAACGTTTCTGCTACAACTACCAATACAGCAGCAGGCGCTGCAACCATGATTTCCGTGACGCTCGATTCATGGACGCTCGCCAACAACTCCAAGGTCACTTGCTATTTAAGACGACAAGATGTTACTGTCTTGGGAAGCGTCTCCGTGGAGACCATGACGGTGGAGCAAACGATTGAATGTAAGTGCAAACGAGAGAATCGCTATTAGCCTTGACTTGAAATACTGGATGAGCAAGCGCAGAAGATCTTTTGCCGCGCAGTTCTTATATATTATCATGATTTCAAGATACTTATTTTATTCGGTGCTACACAATTTCACAACAGACGCCAAGCTCTGCAAGGACTTGGGAGTCGCTGCGCAGCAGCATGGAAAGCTACACGGAACAGCCTTGCTGCTGCACGAAACGGCCCTCGCCAAGACGCAATCCGTTTTGAAGCAGTGCAGCGCCAAGGAACGGCCCAATTTGTTCTTGGGCATGGTCAAGGGATACAATCACGCGGCGAGTTGTGCGCTGCAGCTTGATTTGCAGCGCAAGGCCAGGGACCATGCCAAGAATGCCATTGCCGTCTTGGATGCGCTCGAAAAGAAGGGGCAGATTCACTCCCTGCTGCAGCAGCAGCAGCAAGCGTCCTCGCCGTCGTCAGTGTCATCATCGTCATCATCATTGTCGGAAGACGCCGCTGCCATTGTCGGACGCGTCAAGCTCTTTGGCGAGTGCCGCTGCAAGTCACTCATTCTCGTGGCGCGGTCCTACTTGGAGCAAGCCAACTGCAAGCAGCGCCACCGCGACTTGGCCAAGCAACACTTGGATCAGGCCAGTGTTGTGATTAAAAAGTATACGAGTAAGGAATACACGCAACTAGTTGAAATGAAGCCAGTGCTCAGGCAGTTTGTCAGTCACAAGCGCAACGTGACCAAGTATCGCATGATGGCCAAGATGCAAAAGGAAGCGGCGCTGTCGTCAAACGCATCATTGTCGAACAATCATAACGACAGTTCCAGCTACTCGAAATGGTTCGCCAACAAGCGCGTGTGGTTTGCCGACGATGGTGTCGCGCGGGCCAACAAGCAGCAGAATAGCAATAGTAGCGGCAGTCGAGCAAACGGTGGAGCGGCTCACGGCGAGTCCCGTGCTGGATGGTCGCAAACGGTGACATCGGCAGTGGCGTACACTGGTTTCGTGGCGCTTGGAGCCTTGATGGTGCATCAAATTGTCATGAGTCGCCGCAAGTGAGAGATTGGATCGCGTAGAAAAGAATTTATGTGACAACAATTGGACGACAATTGCTAATGCATGTTGACAGGACTGTAGTGTAAGCTGACTAATAAGTAACGATACATATTTGAGCTTCAATCATCGTTCTGTAAGGTATAGTGTTAAGTTTCGCAAGAAGATTTGTTGACGATGGGCCTCCGATGGATTGTGTACATGAACCTTGTTAATCGCATCCACACCTGTGCTGCCGTCCGGCTTCTCCATGTGAGTTCTATCAAGACGCTGTGATGGGCCAACCGCTCGGAGAATGGGAATCAAACACGGGCAAAGCTCAATGGATGCTGCACCAAATTCACTCGCACTGGTAGGATCATTCGTCGTCGTGGCCGGACATCAAACAAGTAATAAGTAATAAAACTAGAGTAAACATCAATCTGGACATTTTAGCGACCTTCATAGTCTGGAGTTCGTCCTTCCTTGAAGGCCGCCAATCCTTCCAATCGATCCTTCGTCGGAAGCGTCTTGGCATAGTTGATGCGTTCAATGACCAAGGCTTCCTCCATATTCAACGCCATCATGCCATCATCCATGGCCTGTTTTGCAGCTCGAACCGCCACTGGTCCATTTGCAGCAATCTTCCAAGCCAACTCCAGTGCAAAGTCGAAACATTGACCAGGCTCGACAACGTACTGCACCAAACCATATTCCTTTGCTTTCATTCCATTCACTTTTTCCGCCGTGTAAATCATTTGTTTGGCGCGCGCCATGCCCACCAATCGAGGAAGTCGCTGCGTTCCGCCGGCGCCGGGTAAAATGCCGAGCGACGTTTCCACCAATCCCAAGGTTGCCTGCGTGGAAGCCACGCGCAAGTCGCACGCTAGGGTAAGCTCCAATCCACCTCCCACGGCGACGCCTTCCATGGAAGCAATGCTTGGTATGGAGAGGCGACTCAATTGCTCAAAGGTGTTTCTCAATTTTGTCACAAAGGCTTCGGCTTCGTCCATGCTCATGCTTGATCGTTCCTTCAAGTCGGCTCCGGCGGAAAAGACTCGTGTGGAATTTGACGTGACAACAAGGCAACGGCTGTTGGAATGGGTGGTTTCCAGCGTTTCAATTGCTTCAATCAGCTCCCGAAGCATTTGAAAGCCCATGGCATTGGCCTTTGGGCGGTTTAGCGTCAAAACGGAAATGTAAGGGTTCGTTTTGATGCTGCTGCCAGTGCCATTTTCATATTTGTGAATATGTTCAAGGAGAATATGCTTCTCCCGACTCAGAGCGCCACTACTGCTGCTGTTGTGGAGTCTGGCATATGCTTGAATGCATGAGCGATTCAGACTTTTGCTGCTCGAGCGGTGAACGTGTAGGGCAAGCGCCATGGTCAATCGAGATTGTGATAGCAAAGAACAATCCATCTGTCACGGTTTGACGCACCGGTACTCAAGCAGTCGGAATGCCTGTAGCTCGGCAGCGACACAAACTATCGCCGGGATCAATTACAATTACGATAGTTCGATAAAAGCGCTTATCGAATGACAATTATTTTTGCATCTTATATATCGGCAACTATGAATCTTCTTTTAAAGTATCTAATCGTTTATGATGTATTAACTTATGCAGGCAAGACCTGTATGTCTTGCGTTCTACTATGCGAAAAGTCACTCGCCAATTCACCGACTACTTGAAAGTCTTACTTCTTTTGCTCGAACATGGCTGAAACTGCTCGCCAGTCCACTGATTCGATGGTGTTGCTTCGGTCGCGATTGCCAACCTGCTGCTGTCCTCCGTCCTGGCTGTCTGAGGTAGCCGGGGAAAGGCGCGGCCGCTCAAGGATCGTATTCAATGGTGATCTGCTCGAGCCACCAGCAATAGTGAGATCAATCGGCATGGACGGAGAAGCATAGCGCATGTTCATCTTCTTGGAGAGTTCCAGACAAAAGCTTGTTAGGTTAGCCTTGCTGACCAAGACGTCTCCCGTCTCTTGCCACGAACAGCGGTGCTCACCAACCACCACGTATTCGACAAATCCTGCGTCCACCACGACGCGTTCAGCGCGGAAAGCAAGGAGAGAGCGCCATTCGCGTGGTCTAGCCTTGATAAACTCTTCGACAGCGCCCTTGTACACCTTGAGCTTTTTGTAGCTCGTGTCGAGCGGAAACTTGATCATGAAGACCACCACAGCTTTCGGTGAACGGGCCGCGTTTATGATGCGACATGCAGCAAGTGAGCTATTGGCATACGTTGCAACCTCATTTGTCGACGCATATAGAACTGTCGTGGTGAACAGGTCCACGTCTTTGACGATCCATCCTGGAGCGCCAGCATAGTCAGTGTCTCTCGTTACTTCGCTGACATTTATACGATCTCCAATGTCATACGGCTTGCGAATGATGATAAAGAGCAACCCTTCGAAAAATTTGGCGGCCGCCGATCCAATCATAAAGGCAAAACCAATGGCAAACCCGCTGACCGAGGCAAAGATGACCACTGGGTCGATACCAATGACTGCTAGCACGATGCAGATGATGATGAAATAGAATACAACGTTGAAGATTGCCTCAAATGAAGCATCCATTTTGGTTGAATTTGCCACGGATGCTCGCAAGAGACGAAGCTCTTTATAAACGGTGTCAATCGCTTTGGCAAAATGGACCAGTCCAAGTGAACCATCTCGCTCCGGGCGGAAAAGCCTAATCAACGCCTTTAAAGTATCTTCATCCATTTCGCCGTTGCGTTGCACAGCGAGGGAGGCAATGACATCAAAACGAAGCACCCTCTCGGTTCCAGTTAAGCGCTTGTAGACCGCTTCAGTAGATGTAATGCATTCCATCCGATTCGATGCTGGTCCAAACGCGACGGAAAAGGGAAAGGCAGTGTTCAAGTAAGAGAGCGACTGTCGGAACTGGATGATGGCAGCGATAGGAGCCTTCGCAGTAGTTTTCTTGGCAACTTCAGGTTCTTCCCATGCTCCAAGAAGTCTATCAATGCGGATCTTTTGGATACTGGACGAATTGGCTTTTCGGAGAATGGATGAGCCGCGTGACGGTGATGGTCCATTGCCCTGACTAAAACTGTGAGTGATGTTGCGAGAATCCTTGCTTTCATCGCCTACATCGTCGTTGTTACTCTCCTCTTGAGGCTCGTAACGTCCGACGTCCAACCCAAGGTCGGCAAGCTCAAAGTCTTGCTCCTCCAATTCTCGTGCCAGTCCTGCGACCAAACCAACCAGCAGCGACTTTCTCATGACTGTCGTAAGATCATCAGCATATCGATAGTAGGTCTTTTTGCCAAACCAGAAACCAACTGTGAAGCGCTTTATCGCCACTACCAGAGGGATGACCATTGCACATATCAAGACTGTTCTGTATTCCTTCGATGACGTCCACACGCCTGCTGGATTCACTTCATTGAAAACGTTTAGAACGTTCTGTCGATGTGTAAAGGAAACGATGACGCTAAGGTGTGGACTTCATACCGGCAAAACTTAGCAAATGTTTCGACTTACCTGCCAGAACAGCCAATGTCGAGCCCACCTGCTGGGACCGTATAGCATCACAAAGTTGTATATTGCCCACCAGAAAACAATGAAAGGCCAGCCTTTACTTTGAACAATAAAGAGAGTTACAAATGGTCCAACCATCTTCACCGCCCACTTGGTCCGCAATGCCAAGAATTCAATCACAAACGCTTGCGTCGCCAGTGCAAGCGTAAAGGTCACTGGTTGGCGGCAGCAGACAAACAAAATCCACCAAGACGCACTCGCCTGTCCGAAGATCTGTCTGGTGACATCAACAAATTCGCTGCCCGTCGAGTTGGTCGCTGTATCGTTGATAGCCGGTTCTTGGTTACTGTTTAACGACTCTATGCATTGCGACTTTGTTCCGCATGGTGGATTGCCGCCCAAGTAAAAAAGAATGCACGCAACGCCAATAGCCGGGAGGACGATGAAAAAGATCATGACTTTTAGATACGAGTACACATTCATGCGCTTGAAGCTGATCCAATCTTCAAAGTCCTTGTATCGCGACTTGAGCTTTTGCTTTCGCGTGAGTACATGGCGGGAACGACCTGGGCTTGATGAGCGCCGGCCATCGTCGTCCTCATTACTATCTGACGAGTTGTCTTTATTATCGCCCTGTCCTTCCGCATTGACCGTGGCTGCCGCTGCAGCAGCTGAAGCCGCTCCGGGGCTCGCAGGAGACCCCTCGTCCGACTTTTTCGATTGATCAATGGCGGTGGTGACGGTAAGGGTGCTTTTGAGAGCCTTCCATCGATCCTGCGCCGAGCTTACACTGACATCCTTGGTATCGTCCGAGCCAGAATCAATTGCAGTGCTACTCTTAGTGTCTGCTTTTACCTCCTTTGGCTCTTCCTTGTTTCGTTGAATGAGATTGACAGCATTCCTCATCAACTTGTCTTGGTCGGAAAGGTAGTCATTCGACCCGCTGGCATCAATTTTTTCATGCGCATGCAACTTGCTCGCCGACATGCCATGCTGCCGGTTCAGCATGGTCAGGTTTTCACCCAACTGAAAAAGACTTTCCGCCGCGTCCTCCGTCTTTCTGGTCCCTTGCGCGTAGGTGACGGCACGCCGCAGTGATGGCTTGGTGATTTTGGAAGTACCATTGTTGCCGCCGTTATCGGCGGTGCCACTAAACGTATCTGGATCAGTATCTTGGGGAACAAGCCCGAGAATGGAAACCTGCGCATCACTTGGACCAGCTTTAGTTGGATCCAAGTCATCCAGTGATACTTGAATTGCCCGGTCCGCTTCCGACTCGAGCGGATTCACTAGCACTTCACCGTAGCCATCGTCATTTTGCCGAAGAAATTCTGGATTGGAAATGTGGGAAACGTCTTCATCTTCGTTTTCTGGCTTGACCACTGTACTCATTGGAGCGCCGGATACTTCCCAAGAGACGGTTCTGAGGTTGAAAGAAAGAGAACCGTTTCAAAAGTGAACATTTGATGAGAGATTCTTCGTCTCGCATGAAAAGCAACGAGCATTAAGGAGCCATACCTATTGTGCTTGCTCACTGGAGGCAACGGAGGTAGCTGCTGCAAACTGTTTGCCCCGCCGACCATTGGATTTTCCAAGCCGGATCCGCCACCACTGTTGAGGTACGTTCCAAGGTCGCTTCGCGTCGGCGAATGAGGCGACGGTGGAGGCAAGCCGGCAGTGGCGCGAGGACTCGTTACGTTTGTTTGCTGCTGTCGAGGAGGTCGTCCGTCTTCGGCTCGTTCAGGTGGCGACATGATCCTATTTATTGAACTCAAAAGTTTTCCTCTGTGATTATAGAATATTAGATGGACTGGATTTGTGTATCATTTGGCCACGCTGCCGATCCGGAGAGCAACATGGATGGCATGGAATACGTCGCGCGGCGTTCGCATTCTTCGAATTTCGATGTAGTGACGGACAGACGATTCACGAGTCAGGGCGAAAAACGTGACTGAAATGCAGTGCAGCCATTGGTCCGTTTCCATGTGACGACCGATAGCCGAGCAACATCTGTCGTGGGAGCCACCATGTTGTTCTATTGTGCCAGCATTTTGGTGTGCCACGCATCGCGCAAGGGTCGTTTCAAGGTGTGGTGAGCGCCTCGTCTACCAGACTCGTTAAGGATGTCTTCAAGTGGGAGTCGTGCTCAGTCCGGCTTGTGATATTTCGCGCGCAAATAATGTCGCTCGCTTAGACTATCCTAAATGGTTCCATGAGCTACCGTAGTTGCAGTTAGCCACATTGCAGCTGCCATTACATTGGTTGTCAGCTTTATAATTGAACTCCCTAACTGATCAACCTGCGGTCGGCAAGGATCACAGGCATACTAACTCTGCGAGATGGTGTGTACTTGTTCGCGACTAATTACTTCAGTTGTCTTTCGTTTTATAATATGAATTTATTCGTAATTTAGTACATATATCCAGCCAAGTGGCAGTGATCAGGCCCATTCAAGAGTCAAGCTTGCAACATCAGGACAGCAATTTGCGACGATTCCTTTCTAACAGCCAGCCTTGCACTCTTTAAAACCAGGCATGCACAACTTATTCTTGTCCTTGCCCTTGGCCGTCTTCATGCAGGCATTCTTACTCTTGGCGCAATTGCTAATGCAAATGGACTTTGGCGTTTCCACTTCCTCTTCGTCCTCCACGAGCGCGCGGCCCTTGGCGCAGGTAGCTTGGCAGGTGGTTTTATCCAGCATGCAAACCTTCTTGTCGGCGCCTGGCGCGCGGGTGCAGGTGGTAAAGGTGGCGGTGCAGTCGGCGTTGCAAGCTTTGACCGTCTTGAGGCCGCGCAGCACCGGAGTGGCTTGCGCCGAAGCAGCGAGCAAGGTAAGGAGGATGGTGAGCTTCATGGTGATGAGGTTTTGTGAGAGACGAGTTGGAAGCGATTGCAAATTTGATTTTGTGAGATCAGACTGTGGCGAAAGCAACCAAAACTGGTCCCGGAAAATCGACACTGAGTTCCGCCAAGGGACGATTAGATTCAATCTACGAACGATTTAACGATGGCATTGTTAGTTGGGCAATAGTCACAGTCGTGCTTGCGTTGAATATCTGTCACAATGGTTAGATCTTTGGGCCTTCAATCGAGCAAATACTATTGCCACATTGATTGTCTCATGGACGTGATAAAGTCAATGGCCGCAAGAAACTTCGCACACATGTAAGATTGGCCCAACGATTCGCCGAAAATGACCATTGACGTTTCGGAGAAAGCAGTCATGCTACGACATCATGAAATTACGTCGGAGTGGTTATGACTAAATGGAAACGGACGTTCCACCATGGAGAAAAGCAAATCGACCTCTTCCTCAAAAGTGTAAAAATACGTTAACCAGCTAACATGATGATGCATTTCAGAGCTTCAGCGGTATCGCGCATAAAATTATCAGCTAGACGGCTATCAACCACGAAATCAGATATTGATTCGTCTCAATTCCTCGTCACTTCCCGTCATCGCACCAACTTGATCTTTGGAGCCAATACTGACGTTGGAAAAACGCTTGTATCAGCCGGCTTGGTGAGGCAGTCGCTCCAGAAAAGGTTCGACTATGATACAGATGCAATCACTCGCTACATCAAGCCGCTGCAGTGCGGAGGTTCCGATGAAGCGTTTGTGCGGAAACACTGTAGCGATTTGATGAAAAAATATGAAGGTGATGGCGCATCTGATGGAATAAAATCGCAACTTGTCACGAAAACACTCTTCAACTGGAACACACCATCGTCGCCGCATGCTGCCAGCTTGGCGGAGCTTAAGCCCGTGAGTGACAAGCAAGTCTTGGATGCACTCATTGCCGAGCTATCGTATACTCACGACGAGTCTAGTGGCGATTTTGCGAAAACCACCTACGTGGAAACGGCCGGCGGGGTGCTGAGTCCGTCGAGTGCGTCACCTCTAAACAATCGTCCGCATCATGCGGCAGCAGCAGCACCATCGAATGAAAATGCAACATCACGCTGGGGCTGGCAGACGCAGGCCGACTTGTACCAACCGCTCGTCGGCCAAATGCCAGTCGTCCTGGTGGGGGATGGCCGACTGGGAGGCATTAGCGTGACACTGTCCGCCTTGGAGAGTCTCGTGCTGCGCGGCTACGACGTTGCCGCCATTATATTAATTGAAAGTCCTGATCACGACAATGTATTGGCGATTCGGGAGCATGTATCGCGCCACATGGCCATTCGATCCGGCAGTGGTGAACGACTATTTGCGAATCCAATGCAGTCCATCTTGTCGCTTCCTCCCATTCCGAGTGATCCAAACGAGCCGCTGGATGAGTGGTATGCGTCAAGTGATGTAACTAATACGTTTCGGCGTCTCGATAGTTACTTGAATGAGTCATGGGAGGGACAGGTGGCAGACTTGAATTCATTAACGTCGTCTGGGAGCGACATTATGTGGTGGCCGTTCACGCAGCATGGCAACCTTACAAACAATGAAGAGCCCCATGATGTTACGCACATTGACAGTGCCAGCGGTGATGACTATATTGTCTTGAAGAACAGTCATGATTATCGTTGTCAGCAACGCGTCAACATGTTTGACGCGAGCGCCTCGTGGTGGACGCAAGGCTTGGGACATGGCAACTCCACCATGGCATTGGCTGCCGCCGCGGCGGCTGGTCGGTACGGCCATGTGATTTTTCCGCAAGTAGTACATGCGCCGGCGATTAATTTAAGTCATTACCTCATTAACGAAAATGGGCCTGGTGACGAATGGGCGGATCGCGTCTTTTTCTCCGATGATGGATCGACGGCAATGGAAGTTGCCATCAAGATGGGCATGAAGCTTTATCAGAAGAGAATGAAGGTTACGGACGAGCAACGAGATGAAATGGAGTGGATGGTATGTGCACAGGCGGGCTGCTACCATGGTGATACCTTGGGAGTCATGGACGTTGCCGAACCAAGTGTCTACAACCAAGCACAGACGCCATGGTATGAATCAAGAGGACTTTTTCTAGAAACGCCAACGTTTGGGTATCGAGACGGAATGTTGGAGATTACTCATCCCGAAGGATCGGAGCCGACCAATGGAGCAAGCTCGACGTTTGGCTCGATCAGACAAGCGATGGATGTTGGTGCGCGCATGATTTCTCGCAGCCTCTTTTCGCATTACAAGGAGACGATTGAACTGCAGTGGATGGTATATGAACATAGTGGCGGTCCTCGACGAAAGATTGGATGTGTCATAATAGAACCTGTACTCATGGGTGCCGGTGGAATGCAATTTGTTGATCCATTGTGGCAAAAAGCGCTTATTGAAATCGCCGAGGCGCGAAATGTACCCGTCATATTTGACGAAGTAGCTTCTGGCTTGCATCGAGTTGGAGTCGTCAGCTGTCGCGAGATTATTCGCTCAAATCCAGACATTGCATGCTATGCTAAGCTACTGACTGGTGGACTTGTTCCGATGAGTGTTACGCTTGCTACGGAAGAAACCTTTGAAGCTTTCTTGGGCGACACGAAGGGGCAAGCGTTGCTACATGGGCATTCGTACACTGCACATCCTGTCGGATGTGTCAGTGCTTTGCATGCCTTGGAAGCGTATGACGCTGTCCTCCCCGACCATGACAAGAGTAAAGGCCCGCGCATGTGGTTTGACGAGGACCAAGTCAAGTCCTTATCGCATTTACCGCTTGTCGACAAGGCATTTACGTTGGGCACAGTCCTTGCAGTGACTATCAATTCAAACGATGGTACCAGCGGATATGACGTTCCATCTCCAGCGGTTCCCATCGTAGAAAAGCTTCATGGCAAAGGAATCTTTGCTCGCCCACTCGGTAATGTCGTTTACATTATGGCGTCGCCGGTGACAAGCAACGAAGAGTGTCGTCGTCTCGCAAAAATACTTCATGAAGCAATTGACGAACAAGGCACTAGCCATGTAATACCAGAAAATGATGTCACATAAAAATCAAGCATGTCCTACCAGTAAATGTTATAACTTGCGATTTTAGCTCTGTAGAATTGAAATCTTTGGCCTACGAAACTTGCCCTCGATAACAGTAGAGTCCTGCCCGTTCTCACCTGAGGCCGCGCTAGCATTGCCTCCTTCGCCGTCGTCAACTTGAACATTAGGATATTTGCTCAATATCGTCTCCCAGGTAATTTTATTGTGCACAGCTTGAAAAATCAGCATTGTCACCTCGTCCTTATGTAATCGCACCTGCTTGCACGAATCGCGCTCTCGCAGTGTGACGGTACCATCCTTTACCGATTGGAAGTCAACAGTAACCGCAAAAGGAAGTCCCAATTCGTCACAGCGGGCATACCGACGACCCAAGGTAGCGGATGACTTGTCCACCCGCGTCGAAAGATCGCTCTCCATCAAATCTCGCGCAATTTCATCGACAATCTCATTACATTCAGCATTCGGACTAATGGGCAACACAGCGCATTTCTCAGGGGCAATTTGAGGATTGAATCGCATTACGCATCGTTGCTCGTCTTGCTCGCGTTGATAAAAGGAATGCTCGAGCAGCGAGTAGAGGATACGTCCCATTCCAAACGACGGCTCAATGACAGAAGGCGTAAACTTGATCTCGTGAACCATTTTTGACACCTTCTCCCATGTTACCATCTCTTTTGTAATTTCAAAACCTTCCAAACTAGTACTGCCGTTCGATTCAAGCGCCGTCGCAATAGGCTCAAAGTCCGCCCAATTCTCCGCTAACGCTTCCAATGCATTCGCCACGACTCGCTGATCCTGCTTAAACGCTTGTCCGAGCAACTTGCGGTCCAACTTTAGCTTCGCAATCTCCATTTTTTGTGGCGGGTCCACTTTTTGCGTCGCCACCATGGACGTTTTAGTGGCCTTGCTGTGCACATCCAAGTCGTAGCATGCTCGATCGGCGTGTCCAACGCACTCGACCCAGCCGTAGCTACTTTGAATCTCCAAGTCCCAGCAATCCGTCGCGTAGTGCGCCATTTCCGTCGTCAAATGCTGGCGGAACCGCAAACGCTGCGGATCCATGCCAAGCTTCTCCATGAATAGTTGCGTGCGCGCCATGAAATAGGCCAGCGTCTCATTATTGATTAAACCAGAACTTACAGCATCACCGACAGTCACATTCTTTGTCTTGCCCGATCCAAGTTGATCATCGCGTCCAAACAAGACAAGCTGCTTGTCCTTGACGCTGCCAAAGTTCGGATGCGACTTGTCCTTTGGGTTGACAAAGTGCTCAATTTCCGCCATGCAAAACTCGCGGACCCGCAGCAAGCCAGACCGCGGAGCAATCTCATTGCGAAAACCTAATCCAATCTGCGCCGCCGCAAAGGGAGTCTTGCCAGCGTTCAGGTCCAGCAAGCGCCGAAAATTGACAAACAAGCCTTGCGCCGTTTCCGGCCTCAAGTAGCCGACCGATGTACCTTCCGGACCAATGCTTGTCTTGAACATCAAGTTAAACGGAAACGATGGTGAGAATGGTTCACCCGACGGACCCTTGGCTCCATACTTGAGCAGTAGCTCATCCAATTCCTGCGGCGAGTAGGCATCGGCCTGTCGCTGCACGCGCAAATGTTGTTCGCGCTCCTCGCTCGACAGTGGCGGAACGTTCGTTTCGAGCAGCGCGTCAATAGCATCTTCCAGCAACTTGTCGGCTCGAAAGCACTCGCCCGTTTTCAAATCCTTGACCATTAAATCGGTGAAGCGATCGACGTGACCCGACGTTTTCAACACAATCTCGGGTGTTAGCGCGGTGCACTCCATTTCAAGCATGCTTTCGTTCAAAACAAAGTGCTTGCGCCACAAGTCAATCATGGCGGCCTGTAGTAAGTCGAATGAAGTTTAAATTGGCATGTTAGAAACTCTCTCGCAAGCACTTATTGTCTCTTTCACACATACACATTATTTGCCTACCTTTAACGCACACGCCGGCGGCCCCAAGTCGAACAATCCCTTGACTCCGCCATGAATCTCGAACGACGGCACGATGAACATTTTGCGAATCATTAAGTCGTCAAAGTGCTTGCGCTGAAAAGAATTTGATGATGACGATGCATTGACTTGTTCCTGCAGAGCAGATGATTCCAGTTTTAGCGCTTGCAGTTTCTGGACGGCATCGGCAATCGCATCGGCAACGGCACCATCCTTCTTCAGTTGGCGAACGACGGAACCCTGCTTGGTGATTTGTGCGTTCAAGGCGTCATACTGGTCCTGAAGGGTTGATGAGGAAGCAGTTTCGGTCGCCATGGTGACGAATAATGAAGGACGAAAGAATAACGAGAAATGGGACGAGCATGTTGCGAAACGTGCGGTGGGAGAAAGTGCGTTTCAGTCGTGGTGAGACACAATCTAATGGCAAGCATTCACAACAAGGCAGCCCCGAAGCTACTTTAGGAAGTCGGCCATGACTGATATAAAGCGTCAAAATGACGCCTACGCTCCATATCTCAGCAAAAGTAGCAAAACGAAGCTCCGAGGATACACCGTACCGGTATTTTTCATTGCCGACAATGAGTAGTGAATGACATTGGCCCTAGCTAACACAAGTTTATGGCTCAAACTGTGACGCCCACCTCGCGAGCAAGCCGGACCATGGACGGTTTCCTATGATGGCGACAATGGCGAAACAGTCTGGCCGCATCGACCATTGATACGACGACGACGGCGCCGCAATCAAGCAACAATCACTGTAGTTCCGGTAGAGACGACAGCAACTTTTTGAATAGCAGAATGACATATCGAGCAAGAGGAAGATCAATAATAGAGGTTGTCTTGGTAGGTTTCATCCCATTCAGATCAAAAAAAGGGCGATGACAATTTTGGACAGCCAATGAATGAGACGCAGCAGGAATTTTGGATTAATGGAGAGTTAAATTACAAACGCTGCGTGGCAATATGCCTGGAGCTGAGTAACATATGGGCTGATTTGATTTCAAGCATCAACGCAACGTCTGATGGTGCATGTGTAGACGACCATACCCTCGCCAACAACTCATTTTTCCATTTTCTTCACTATACCTCATTCGCAGGCCATTTGTTTCGTCGCATTTTTGGTTGGATTTATCACTGTATTATGTATTGGAAATTATTTCAGAGCCAAGCGAGCGCAGGAGCGGCAACGACAGCGACGACTGGCCAAGCTAGCGGCGGCCAACCACGTTGGCGGCGGTACCTATGATCCAGCGGGGTCCTACGAAGCTCCCAACATGCAGACGGGAGTGCCGGCGTAACATAGTAGCGAGCTGGTGGTGGAGAGTTCGCGCGCGCGCTATGTTGAAGAAAGATGGTTGGCGAAAGCATTAAGGGATTGGGACCAAACACGATTTGCTTGTGTCAAATCTACACTACACGTGGCTCATTCCTAACAAGAGTAGGAGGATGAAACTGTAGATTTTTTAGGCAACAATATTATCAATAATGGTAAATGAAATATATATAACTTTGCAGCTACTCTATATGTCGTATCATATTGTAGCCACGCATGGTGAAGGTATCTATCTACACATGCGACGACCCGACCACGTACCAGTATCGCAATCATGGTATCTGAGCTTGCAACGTTGAACTAAATTGGCTGAGTGCTTCGGCAGCAAAGGACTTGTGTAACATTATGTGGCGCGCGCCAAATCATGACAGTCTAAAGCTGCTCGAGGCGGTGAGGAAAGCCTGAATCGGTAGGGGCAGCAACGATGGAATTTGTAGTCTCTGCTCCTCTATGAACTAATTTATTACATATTTGAAAGTACTGTAGCTGCACTTTTTTCTGTATCTTGTTAGTGTACATAATGAAGCAAGACGATGTTTGTGTGCCAAGACAGCAATTCGATTCAATGGGTAGCTACAGTCGTAACGGTATTAAAAGACTCGTTTTTCCACGCTCATGACCTAATTGACGAAGCCAACCATCGCGAAATTCCGTCGCACACACCTTTTGCACCATGGCACCGCCCAGCGACGACGACTCGTTGCGGGACGACGGTTCCGCCTCCTCGTCCAGTGACAGTGACTCTTATGATTCTGCGATGAATGATAACGATGGTGACAGTGATTCTGATCATGATGATGGATCAGCAGACGAAGAAATGAATGACGACGACGACGGCGAATCTGTATCGGCTTCTCGCGACAATGAGCAGCCGCCAGAAAGAGTCGTCACACAAGATGCAACATTAACTCACGCTCCAGTAACAACGGCATTCAGACCAACGCTGTCGAAATCGTGGGCCATGCAGTCGTCGCACGTTCCCATTTACACGGGTGGCAAGGTGATCGTGGCAACGGCGCACGTGACGACGACAAGAAATGTTCAAGAACAATCAAAAGGGGACCATGATACAATGGAGCAAGATGTAGACGCAACAACAGTCACGACAAGCATGCCGCTGCTTTTACTGCCCGTGGCGGGAAACTTGTGCGTCGTGGACGCGTCGCGCGGACAACGCTTGGTGTCGGTCCGTCCCGACGACGCTTTGCACGACGAAGATGACGACCAGGATGAAGGCGTCGACCAGGAAGCCATTACAGCATACTGCTGCACGAATACGAATCATAGTATCAAGAAGCAGAATGAGAGTAATGAAAAGCAGCAGCAAGCGCAAGATACAGACTTGCGAATCTTTACGTGCAGTCGCAACTTGGTGTTGAAGCAATACAGACTCGTTCCACCAGCAGCAAGAAATGCTACTCTTCCATCTTGGTCCGTTTTGTTGGAGCAGTCGCTCGGCAAGTCGGGGCACACTCTCCCAGTCACCTTGATGCAACTGCACTGCTCGAATGCGTTCTTGGCGACGGGGTCGGTGGATGGCAGTGTTCGCGTGTGGGATGTGCGGGCCAAGTTTGTCACGCACGTGTTTCGCGTCAACAATACTGACAGTGACAATAATAGTGGACGCAGCGTGGTGACGGCGCTGGAGTGGATGCCGCGTACGAAGCACTTGGTGCTTGCCGTTGGCCGGGAGAGTGGCAGCGTGACGATTCACGACCTGCGCGACGCGCAGCAGCAGCATGTGGTAACGTTGATTGACCACGTATCGGCAGTGACATGCTTGAAATGGACGCCAGATGTCAACGTGTTGGTGACTGGCGGACGCGACGCTGTGTTGAACCTTTGGAGCATGCGCGAGGAAACGACTGTGGCTAACAAGAAGCAGAGCAAGCTCAAGAATATTGCTGCGCCGCCATTCACCAAGACGGTCTATGAGCGCATGCACACGCTGCCCGTTTACGAGCAGATGGAAGGCATGGCAATGTTGCATGTTGGAAATGAAACGGTGGTGGCAACGGCGGGAAGCAAGGGGTGCGTGCGTCTGTACAGAATGACAGGTCAGGGCAGTGGCGACGATAATAACGCGGCAGAAAGTAGCGTGCGCTTGGAGCTGATGGACCAGCAGCCTGCAGCCGATGCGTTTGGCGACGCGAGGGGTGGTTATTTGGACTTGAGTCTATGTTTTGTAAATCATGGCCATGACAATGTGGAGCAGCAGCTGTTGGTGGCCGATGCCGAAAACAACTTGACCTTTCTTTCGCTTCAGGATAAAGTGCCCATGTTGAAAACGAAACGAACCATTGTTGGACATAACGACGATATTTTGGACCTCAAGGTCGTTCCTGGGGAGACGACGAATCGAATTGTCGTTGCCACTAATAGTTCCAAGGTGAGCCTCTTTGACCTTGATGATTTTTCCTGCCACGTTTTGGATCGTCACACGGCGACAGTTCTATGTGTCGATGTGAGTCCTTGTGGCCGCTACGTGGCAACGTGCGGGAAAGATCGACGCATGCTGCTATGGAACATTGGAGGAGAAAACAGTAAGCATGCTTGCGTCGGATCTGCCATTGGACACACTGAAGCGGTTGGTGCTGTAGCACTCTCACGAAAAAGGGCAAGCTACGATGTGACTGGTAAGGCTGCTCAGAATGGCGGTGGTTCATTTGCAGTGACGGCTAGTGTGGATAGGACGATTAAGCGATGGAATTTGCCAGGAACAAAGGTGTTGAATGGACTTGCTGATGAAAGTGAGCCAGTCGAGTTGCAAGCGTTTCACAGCGCCCGTGCTCATGAGAAAGACATTAACATTGTTTCAATAGCTCCAAATGATTCGTTAATTGCAACTGGCTCGCAAGACAAGACGATTAAGCTTTGGAGAGCGTCAGATTTATCGCTTCAAGCAACGCTAAAGGGGCACAAGCGCGGCGTCTGGGATTGTCAGTTTTCATTGCATGATCGGGTTCTTGCGTCGTGTTCGGGAGACAAGACTATTAAGCTCTGGTCGCTGAGCGAGAAATACAGCTGTTTGAGAACGTTTCAGGGTCATCTAGCAAGCGTCTTGAGAGTGCGGTTTGTACGCGGTGGTCTGCAGCTGCTGTCATCGGGAGCTGATGGATTAATAAAGCTTTGGACGATAAGAACGAGCGAGTGCGAAGCGACCATGGATGGGCATTCCGCGAAGGTTTGGGCAATGGACTTGTCGCCGAGTGGTGATGTATTAGTGTCGGGTGGAGGTGATTCAAAAATTGCTGTTTGGGGAGACGTGACCAAGGACATGGACGAAAGTGAGAATGCCGAAAAGGCTGAAGCCGTCTTGCTTGATCAGAGACTTGCAAACCATTTGCGGCACAAGGAGTATTCAGACGCTTTTGCCATTGCACTTCAACGTGACAAACCTTTGCACGTCTTGAAAATCTTGACCGCCATTATTGACGATGACGTTGAGAAGGGTGGAAGTGGGCTTGATGCATTAAAGCGTGAAGCGAAGAAATGGTCTGACGATGGCATACTGCAAATCTTGCGATACTGCCGCGACTGGAACACAAGAGCGCGAAACTCTCATGTGGCGATGCTTGTTTGCAAGGCACTCGTATCTGTCGTCCCCGTTCCCAAGCTTGTGAAGATCAACGGGGTGCCAGAGATCGTAGCCGGAATCATTCCATACGCAGAGCGTCACTTTGATCGACTCGACAGGCTTTATGCAAGCACATTTTTGCTTGACTTCATTTTGAACTCGATGGGCGGGATCGAAGCATCTAGCGATGTTACAGATGATTTTGCATTATGGGAATCGAGCAGTCGCCTGGTTCTACCACCCCAAGGTGCTGACGGAAGGAAACAAGTTGGAGGCATGCTCGTCAGCTCAAGCAAGCGGTTGCCGCTGGTTGGTACACCAGGAGTTGAGGATAGCGACGACCTTATGACTGTTGGCGACAGCGATTCTTCGGATGACGAAGAGTAAATTGTTGTGATGGCAAATTACGAACCAAAAATTGATAGTGATCTGACGATGCCATAATCAATGTTAAAATAATATACAAATTAAATTAGCGAATTGCCAGCGACAAGGAAAATCTGTGATGATCCTTTGGCGGCGTCAACGGCTTTCTTTGAAAAGACGATTTCGAAGGAGACTCCGCTTTGATGGAAGCTGCGATAGAAGAGGTTTTTTCTTGCTTATCTTCCAACGTAACATTAACATGGTATCCCAAAATTACTCGCTGCCCCTTTTTTAAACGACAATCAGCTTCGCTGCGCAAAGCTCTTCTGTCGTTGGCCGATATTTTAGCTGCTTTCTCTCCGATTTCAACTTTTAGTCGGTAGTCAGTAACAGCTGTGACAAGCCTCGGTCGCAGACCGTCGATCGCCATATTAGGTGGGATCTGCGAAATTAAGTTTGCGAGATCACCGCCCGACAGTGCAGCTGCTTCAAGCAATGAGCCAAACAAGGAGCCGTCGTTCGAATGTATCTGCTTTTCTTTCGACTCATTCCCAACATTCTTCAAGCAAAAATCGATTAGTTGCTTCCATAAGATACTTGAATAAAGGCGAGATCGTTCAGCGAAAGAGACCGCTAACATGAGACTATTGGCTCCTTTCAAATACAGATCCAATATTATTAGTGCTTCGTCCTCGCTGTCACCGCCAAAGTGCTCCATAATATAAGCCAGCTCCAAAGCAAACGTATGCGAGTTTCCGTCACCTCCTTTGCGCTCAATTTCGATTTTCTTTGCAACCTCAGTAGCCGACAATGCTCCCATTGGCAAGACGACTTTCAAGAAATTGAGCAAGGGTGTACTCGTGTCCGGTACGCGAAAAGCCTCAACGCTTGTAAAAATACTGGAGGAGTTCCTATTCAAACCAGCGAAGCGAATGTACAACTCGATATGTTTCCGGTGCAGCCTTATGATTTCTTCCGGTGGCGTAGCAGTCGTCGGGAACCTTACATAAACTTCTGGCTTCCGAGTGAACACAGTGTGCAGGTACCAATGTAGCAGAACTGGCCGACTCTCAAGCTGTTTCGAAACAAAATCCAAAGGCAAAGTGCCTCGTCGCTCACTCCCGCTCGACTCTATTTTTGAAGTAGATGCTGTTCTGATCGCCGAGTACTGTGGAGAAACACAGTTTTCAATCAGAAAATCGCCCCATGAATCCAACCCAACAAGCTGGAGCAAGGCGAACAAAGGAGGCATGCCGCCAATAGCAATAAATTGCAGATCCAATAGGCACTGGTGAAGATGTAAGCTTTCAATGATTGACAGCACGTGCGTGTACGATGCCCGATTAGTCGAAGGTCGTCGATCTGCCCATGAAACGAGATTAACTGATATTAGGGCTTCTTCCTCCATGTCATCAAGACTTGCAGTGGAATAGTGCGATCCGATCATTAAATAATAGCGTAGTGCATCGTCGAAAGATCCGTTCATCATCTTTAGCCTCACCAGTGCCTCCATCGAGACTTTACCGTCGCTATCGTTACTCAAAGCAGGACGCTCTGGTGACTTATCCTCGCCCACGCGACTGATAACAAATGTAGTCATTGAATCAATATCGTATAGAGCGTCAATTGTATCATTTAAAACGAGATTCTCACGCACTTCACCTCCTTGTTCAAGCTCAGAAGCGGAAGGGCATTGTATCTGCAAGTAGCATGCTGCCGACTGTGTCTGTCTTCGTAGCAAACTGTCCTCCATGGCACGCAATGGTGCTGCTATTCGACTGTCTGTCATGCACTCGTATTGAAACAGCTTGATAAAGCGTTTCAAGACAGATATTGATCCCCAAGCAATAAGCGTATCCAGAAAATGTCCTGCAGCTTCCTCCGCCAGTCGACCCTGCTCCATCTGCTCGACTTGCAGCAACATCTTCTGTAAAATACTGCCGTATACTTCCTTAGGTAGGACAGGGTCACGCACAGGGACGAACTTCCGTGCCAAGAACAAAGCTCCTGGGATCAGTTCGATATCATGCATCCACTTCGTCCACATACTCACATCGCCTCCGAATAAGATAGGCATTGCCTCCGCAGCAAGCTTCATCCGGCGTAGTGAAAGATGCGTCTGCTTTTGTTCGGCATTCTTCTCCAGATGGCGAATTTCATCAGAACCGTCAGCTTCATGAGGAATGCGTAGCAACGCACGAAAATATTCATCAATCAACGTCCGTATGTCATACCGCCGAAGTTGTCTGGCGTGAGTTAACGCCCGATGCAGCGCCCAACCGGTTTTCCTGTTTGTAAGAGCATAGGAAATGGCATCCTCAACGTCGTGTAACCGAGCCATTACAACATCAGCTTCCGACGCGAAAACCATACAAGGAGGTAGCACTTCTTTCTTGGCCGACTGTGTCTCACCATTGGCTGCATAAGGTTGAAATATGATTCCGTAATCATCGCTATCCACGCTACCGGACTCAGCGACATGATCGTCAGCCTCGTTCTGTAAGTTGTCATGGTCGAACAGACTCATCTCCAACCTCCATTTTAAGTGTGGGTCAATGTACGTAGTCTTTGAACCCATGGAAAAGATGCCCAAATCAGCATCGTCAATTTGCTGCAAGCGATGCTGTTCTTCCTTTTGTTCCTTTGCATTGTCCATCTTTGGGAAGCAAAATGTGGACATCAAATTGTACCCGAGGACTGATTCTACTGAGTTATGGTGGCTGCCATCCGAAAGTGTTCCACCAACATTGCAATTTTGTGCTGGCAAAATAGTTTTCCTTAGCGGCACCAAGTCTGCATAAATCACATCTCCAGTGGACCGCGAAATTATCTGTACTTCCGTTTCGTTAAAAGGCGATTCCTCGTCAACTGACGCGTACATCTCCTCCTCCTCGTGCTCAGGCGGCGGAACAATGCCCAGCACTGTAACATGATCGTCATCCATAGGTGCAACACCAATGGCAACGCAATCGAGCTGCCAAGCCATGGTGCACTCAACGATTCGACGATGCCGACTTCCTGCTGGACCATATTGCGGTTGCGCAGGGGATGACGGTGCTGATTGTGGTGATGGCGATAGTGACGTATCTGCAACTCCCTCCGCAGGTACATCAACCCCATCAGATGATAGGCTGGTGTTGCTGCTGACATTACTGGTACTCATTAGTTGTCGCCTTGCTGCAGCAGGAGCCCCCAATCCACTCTTCACCTCCCTTACTTGCAGACTCAGCAAACAATCGCCCCAACCACAAAGCAGCGTCTCGGCCGTCTCAAACACCAAGTGCGGTTTCAAATCCGCCAAGGTTGGATACAGTGACGGCTTGGCTCCCGTCGGTCGATCCACGTGCGCCAAACGCGTCAGCGTATCCATGTCCATGATTCGAATGCCAGAAGCATCCGCCCACGCCAGTAGCGACCCCCGCCACGTCAATGCCTCAATGCCGGCATACGTTTCATGCGCACTTTCATCATCTTCATTTTCATTTGCAACTTGCACTCCTTGATATAGCACGGAATCAACTCGTCGCTGCACAAACATGCCTCGCTTGCGCGTCAGTAGCAATCTACCACTGCGAAAGCCAACCACCACTGACAGTTCGCGCTTGTGCGCCGACGCTGGATCCAATACCAAGCACGAGGGCACACCAAAGGATGATGGGTAGCGAATTTTATGTGCGAGTGATATGGATGCAAACGCTAATGTTGGAACAAGGGATGAAACGTTTGGTGGATGCGCGTCGGATAATGGCGCCGTTGCATCCTGCTGCGAACGTTCCGTTTGAGGGGCTGGCGCTGGCTGCTCCTCCGGCTGCCTTTGTCCCTTGAACGCTGAAAATAATCCGGAAAATGGATTGCTGGATCTTGTTCGACGAGCGGAGGGGTCCGTTTCACTAACAGACGCAGTCGCAGGGACGTGACTCGTCGTCGTCGTAGTGATAGTTGCAGGAATGGAAGAATCTGTGGCTGCTGCTACTGCTTCACTCGTTGCATTCGTATCATCCGTGTCACCTTTTGTCCAAACGAGTCTATACTTTACGGAAAATACCCCAAGCATGTTGCCGCGATTCAATGCGGCCAGCAAGGTGCCAGACGCATCCATGCTCACGTCGACAATAAATAACGGTTGACTGACTTGTCTCTGCTGCTGAAACTGCTGCACTTGCTGCTGCTGCGCATTGCCATTGGCTGCTACAGCATGAGTCGTTTCATCCGCCACAAGCGACTGCAACTCGCCGAGACTGAGCGTTTGCTCGGTCAACCGTTTGGCAGCCACTTGCTGCGTTTCACTCACGTAACACAGCGACGGCACCAGCAGCACCGGCGACACTGTTGATGACGACAATACATGTACACTCAATCTTCCCGACGCGTGTCCCAAACACAGCAGGGGAATTTGCTCGCGCTGATATAGATTGATGTGCGGTGCCTCGAATTTTCTGGCAAAGGCAGCAGCTGATCCCAGCGCGTCACCATACTCGAGCTCGGCCAATTCCAACGGCGTTGATTCCGCGTTCAAGACAACCTTGCCGAGAGTTGAAGCAGTCAAGCGACTATTGAACGTGTTTGTATCATTTGCAGACGTAATATGGTTTCCTGCTTCTCGTGCGTCGCCTGCTTCAACACTTCTATTGACATGATTTTCGGCCGAAAAGAGTCGCACATAGTGCAGCAGCGGCATGCGCGAGTTACCATCGTCGTCATCGCTCGAGGTGGTGGACGAGCACGAGTCTGGCGCTTCCTTATTGTTGTGAATGACAACTACGGGAAGCACAACGTCTGGATCGTCGACTACCGGTACTGCATCCGTCTCTTCGTTATCTGATGACATGATAATTTGTCGCTATATAATCAATTGATATCGCTCACTGTAACAAGGAGAGGTGTCAATTCTTGCTCGCGCGGATTCCCATGGTTGATGAGCAGCAGCTCGAAGATCAAAAGTCATAACCGGTCCGACGTCTGAGTTACGATGCGACATTACTTATCCACCACGATTGATGGTGACCATGGCGACGAAGTAACGAAACAGGCCCATTGTCTGTCTCTTTTACTTGTAAACTTACGGACAGCCAAATTGCTAGATCTAATTCTTATATAACGATGTCGCTTCGAGCAGTCAGCACTTGCCATCGCCTGTTGTTTGTTCCAGCCAAAGGCGCACTATGCGTCAATAATCACCCTTTTACATCATTATTGCATCGCTCCTTTGCATCATCGAATCAGCCCCGCTTTCAAATACCCGCTCACGTGGCCGCCTTTACCATACTGTTGATTCCAACCTTACTCTTTTTTCTATACGCCCAGCGTTTTGGGCCAGACAAGGACGAGTTGGAGCAAACGCTGCGCGAGCGATACGGCAAGCAGGAAACAATGGAGCAAAAGCGCGCCATGCAGGAGTTTTTCAAAAACACCATTTTGAATCCAAACAATGCAAGTGCAGATCAGGCGCTGCGAGAAGTACTAAGAGCGGGCAAGAGTAGCAGTGCGCAGGAAACGACAAAGCGGGCGTTGAAGAATGGTGCTATCAAGAGTACTAGTGCGGACGACAGCAGCAGCAGCAGCAAGTTGAATGCAAGCGTCACCGATGAACAAGTATTAATGAAACGAAACGAGGCTTCGAGCGATGCTCCATTGCAAGTGGCTGGTGAGCAGTCGCTCAAGCAAAAACGAAAGCGACAAAAAAAGCAAGCAATTGCAGAAACGGACTCAAAACAAGCGGACACCAAGGCTACGTCAATTTCCGTTTCGGAAAATACAAAGTCGGCTTTGCTATTGACTGGAGTCGCCGCGCTTGCCGCTGTAGTTGGCTATCTAGCTGGAGGAGGAAAGCGGCAATGATAATGTACAACGATCACTAGAGTAACGATGGTAACTTTAATTTTTGTCTAACCCAACCACTCTTTGAAAAAGTCTTCACCCTTATCGTCCACGACAATAAAGGCTGGAAAGTCGACAACGTCAATCTTCCACACCGCCTCCATGCCATCCTCCTCATTGTCAAGCACCTCCACCTTTTGGATGGAATCCTTGGCCAAGATTGCCGCCGGTCCTCCAATACTGCCAAGGTAGAAACCCTTGTGTGTTTTGCACGCTTTCGTGACCGCTTTGGTGCGATTGCCCTTGGCCAGCGTCACAAAGGAACCGCCATGCTCCATGAAGCGATTCACGTAGGCGTCCATGCGGCCCGCCGTGGTTGGTCCAAAGCTACCGCTCGCATATCCTGCTGGTGTCTTGGCGGGGCCAGCGTAGTAGATAATGTAGCGCTTGGCATAGTCTGGTAGTCCATGACCGTCCTCGATGCGCTGGAGCATTTTGGCGTGGGCAATGTCGCGGGCAACAACGATAGTTCCAGTCAGCGAAAGGCGCGTCTTGACTGGATACTCCGACAGCGTTTGGCGGAGCTCATCCATGGAGAGTGCGTTCAAATCAATCTTGACCACCGTCTCGGAGAGAGACTCGTCAGTAACATCCGGCAAGTACTGACCAACATTTTCTTCCAGTTGCTCCAAAAAGACTCCCTCGGCGTTGATCTTGGCCAAGACTTGTCGATCCGCCGAACACGACACGCCAATACCCACCGGACAGCTGGCGCCATGCCTTGGCAGTCGCACGACCCGTACATCATGACAAAAGTACTTGCCGCCAAACTGCGCGCCAATGCCAAGGTGGTGCGTCATTTTTAAAATATGCTCCTCCCACTGCAAATCGCGAAAGGCGCGGCCCGATGTGGCGTCGCCAGTCTTCGGCAAGTCGTCGTAGTACTTTGTCGACGCCAGCTTGACCGTCTTGAGGTTTAGTTCGGCCGATAGACCGCCAATGACAATGGCCAAGTGGTAGGGTGGACAGGCGGACGTGCCAATGGTTTTGATCTTTTCCTCCAAGAACGCTTCGAGCGAACCAGGGTTCAAGAGTGCCTTGGTCTATAGTGATTGTAAAACAATGTGAACGCGAGCGCATGAGAGATAAAGTGATTTGTAAAAAGGTAAATGATTATGCTGAGAAACAAGTCATCGCAAACCATATATTATACGTCCAATAAGACTCACCTGCTGAAACAGAAACGTTTTATTGGCCGACCCTCCCCCCTTGGCGATGAACAAGAACTTGTACTCGCTGCCCCGACTGGCCATGACATCCAACTGCGCCGGCATGTTGTTTCCAGTGTTGCGCTCGTTCATCATGTCAATGGCCGCCACCTGCGAGTACCTTAAGTTCAAGTCCCGATAGGCCTCCATGGCGCCACGCGCCAAGTGCGACTCGTCGTTTCCGTCTAAACTCAGCACCAAGTGACCGCGCTTGGCGAGTATCATGGCCGTTCCAGTGTCCTGGCAGCCTGGTAGTATTCGACCGGAAGCAATATTGGCATTCTGGAGTAGTTGGAGAGCGACAAACTTGTCGTTGGCGGATGCTTCATTGTCGTTCAAAATGTTGGAGAGTTGCCGCAAGTGAGCGGGTCGAAGTAAGTGGGCAATATCGGAAAATGCTTGTTTGGACAACATGGTCAAGTAGGATGGCTTGATCTGAAGGAGAGACTGGCCATTGGGTAGTGGTATGGATTCGACAGCCTCTGGTCCAGCGAGTTGTTTGTACGGAATGGAAGCATCGGAATGAATGTCCGATTCAAAAAGTGGAGAATACTGGTACTCTGATGTTGAAGAGAGTAAGCGATTGCTTTGAACGATGCAACATTTTGCTCTATGAAGGACGCCGTTTCGGCTCATCAAGCGTGACAGCATCATGGTGGATGGCATCGACGCGCCTCGCTGATTTTGTGATCGGCAGGGGCGGAAGAATCGAATCCAATTCCAGAATTTGAGTGCCGGAAAGATATTCACTTTATGAGCTATAGTGGTCGTGAATACTCTCGGGCGTGCTTTTGTGAGTGAATGAGTCTGATTCTTTCAGAGATTCGCACGCGCGTGAGAAGTCGCGATGAGTGATGGTCGACAATCACTTTCGCCTTGACTGCCATTCACGGGATCTATAAACAGTGATCCGATATTATAGTCTTGGAACAAAGCCAAAACCCTTGCATGTACCATACAAGCCATCAACTATAGCAGTTTCATGCGACGGACACTTGCGAAATCCATCCTGTGTCTAACTGTCGTCTGGTCGACTGCCACACAGCACCTTGACTGTGTCGTTGCTTCAAGTACTACTGCACCATCAAGCAATACTGCACCTACTACGTTATCCATCCGTCAAAGAGTTCATTCACGAGGAGGAGCCTCGACTGCAGCATCTGCAGTCATGGTTTCGCCATCACCGGCTACTGCATCATCATCACTATCAGTATTCACACGCGCCCGCCAGACAATCTTTCCCATTTACGGCCACGAAATACGCAAGTTTTTTCTCCTTGGATCCATCAAGTTTTTCATCATTTTGGCCCTCACGTTGACGCGCGACACCAAGGACACGTTGGTGGTGACGCAGTGCGGCGCCGAAGCCATTGCCTTTTTGAAAATTTATGGGGTGCTTCCGGCGGCGACGCTCTTCATTGCGTTCTACAGTAAACTGTCGGATCGGTTAGACAAGACGACGTTGTTTTATGTCACATGCGTTCCATTCTTTTGCTTCTTTCAAGCGTTTGACTGGTTTCTATATCCGAATGCTCATAAAGTGCAGCCGTCGCTAGAGACGGTGCAAGCGTGGTTTGGATTGACAGCAGCAACCACTGGCGGCACGGCCGTCTTGTGCAAGATCATTGCCAATTGGACGTCGGCCGTCTTTTACATATTGTCGGAAATATACTCGAGCGTTTCGGTGGGACTACTGTTTTGGCAGTACGCCAACGATGTGGTTCCCATGCAGCAGGCCAAGCGCTTCTATCCACTGTTTGCGCAAATGAGTGGACTGGCGCCCGTCCTGGCGGGCCAGTACGTTGTCAAGTATGCCAGTCGGGCCGAAGATTTTGAAGAGTCGCTGCATCGATTGACGGCGGCGGTGAGTTTCAGTGGTTGCGCCATTTGTGTCTTTTACTACTTGAGTAATGCGTATGTGGAGCGAATGAAGATTGTGGAAGGTGCAGCGGCAAGTGGAGGAAAGGCGTCTATAACCACAAAGGAAGCGGACGCATCGCTGCAGCAGCAAACCAAAAAGAAGAAGAAGAAACCGAAAATGTCCATGGCCGAGTCGGCCAAATTCTTGGCGCAGAGTCAATATCTCCGGCTCATTGCCACCCTGGTACTGGGATATGGTTTGAGCATTAACTTT
Organism: Mayamaea pseudoterrestris; assembly: GCA_027923505.1. Lineage (NCBI taxonomy): Eukaryota > Bacillariophyta > Bacillariophyceae > Sellaphorales > Sellaphoraceae > Mayamaea > Mayamaea pseudoterrestris. Next base: position 1,833,514 of record BROI01000001.1, read on the forward strand.
ACGGAAATCATGTGGAAGTCATTGGTCAAGAAGCAATATCCAAATCCACTCGACTACCAGCGCTTCATGGGCAACTTTAGTTCCGCCGTTGGCTTGAGCACTTGCATTGTCATTTTCTTTGGCGTGCACGTGATTCGAATACTGGGATGGCGCATCGGAGCCATTGCCACACCTGCCATTATGGCGCTACTGGCGGCGCCATTCTTTGGTTGCATTCTACTTGGTTTGGACAGTCCGACGCGACTATCTGTCGCCGTCTTGTTTGGAACGATACAGAGTCTGCTGAGTAAAACGTTCAAGTACGCACTCTTTGATCCGACGACGCAAATGGCGTACATTCCATTGGACGACGAATCCAAAGTCAAGGGCAAGGCTGCCATTGACGTTTTGGGATCGCGCATTGGCAAGAGCGGGGGGTCGCTCATTCAGCAAGGCTTGGTGGTATTCTTTGGCAACATTATATCGGCGGCGCCCGTCGTTGGCGTCATTTTCTACACGGTCCTACTGACATGGATTGGTGCAGCGAATCGATTGAGCGGCTTGTTTCATGCGCAAACCGAAATGGACAAGGCGGCGCGCATGGAAAAGGAAAAGTGACTCATTGGGCGTGTATTGTAAAAAAGCTAACGATAACGCGAGACGCTAGAATGTATGTAAAAAGGGTGGTGCACAGGTGCTGCACTTTGCTGAACTGAATGTTAGATACTTTGTTAAACCAAAAATAGGTACTTTGTTAAACAAAAAAAATCATGATTATTGTTCAAAAAGACTATGCATTTACTCCTTTGGTGGTTCCATGTAAAAGTACTTTTTGGCTTCTTCGTCGTTGCGCAACTCGGCAATCCGCTTCATGTCATCCTCCGAGATTTCGAACTCGTACGCTGCTAAATTCTCTCGCATATGCTTTGGATTGCCCGTGCCAGGAATGACTGCCGCTCCTTTCTGGATGGCCCATCGAAGCATGATCTGCGCCACAGTCTTGTTGTAGCTTTCACTCAGTTCCGACAAGACCACTGTCGACTCGGCCTTGGACTTTTGCAAAAAGCCACCAAGACTCGCGTACGCGGTGACGGCAATGTTTTGCTCCTGGCAGTACTCAAACGTTTCCACCTGATAGTCTGGCGCCCACGGATTATACGTGATTTGGTTGACTGCAATTGGTGACGGCAATTTCATTTCCTGCAGCTCCTGCAAGTGGTGTTTGCCAAAGTTGGAAACGCCAATGTTTCTCAACAAGCCTTGCTGTCGCAATTCGTCAAGTGCCCGCCACGTTTCCTCCCGACATTGTTTGTTGCTTAGCTTCTTTTCGGAACATTCGCTGCTCTTGATGGATGGCATGAGCATGCCAGCTGGTGCATGCATTAGCAACAAGTCAATATAGTCCACTCCAAGTTCCTTTAAAAAGGTTGGAACAAGCTGCTTGGTAGTTTCGTAGCCGAACATGCGCGGCCAATGCTTGGATGTCACAAAGATTTCCTCCCGAGCAATGCCGCGCTCCTGAGCCTCCTGAATGCCATGACCAACCGCTTTATGGTTCAGATAGATATGGGCCGTGTCAATCAAGCGACCGCCGAGCATCAAATACCAGAGCGTGGTACGCTTGACAAGTTCATCGTCGTAGGCTAATATGCGGGGGTTGAAACAAGGAAAGAAGGAGGCTTGAGGTGAGTGTTTTCTGTTTCCATTGACTTCCAAACGAATTTAACCAGAAGATCATAAAAGCGCCGCTTCATCTCTCTCTCTCTCTCTCACTCTCTCGTTTAAACATACCAGTCGGTCGACAGCACATTCCTAGTCCATTCATTGGCATGCGCTGTCCAAAGGGCAAGTCTAAAAACATTTCGTGCTCGGGCCGCTCATGCGGCATGAGTTTCTCGGGCACTGGCTCAACTCCACTCATTCGTCCATGCCCAATGATTGTAGCTGGAAGCTTGAAGCTCAGGAGAGGAAAGATTGTAGCAAAAAAGATGCCTTCAGCTGGTCCTTGCTTTGACTGAATCAACCATCCGATAGTTATTGCGAGGAAAATGACCGCAACCGAAACGAGACCACCCAGGATTCTTATGATTCTGCCGAAAATAGTCATGCTAATGGGCTACTGACTGTATTAATAGCCAAGTGAGCAAGAAGTGAGTGCAAGTAGACAGTCGTTGCTGTTTTGTTGCACTTGTGTGATGGATTGTCGAAGGCAATGGAGATTGTTCCTGGAAGGAGATCCGAATGGAACGATTGAATCTACGTCGTACCGGTACATGAAATCGTCCTTATCGTACCGGTACTTCTAGTACGTCGTAGATAGAATGGAGACACTAGTAGCTAAAAAATCGGCACATTCCACTCTTTCCTGATGCATCCAATACTAAGATTCGAAGGTATAAATGCTTTACAATCGACTACGAGTAGTAGGTTCCACTTCAATTAACGCCGCGGCTCCCATGCCAGTCCCAATGCACATGCTCACAACACCATATCTAGCGTTTCGTCGATGCATCTCGGGAAGCAGCGTGGCAATCATGCGCGCCCCCGTCGCTCCCAGTGGGTGGCCAAGCGCAATGGCGCCGCCGTTGGGATTCACTTTAAGCGCATCGAGCCCAAGTTCGTCAATGCACCACGTTGCTTGACTGGCAAACGCTTCGTTGATTTCAAATACATCAATCTCCGACATTTTCACGTTTACTTGCCGCAATAATTTTGGAATCGCCACGGCTGGTCCTATACCCATGATACCAGGAGGAACGCTGGCAGTGACGTAGCCTCTCCAGACTCCTTGAACCTCCAAGTTTAGTTGGCGCGCCTTGCGTCGCGTCATCAATAAGACTGCGGCGGCCCCATCCGTTGTTTGCGAAGAGTTACCCGCCGTAGTACTTCCCGTAGGAAGAAATGCAGGCTTCAGTTTCGACAAAGACGCCAGAGACGATGAAGCTCGAATGCCATCATCTTTAGAGACTGTTCCGACACTGACAATCTCCGCGTCAAACTTGCCGCTCGCTTGCGCTCTGGCAGCCTTTTGATGAGACGCGGCGGCAAATTCATCCAGTACATGACGCTCCAGCCCATACTTGCGTGCCACGTTTTCACTCGTCAATCCCATTGGTAGTAGACAGTCCATGGCATGCTGACTCTGAGCATTATCATTTGGACATGTTGCTTCCAAGTCGATGACATTCTTTGGAAACGTCATTTTGTTCATGGGAGTCAAACTCATGGACTCGACGCCAGCGCCAATGCCAATTTGAATTTCGCCAGCGCGAATGGCATTGGCCACGTGCGCGACGGCTTGGAGTCCACTGGCGCACTGGCGATTGACGGTTTGGAACGAACATGAATCCACGCTTTGGTGGAGCGCCGCGAGTTGCGCCATGCGCAGAGCGCTAAACGCCGCTGGAGGAAGCAAGACGTTGCCGACGCAAACGTCTTCGACTATGACTTTTTGAGAGTTGTCGTTATTGTCGTTGCTATTGCATTTTTGGATCACTCCCCGGAGGACCGTCGCCAGCAAGGTGGCTGGAGGAACTTGGGCGAGTCCTCCCTTAAGTGATCGCGTCAATGGCGTTCGAACCGCCGCCACAATGACAATGTCGTCATCACTGCTAGGTTGATGAGGAGGCATCATTATAGTATGTTGGGAAACAATTGAATATGTTGAGGAGGTAGAAGGGTAGTAGATATTGTGGTCTTGGACACACTTTTGGGATCAGGGAACGAACGAATGATGCAGATCGCGTGGCGCGGCAACCGCGACGACACGCGTGAGACCCGGTACTCACTTATCACCAGTGCGACTAATAAGGTTGTGATACGTCGGGTGGTTAAAATGAAATTATGAGCTCTTTTATCCATCGACAACTATACTAATAAACGTGAGCTACAGCTCCAAATGTTTAGTCGTGGGCGTTGGCCCGTGGCAACGCCAATTTAGATAGCTATTGGGCGAATAGCTAAATCTGAAGTTGAGAAGCCCGCCCGTTCCAACGCTATGTCGCAACGGTACGGATCTTTCACTCTCCCCCACCAGAGGAAGCGCTTCTTAGTGTAGCTGAAGTTGCTTACTATTATTGACAGCCCTCCTTGTTATTGCAAGGAGCGCTCTATTTAGGAAGCATCCTGGGGAAGTCATAAACCCTTGGGTGATTCTACGATCGATACGGTTTCAACCGTTTGATGTTGATTCTGTCCGTCACCCATGGCGTGAGGCGGACTGTAACTGTTCCATTAACATGGACTGCTGTTATTGTATAAGGGCCGATCCATCGCTCTTGTAGCTTGTCAGGATTGGCAACTTTAACGAGCACTCGCTCGTTCACTTTGTAGTCGTAATTGAGGCGCCGTTGATTGGCTCGCAACAAGGTGTCATTGATGATCGCTTCTCTATTCTTAGTGAGCGCCATTATATCCGCTATCAACGGTATATCCAAGAACATGTCTCTTTGAAAGACTAATGCGCCTGGACTCAGGTTGCTTAGTGAGCGATGAGCTGCTGCTCTTGTAGCATGCATTGCTGTTGCTAGCGCCGACTCAATAACATGAGTTGCTTCGACTTGTGGTTGTTGAGGTGGTTGAGGATTCCATTGGTTTAATGTTGTTCTTAACACGTTAGCAACGGTCAGATGCATCCTTTCACAAATAGCATTTGCTGTTGGATTCTTTATGGAGGTTGGTCGAGGAACGATTCCATTCCTGAGCAACAAGGCACGAAACTCGCCTTTGAACTCCTGTCCTCTGTCATGAATGACTCTCACTGGCTTGGGATACCTTGCTAGCCAGGTGTTTTCGAATAGCTGCGCGATTCGTTGTGTCGTTTTGGTGTCGTAGTAAACAAGCTCGACGAGATTGGTTACTGTATCAATCATTGTTAATGCTTGGAAGACGTACTCGACGTTATCCTTCTTGAAGGACCACGGTCCTATTAAATCAACTTGTATTTCATACCAAGGAGCCTCTCTGAGGTCCCGGATTGGGAGTTGTCCATATTGATGGCCGCCACCAGCTTTGTATCTTTGGCAAGCGTCACATTTGCCGACAATAGCTGCTATTGCCGTCCGGATCCCCGGGTGGAAGAAGTGCTGGTTAATTGTTGCTTCAAGCTTTGTAATCCCTGCGTGGGATAGCGTCAAGTGATACCATTTAACAAGCCGTTCAAGCATGCTGGTAGGAATACAAATACGCCACGCGTGTGGATTCCCTTGGGCTCTTGTTCCTCCCCAACCAAGGGAGACGAGCGAGGTGTTGGCGTTCTCGACAGCGCATCGGCAAGTCGATTGTGTTCTCCCTTCTTGTAGAAGAATTGGGGACCATATTCTTCTAGATATAGCCTCCAGCGCAAGACTCTTTGCGTTTGGTAAGTGGTTAACTCATACGTGAGGTTGCGGTGATCGGTGTGAATCCGTATCTCGGCACCCGAACATCAACACGCGTCTTCAATGTCTCTACGATGCTGAGTAGTTCCTTTTCAATGGTGGTGTAGTTCCTTTGCGCCGCTGTCAGCTTGCGGGAATAGTAGGCGACTGGCACGCCATTCTGTAGTATTACTGCTCCTAGTTGATAGTCAGATGCGTCTGCTTCAATGTCAAAGGGCAAGTTGTGGTCTGGATAGTGGAGCAACGCGTCGGTTGCAACCATTGCTTTCATTTGCTCGAATGCTGTTTGATGCTCTGGTAGCCATTTGAATTTCTCGTACCTGTTATGACGTTAAAGGGCCAGTATATCAGTACCCCATGTTTCTGTAGTATGTAACTAATCCAATGAAGGATCGCCTGTCTTGGGTTGGCGGCCCCATATCGAGGATTGCCTGTACCTTCTTTCGCCATGGCTTTAAACCCGTCGGTGTAAGCCAATAGCCAAGCCAGTCTGTTTCTTTGACTGCCCACTCACACTTTAGTGGGTTAATGGTGAAGCCGGCGTCTTCCAGCCTCTTTAAGACGCGCTCGAGTAGCGTTAAGTGCTCGTTCAGTTCGCACTGAAGCAACCGACATCTCCGAGTTACTTTTTCAATGTCTTCTATACCTTTCAAGACTTTTTCCATTATCTCCTGAGCAACATCAGGCGACTGGTTGACGCCCATTGGCATCCTGATGTATTTGTAGAGGCCAAAGCGGCGTCGTTGTGCAGAGTGCCGCTTATATCGTCCATTCAACGTGTAATATTGCATGCTTATATCAAGTTTCGTAAAGAACTCGTATCCTTTGCGCCTTGCAAGGATCTCTTGTATCTTTGGCAGACGTAGAGGGCGCTTGAAAACTTTATTGAGCGCGCGCAAAATCGTATAAACGAACCGGATTATCCTTCTTGGGGATGATGAACGTGGGCGCTGCCCATTCGCTTCTCCCTGTTGGCTCCAGGACTCCTATGCTTACGAGTCTATCAAGTTCATTCTTGAACGTTTGTTCGTGGACCCTTGGAACGGGGTAGTGCCTCTTGTGGACTGGCTTCGCGTCCTTTTTGATTTCGATGTGGATTTTCTCGCCTTTGTAATGGCCGAGCTTGCCGCTGAATAGCTTTTTAACCGTAGTAGAAGCTCTTTCAAGTCCTCTTGTTTATCTTTATCAAGATGAGTAGCTTTTTGACAACATCGTTGATGTCCACTTTATCGTACTTGGCGGCTTGGATTTCAGTCACGATGTGACCATCGTCGGACGTCGGATCATAAACGGACGTTAAGTAGCAGTTAATCAACGCCTCTTTCAATTCTTTTGGTCGTCGACCATTCAATTGTGTCATGTTAATGAAGGGGACTGCGTCGCCATCCCATATGATCTCATTGCGCTTAAAGTCAAGCGTCATGCCTAGTTGCTGCATCAGTTTGCGGCCAATGATCATGTCATATCGTATGTCTTGCGTGTATACGTGAGCCTCAATCTTGTCGACTCGTTTTGATTGCGAAAAGTCGGGTAACGTTGAATCCATAAGGTCAATCTTTTGAGCGCTTTCCATCTTTCCCATTAAGGTATGTGATATCATTCGCGCTGTAGTTTTCCTTTGGATCGTTGGATTCAATACTCGTTGGCTGATCCAGGAGCTTGTTGAGCCCGTGTCGAGGAGCGCTGTCAATGCCTTCTTCATTGGCGTTCCGTTCATCTTGCCTACTAATAGTAACACTATGGGCACATGGTCATCAACCCTTTCATTATCAATGTTATCTATCTGATTTACTTGAGCGTTTTCAACTGCTAAAGACTCGGCGGGTCTTTCTCATTCTTCTTTCTTTTCATCCTCCATTTCGTCATCGTTAATATCGAGCGACTCGAGTTCTTCTTCAAGATCTTCGATCCCAATGTCTTCCATATGGTGTGGCTCTTCGTCCGCTTCCATTGGTTCATCTCCATCCTCCTCTTCGGAAGGCATCTCTTCATCCTTTGTCTCTTGTTTGGATTCTTCAATGACGTGTTGATCTTCATCGTCGTTGGATTCGCTGTCGTATGCGACATCGTCGATAGCGTGGCGATCGTTGTTATTGTTGTTGCTCCTTGAAGAATTCTTCTTCGAGCTAACCTTTGTCCATCTTACCTTCTTCTTTGCAGGATCCTTGTCTTCTTCTTCTTCCTCGTCTTCAACGCGGTAAGGGTTCTCAGGGCAATGGATCCACAGATGGTTATGTCCTGGTTTGTAACAACGAACGTTGCTGCGGCGTGAGTTGAAGCCTCGGCCTCCGTTGCCTCTGCCTCCATTGCCTCGACGGCCTCTTCCTTGTGCTGCGCGAGCACGGTAGTTGTCTTCGGCGTCCGTCTTGTTGCGGCGCTTGCGCTGAGTCTCTTCTTGAGCGCAGCGGCGAGCTGTCTCTCGGATCTCGTCACGTTGAAGCTTGTCGAAATACTTGCATAGCTCTGCTACCTCCATATCTTGGTAACTGACGTGTGGCATCGCGTTCAGCGTCTGCTGGTGCTTGGCAGGTTGCTTGGTAAACATCCAATTGCGAATCTGCACTTGGGTGAAGATGTCATCGTTCACATCGGGGTTGCCTGTACGAGGAAACCACTTGGTAAGCTTGTGGATCATGTCAAAGCGTTGCTTAAACTCGCTTGTCGACTTGGAGAAGGGCTTCGGGGCAGTCTCCAAGTAAGTCTTTTGCTCAACGAAATCTTCGTCGGTGGTCATGTAAAGCAGGAGCCATTCTCGTTGGCATCTGCCGACGGCGGTGACACGCGCCTGGACGTTGCCTTGAGCCAAAGGATTGATCGTGGCGACGATTCCATCAAAGGCGTCCTTAAAGACCTCTCCGAGCATCTGTCGAAAGGTGTTAATGAGCTCAACTGGGTTGTTCACAATGTTGAGTACCTTGGCGGCCTCGCCATGGTTGACAATCGTGCGGATGAGAACCTCCGGGTCTTGTACATCGCAACGATGAGCCTTGTACTTGCGGCCGTTTCCGTAGATGGTGACACTTGGCAAGTCTTCGTACACATGCCATGGTTTGAAGGGTATCGGGACGTCGTCGTCGTCCTTCATGGTGATGGGATGCTTGCTTTTCTTAACTTGATTTCCAACTGGTTCTGAATTCAGAGTGATACGTCGGGTGGTTAAAATGAAATTATGAGCTCTTTTATCCATCGACAACTATACTAATAAACGTGAGCTACAGCTCCAAATGTTTAGTCGTGGGCGTTGGCCCGTGGCAACGCCAATTTAGATAGCTATTGGGCGAGTAGCTAAATCTGAAGTTGAGAAGCCCGCCCGTTCCAACGCTATGTCGCAACGGTACGGATCTTTCAGGTTGAATCGATCCTTTCAAAGATGTCATAACTGATTCGTCGACCATGGCGTCTCGGCCGTCCTCCTGGCTGCTGCGGGCAGTGACTGCCGTCACTGCGACTCCGTTTGTTTTGTGCGAAGATTCTGAAAGTAAAGCCGAAACAGTGAATTCGAAGCAGCAACCGCGCTTCTCCTCCTTCTCTTCGTTTCCATCTACCAAGCAAAACGTCGCTGCACCTACACCGACAGCTAATGCCAAGCCTCGTAGCAGCCTCTCCTCGCCATATATTGTAGCAACGCAAAGCAGAGTCCTACTAGAGTTTGATCCATCGTATAATGATGCTGAACATACAAGAACTGGTGACAGCAAACCGTCCGTCACGGAAGACGACGGTGACACGGCCAAGGAACATGATGCCCATGATTCAACGACGGAAAAGGAGAAACATGCTCAGGAAGATTCCTATCCAAATTTTTCGCGGCACGGCAAGAATGCGTTACTACCAAAATACTTGACCAAGGAACTATATATGGAGCTAGTCAACGAAACGACGGAAAACGGCGTCAACTTGGAGCATGTGATTCGCGCCGGCGTTTGCCTGCCCCACGGCGCCCAGCCGCCCCGCGGCATTTCCGGCGTCTTTGCCGGAGACGCTTCCAGCTATCGGACCTTTGCCAAACTATTTTTGCCGCTGCTGGAAGACTTTCACCATACACCAAAGTATCGCAAGCACAATAACAAGCAAACGCAGCAACAGCAACAACAAGATCAACAACAAAAGCAAACACCCCAAAATCAGTCACGTTCCTTGCAACGCTTCCAATCCAACCTGAATCCGCAACACTTGCTCAAGCACCAGCTCGACCCGGACGGCACGTACATTTTGTACACGCGCATGCGCTTGGCGCGCTCCATTGAAAGCTTTTCGTTTGGTCCCTGCATTTCACGCTCCGACAGAAGAAGGGTGGAAGGGTTGCTCAAAACGTGCGTGCAGGATTGGAACCTCAACAAGCACAACAAGCTTACGGGTGGCAAGTACTTGAGCTTATTGGAAATGACCAATGCGCAGCATGAGGACTTGATACGCCGGCGACTGCTCTTTCGCGATCCCAGTGAGTTTGACATTTCGGCAGGCTTGGGACGCGACTGGCCGGATGCGCGCGGCATTTTCTGCGACGACTGGGAAAATACGTCTATCATGATTTGGGTGAATGCACCGGAGGACCACTTGTGGATCATTTCCAACTCCAAGGGAGGAAACGTTCAATCTGTTTTCACCAAGCTTTCGCAAGCCGTGTGGGCGCTTGAAACGAGTCTAAAGCACCAAGGCTACTCGTTTGTGGAAGACAAGCGTCTTGGCTTTTTAAACTCGTGTCCATCCAACATTGGACCCGCGCTCAAGGCAAGCGTCTATGTCAAGCTGCCGCGGATATCACGACTCCCGGGCTTTTACAAGCTCATTCGCAACTTGCGACTGGAGGCGATTTCCTCGTACGAGCGATCCGACAAGCGATTCACTGGCATTTTTGACATTGCCAATGCCGAGTCGCTAGGTAAGAGTGAAGTGGAGCTCATTAACATTATGATTCGGGGCGTTGGCATTTTGATTGAATTGGAAAAGAAGCTTGAGAATGGAGATCAAGTTGATTTATACACTGAAATTGACAAGCTAGGTGGCGCGCCTTTGAATGATTGATTTAGTAAAGCAAGTATAAGCTGCTACCATAGTCTTTAATATTACATATCCAGCCATAATATTTACTTCTTGTTATTAGAAAATAGTATGGGAGCTGCCGCTCGAAAATACACACTGCCACTCGTCACTGTGATCAACGCCGAAGCGTACAGCATGACTTGCGCGGGCACATAGAGTTTACCCAGCGCCGCACTAGCCGTCGTGACGATTCCAGCACTATCATTTGCCGGCACTGCCAGCAGCAGCGTCAACGCCACCATGGTCAGTGCCGCCTTGACCTTGCCCTGCATGCCCACCTTGACCGTTTCTCGCGCGTTGCGCGTCGCCATCCACTCGCGGAGCGCCGAAACGGCCATCTCGCGCGCCAAAATGACGCATGAAGGAATGGCCACTCTGACGCCGTAGCGGCCCGTCAGTAGTATCAAGCAGGTGCTCACCATTAACTTGTCGGCGACGGGGTCCAAAAAGGCGCCAAACGAACTGGACACGTCCCACCGCCGCGCCAGGTAACCGTCCAGCCAGTCGGTCAATGAGGCGACGGCGAAAATGAGACTCGTAGCAACGTGCATGTTGGGCTGGTAAAAGGTGTAGACAAAGAGTGGAATGGCGGCGCATCTCAGATAAGTCAAGTAGTTGGGGAGCTCGTGCCACGGAAATGACGGAAACGCTCTTCGAATAGCTCCGGCTGGTGTCGCGTTTGGTCCGAGTAAGCTGTTCGTCTGCGGAGGTGGTTTGACGGATGGAGTGCTTGTGACGGAAGTGTCGGTGATGACTGGAGGAACGGGGTCAGGAGCCAGTAAGTCGGTAGATGCTGCTGGCAATGTAGTAGCTGCCTTAGCATTAACTGCAGCAGGCGCCGGTGCCAACGGCGTGACGAGTGTCGTTGGTGCCGGACGGTCTCCCATGGGCATGGTGGCCTTTTCCGTTTCCGAAAGCTCACTGCTGCCACTGCTGCTGCCTCCCCTCCAGCGCCGGACAAGGTTGCGTTGATCCACCATTTTCGACGGCATGAATGAGGTAACGGCGTACGATGAAAGAGTGAGACTCAAAATCACCGTCAGGGAAAAGACGAGGCGCGATCGAGACATGAGAGAGAAAGAGTCTGTAAGAGGTGCCAAGGGAGTTGCTGCGGATAAAAGCTTCACAAAGATACGCACGTTGATGTTGCATGTCATGGTCGACGGTCGCAAATCGTTTTCGAAAAGTAAGTACCGCTGCGATGAAAAAGCAGTCGTGTTCGTGACTCACAATTGCGTGGCTGTCAAGCGTCGTCGAGAGATCAAACTGCAACTGTTCCTTCATCACTGGTCCCGCCGCCTACCGACTGCACTTTACACCTTTATAATATATAATTCAAGATGCATCTAATGTATTACCTTGATACAAGTGGAAAGCGGGTGTATACGCTCAAGGTGAGTTGCGATAATGTGGAACAGAAGACAGCCATGTCGATTGACTGATTTTGTTGCTGCATGCTGCTAGGTCTTGCTTGATACAAAACTTCCTCATGAATTACTGCTCTTTTTACACAGAAAATGACACCGACCGAAAAGGTGACGGAGAGTGCCCATCCCGCACGTTTCTCGCCCGACGACAAGTTTTCGAGGCAGCGCGTCGCCTTGAAGAAGCGATTTAATATCTACCTTCCAGACTCGCCGCAGAAGCAATTTTAAAATGATTGAACATATATATATAGAAACAAAAAAGTTGCAATGAATATATTTATTACTATTGTATGCGTGCATTCAAGGGGCAGGCAGAAAGGAGCCGCGTTCATTCATCAGACAGAAGCAATCCATGGCAGGGCATTTCTTTCCGTGTATAGAGCAGCAGAAAAGCTAGACTCGTTTTCGCTTCTTCGCTTGCCCATCACGAGCACTCGCTTCATCCATCTTTCGCTTTTGACTCGACACCTTTTGCAGCATGGGTGCCGACTTTAATAAATCCGGAAGCGCAATGAATCGAATCGATTTGCCGCGCAAGTACACCGTCGGTAGCTTGGATATTTGACCAGTCCGCGACGTGCGCAGTACTTCGGAGAGGCTCACGTTCATCGTGTCTTCGGCGCCCAGCAGCAAGCCGCGGTAGATTTCGCCGCTCTTGAGTTCGACGGTGATTTTCATGCCTTCGGCTTCGTACAGCAGCTTGATGGGAATGCCAACAGTGTTGGTGGTGGAAGTCATGATGATTGCTATTTCTTTATATGTTTACTAGTGCTTTTCACTGTTATGCTTAGGCTGCGTTTTTGTTCGTTGATGCGTCGGCAGGTAAAGTTGATGTGTGCACGCTGGATCCATGGTGGAGCCAGACGCTGCGTAGTTACTACGAGAACCACTGCGATGCTTGCTATGATCCGATTCCATTGAGCCGGATGTACAATACAATGCAGTATAAGTACTATATTGCATCTCCCCTTTTTACTACGCTGGAGAGCATTAGAGCAGCCATTAACATTTTTATAGATTTCGAGTCTGGCCTGTGAGGGGGAACAAGTACACGCGTACGCGTAGGTGTCGATGTGCATTCTGCGACTGCTGCCATGATCGGGTTATAAAAAGGATTGAAGCCTTACTCTAGCAGCAGACGACGAATTTAAGCTTGCCGACGAATAGACATCATGTCGAGCATGTTGCACAGCATAAGTTGGTGTCAATGGATTGGCGCGATTAACTGTAAGGTGATCAACAATTCGCACCCTCGCTTTCAGTGCTTCCGCTATCTCCTATCGGGTATAATTTAAACTGTTGTAAAATCTTTATTTGATACTGTAATTGGTGCTATCCTAATGTGCTATCGTACTGCGAGAAAACATTCGAAAGCGAGCACATGGCCGATGCACGCTCTCTAAACACTCCTTTTCTTAAAATGCCACTGATAGTCGCTTGCGCATCTTGGCCATTTTGCCACGCAGTCCACCCTTTCGTCGCTGATCCTTGGGATCAATGGCCGCACCCCCAGAATGTTCATAAACGTTTTCCATGCCATCGTCCGAAATGCTCGAGCGAGGTCCTCGACTCTTTGGTTCGCGGTGCTTCTTTGTAGGACTTTTGGTCACTTTAGCTTCCTGCGAATGATCCAAGTAGGTGGAAGAGTTGTCATTGTCATGAACCGGGTCACGAATGACTTCCTCCTCCTCGGCTGGCTCGGGTTCCTTTGGCTTGGTGGGCGCTGCAGTCTTTACGTTCGCCCCCGGCGGCGGCCCAGCAAGATGCTGCAGCATGGCAAGACGGTCTCCGTCAAAGTGAGCCGGAGGCGGCGCTCCATTTGCTTCTCCTTCTCCCGAAACCAGTGAATACTTGGTCACGGAACATCGGCGCTTGACTTGTCCGCGTCGCTTGGGAGCGGAACGAGCACCACCAGGGGCTCCTTCATCGTCACTCGTTCCATAGCCCATGTTGTTGCCATCATCGCTCGAGCCATATCCCATGTCTTGGTCGGGCTTGGCGTCACCGTATCCCATGTCTTCCGCCGGAGCCGCATCGCCGTATCCGTAGTCTTCGGCTGGTGGAGCAGCATCGTCGTCTCCATAACCGTAATCCGTTTCCGGAGCAGCATCGCCGTAACCGTAGTCGTCTGCGGAAGGCTCAGCCTTGCCATAGCCGTAGTCTTCCTCCTCGGCTGCTCCGTATCCGTAGTCAATGTTTGCCATGGTCATGCCAAAATGCTTTGATGAGTGTTTGTGAGTTGAGGGAAGCTTGGGTGCGTGTGACAGAGAGGGCGCGCGGCGATTGGAGAGGCCGCTTTCGAAAATGACCCGAAATGACTCTCTTGTTAAGCCGATGGTGTTCGTCGCACGAAGAAACTAAGGTTCGGGTTCAATTCACGAATAGAATTTAGCTACGCATCATGAAACAGGGGAAAGTTACACCTGACCTTCCGTACTCGTAGGTTGTAGATTTGAGGTAGACACTTGTGAATAAATGTGTATGCGATTACAGGTCTAATTTTTTTTGTAATCAGTCCATAGTCTGTTGTTACCATGAAAACACTGTGTTTGTGTTCGCGTCACCAATCATTACTTACAACTATAGCATTTGGTCGCATTTCCGTACATCATAAAGCTTGTCATGAAGGTTAGTGTCAGTGATGTTATTAGTTGCGGCTACAGCGAAGATACGACGCTTTACAACCGAGTTGCAATACTACTGTACCGTAGACGGGCAGCTTTCAAAATATGCATGCCTCCATCACTTTCAGCAACACATAGACTGCAAAATCGCCAAGTAACGACGCAACATATACTAGACTACATCCAATTGCATTAAGAATCTTTCTTTCTCATCATGAAATTTGGATCTCGTCGAAACTTTGCTTCGAATCGCTGAAACCATCGATCAAAGATATTCTTTGGCACCACCATTTGATTGGACCCTCCACTCCCAGTGTCAAACGACTGCATGAAGGTGAACAAGTCGTAGGCAATCGTTTGCGCCACCATTAATCGGCGATTGTGCATGTCGGCAGGTGCATTGGAAACGTTTAACACATTCTGCAGTGGCTCCAGTGCGACGCCAATGGTAACGTAGACGGGTTGGTTGCTGCTGGATACTTCCAAGAGTTGCTCATGCTCGCTCCAACCAGTCGCAAAGACGCGGGATGGTATCGTTGGTGTCAATGAACCTAGTAGTTCAAAGCCAGTGGATGGTGGCACTTGGTTGGGAGCCACTGGAACGTCGGCTGTGATTTGCCAGTAGACGAGCACGCCGTAGTTGGGCGGTAACGGAACGTTTGGCATGAGGAATAGTACAATTTCGGATATACTGGAGAGTGGAGCTGGTAAATCGCCTGGACAATGGAGTCTTAGAGCAAATTTCTGACCTGATGCGTCGACTGGAGCAAAGTCGGTTCGGACTGGACAACCATTGACGACGAGGCCAAACAGGTGCTGTTGCTGCTGCTGTGGCTGCTGCTGGGCAACTGTCGGACCTCCATTTGTCTGTGTAGGTAACGTAAAGTTCATTGCAAGTATTAGAAGCACACCAACGGTTTAAGTGACGGAACAAGTGAGATCGCAGCCTTTGACGTGGAATGTGATGGAATGAAGAAACGACGATGAGCTCTCACAAATCTTCGCGTCACATCGGTTATGAGTGGGCCTAAATCGTACCGGTACTCGGTTTGATCCGACGACGCGTTCCATCTTTCCATCACTTCGTGCGGCACGATCAAGTAAATCAGCATCAAGACTATTGCCATAATGGGACGCGGACAACTTGTATTCAAGGGTGAGAAACCATCGAAGAAGAAGAAGGCGACCAAACACAAATCGGATCCTTTGCGCGAGGAACAACAGCACGTGACGCAAGCAGAAGCAGCCGACTCTGCGCCAGCACAACCTTCCATGTTAGTTGCAGCAGCAACAACAACAGCATCAACAAAACCACCATCTACTCCAACCGTACAAAAGGGCATTGGAAAGATTACAACGTCGGGGACCGTCGTGACGGGACACGGAACGCAATTCACCAGGCAACTTAACGTTGGCGACGCCATGCTTGTGACGCAACAGGGGCAGCAGGAAATGCGCGTGGTTACCATGCGACTCAGTGACACGTCCATTAATCTTTCGAGCGTTTTGAGTAACGATGTAAAGCATCCAAGTGACTTTGAATTCATCGTCAAGCCTCGAGCAGCAGCATCCTTGTCGAAGCAATCGAATAACGACAACATACTCAAGCAGGAGGAGCAGGCAGCCTTTGGCACGTTTAGTAGTCACAAGGAGCTGATATACCACGAAAAGACGGAGCATGGGTCCTATCGCATCAAGAAGCAAACGGTGGAGGGAGACGTGACACGGAGCGACTTGCTGCAAATGCGGGCCAAGAGAAAGAGTGACAAGTATTGTTAGAGTAGTCAATAGTGACAGTGGCGACGATAAGATTGCAATGAGATGACGGATGGACGGATGATGAATGAATAAGTACTGTATTTAAAAAGGTGCTTAGTTTTCTTTGTCGTTTGCAAGATGCCATTCACTTCGAGGGAATTCTGGTCATTGCAATGGCCCACTATGGTACGTTTCGTGAAGGTTAAGATGTCAAGATATTTCACATCACCTTGCTATATTTGCAATTGTAAACAAAAGTTCTTTTATTAAAATGCAGTTTAGTAATCACAAAAGCTGTACGTGAGGCAGCAACAACGTGGCCGACACACGATACATCCAAGCCCACAGTGCCAAGTTCTGTGTAATGCAGCATTCGAGCCATGCCTTGTTCAGTTTATAGATCGCCTCCTCGATGGTCTTATCACTTTAATGATGGCTGACGATACTGCATCAAAGACACGCTCCCAACTAGCTCGCGTATTTGCGTCAAACTTGTCGCCCAGCGTTTGTTCGAGCGCCGACATCATGGATTGCTCCAAGACTCGCCAATGCTCTGGTCGTATTTTCGCAAACAATCCAGCTTCGTTTCCCATTTCCATGAGTTGCGAAAATAGCATGTCCATGTCTGGTCCCAGCGAACATACAATAAAATCAAGTGTTGATGCACATTCGCGTGCGCTTGCTTTAAATTGAGGAGATTCGTACATCTTGTCGCCTTTCGTTCCGAATGGAAGGAAGACTGCAACAGCGAATGGATCTAATTCTAGTGACCTGTAGTTACAATGAATGTCAGACATGAAACAATCCCTGAATTATTCCCCTTCGACTGCACCTTGACAGCGCCAGAAAGACTGTCGAAGCAATCAACGATCAACGCAAACGCACCGTCGAATCATTTTGGTCCCAAACGAGTCTTCCCAATTTGGATCATTTCTAACAGCATCCCAGCTATTGCTGATGGCCATGGTGGTGTCGTAGCTTACTGGAGTGATCATGGAAGCTTGCTATGACTTGCCGTCTCATGTCGAGTGATGGCGCGGCAAAAGCGGCGCGCCATTTCGGACGTCGAGCACGCGTGTTATTACCACTGTGATGTTTAGTACCGATGCGATTTTGGTCGTGCTTCCCTTTGATTTTGGCGATCACGATTTACAGGTTAGAATGATGAAACGGACTGCCTGAACCACTGACAGCGTGGACAGACACAACATAAAACGCCGCTCGTCTGTCTCCCGAAACGGACGAGCACGCGCTAAGTGGGAGATTGGATCGGACCGTTACGAAGTTGCCGTGATGACTGTCACGACTGATGATGTGGAGTGTGGAAGGAGCAGCTATTGTTACGACCGCGCTCGCCGCTTTCATTGATCATTCTTCCGTCCTGCTTTACAATATAGCTGATCCCTCAAAAGTGATAGAGAGAGTGTGTAAAGATCATTAACCTGTTTGTAAAACAATGTGAACGCGAGCGCATGAGAGATAAAGTGATTTGTAAAAAGGTAAATGATTATGCTGAGAAACAAGTCATCGCAAACCATATATTATACGTCCAATAAGACTCACCTGCTGAAACAGAAACGTTTTATTGGCCGACCCTCCCCCCTTGGCGATGAACAAGAACTTGTACTCGCTGCCCCGACTGGCCATGACATCCAACTGCGCCGGCATGTTGTTTCCAGTGTTGCGCTCGTTCATCATGTCAATGGCCGCCACCTGCGAGTACCTTAAGTTCAAGTCCCGATAGGCCTCCATGGCGCCACGCGCCAAGTGCGACTCGTCGTTTCCGTCTAAACTCAGCACCAAGTGACCGCGCTTGGCGAGTATCATGGCCGTTCCAGTGTCCTGGCAGCCTGGTAGTATTCGACCGGAAGCAATATTGGCATTCTGGAGTAGTTGGAGAGCGACAAACTTGTCGTTGGCGGATGCTTCATTGTCGTTCAAAATGTTGGAGAGTTGCCGCAAGTGAGCGGGTCGAAGTAAGTGGGCAATATCGGAAAATGCTTGTTTGGACAACATGGTCAAGTAGGATGGCTTGATCTGAAGGAGAGACTGGCCATTGGGTAGTGGTATGGATTCGACAGCCTCTGGTCCAGCGAGTTGTTTGTACGGAATGGAAGCATCGGAATGAATGTCCGATTCAAAAAGTGGAGAATACTGGTACTCTGATGTTGAAGAGAGTAAGCGATTGCTTTGAACGATGCAACATTTTGCTCTATGAAGGACGCCGTTTCGGCTCATCAAGCGTGACAGCATCATGGTGGATGGCATCGACGCGCCTCGCTGATTTTGTGATCGGCAGGGGCGGAAGAATCGAATCCAATTCCAGAATTTGAGTGCCGGAAAGATATTCACTTTATGAGCTATAGTGGTCGTGAATACTCTCGGGCGTGCTTTTGTGAGTGAATGAGTCTGATTCTTTCAGAGATTCGCACGCGCGTGAGAAGTCGCGATGAGTGATGGTCGACAATCACTTTCGCCTTGACTGCCATTCACGGGATCTATAAACAGTGATCCGATATTATAGTCTTGGAACAAAGCCAAAACCCTTGCATGTACCATACAAGCCATCAACTATAGCAGTTTCATGCGACGGACACTTGCGAAATCCATCCTGTGTCTAACTGTCGTCTGGTCGACTGCCACACAGCACCTTGACTGTGTCGTTGCTTCAAGTACTACTGCACCATCAAGCAATACTGCACCTACTACGTTATCCATCCGTCAAAGAGTTCATTCACGAGGAGGAGCCTCGACTGCAGCATCTGCAGTCATGGTTTCGCCATCACCGGCTACTGCATCATCATCACTATCAGTATTCACACGCGCCCGCCAGACAATCTTTCCCATTTACGGCCACGAAATACGCAAGTTTTTTCTCCTTGGATCCATCAAGTTTTTCATCATTTTGGCCCTCACGTTGACGCGCGACACCAAGGACACGTTGGTGGTGACGCAGTGCGGCGCCGAAGCCATTGCCTTTTTGAAAATTTATGGGGTGCTTCCGGCGGCGACGCTCTTCATTGCGTTCTACAGTAAACTGTCGGATCGGTTAGACAAGACGACGTTGTTTTATGTCACATGCGTTCCATTCTTTTGCTTCTTTCAAGCGTTTGACTGGTTTCTATATCCGAATGCTCATAAAGTGCAGCCGTCGCTAGAGACGGTGCAAGCGTGGTTTGGATTGACAGCAGCAACCACTGGCGGCACGGCCGTCTTGTGCAAGATCATTGCCAATTGGACGTCGGCCGTCTTTTACATATTGTCGGAAATATACTCGAGCGTTTCGGTGGGACTACTGTTTTGGCAGTACGCCAACGATGTGGTTCCCATGCAGCAGGCCAAGCGCTTCTATCCACTGTTTGCGCAAATGAGTGGACTGGCGCCCGTCCTGGCGGGCCAGTACGTTGTCAAGTATGCCAGTCGGGCCGAAGATTTTGAAGAGTCGCTGCATCGATTGACGGCGGCGGTGAGTTTCAGTGGTTGCGCCATTTGTGTCTTTTACTACTTGAGTAATGCGTATGTGGAGCGAATGAAGATTGTGGAAGGTGCAGCGGCAAGTGGAGGAAAGGCGTCTATAACCACAAAGGAAGCGGACGCATCGCTGCAGCAGCAAACCAAAAAGAAGAAGAAGAAACCGAAAATGTCCATGGCCGAGTCGGCCAAATTCTTGGCGCAGAGTCAATATCTCCGGCTCATTGCCACCCTGGTACTGGGATATGGTTTGAGCATTAACTTTACGGAAATCATGTGGAAGTCATTGGTCAAGAAGCAATATCCAAATCCACTCGACTACCAGCGCTTCATGGGCAACTTTAGTTCCGCCGTTGGCTTGAGCACTTGCATTGTCATTTTCTTTGGCGTGCACGTGATTCGAATACTGGGATGGCGCATCGGAGCCATTGCCACACCTGCCATTATGGCGCTACTGGCGGCGCCATTCTTTGGTTGCATTCTACTTGGTTTGGACAGTCCGACGCGACTATCTGTCGCCGTCTTGTTTGGAACGATACAGAGTCTGCTGAGTAAAACGTTCAAGTACGCACTCTTTGATCCGACGACGCAAATGGCGTACATTCCATTGGACGACGAATCCAAAGTCAAGGGCAAGGCTGCCATTGACGTTTTGGGATCGCGCATTGGCAAGAGCGGGGGGTCGCTCATTCAGCAAGGCTTGGTGGTATTCTTTGGCAACATTATATCGGCGGCGCCCGTCGTTGGCGTCATTTTCTACACGGTCCTACTGACATGGATTGGTGCAGCGAATCGATTGAGCGGCTTGTTTCATGCGCAAACCGAAATGGACAAGGCGGCGCGCATGGAAAAGGAAAAGTGACTCATTGGGCGTGTATTGTAAAAAAGCTAACGATAACGCGAGACGCTAGAATGTATGTAAAAAGGGTGGTGCACAGGTGCTGCACTTTGCTGAACTGAATGTTAGATACTTTGTTAAACCAAAAATAGGTACTTTGTTAAACAAAAAAAATCATGATTATTGTTCAAAAAGACTATGCATTTACTCCTTTGGTGGTTCCATGTAAAAGTACTTTTTGGCTTCTTCGTCGTTGCGCAACTCGGCAATCCGCTTCATGTCATCCTCCGAGATTTCGAACTCGTACGCTGCTAAATTCTCTCGCATATGCTTTGGATTGCCCGTGCCAGGAATGACTGCCGCTCCTTTCTGGATGGCCCATCGAAGCATGATCTGCGCCACAGTCTTGTTGTAGCTTTCACTCAGTTCCGACAAGACCACTGTCGACTCGGCCTTGGACTTTTGCAAAAAGCCACCAAGACTCGCGTACGCGGTGACGGCAATGTTTTGCTCCTGGCAGTACTCAAACGTTTCCACCTGATAGTCTGGCGCCCACGGATTATACGTGATTTGGTTGACTGCAATTGGTGACGGCAATTTCATTTCCTGCAGCTCCTGCAAGTGGTGTTTGCCAAAGTTGGAAACGCCAATGTTTCTCAACAAGCCTTGCTGTCGCAATTCGTCAAGTGCCCGCCACGTTTCCTCCCGACATTGTTTGTTGCTTAGCTTCTTTTCGGAACATTCGCTGCTCTTGATGGATGGCATGAGCATGCCAGCTGGTGCATGCATTAGCAACAAGTCAATATAGTCCACTCCAAGTTCCTTTAAAAAGGTTGGAACAAGCTGCTTGGTAGTTTCGTAGCCGAACATGCGCGGCCAATGCTTGGATGTCACAAAGATTTCCTCCCGAGCAATGCCGCGCTCCTGAGCCTCCTGAATGCCATGACCAACCGCTTTATGGTTCAGATAGATATGGGCCGTGTCAATCAAGCGACCGCCGAGCATCAAATACCAGAGCGTGGTACGCTTGACAAGTTCATCGTCGTAGGCTAATATGCGGGGGTTGAAACAAGGAAAGAAGGAGGCTTGAGGTGAGTGTTTTCTGTTTCCATTGACTTCCAAACGAATTTAACCAGAAGATCATAAAAGCGCCGCTTCATCTCTCTCTCTCTCTCTCACTCTCTCGTTTAAACATACCAGTCGGTCGACAGCACATTCCTAGTCCATTCATTGGCATGCGCTGTCCAAAGGGCAAGTCTAAAAACATTTCGTGCTCGGGCCGCTCATGCGGCATGAGTTTCTCGGGCACTGGCTCAACTCCACTCATTCGTCCATGCCCAATGATTGTAGCTGGAAGCTTGAAGCTCAGGAGAGGAAAGATTGTAGCAAAAAAGATGCCTTCAGCTGGTCCTTGCTTTGACTGAATCAACCATCCGATAGTTATTGCGAGGAAAATGACCGCAACCGAAACGAGACCACCCAGGATTCTTATGATTCTGCCGAAAATAGTCATGCTAATGGGCTACTGACTGTATTAATAGCCAAGTGAGCAAGAAGTGAGTGCAAGTAGACAGTCGTTGCTGTTTTGTTGCACTTGTGTGATGGATTGTCGAAGGCAATGGAGATTGTTCCTGGAAGGAGATCCGAATGGAACGATTGAATCTACGTCGTACCGGTACATGAAATCGTCCTTATCGTACCGGTACTTCTAGTACGTCGTAGATAGAATGGAGACACTAGTAGCTAAAAAATCGGCACATTCCACTCTTTCCTGATGCATCCAATACTAAGATTCGAAGGTATAAATGCTTTACAATCGACTACGAGTAGTAGGTTCCACTTCAATTAACGCCGCGGCTCCCATGCCAGTCCCAATGCACATGCTCACAACACCATATCTAGCGTTTCGTCGATGCATCTCGGGAAGCAGCGTGGCAATCATGCGCGCCCCCGTCGCTCCCAGTGGGTGGCCAAGCGCAATGGCGCCGCCGTTGGGATTCACTTTAAGCGCATCGAGCCCAAGTTCGTCAATGCACCACGTTGCTTGACTGGCAAACGCTTCGTTGATTTCAAATACATCAATCTCCGACATTTTCACGTTTACTTGCCGCAATAATTTTGGAATCGCCACGGCTGGTCCTATACCCATGATACCAGGAGGAACGCTGGCAGTGACGTAGCCTCTCCAGACTCCTTGAACCTCCAAGTTTAGTTGGCGCGCCTTGCGTCGCGTCATCAATAAGACTGCGGCGGCCCCATCCGTTGTTTGCGAAGAGTTACCCGCCGTAGTACTTCCCGTAGGAAGAAATGCAGGCTTCAGTTTCGACAAAGACGCCAGAGACGATGAAGCTCGAATGCCATCATCTTTAGAGACTGTTCCGACACTGACAATCTCCGCGTCAAACTTGCCGCTCGCTTGCGCTCTGGCAGCCTTTTGATGAGACGCGGCGGCAAATTCATCCAGTACATGACGCTCCAGCCCATACTTGCGTGCCACGTTTTCACTCGTCAATCCCATTGGTAGTAGACAGTCCATGGCATGCTGACTCTGAGCATTATCATTTGGACATGTTGCTTCCAAGTCGATGACATTCTTTGGAAACGTCATTTTGTTCATGGGAGTCAAACTCATGGACTCGACGCCAGCGCCAATGCCAATTTGAATTTCGCCAGCGCGAATGGCATTGGCCACGTGCGCGACGGCTTGGAGTCCACTGGCGCACTGGCGATTGACGGTTTGGAACGAACATGAATCCACGCTTTGGTGGAGCGCCGCGAGTTGCGCCATGCGCAGAGCGCTAAACGCCGCTGGAGGAAGCAAGACGTTGCCGACGCAAACGTCTTCGACTATGACTTTTTGAGAGTTGTCGTTATTGTCGTTGCTATTGCATTTTTGGATCACTCCCCGGAGGACCGTCGCCAGCAAGGTGGCTGGAGGAACTTGGGCGAGTCCTCCCTTAAGTGATCGCGTCAATGGCGTTCGAACCGCCGCCACAATGACAATGTCGTCATCACTGCTAGGTTGATGAGGAGGCATCATTATAGTATGTTGGGAAACAATTGAATATGTTGAGGAGGTAGAAGGGTAGTAGATATTGTGGTCTTGGACACACTTTTGGGATCAGGGAACGAACGAATGATGCAGATCGCGTGGCGCGGCAACCGCGACGACACGCGTGAGACCCGGTACTCACTTATCACCAGTGCGACTAATAAGGTTGTGATACGTCGGGTGGTTAAAATGAAATTATGAGCTCTTTTATCCATCGACAACTATACTAATAAACGTGAGCTACAGCTCCAAATGTTTAGTCGTGGGCGTTGGCCCGTGGCAACGCCAATTTAGATAGCTATTGGGCGAATAGCTAAATCTGAAGTTGAGAAGCCCGCCCGTTCCAACGCTATGTCGCAACGGTACGGATCTTTCACTCTCCCCCACCAGAGGAAGCGCTTCTTAGTGTAGCTGAAGTTGCTTACTATTATTGACAGCCCTCCTTGTTATTGCAAGGAGCGCTCTATTTAGGAAGCATCCTGGGGAAGTCATAAACCCTTGGGTGATTCTACGATCGATACGGTTTCAACCGTTTGATGTTGATTCTGTCCGTCACCCATGGCGTGAGGCGGACTGTAACTGTTCCATTAACATGGACTGCTGTTATTGTATAAGGGCCGATCCATCGCTCTTGTAGCTTGTCAGGATTGGCAACTTTAACGAGCACTCGCTCGTTCACTTTGTAGTCGTAATTGAGGCGCCGTTGATTGGCTCGCAACAAGGTGTCATTGATGATCGCTTCTCTATTCTTAGTGAGCGCCATTATATCCGCTATCAACGGTATATCCAAGAACATGTCTCTTTGAAAGACTAATGCGCCTGGACTCAGGTTGCTTAGTGAGCGATGAGCTGCTGCTCTTGTAGCATGCATTGCTGTTGCTAGCGCCGACTCAATAACATGAGTTGCTTCGACTTGTGGTTGTTGAGGTGGTTGAGGATTCCATTGGTTTAATGTTGTTCTTAACACGTTAGCAACGGTCAGATGCATCCTTTCACAAATAGCATTTGCTGTTGGATTCTTTATGGAGGTTGGTCGAGGAACGATTCCATTCCTGAGCAACAAGGCACGAAACTCGCCTTTGAACTCCTGTCCTCTGTCATGAATGACTCTCACTGGCTTGGGATACCTTGCTAGCCAGGTGTTTTCGAATAGCTGCGCGATTCGTTGTGTCGTTTTGGTGTCGTAGTAAACAAGCTCGACGAGATTGGTTACTGTATCAATCATTGTTAATGCTTGGAAGACGTACTCGACGTTATCCTTCTTGAAGGACCACGGTCCTATTAAATCAACTTGTATTTCATACCAAGGAGCCTCTCTGAGGTCCCGGATTGGGAGTTGTCCATATTGATGGCCGCCACCAGCTTTGTATCTTTGGCAAGCGTCACATTTGCCGACAATAGCTGCTATTGCCGTCCGGATCCCCGGGTGGAAGAAGTGCTGGTTAATTGTTGCTTCAAGCTTTGTAATCCCTGCGTGGGATAGCGTCAAGTGATACCATTTAACAAGCCGTTCAAGCATGCTGGTAGGAATACAAATACGCCACGCGTGTGGATTCCCTTGGGCTCTTGTTCCTCCCCAACCAAGGGAGACGAGCGAGGTGTTGGCGTTCTCGACAGCGCATCGGCAAGTCGATTGTGTTCTCCCTTCTTGTAGAAGAATTGGGGACCATATTCTTCTAGATATAGCCTCCAGCGCAAGACTCTTTGCGTTTGGTAAGTGGTTAACTCATACGTGAGGTTGCGGTGATCGGTGTGAATCCGTATCTCGGCACCCGAACATCAACACGAGTCTTCAATGTCTCTACGATGCTGAGTAGTTCCTTTTCAATGGTGGTGTAGTTCCTTTGCGCCGCTGTCAGCTTGCGGGAATAGTAGGCGACTGGCACGCCATTCTGTAGTATTACTGCTCCTAGTTGATAGTCAGATGCGTCTGCTTCAATGTCAAAGGGCAAGTTGTGGTCTGGATAGTGGAGCAACGCGTCGGTTGCAACCATTGCTTTCATTTGCTCGAATGCTGTTTGATGCTCTGGTAGCCATTTGAATTTCTCGTACCTGTTATGACGTTAAAGGGCCAGTATATCAGTACCCCATGTTTCTGTAGTATGTAACTAATCCAATGAAGGATCGCCTGTCTTGGGTTGGCGGCCCCATATCGAGGATTGCCTGTACCTTCTTTCGCCATGGCTTTAAACCCGTCGGTGTAAGCCAATAGCCAAGCCAGTCTGTTTCTTTGACTGCCCACTCACACTTTAGTGGGTTAATGGTGAAGCCGGCGTCTTCCAGCCTCTTTAAGACGCGCTCGAGTAGCGTTAAGTGCTCGTTCAGTTCGCACTGAAGCAACCGACATCTCCGAGTTACTTTTTCAATGTCTTCTATACCTTTCAAGACTTTTTCCATTATCTCCTGAGCAACATCAGGCGACTGGTTGACGCCCATTGGCATCCTGATGTATTTGTAGAGGCCAAAGCGGCGTCGTTGTGCAGAGTGCCGCTTATATCGTCCATTCAACGTGTAATATTGCATGCTTATATCAAGTTTCGTAAAGAACTCGTATCCTTTGCGCCTTGCAAGGATCTCTTGTATCTTTGGCAGACGTAGAGGGCGCTTGAAAACTTTATTGAGCGCGCGCAAAATCGTATAAACGAACCGGATTATCCTTCTTGGGGATGATGAACGTGGGCGCTGCCCATTCGCTTCTCCCTGTTGGCTCCAGGACTCCTATGCTTACGAGTCTATCAAGTTCATTCTTGAACGTTTGTTCGTGGACCCTTGGAACGGGGTAGTGCCTCTTGTGGACTGGCTTCGCGTCCTTTTTGATTTCGATGTGGATTTTCTCGCCTTTGTAATGGCCGAGCTTGCCGCTGAATAGCTTTTTAACCGTAGTAGAAGCTCTTTCAAGTCCTCTTGTTTATCTTTATCAAGATGAGTAGCTTTTTGACAACATCGTTGATGTCCACTTTATCGTACTTGGCGGCTTGGATTTCAGTCACGATGTGACCATCGTCGGACGTCGGATCATAAACGGACGTTAAGTAGCAGTTAATCAACGCCTCTTTCAATTCTTTTGGTCGTCGACCATTCAATTGTGTCATGTTAATGAAGGGGACTGCGTCGCCATCCCATATGATCTCATTGCGCTTAAAGTCAAGCGTCATGCCTAGTTGCTGCATCAGTTTGCGGCCAATGATCATGTCATATCGTATGTCTTGCGTGTATACGTGAGCCTCAATCTTGTCGACTCGTTTTGATTGCGAAAAGTCGGGTAACGTTGAATCCATAAGGTCAATCTTTTGAGCGCTTTCCATCTTTCCCATTAAGGTATGTGATATCATTCGCGCTGTAGTTTTCCTTTGGATCGTTGGATTCAATACTCGTTGGCTGATCCAGGAGCTTGTTGAGCCCGTGTCGAGGAGCGCTGTCAATGCCTTCTTCATTGGCGTTCCGTTCATCTTGCCTACTAATAGTAACACTATGGGCACATGGTCATCAACCCTTTCATTATCAATGTTATCTATCTGATTTACTTGAGCGTTTTCAACTGCTAAAGACTCGGCGGGTCTTTCTCATTCTTCTTTCTTTTCATCCTCCATTTCGTCATCGTTAATATCGAGCGACTCGAGTTCTTCTTCAAGATCTTCGATCCCAATGTCTTCCATATGGTGTGGCTCTTCGTCCGCTTCCATTGGTTCATCTCCATCCTCCTCTTCGGAAGGCATCTCTTCATCCTTTGTCTCTTGTTTGGATTCTTCAATGACGTGTTGATCTTCATCGTCGTTGGATTCGCTGTCGTATGCGACATCGTCGATAGCGTGGCGATCGTTGTTATTGTTGTTGCTCCTTGAAGAATTCTTCTTCGAGCTAACCTTTGTCCATCTTACCTTCTTCTTTGCAGGATCCTTGTCTTCTTCTTCTTCCTCGTCTTCAACGCGGTAAGGGTTCTCAGGGCAATGGATCCACAGATGGTTATGTCCTGGTTTGTAACAACGAACGTTGCTGCGGCGTGAGTTGAAGCCTCGGCCTCCGTTGCCTCTGCCTCCATTGCCTCGACGGCCTCTTCCTTGTGCTGCGCGAGCACGGTAGTTGTCTTCGGCGTCCGTCTTGTTGCGGCGCTTGCGCTGAGTCTCTTCTTGAGCGCAGCGGCGAGCTGTCTCTCGGATCTCGTCACGTTGAAGCTTGTCGAAATACTTGCATAGCTCTGCTACCTCCATATCTTGGTAACTGACGTGTGGCATCGCGTTCAGCGTCTGCTGGTGCTTGGCAGGTTGCTTGGTAAACATCCAATTGCGAATCTGCACTTGGGTGAAGATGTCATCGTTCACATCGGGGTTGCCTGTACGAGGAAACCACTTGGTAAGCTTGTGGATCATGTCAAAGCGTTGCTTAAACTCGCTTGTCGACTTGGAGAAGGGCTTCGGGGCAGTCTCCAAGTAAGTCTTTTGCTCAACGAAATCTTCGTCGGTGGTCATGTAAAGCAGGAGCCATTCTCGTTGGCATCTGCCGACGGCGGTGACACGCGCCTGGACGTTGCCTTGAGCCAAAGGATTGATCGTGGCGACGATTCCATCAAAGGCGTCCTTAAAGACCTCTCCGAGCATCTGTCGAAAGGTGTTAATGAGCTCAACTGGGTTGTTCACAATGTTGAGTACCTTGGCGGCCTCGCCATGGTTGACAATCGTGCGGATGAGAACCTCCGGGTCTTGTACATCGCAACGATGAGCCTTGTACTTGCGGCCGTTTCCGTAGATGGTGACACTTGGCAAGTCTTCGTACACATGCCATGGTTTGAAGGGTATCGGGACGTCGTCGTCGTCCTTCATGGTGATGGGATGCTTGCTTTTCTTAACTTGATTTCCAACTGGTTCTGAATTCAGAGTGATACGTCGGGTGGTTAAAATGAAATTATGAGCTCTTTTATCCATCGACAACTATACTAATAAACGTGAGCTACAGCTCCAAATGTTTAGTCGTGGGCGTTGGCCCGTGGCAACGCCAATTTAGATAGCTATTGGGCGAGTAGCTAAATCTGAAGTTGAGAAGCCCGCCCGTTCCAACGCTATGTCGCAACGGTACGGATCTTTCAGGTTGAATCGATCCTTTCAAAGATGTCATAACTGATTCGTCGACCATGGCGTCTCGGCCGTCCTCCTGGCTGCTGCGGGCAGTGACTGCCGTCACTGCGACTCCGTTTGTTTTGTGCGAAGATTCTGAAAGTAAAGCCGAAACAGTGAATTCGAAGCAGCAACCGCGCTTCTCCTCCTTCTCTTCGTTTCCATCTACCAAGCAAAACGTCGCTGCACCTACACCGACAGCTAATGCCAAGCCTCGTAGCAGCCTCTCCTCGCCATATATTGTAGCAACGCAAAGCAGAGTCCTACTAGAGTTTGATCCATCGTATAATGATGCTGAACATACAAGAACTGGTGACAGCAAACCGTCCGTCACGGAAGACGACGGTGACACGGCCAAGGAACATGATGCCCATGATTCAACGACGGAAAAGGAGAAACATGCTCAGGAAGATTCCTATCCAAATTTTTCGCGGCACGGCAAGAATGCGTTACTACCAAAATACTTGACCAAGGAACTATATATGGAGCTAGTCAACGAAACGACGGAAAACGGCGTCAACTTGGAGCATGTGATTCGCGCCGGCGTTTGCCTGCCCCACGGCGCCCAGCCGCCCCGCGGCATTTCCGGCGTCTTTGCCGGAGACGCTTCCAGCTATCGGACCTTTGCCAAACTATTTTTGCCGCTGCTGGAAGACTTTCACCATACACCAAAGTATCGCAAGCACAATAACAAGCAAACGCAGCAACAGCAACAACAAGATCAACAACAAAAGCAAACACCCCAAAATCAGTCACGTTCCTTGCAACGCTTCCAATCCAACCTGAATCCGCAACACTTGCTCAAGCACCAGCTCGACCCGGACGGCACGTACATTTTGTACACGCGCATGCGCTTGGCGCGCTCCATTGAAAGCTTTTCGTTTGGTCCCTGCATTTCACGCTCCGACAGAAGAAGGGTGGAAGGGTTGCTCAAAACGTGCGTGCAGGATTGGAACCTCAACAAGCACAACAAGCTTACGGGTGGCAAGTACTTGAGCTTATTGGAAATGACCAATGCGCAGCATGAGGACTTGATACGCCGGCGACTGCTCTTTCGCGATCCCAGTGAGTTTGACATTTCGGCAGGCTTGGGACGCGACTGGCCGGATGCGCGCGGCATTTTCTGCGACGACTGGGAAAATACGTCTATCATGATTTGGGTGAATGCACCGGAGGACCACTTGTGGATCATTTCCAACTCCAAGGGAGGAAACGTTCAATCTGTTTTCACCAAGCTTTCGCAAGCCGTGTGGGCGCTTGAAACGAGTCTAAAGCACCAAGGCTACTCGTTTGTGGAAGACAAGCGTCTTGGCTTTTTAAACTCGTGTCCATCCAACATTGGACCCGCGCTCAAGGCAAGCGTCTATGTCAAGCTGCCGCGGATATCACGACTCCCGGGCTTTTACAAGCTCATTCGCAACTTGCGACTGGAGGCGATTTCCTCGTACGAGCGATCCGACAAGCGATTCACTGGCATTTTTGACATTGCCAATGCCGAGTCGCTAGGTAAGAGTGAAGTGGAGCTCATTAACATTATGATTCGGGGCGTTGGCATTTTGATTGAATTGGAAAAGAAGCTTGAGAATGGAGATCAAGTTGATTTATACACTGAAATTGACAAGCTAGGTGGCGCGCCTTTGAATGATTGATTTAGTAAAGCAAGTATAAGCTGCTACCATAGTCTTTAATATTACATATCCAGCCATAATATTTACTTCTTGTTATTAGAAAATAGTATGGGAGCTGCCGCTCGAAAATACACACTGCCACTCGTCACTGTGATCAACGCCGAAGCGTACAGCATGACTTGCGCGGGCACATAGAGTTTACCCAGCGCCGCACTAGCCGTCGTGACGATTCCAGCACTATCATTTGCCGGCACTGCCAGCAGCAGCGTCAACGCCACCATGGTCAGTGCCGCCTTGACCTTGCCCTGCATGCCCACCTTGACCGTTTCTCGCGCGTTGCGCGTCGCCATCCACTCGCGGAGCGCCGAAACGGCCATCTCGCGCGCCAAAATGACGCATGAAGGAATGGCCACTCTGACGCCGTAGCGGCCCGTCAGTAGTATCAAGCAGGTGCTCACCATTAACTTGTCGGCGACGGGGTCCAAAAAGGCGCCAAACGAACTGGACACGTCCCACCGCCGCGCCAGGTAACCGTCCAGCCAGTCGGTCAATGAGGCGACGGCGAAAATGAGACTCGTAGCAACGTGCATGTTGGGCTGGTAAAAGGTGTAGACAAAGAGTGGAATGGCGGCGCATCTCAGATAAGTCAAGTAGTTGGGGAGCTCGTGCCACGGAAATGACGGAAACGCTCTTCGAATAGCTCCGGCTGGTGTCGCGTTTGGTCCGAGTAAGCTGTTCGTCTGCGGAGGTGGTTTGACGGATGGAGTGCTTGTGACGGAAGTGTCGGTGATGACTGGAGGAACGGGGTCAGGAGCCAGTAAGTCGGTAGATGCTGCTGGCAATGTAGTAGCTGCCTTAGCATTAACTGCAGCAGGCGCCGGTGCCAACGGCGTGACGAGTGTCGTTGGTGCCGGACGGTCTCCCATGGGCATGGTGGCCTTTTCCGTTTCCGAAAGCTCACTGCTGCCACTGCTGCTGCCTCCCCTCCAGCGCCGGACAAGGTTGCGTTGATCCACCATTTTCGACGGCATGAATGAGGTAACGGCGTACGATGAAAGAGTGAGACTCAAAATCACCGTCAGGGAAAAGACGAGGCGCGATCGAGACATGAGAGAGAAAGAGTCTGTAAGAGGTGCCAAGGGAGTTGCTGCGGATAAAAGCTTCACAAAGATACGCACGTTGATGTTGCATGTCATGGTCGACGGTCGCAAATCGTTTTCGAAAAGTAAGTACCGCTGCGATGAAAAAGCAGTCGTGTTCGTGACTCACAATTGCGTGGCTGTCAAGCGTCGTCGAGAGATCAAACTGCAACTGTTCCTTCATCACTGGTCCCGCCGCCTACCGACTGCACTTTACACCTTTATAATATATAATTCAAGATGCATCTAATGTATTACCTTGATACAAGTGGAAAGCGGGTGTATACGCTCAAGGTGAGTTGCGATAATGTGGAACAGAAGACAGCCATGTCGATTGACTGATTTTGTTGCTGCATGCTGCTAGGTCTTGCTTGATACAAAACTTCCTCATGAATTACTGCTCTTTTTACACAGAAAATGACACCGACCGAAAAGGTGACGGAGAGTGCCCATCCCGCACGTTTCTCGCCCGACGACAAGTTTTCGAGGCAGCGCGTCGCCTTGAAGAAGCGATTTAATATCTACCTTCCAGACTCGCCGCAGAAGCAATTTTAAAATGATTGAACATATATATATAGAAACAAAAAAGTTGCAATGAATATATTTATTACTATTGTATGCGTGCATTCAAGGGGCAGGCAGAAAGGAGCCGCGTTCATTCATCAGACAGAAGCAATCCATGGCAGGGCATTTCTTTCCGTGTATAGAGCAGCAGAAAAGCTAGACTCGTTTTCGCTTCTTCGCTTGCCCATCACGAGCACTCGCTTCATCCATCTTTCGCTTTTGACTCGACACCTTTTGCAGCATGGGTGCCGACTTTAATAAATCCGGAAGCGCAATGAATCGAATCGATTTGCCGCGCAAGTACACCGTCGGTAGCTTGGATATTTGACCAGTCCGCGACGTGCGCAGTACTTCGGAGAGGCTCACGTTCATCGTGTCTTCGGCGCCCAGCAGCAAGCCGCGGTAGATTTCGCCGCTCTTGAGTTCGACGGTGATTTTCATGCCTTCGGCTTCGTACAGCAGCTTGATGGGAATGCCAACAGTGTTGGTGGTGGAAGTCATGATGATTGCTATTTCTTTATATGTTTACTAGTGCTTTTCACTGTTATGCTTAGGCTGCGTTTTTGTTCGTTGATGCGTCGGCAGGTAAAGTTGATGTGTGCACGCTGGATCCATGGTGGAGCCAGACGCTGCGTAGTTACTACGAGAACCACTGCGATGCTTGCTATGATCCGATTCCATTGAGCCGGATGTACAATACAATGCAGTATAAGTACTATATTGCATCTCCCCTTTTTACTACGCTGGAGAGCATTAGAGCAGCCATTAACATTTTTATAGATTTCGAGTCTGGCCTGTGAGGGGGAACAAGTACACGCGTACGCGTAGGTGTCGATGTGCATTCTGCGACTGCTGCCATGATCGGGTTATAAAAAGGATTGAAGCCTTACTCTAGCAGCAGACGACGAATTTAAGCTTGCCGACGAATAGACATCATGTCGAGCATGTTGCACAGCATAAGTTGGTGTCAATGGATTGGCGCGATTAACTGTAAGGTGATCAACAATTCGCACCCTCGCTTTCAGTGCTTCCGCTATCTCCTATCGGGTATAATTTAAACTGTTGTAAAATCTTTATTTGATACTGTAATTGGTGCTATCCTAATGTGCTATCGTACTGCGAGAAAACATTCGAAAGCGAGCACATGGCCGATGCACGCTCTCTAAACACTCCTTTTCTTAAAATGCCACTGATAGTCGCTTGCGCATCTTGGCCATTTTGCCACGCAGTCCACCCTTTCGTCGCTGATCCTTGGGATCAATGGCCGCACCCCCAGAATGTTCATAAACGTTTTCCATGCCATCGTCCGAAATGCTCGAGCGAGGTCCTCGACTCTTTGGTTCGCGGTGCTTCTTTGTAGGACTTTTGGTCACTTTAGCTTCCTGCGAATGATCCAAGTAGGTGGAAGAGTTGTCATTGTCATGAACCGGGTCACGAATGACTTCCTCCTCCTCGGCTGGCTCGGGTTCCTTTGGCTTGGTGGGCGCTGCAGTCTTTACGTTCGCCCCCGGCGGCGGCCCAGCAAGATGCTGCAGCATGGCAAGACGGTCTCCGTCAAAGTGAGCCGGAGGCGGCGCTCCATTTGCTTCTCCTTCTCCCGAAACCAGTGAATACTTGGTCACGGAACATCGGCGCTTGACTTGTCCGCGTCGCTTGGGAGCGGAACGAGCACCACCAGGGGCTCCTTCATCGTCACTCGTTCCATAGCCCATGTTGTTGCCATCATCGCTCGAGCCATATCCCATGTCTTGGTCGGGCTTGGCGTCACCGTATCCCAT
This sequence comes from Mayamaea pseudoterrestris, assembly GCA_027923505.1. Classification (NCBI taxonomy): domain Eukaryota; phylum Bacillariophyta; class Bacillariophyceae; order Sellaphorales; family Sellaphoraceae; genus Mayamaea; species Mayamaea pseudoterrestris. The sequence goes on from BROI01000001.1 coordinate 1,867,301, forward strand.
GTCTTCCGCCGGAGCCGCATCGCCGTATCCGTAGTCTTCGGCTGGTGGAGCAGCATCGTCGTCTCCATAACCGTAATCCGTTTCCGGAGCAGCATCGCCGTAACCGTAGTCGTCTGCGGAAGGCTCAGCCTTGCCATAGCCGTAGTCTTCCTCCTCGGCTGCTCCGTATCCGTAGTCAATGTTTGCCATGGTCATGCCAAAATGCTTTGATGAGTGTTTGTGAGTTGAGGGAAGCTTGGGTGCGTGTGACAGAGAGGGCGCGCGGCGATTGGAGAGGCCGCTTTCGAAAATGACCCGAAATGACTCTCTTGTTAAGCCGATGGTGTTCGTCGCACGAAGAAACTAAGGTTCGGGTTCAATTCACGAATAGAATTTAGCTACGCATCATGAAACAGGGGAAAGTTACACCTGACCTTCCGTACTCGTAGGTTGTAGATTTGAGGTAGACACTTGTGAATAAATGTGTATGCGATTACAGGTCTAATTTTTTTTGTAATCAGTCCATAGTCTGTTGTTACCATGAAAACACTGTGTTTGTGTTCGCGTCACCAATCATTACTTACAACTATAGCATTTGGTCGCATTTCCGTACATCATAAAGCTTGTCATGAAGGTTAGTGTCAGTGATGTTATTAGTTGCGGCTACAGCGAAGATACGACGCTTTACAACCGAGTTGCAATACTACTGTACCGTAGACGGGCAGCTTTCAAAATATGCATGCCTCCATCACTTTCAGCAACACATAGACTGCAAAATCGCCAAGTAACGACGCAACATATACTAGACTACATCCAATTGCATTAAGAATCTTTCTTTCTCATCATGAAATTTGGATCTCGTCGAAACTTTGCTTCGAATCGCTGAAACCATCGATCAAAGATATTCTTTGGCACCACCATTTGATTGGACCCTCCACTCCCAGTGTCAAACGACTGCATGAAGGTGAACAAGTCGTAGGCAATCGTTTGCGCCACCATTAATCGGCGATTGTGCATGTCGGCAGGTGCATTGGAAACGTTTAACACATTCTGCAGTGGCTCCAGTGCGACGCCAATGGTAACGTAGACGGGTTGGTTGCTGCTGGATACTTCCAAGAGTTGCTCATGCTCGCTCCAACCAGTCGCAAAGACGCGGGATGGTATCGTTGGTGTCAATGAACCTAGTAGTTCAAAGCCAGTGGATGGTGGCACTTGGTTGGGAGCCACTGGAACGTCGGCTGTGATTTGCCAGTAGACGAGCACGCCGTAGTTGGGCGGTAACGGAACGTTTGGCATGAGGAATAGTACAATTTCGGATATACTGGAGAGTGGAGCTGGTAAATCGCCTGGACAATGGAGTCTTAGAGCAAATTTCTGACCTGATGCGTCGACTGGAGCAAAGTCGGTTCGGACTGGACAACCATTGACGACGAGGCCAAACAGGTGCTGTTGCTGCTGCTGTGGCTGCTGCTGGGCAACTGTCGGACCTCCATTTGTCTGTGTAGGTAACGTAAAGTTCATTGCAAGTATTAGAAGCACACCAACGGTTTAAGTGACGGAACAAGTGAGATCGCAGCCTTTGACGTGGAATGTGATGGAATGAAGAAACGACGATGAGCTCTCACAAATCTTCGCGTCACATCGGTTATGAGTGGGCCTAAATCGTACCGGTACTCGGTTTGATCCGACGACGCGTTCCATCTTTCCATCACTTCGTGCGGCACGATCAAGTAAATCAGCATCAAGACTATTGCCATAATGGGACGCGGACAACTTGTATTCAAGGGTGAGAAACCATCGAAGAAGAAGAAGGCGACCAAACACAAATCGGATCCTTTGCGCGAGGAACAACAGCACGTGACGCAAGCAGAAGCAGCCGACTCTGCGCCAGCACAACCTTCCATGTTAGTTGCAGCAGCAACAACAACAGCATCAACAAAACCACCATCTACTCCAACCGTACAAAAGGGCATTGGAAAGATTACAACGTCGGGGACCGTCGTGACGGGACACGGAACGCAATTCACCAGGCAACTTAACGTTGGCGACGCCATGCTTGTGACGCAACAGGGGCAGCAGGAAATGCGCGTGGTTACCATGCGACTCAGTGACACGTCCATTAATCTTTCGAGCGTTTTGAGTAACGATGTAAAGCATCCAAGTGACTTTGAATTCATCGTCAAGCCTCGAGCAGCAGCATCCTTGTCGAAGCAATCGAATAACGACAACATACTCAAGCAGGAGGAGCAGGCAGCCTTTGGCACGTTTAGTAGTCACAAGGAGCTGATATACCACGAAAAGACGGAGCATGGGTCCTATCGCATCAAGAAGCAAACGGTGGAGGGAGACGTGACACGGAGCGACTTGCTGCAAATGCGGGCCAAGAGAAAGAGTGACAAGTATTGTTAGAGTAGTCAATAGTGACAGTGGCGACGATAAGATTGCAATGAGATGACGGATGGACGGATGATGAATGAATAAGTACTGTATTTAAAAAGGTGCTTAGTTTTCTTTGTCGTTTGCAAGATGCCATTCACTTCGAGGGAATTCTGGTCATTGCAATGGCCCACTATGGTACGTTTCGTGAAGGTTAAGATGTCAAGATATTTCACATCACCTTGCTATATTTGCAATTGTAAACAAAAGTTCTTTTATTAAAATGCAGTTTAGTAATCACAAAAGCTGTACGTGAGGCAGCAACAACGTGGCCGACACACGATACATCCAAGCCCACAGTGCCAAGTTCTGTGTAATGCAGCATTCGAGCCATGCCTTGTTCAGTTTATAGATCGCCTCCTCGATGGTCTTATCACTTTAATGATGGCTGACGATACTGCATCAAAGACACGCTCCCAACTAGCTCGCGTATTTGCGTCAAACTTGTCGCCCAGCGTTTGTTCGAGCGCCGACATCATGGATTGCTCCAAGACTCGCCAATGCTCTGGTCGTATTTTCGCAAACAATCCAGCTTCGTTTCCCATTTCCATGAGTTGCGAAAATAGCATGTCCATGTCTGGTCCCAGCGAACATACAATAAAATCAAGTGTTGATGCACATTCGCGTGCGCTTGCTTTAAATTGAGGAGATTCGTACATCTTGTCGCCTTTCGTTCCGAATGGAAGGAAGACTGCAACAGCGAATGGATCTAATTCTAGTGACCTGTAGTTACAATGAATGTCAGACATGAAACAATCCCTGAATTATTCCCCTTCGACTGCACCTTGACAGCGCCAGAAAGACTGTCGAAGCAATCAACGATCAACGCAAACGCACCGTCGAATCATTTTGGTCCCAAACGAGTCTTCCCAATTTGGATCATTTCTAACAGCATCCCAGCTATTGCTGATGGCCATGGTGGTGTCGTAGCTTACTGGAGTGATCATGGAAGCTTGCTATGACTTGCCGTCTCATGTCGAGTGATGGCGCGGCAAAAGCGGCGCGCCATTTCGGACGTCGAGCACGCGTGTTATTACCACTGTGATGTTTAGTACCGATGCGATTTTGGTCGTGCTTCCCTTTGATTTTGGCGATCACGATTTACAGGTTAGAATGATGAAACGGACTGCCTGAACCACTGACAGCGTGGACAGACACAACATAAAACGCCGCTCGTCTGTCTCCCGAAACGGACGAGCACGCGCTAAGTGGGAGATTGGATCGGACCGTTACGAAGTTGCCGTGATGACTGTCACGACTGATGATGTGGAGTGTGGAAGGAGCAGCTATTGTTACGACCGCGCTCGCCGCTTTCATTGATCATTCTTCCGTCCTGCTTTACAATATAGCTGATCCCTCAAAAGTGATAGAGAGAGTGTGTAAAGATCATTAACCTGTTGAAATCAGAAGACTTTACTAGAAAGAACTTTGCAGCCACGTGCCTGTGTCAGTAGCACCCTCTCGAGCATTCCGGAAGCGATTAACGATCGACTTACTCATCACCCATCGCCCAAGAGATCCGGAAGCGATTAACGATCGAACTACAGTACTCATCACCCATCGCCCAAGAGATTCGACACCAAGTAGAAACGTGTGAACTATGCTTTCCCAAATCCAAGTATTCATTGACAAGTACAAGACGCCCAAAGAACGATACGAGCAAGAACTGACATTGTCATCGCGTATCAAGAATATGGCGATTAAGACAAATACCACTGATGAGCAATTTGCACTTGATGAAATGGACGAGCCGGAACGTCAAGCTTGGCTCGGCTATAAGAACAGCTTTGGACTCCAAAAATTCACCATGCTTAGTGGGCTTGCAGCAGGAGCAGTGACAATGCTAGCTTTGAATTGTGTTAGGCGCAAGCAATTCAATAAAGCGATGCTCAAAATGCAGCAACCCCAGCGACGATTTCACGCCGGCAGTAGCGAGCCACTTAGGAGCACAGTTGCTCCGAAGCACGGAAATGCACGCCCTAAATCGTTTTTGAATAACCCTCTTGACGTTTCAGTTTCGGTACTTGTTGCATTTGTGACTATGGACTTTATGTGTCGCCATGGATATGATTCCAGAGATCTCATACACATGAGCAAGATCCCATTGTTGGAAGGCAAATCTCATTTCGCTGCTTTAGCTTGCCCAGACGTCGTTTACTTCTACAAGTTTTTACACCAAAAGTATCCAGAAGACAGAGACATGTTGGAGCATCCTCAAACAATTCACCTCAAGGCGATGCAGGAGCTTGTCATGAACTGTCAGCGCGGCAAACGACAGGAAGACTTGCTGCGAAAGTCGCTGAGGTTGGATGCGAAGGAGCTGGTATCGATTCCTCCTCCCGGAGTGACAGTACCTGCATATGAATCACTCTTGTGGATGGATGATGATGGATATGACGATGATGAGGCCGATGCTGGATGCCAAGGCAATGGCGCCTTCGATCAGTTATTGCACGAGGATGGGGCGCTTTAATGGAACCAACTGTATTGAGGTCGCTGGAGAGGACATGCACTGTGTATTGTTTAATTGGCATAATCACACCATTAAATCCGTATTGGAAATCACTTTATAAAACATTCCACATAGTAAGAGATGACAACATCTATCACTATACATCTTGAAGATCAAGATGAAAGCCTTTGTACCCCTTACAGATGAATGCGGCTCAAAAAGACCTGCATGCCAGCTTTCGTCAGCCTGTCAACTCATCAACTCTGCACCAAATCAAAGTAGTCCAAATGCGACCCACTCTCAAAGTCGTCCTTGGCCAGCAAGTCAACCAAGACGCGCGCCGAATCGTTTGGATCCACCAGTTGCTTGTCGTAGTGCGGCTTGAGCGAAGCATCCAAGTGTGGCGCCGCCCGAATCGTTTCGCTCATGTCAGTCTCCAGTGGGCCTGGCGCGTAGTTGAGCACGCGCAGTGACCATGCGTCGTTATGAGCATTATTGGCGCGACTCGCTGCTGCCGCCTCCTCCTCTTTCGCCATGCACAAGTGAAATGAATCGCGCGCCGCCTTGGTCGCCGAGTACAGTCCCAGCGACGGAAAGGGTTGCAGTGCGACCAAAGATGATACGTTTACAATAATGCATGGCACGTTCCAAACGTCACGCGCCAATTGAGCTATCTTCGTCGACATGAAAAAGCAGCTAGTCACGTTCAAGTCAATGTTGCTTCGCAAGTCTGACAGTGACGCATGGTCGATGCATGGCCCAATGTGTCCAAGGCTGCCGTGGTTGTTGATGAATATGACTCTGTCAAAGGGCTTTGTCGCTCCCGAGATACTGTCCAATACAACGTCAAGTCGACTGTCTAATTGATCCAAGTCGCTCAAGTCAATCGCATGTGTGTGCATTGTCATGTTCGTCTTGTTTCGCATCGTTGATTGCAACATGCGACTCGTCGTTGCAAGATCCGACCGTGCCATCAAGACAAAGTGAATCGGATGCCACGCTTCATATTGAGCAAAAGCTTGCGCAATGGCTCTTCCCAAGCCACGCGAAGCTCCTGTGACAAATAGCAGTAAATGATTGCCTTTGGTAATGCTGCTCATGGTGGGTGGGTGGGTTTTGTAATCGCGACAAAAACGTCCGTTTCTTCTTCCGTCACGTTCTGTCTTAACGGTACTCAACGGAACGAGTCGACGCGAAAGAACAAAACCAAACCACTCAACAAAACCTCTTGCATTTGAGATCCTTCATGCATGTTATAGATTCTTACATGGAATGATTCGAGCCAGTTCATTCTGTCGAAGAAGGGTCGAGAAGTCGCATCAAGTTCGTCTCGTCATTGACGGTTTTGATAGCGACGACGACGATTCGACCGATGCATCATGCTGCTGCTGGGTCGACCATGCGTTTCTGAAACAAACAAATCTTCTTCAAGGTAGCTTGGTATGGATCAAGTACAAGCAAAGCAAATTTATGGTCAAACTCTTGGTTCGAAAATGCAGCGAGAATAATAGCGCCATGGAGCAAGACGACGAAACATCAATTTCACTTGTCAAGCTTTCACCTTTAGCGGCTGCCAATCTTGGCATATATTTGAACGATGCAAGCACTACAAAGCAACTTGCTAGTTTGTCGCCGTGCCGAGAGAGTCCCGTGGCTGCCGACAATGTGTTTCTACGGCTATACGCACGACCAAACGAGTCGTTGCGGCGGCGGCGGCAAGGCCCCCATGCTCGCGATGCGACGGCGCCGGTCGGAGACGACGCTAATAATGACGACGACGCTGACAACCCTTGGCCCTTGCCGCTAGCGAATACACTACTGCAGCCAAATGTGATCATACGAGTCAAGCGAGAAACGGATGGCGAATCATTTTGGTACCAAGTCTTGAAAATCAACCATGCAGCGAGCAGCAGCAGCTTTAACAACCATTCATTGTTTCAATCGAAAGCATCCACAACCTACTCGCTCGAGGCACCGCCCTTTGCGCCGTGCCCACGACTGCCTCCACTGACAAGTCACGCTGCGCCACATCCAAATTTGAACGAATTGACGAAACGTTTGCAATGCACCCGCGTGTCGCGGCCGGCCGAGTGTTTGCTGCATTTAATGGGAACCAACGACAATCATCACCTCGACGCACTCGTCGCAGCGGCGGCAACGCAAAGTGGTCGTCGACTCGTCACGCTGCCGCGCGGATGGGCCGCGTACTCGTTTCGTGCGAGTGGCAACTTGGTGGCAAATGGCGGTTTAATGGACAAGTTGAACGGGCTGCAAGAGGCCTTGGTGCACGCCAAGCGATGCGTTCCGGCATTGTTGCACGTTTGTTTCGACGCCGTGGAGTTTTCCTCGCACGACGACGAACAGTATTTTGACGAGCAGAGTCGAGTATGGAGCATGCTCATGGAGCAACTGAGTGCTTGCGACTATAGTCAGTGCAGCAATCACAATGACTACGAGGCATTAGTACCTCCGCTTTTGGTCGTCCTTTCGACTGCGAATCCGCTCAAGCGAGGTCCACTGACGGAGAATTTAGTGTTTGAGCCAATCCAAGCATCTACGCCGGATAGTGACTACATCAAATATCTGTGGAAGAATGTGCCGAATGTTGAGATGGAACAACTCATGAGCATTTTGACTGGGCGTCCAGCCTGTGAAATCGAGACGCTACGAGATCAGTTTCTTCAAATAGCTCATACCACCGCTGCCTCAAATTTTCTTAGCGTAATTCAGGAGCTTGCCAAGGAACTCGACAAGAAGCGTCGCTCTGGTTTGGCACGCATCCCGCAGGTGCAGTGGAGCGACGTGGGAGGACTACAGTCAGTGCGCCGCGAAATACTCGACACGATTGAGCTGCCCTTGCAGCATCCTCATTTGTTTTCTGGTCGTCGAAGTGGTATATTACTCTATGGACCACCTGGAAGTGGAAAGACACTTGTCGCCAAGGCTGTGGCCACCGAATGTAATTTTCCGTTCCTGTCCGTCAAGGGACCAGAGTTGCTGGGCTCTTACGTTGGCGAAAGTGAAGAAAATGTCCGCACCATTTTCTCTCAAGCCCGGCAGCTGGCCAAAGCAAATCAGATACCGGGATGCGTCTTGTTTTTCGATGAACTGGATAGCTTGGCGCCTCGTCGTGGTGACCAAGCCAGCGGTGGCGGAAGTGTCATGGATCGAGTCGTGGCGACGCTGTTTGCTGAGCTAGACAGGAATCAAAATGAGGCCGCTGTATACTGTTTGGGAGCAACGAATCGGCCTGACCTTCTGGATCCTGCTCTGTTACGTCCTGGAAGATTGGATCGATTGGTCTACCTTGGCATGTCGTCGCGTGATGACCAAACTAAGATTCTGGCAGCGCAAATGCGAAAGTTAACGCTCGAACGAGATGTTACAGAAATGGCCCAATTAATCACAGATCGCTTACCCGCCAATCTCAGTGGGGCAGACTTGTCGATGGTTGTCAGCAAAGCGCTCATGCGGGCGACCGAAAGGCTCTGCGACGAAGCTGATCGAGAGGCCGCTCTCGAGCGAAACAAGGGCGACGAAACCATTTCCGTCGACCAGGTGTTGGCCTCCTGGGATGATGAGCGCTTGACACCTATCGTGACGCTTGATGACCTTCAATGGGCATCGCAGCACGTTGTCCCTAGCGTCAGCGAGGTAGAGCTCAAGGGCTACGAGCGATTGCGCGACCAGTTCCAGGTCGAATTATCAGGTTCCACAACTTGTTACGGAAAATGCTAATGGTTCTATTACACCAACGCCCGAATGTTCTACCGCAACAATCACAGCAATGAGATATTTGTTTTCGCAGCAATGCTGTTACAATTACAGTGAGTAAATACATGTTGTGCACGAGATGCTGGTATGATACATATTGGCGTTTCGCTGCAACATGACATTTCGATCGCTCGGGCAAAATCGAGTGTGACCGCCCATCGCCCATCGCCCATCGCCCAAGTCTCCACTTTCGCCTTTTAAAGCTTATAATAGTCCGTTTTTGTTGATTTAAAGCAGTAGATCTATCAAGTAAGTCAAGCGGGTTCGAATGGTGTGATTAGTTTTGCTCGTCATTGAGTATTGGTCCCGCCGCGGCACGATTTGTGTTTTTGTTGCGTCCTTTTTTCGTCGGCCCCCTCCAATCCATTCTTGCTATTGCGCCACAAGTCCTTTTTGACGCTGATACCGTGCATACACTTGCTCTATAGTGTAATGGATCGATATGCGAAGTTGGGCCGAGTTATGATGCGTATTTAAAGTAAAGTAGCCCTTGAACGGCGACCTCACATTTTGTGCAAAACGTTGAGACGACTCACTCGTTTCGTTTGATGGCAATAAGCACCTTCTCATTCCATTCTCCGCTCTATATTCTTTATACAGACGCAAACGATCTAATTGCCAAAGAGAGCGGAGTTTAAGCAACATTTAAATGACTTCGTACCGAATCACCTGCACCAGCAACAAAACGCTGGCCCTTTCAAGATGCCGACACTGTCAACAATCATTTGAATGCTTTGCGCATGACACCATCACTTGGATTCCATTCCTTGGTATCCTGGTTGGTTGAGCATGCCATGGAGATGCCCATTTCATCAATTGTGGGCAGGTTTTAGCCATGGCAAGTTGGTGCCTTGCGCCTTGCGCCATCCTGTCGCTGCAGTTGTACTAGCCGCAAACGTCAGCTACACGCTGCAAGACTGTTTTGACGCTTGTCTTTCACGCTGTATGATGGACTCTATGGTGCAGGAAGGACGTCTGCATGCAGTGGTCTACTTGTCACATTGCCACGCTTGCTAAAGCGGCAAATGGCCTGCTGCACTCCTGCTTTCCTTTTAAAGGAAGCAGGCAAGACAAGAAGACAGCCTGGGATGTATAATTACCTCTTCTTTAATTTGGAAGAGCTTGATTGCTTGCCGGATAGCCCTTCTAGTGCTAGGGTGAGGCCACATTTAGCCGCAACACCGCAACGGGCATGTCCGTACTAATACACTAACTCAAACTGATACTGCAATCTCTTTTTTACACTTTAATAATGTTGTTTGTGTTGGCAAATGTACTTCAAGTTGTATTGTTACTCAATGGCGGTTCCCGCGGCGGATTGGTAATGCTCCTGCCATTGCCCAATGGCGGCCTTGATGTTTTTAGCGTAGAAATGCTCAATAAACACAAACAGCTGTTGCACAGCTGCATCTTCTAATATATTCAACTTGTCCAAGCGGGTGGGCGTGGCATTACTATTCCTGGCGAGTATCCTCCATCCTCCATTGTAGGGCAGCAGGAGAGAAGCCTGATGGACGCGCAAAAATGGAACGTTTCAGCCTTCAAAAACCATCAATCTTGCTCAATTGTATGCTTACACATGCCATTTACAAGATTGGTCAAGAATATGACGTGCTCAATAGCTTTGGGAGCGCCAGCTATAGAGCCTTTGTGGAGGTTCATTCCGTCAGCGTTTTCTGACTTGCATCGGCAACCTTCTTCTGTGACATGCTAACGCGCCATTTAATGGATTCAAGTAAATCTTTTACGCAAAATCGATCCTGTATAAAGTGTAGAAGCGATGTGTAAGTGTATACTATAGGAGGAAATAGAATAGCGCTGTAAATTTGAGGCTGTGACTGACGACGAGGAGGAAACGGACGCAACAAAAACACAAATCGTGCCGCGGCGGGACCAATACTCAATGACGAGCAAAACTAATCACACCATTCGAACCCGCTTGACTTACTTGATAGAACTAGTGTTTTAATCAATGAAAAAGACTAAGTATAGGCTTTTAAAGACGAAAGTGAATGCTTGGGCGATGGGTGATGGGCGGTCACATTCGTGAATTTTTCAAAACGTCGAAATGTCATTTTCTATCGAAACGCCAATAGCAAAATTCAGAAAGGCAGAAGGCGAATCTTGAACGCATGTGTGTCATTGCCCGAATTGTTGCTCAGGCCGGATTCTGATCGTATTGCCCTTATATACGCATCCTCATTGTTTGTGTCATCAAGCGCAAAGGAGTGGCCCAAGTACAATCCAGTACTATCTAGCCTGTTGAAAGTGCCGCACGGCGTTAGTTTTGGCCCATAACAAGCGAATGCTCCGTCAGAGTTACCCCGCGGATCTTCTTGCCGCATTCTCACCTCACAATTTCTCAGATTCATCTTCGTCGGGTAGCTCCTACAAAGAAATATACCAAGGAGCTGCTGCGGGCTGCGCACGTGGAATTTTTTGCTGTCCTCGCACGAGCCTGCGCATCCAACAAGGATGCCGACACGACGGGACTCGGACTGGTCCTGTCTCGAGGAATACAAGGCCGCAAAAGAAAGAAAGCATGTCGAGCGCGTGCGTGTATACTCCGACTTCCCTCTTCTCACCCGTGTTGTATGGGCAATGCACGGAGCGTATGAAGGATCGTGTCAAGTCGCACGCCAAGTTCGAGACGACCTTGAGGAGGACATGGACGGAATTGTTGCTGGCGATTATCAAGGAGATCTTGCACACGTATGAGGCCGCTGCAAACTTAAGGATCAGTGTGACATTCAAGCTGCAGTTGTCGGACGTACTTGGAGCGCGAAAGCCTGCAGAAATATACGCAAGCACGGTCACGCTTGGCAGCGTGAAGGCGGTTGGCGTCACGATGCTTAACGAGATTGTGGCGCTGAACATCGCCAAGGATGAACTAACAAGGCAAAAGATACTCAAGGCCGGCCCGAGTTCCCTCGAGCTTGCGATGCTTCGCGTCAGGCGTGGCGCAACGGCCATGAATCACGCTGGGTATTGCAAGCACTTGCGCAACTTCGCTACCTCGACGGGCCACGACAAACTTCCCTTGACGATCCCACTTGATGCATACAACATCATGCAGCGTCGTGAGCATGCGGATGGAGAATATACGTTGCCAACGAACGAGGGCGTGGCGTTTCACACGACTAGTATGCAGCGTGGGCGTCCAATGTTTGGCCGGGCGGTAAGCAGCGAGTTTGTCGAAGACTGGCTCTGGAGCTGCTATGTTTGCAAGAGCTTTTTTCGAAGGGAGCAAGCGCGGTGATGTCAGGATGGAGTGGCGTGCGACTCGGTGAGGCGATAACCGACACTAACTACACCAATGATGACCCTGACTGCTGTTAGGCTAGGGAACTGCAAATCAAAATTAGACTGACCAAGCCTCCAAGGACTCCACCTGCGCCGTTACTAGCAATCAGTGCCGAACTGTCCCTGTGTATCGAGACGTTACTCTTTGTGCTGACATCATGCCTATATCGAACAAGGTCCCCATGTTGGTGACGTTCTTCCCCCAGCATTCGTTTGCTCACGATCGAGGTGATTCAAAACCGTACGCTTCCGGTTATGTTGAAGGCAATTGAGTCTGTGTTGAAGATTTACGCGACGCGGTGGGTTACTCGTCTCGTCGCGGCTCTGATGGATGGGGAGTTCGGCTCCAATGCTTGCGCGTTGGCTGATCTCGGAGTGGCGCTCAATGCGACGTCTGAGGATGAAGCACGTTGGCGAAATGCGAACGTTTTATCCGAATGCGTGAAGGCACGGGTGCTTGCCGGCTACAACACGCTGCCCCTTACACGTGCCGGCACGATTGGTTGCTCGAAATGACGAAGTCTGCCGTGTTTTTGGTTGAAGCGTTTCGAACGAGCGTGGCATTTCGAAGGATCTCAGTCCACGCACCATTGTGACTGGTCAGACAGTTGACTTTAATCGGCATTGCAAGTATGAATTTGGTCAGTATGTGCAAACGCATGAGTCGCACAGTAATGACATGCAGGCGCGCACGATTGGTGCGCTGGCTCTGCGCCCGACTGGTAATGTGCAGGGTGGGTTTTATTTCCTCAGTTTGTCTTGGGCAAAGTCCTGAATCGTAAGCACGCTACGCCTTTGCCCATGCCTGATGATGTCATTGAGCGCGTGCATCGTCTCGCTCGTCAACAGAAGGCCAATCCGGGTATCGTGTTCATGGACCGCCACCGTGTTGCGGAGGCTGCTGAGCCAGTCATGTGGCACGAAGATGACGCCGAGGATGATGATGACTCTGATTAGGATGACGACGCTTCTCGCGGTGACGACGACTCTGCCGGCGGAAGCGAAGGAGTGAATGCGACCGATGACGACGACGACGACGACGATGGTGCTGACGGCGCACCGAAGGAGTGCCGAACGACGAGGATGGTGAGGCCATGACGGCGAACTTGACGACGCGCCAGCCGTGGATGATGGCGAAATTGAAGGAGTGCCCGATGAAGGCGAAATTGAAGGAGTGCCAGCTGCTGCAGACGAAGAGGATTTCGATGCGCGCTATGGCCCACGCACTGGTCGGTATGGCCTGCGTGCGCGCAAACCTCGCTCGTTCGCTCATTTGTTCACGCTCGACGCTGCAGAGGAAGTGTCGGAGCCACTCGTCACGGCACAGATGAATATGCGACAAGGTTTAAAGGCTTTTGGCGATGCTGGAGTGGAGGCAGTGCGCAAGGAAATGCAGCAGCTACACGACAGGCACGTCATGAAGGCAGTCCCCCCAATGCACTCTGACTCCGCAGCAGCGCAAGGACGCTCTGGCGTATTTGATGTTTCTCAAGCGCAAGAGATGCGGGACTGTGAAGGGACGCGGATGCGCGGATGGACGCAAGCAACGAGCATACACTGCAAAGGAAGACGCAGCATCTCCAACGATAGCGACAGAGGCCATCTTTCTGACAGCTATCATTGACGCTATGGAAGGGCGCGAGGTTGCTGTGGTTGATGTACCGGGTGCTTTCATGCAAGCGGAAATGGACAAGTAGGTGCACGTTCGTTTCACTGGGAAGATGGTGGAGCTACTGTTGGAAATTGATCGCGAGATGTACGAGCCTTGCGTCACAATGGAGAATGGCGAGAAAGTCATGTATGTTGAATTACTCATGGCGCTTTATGGTACGCTTCGAGCAGCGCGACTATTCTGGGAGAAGTTGTCTGCAAAATTGCTTGAGTGGGGGCTTCGAGAAGAACCCGTACGATCCGTGTGTGTGTAACAAGATTGTCAATGGGAAGCAAATCACCGTGGGATGGCACGTGGACGATTTGAAGATTTCGCACGTCGACGTGAGCGTAGTGGATGCGTTCATCGAGCAGATGGATGAGGAGTTCGGCAAGGAGACTCCAATGAACAAGTCACGCGGAAAAGTGCACGACTACCTCGGCATGGTATTGGACTATACTAAGCCTGGAGAAGTAGCAATCAACATGGTTGATTATGTGAAGAACATCCTTCATCATGCGCCAGACGACATGGATGGAACGGCAGCTACTCCGGCAGCCAGTCACTTGTTTCAGATCTCGGAAAATCCTGTCATGCTGAGCGAAGCGAAGAAGCAGATTTTTGTGACGATTGTGATGCAGTGTCTGTATCTGAGTCAGCGAGCGCGACCGGATATTCGCACAGCGATTTCTTTCTTGAGCACGAGGCTGCAGCAGCCCGACGAAGACGACTATAAGAAGGCTGCAAGAGTGATTAAATATTTACCGCGGAAGCGTGGACATGGTGTTGACGCTGAAGGCGGACCAGTCGGGATAGTCCAGTGGTGGGTGGATGCGTCGTACGCGGTGCACCCAGACATGAAGGGTCACACTGGTGGAACAATGACACTTGGTCAAGGATCAGTGTACAGTACGTCGGCTAAACAGAAGTTGGTAACAAGAAGCTCGACGGAGAGTGAAGTCGTGGGAGTTCATGATGTGCTACCGCAGTTGCTGTGGACAGGATATTTTCTGAAGGCACAAGGTTTCGGGGGTCAAGGACACGAAATTGTACCAAGACAATATGAGTTCAATGTTGTTGGAAAAGAATGGCAGAAGCTCAAGTACAAAGCGCACGCGACACATGAATGTTCGGTACTTCTTTGTGAAGGATCGCGTGGCAGCTGGTGAGGTCAACATCGAGCATTGTCCGACCGGAGACATGGTCGCGGATTTCTTTACGAAACCATTGCAGGGAGCCCAGTTTGGCAAGCTCCGCAACCTGGTTATGAATCTGGCCTCAAGCAGTAAGTACTACTTGGACCAAAGGAGTGTGTTGAGCATGGATGAGAACCCAAACCGAAGAGACAGCGGTGACGTCACGAAGACGGTCACGTTTAAGTAAGCGCGGTAAGCGGCAACCGAAGGAGTGGATCGAGGACGATCACTTCTTGGAGAAAATAAGTAAAGTGGTTTTATTGACTCTGTTCTGCTTAATCATTAGTGTCGCTTCAAGGGCGCGCAAGATATATTCTAGATCCAACAAGCTGATCGATTGAGCCAGATGGCGAATCTGCCGGGTGGTTTGCCGGGTCCACGTATTCCGGGCCAGCTGTGGGTAGTGAAAAGGTTTTTGTTACTTCGGCTCGTTCTTCTTCGTCGTAAAAAACGCCTGTCCTCATACACCACCCAACTCGCTGCCAAGCTCGTTTGTCTCGGTCACGCTGGCTGCTTGCTTGCTTCGCCCGCCGCCGTCACCAGCCGATACCCCCTTCCGCAATCGTTATCCCTTGCTCGTACACCCGTACCTTCTTACCCTTTAATTCAGAAAACGCTTATTGCGGTTGAATTAATATGCTCAACAAAACGATGATGATACTACAGTGGTATTCGTGTATTTATTACCAAGTCAAAACGAACAAAACTAAAAGTTTTTAAAACCAAAATCGTACTGAGTAACTATTTTCACAGCACTCCAAACATGCGCCGAGCTTCCTCCGCATCTTCGTCATCCATGGTGTCAAAGGACTGCTTGCCGTTATTGTCCAAATGCCCCAAATCTTTGGTCGGATTCAACTGATCGCGGAGCATTTGCTTGATGGTTTTAATGTCTGGAAACTCGCCTCGTTCGGCACGATCCCATACGAGCACGTCATTCACATAGATTTGAAAGGTACCTCCTTGCGTAGGAGGGCGCGTTGGAAGGAGCGAGACGGAATGCAAATCGTCCGAAAAGGTTTGCAGAAACTCTTGGGCAAACCAAGCGGCCCGAAAGAGCCACTTGCAACCAGTGCAGTAGGCGATGGATATGCTTGGGATAGGTGCGTTTTGCAGCGATGGAAGAAGAAACGGAACTGAAGACGATTCTTTTGCCGAGTCAGTTAATGAATTTGTTGTTGCGTCCGTCACCGTCGTTCCTGCTTCCTGCATTACTTTTCGAACATTTGTATCGCTATGACCCAAATAGCGAGACGGCTCGACTTGATCGCGAAGCAGCTGCTTGAGCTCCTTCATTTCCGGAAACGAGCCCTTTTCTTTGCGATCCCAAAGAACATGATTCTCATTGCTGCCAGCATGACATGTGACAGTAAACTGTCCGGCGTTGGAGCTTGGTAGAAGCGAAACGGCTTGTAGATTCGCATCGTCTTCAAAGGTTGTCAGCAGCTCCTGCGCCATCCAAAAGCTTCTCAAGCCCCAGCGACAGCCAGTGCAGTAGGCAATGGAGACTTGGTAGGGTGATGGTAGTGGCATGGGTGATGTCACATCATTTTCCGACGAAGCTGACTCGCGCAGTAGTGAAGGAGTAATTTTGCTGTTAAGAATAGCTGATCGGTGAGTGGAAGAAAACGAGTCCGCCTGCACCAAGCATAGTATACATATCACAAGCTAACCCTTGACGGCGTCTGTTTCCGAACTACTGGAGGATCGAGCGTGGTTGGCACTGGCGGGGCCGAAGCAGAAGCAGTTGCTGGCGTCGGCGACCAATTCGTCGGCGGTGGATATCAGAACTGGTAATAACAGTAGTACCAGCGATGTGGAGAAGTATAACGATGCGGATGACTACAATGGTGACAATGACAATACCGATACTGCCTTGCAACCATCTCCACCGTCAACACTCTTTGTGTTGCCCGGCATGCCTGCTCGCGCGTTACCCATCTTTCAGCGCAAACCGCTCGGCTGGTTCGCCGTTCCCATTGTCAATGGCATGAACCGCAAGAAGCAAAAATTGGCGCAAGCGGACGAAAATGACGAGACACTCTTGTTTGTGAGTGATCCACAATTATACGATTTGGTGGACTATGAGCAGCGTCGGGGCGTTGTTTGGGAGAGTGGCACACACGAAAAAGTCGTATTGTCGCTGCGAGCCGTATCCAAGCACGAGTGCGACCAAGTCACGTTTGGTATGGCGGAGCATTACGGCAAACATGATGTTGCGGCGAGTGACTCGAAACAGCGTGGTATCAGCTTGTTTTCACCCGATCGCATACACCCCAACGAGCAAGGCTACGAGTTTTGGGGACGAAGCATTGGCATGGAGATTGCGGCCAGTTACAAGGTGGCGGCTGGAAAGAAGGACGAAACATGATGCATGATGCATGATTGCCGCATCGACGATCAGCTCCGAGCCGCGATTACGTGTACATATATCGGGCCGCTGTCAAAGCTACTATGGCGGTCTTGTCAGAGTAAAAGAATTTGACGACTAGTTCTATTTCGCAACTATCAGACTTACAGTTAGCCTATAGCACGCGATGCTTGAAATACCGGAACGTCATCACGTCGCATCATGATCCAAAATGCTTCATCCGTGTTCGATCGTCACAAACCACCATGGCAATCCTCTCCAAGTCGACGAAGGCAATGTTT
This sequence comes from Mayamaea pseudoterrestris, assembly GCA_027923505.1. Taxonomy (NCBI): domain Eukaryota; phylum Bacillariophyta; class Bacillariophyceae; order Sellaphorales; family Sellaphoraceae; genus Mayamaea; species Mayamaea pseudoterrestris. The sequence continues at coordinate 1,884,744 of BROI01000001.1, forward strand.
CAACGGCTCATTCTACTGCTACTATGCCATTCTGTCAATGGGTTTGCTTCATATCGACTCGGTAGAACGAAAGGCTTACAGCAACGAAAATCAGCAGCAATACGGAATCATCCACTCGTTCCATTAGCATTACGAAACATTCGTCATGGTTCACTCCTACAAGCAGCAGCAGCAGCAGCAGCAGCAGCAGCAGCAGCAGCAGCAGCAGCAGCATCATTTACTATGGATGACACTGCCACTAAGGACGAGTATAACATTCCCTTTGTAGAAAACGTGATTGTCGGTGGAGGTCCCGCTGGACTCTTGACGGCCATCATGCTGGCGCAGCAAATGCAACAGCTAGAGGGATCATACGACGAGAAACACGGTACTACTGCGTCATCATCATCATCATCTTCCACTACATCTCATGCCATTCACGTCTACGACCGCCAGCCCTACGCCGCTCCCTCGCCCGACGACTTTGAAACCTGGAGCGCGGACGCTGCCAAGTACTACTTGATTGGCTTGGGCGGTCGCGGTCAATTGGCGCTCAAGCGATTGAAAGTTTGGAACCATGTGAAACAACACTGCGTGGCCGTGGTGGGCCGCAAGGATTGGCAGCCGGGTGCCAGCAATGGAGTGGAGCGGGTGTTTACGACACGCGATAAAAAGACGACGGCGCAAGTACTGCCGCGCGAAAAGCTAGTGGGCATTTTGCAGCAAGTGATTCAAACGCAATATTCAAATCAAGTGGTTATTCATTACGGATGCCAAGTGGAACCAATCGAATTTGAGTATAAGAATGGAGCGAGTGTGTTGCTGCAAGTGACAAAGTGTGTTCCAGCAAGCGACAGTGATGTTGATCGAACCATGACTCCATCGTCGGCAAATACACCCGACATTTTCTGCAGCATTGACGACGACACCAATCCACCCTCGTTGCTGGAGGCTGGCTTCGTCGTTGCCGCCGACGGCACGCAGCGCACCTTTGCCAACGCCATGGAGCAGGCGAGTCGGGCGCGAAATTTACTCCATCGACTCACACATCCAAAACCCATTCGAGTCACACGCTACGTGGACGACAATCAACGCGTCTACAAGACCATTCCACTCAAGCTGCCATCCGACTGGCGATGCGACCTAAACTATAGCGCGCGCACCAAGGGATCCAACATGAATTTGGACGCCTTGCCGGCCAATGCACGTGGAAACTACTGCGGCGTCTTGTTGCTGCTTGCAGACGATCCATTGGCCAAGGCAAACACAACTCTACAGCAACTGCGCGAGCGCATGGATAACGAGCTGCCGCAGTTTAGTAAATTAATGAGCGACGACGTGACCGCCGCCGTGGCAATCAAGCCAGTGTCGTTCCTGCCAGCCTTTCGATACGTTGGTCCGCGACTGCATCAGGGCAAGCGATGCTTGATACTTGGTGACTGCGCGCATACCGTCAAGCCGTACTTTGGACTGGGAGCGAACAGTGCGTTGGAGGATGTGCTGGTGCTGCGAGACGTGTTGAGGCAATGTGGCGGCGACGTGACCGTGGCGGTTCCGGAATTTTCGAAGCGACGCGCCCCCGAGGCCAAGACCATGGTGCGACTGTCGCGCGAACTGGATCGACCCGGCAAGCTGGGGTTTGTCACGTTCATATTGCCCATCATTTTGGATTCCATCTTTCATGGACTGGCGCCAAAACTGTTTACGCCCAACATTATTGCCATGATGCAGCGCGAGGAATATACATTCACGCAAGTGGCGCGACGGAAACGCATCGATCGAATCTTGCAAGTTGCAATCATCTTCGGTGGGCTTGGAGCAACCGGCTGGCTGGTCAATGTAGGGGTGCGAGCATTGGCAGCAGCGTTGAACAGTAGTGTCAAGACGACAGCCACCGTTACATTTGCTGCTGTAGCGAGTATAATCGTTTTGCAAAAGCTGGTGCCGGGCCTTGGTCCTCGCGCCCTGCTTTCCAGCATGGCAGGCAAAATTACCAATTCGAGGACGCAGTTGACGCCGCTGCGCAACTGGCTCGCTCGTTGGAACCGCAACGAAGGTGGTCGTAATGGGGAATCCTTTCTGACGCCGCTAGGCTTTCAAAACAAGGATGCAAATAACTCGACCGACAAACCAATATAATTTGGATGATAGCAAATGGTTAACAAAAAAGTGTTGCTCATACGGCCGCTAACTTTTTAAATAATTGAAAGTTACCTTCGTCGGAACGACAGCCGTGCACTGATATATCATGCATCCACAAGAAAATCATTAGTATGGAATCCATGAATGTCCATAAGGTGCAACGTTAAAGGCTGATTCGCTCCACTCCTCCTTCAACGTCATTGGTTGAAACGCGGTTGGGTCTACCGTGAAGCGCGTCCACATGGTCAGCGCCTTGGCCCCGCCCTCGACCATGTGCACTCGCAAGTTTTGGTTTGAAACGGTGCGGCTGCCACCGCGATTGTTCAAATCCGAGTTCATCCGAAGCGTTTGATAGCGGTGACCATCGGCGTGGACGACCGTAAACTGCAAATTTGGATACTTGAGTGCCACTTCCGTGAGCTTGTCGAACAATGGGTCGTAGGCACTGTCGATATCGGTGCGGCCGGCAATCGTCTTCATGTACTGCTTAAACTTAGTTTCCGAGTAGAAACCGCCACTCGGTTGCGAAATGGGATCCATCCCATAGTTGCTGTAAAAGATGCCTTGAAAGGTAAAGAAGATTGCCCGCTTGCCACTATCCGACGCCTTGAGGGCACTCACTTCGATCCAATCCATGGCACACTCCATGGCGTTCAAATACATACCGAACCGATCCATGAGCGGATCCACATCGTCCTGCAACGTGTATCCGTTGCGTGTCTCGTCCGCCAAGTACCACAGACTGCCAGGCACTTCCAAGGTAACGACGGCATAGTGATCAAGTTCCACGTACTTGTCAAAGTCGCACGAGTACGTGTAGTTGGTACCCGGCACGGTTTCACCCTTCTTGTAGTTAAAATGCGTATCCACCAAATACTGCAGCGTCAAGTCCTTGCTGCGTCGCTTCCGCACCTCATTCGCACCAAGCTGCAACGCGTCCACCAGAAACGCTCGCGCGTCTGCCGCTTTATAAAAATCGGCCGGTTGCACATACGGTCCACCCGCACTCGCCGACCGGTGACAGTCGTTCAACTCATTGTCACCGGGCGTGTACAACGCAATGGCGCCATGCCGCTTGGCGGCGTTGCGCATCCACTGGACGCTCTTGACCATGTTGCTGCGGTTGCAGGCCATGCCGGATGGTTTCGTGTCGCCGACGTGAATGACAATGTCGCAGGTTTGCGCCATTTCCTCCACCATGGCCATGTACTTGGACACGCCAGTGTCGGTGCGCGTGAGCTCCACGTAGGGTGTGCAGCCAATGACGCACAAGCCCTGGCGGCCCTTTGTGGAAGATGATGCTGCTGCGGCAGTGGATACTTGTCGTTGATTGTCTGATGGTTCAGTTGGCTGCTGGGTGGTTGCAGTGGGGTTGCGATTGGCTTTTCGAGTGCGCTTTCGTTGCGCTGCTGTTTGACCGGACGATCGAAGTCGCTGATTCGGATAGTCAAAGAAGAGCTCCCGACTTGTTGTGGTTGATGTTGCTACTGTATCCGAAGTTAATGCATCGGCGGAGGCGTGTAGTGGTCCATGCTCGTCATTGACTTCGGCTGTAGCTAGAGCCAAAAGACTGACGAGAGAAAGAGCCAGTATTCTTTTCAGCGGTCGGCAATGAGATGAGCGAGTTCTGGTTTTAATAGTCATGTTCGTCCTGCCTTTTGGTGTCTTTAGATAGCGTTGTTCCTTTGTTTCTTGCGTCTCTCGACAATCTCGTGTAAGCCGATTCTCGATCACTTTCTTCTCAAAGCAATTCCTTTCGACTTGACTGTAACGCTGGAATGTCTTTTGTTTTTCGAAGCATTTTTGCCTTTGAAATATTGTTTGTCGGTGCGCCGTGCGCCATGACTGGGCGTTGAATCGCGTGCGCCGTTCGACGCGAAACGGTCCAACGTTTGACGCTCAAACGCATGCTTGTCAACCGCGAAAAGCTGCAAAGAAGGGGAAGACGGGACGACTTTTCGATATCCAAATGTAGTCCTTGGACATTTACATATAGCAATATATCCCCCAGTAGCCTGTTAAGACGTCAATCATTTGACATGATCATTAACTGTAAGCATCGCGTCGCACATCGCGCAGGTCAGTCGTGTCAATGTGATCGATCGGTCACGCGTTTCACAATGGAGCCAATGAAACAGCTGACAATCGAACTTGGAGTAACAATAATATTAGCGAGACGATCGTCGCCATGTACAAACGGCTAGCCGAGTTTGATGAAAGCAACACAGTCAAGTGAGGAACTTAGCGCGCGCTGGAGCATGAAGAAGGCGAAAGGTGCTAATATTGATCTTCTCGCGTGCATTAGATTTTGCATGAGCTGCATAAGGTTTGACGACTTGCGACGAGCCAATAAAATGCTTTCGGATGAATGTAAACAACCTCTGTTCCGGTAGCAGGAATATGGATCGCGAGCAGTACACGAAAAGTCTTGAATGAAGCTATATGCTTTACAGTTAATAAGGACGCGTCGGGGTGTCGTACAGTGCAATGGCCAATGACAATCTAATAAGCAATATTGTTTAGCGTACGCACTCTAGACCGACTGCTCATTACTCACTGATTGCAAGCTATAGAACCTTCTTTGTATCGCTGTGCGTTAGCCAAACATGAACAGGTTGTCTCGCAAAAAGACAAGAATGCAGTCGACGTCGTCCACGACTTGCTCCAAGACCTTGACAGCCTTGCGTGCGTTTCCTGGGTCCTCTTTCAACTCACCTCGACCACAACGATTGAGCCGCAGCAAAACGTTCATTTCCGTGAGCATGTCTTGATCCCATGGAAATCCTGGAAACAAAGACTCCGCATTGACGACTTTTGGCAAGACGATGAACTTCATCTTGTAGTTCGTCTTTAATGCTCCAAGCAGGGCTGGGAATCGCTGGGTCGGCGCCTCGTCATCAGAACAAAACCCGTTGATATGCAACTTTTCAAGATTCGAATTTGCGCGTAAACATTCCGCCAGTGCTTCATCCAAGCTTGTCGTAAATTCTGAAATGTGAAACTGTAGTGCTCGAAGGCGAGGACACAGAGTTGCAACTTGCATCAGCCTTACTTTAGCTTCAACATCTTTTAGTTGATAGCACGTGCAGTCAAGTTCCTCCAACTGCTGCATAGTTGGAAGCAGTCGCAGCAACTCGTTGAGAAGAACGGTACTAGCAAACTCGTGGCCCGACAAATCGGAATCGTCATCACTACCGTCACTATCCGACTCGGTCTCCAAGCCAACAATCTCCATAGGCTCCATCAAGAAAATGTTTCCAAAGCTCAAATGTTTAAATCCAGAAGCAGTGATTGCCTGAATTAGCGACGAGGCTTGATCATTTCCAATGAGAATATCATCCAGCGTCAGGCTTCGGGCCAATGAGCCAGCGATTCCGTCGCAAACGATATGATACGATTCGTCATTGCCAATGGCATGAGACTTGATACTGACATCAATCGCGTCAACGGCTAAAAGATTTGCAATCGCTTGCGCCTCCCCGGGTTCGAGTGCAGCAGGCAATCCCCATTCGCCGCCATTTCCTTCGACAACTACCTCTTCCAGTAGCGGCAGTGACAGCACAATGGGGATAAAACTGGAGTAAAACCTTGAGCAGATTTTCATAGTAACCGACTTAATGCATGGATGCTGAGCAAGGCCTTGGACAATCTCCGGTACAAAACTATCATCTTGATAACGATGCCTGGCCACTCGAATCGTGTCAATTGTTTTCATGCGCTTGATAACTCGACCAGGCAATATCAGTCCATTAGCACCGCCGTATGCAGTAATTTCAGCAGATTTAATAGTTGTGATAGAATCAAGACATTCGTATAAACGATCAAGATGAGCATGCTTTTCTTCCAGCGGCCTGCGCAATCCAGAGTCAACTGCAAGGAAGAATTCAAATAGACACAAGTGATTAATAGGCGTCGCACCGAGCGCCGACAAAAGCAAGACCGTATCACTTTCATCGAGACAAAGGTAGTGCTCGACGAAGCTATCAGAAATGAAGACTCCAAGTGACGCCCCGTCCTTCGCCTTCGATTTTTCTCGAATGGCTTTTGGAATCTCGTCTCTCACAAAGTGGCAAAGAGAAACCCCTCTTTCCCATTTAAGTTGTACCCCTATCAATGAATTCATTAAGAGAATGTAGTACAAGCAATTGGTAAGCACAGAGGAGTGAAGCGCTGCCTCGTAATCGAATGACTTCATTTCATGGTTGAAACGGAACAACAACGGTTGAACGTCACGGCGTGCCACGCTGTAGCTTCAAACCGTCATCGTATCGTACCGGTATAACGACTCGAGCTTGCCCTTCGACGCACGACGTCGTACGCTATTAAAACACATTCGCGGGGCGGGGAGGTGGTAGGATCAATGGTTTTACAATGCCTGCAACGAACTTTTGCGCGCTCCGCGCGCACAAAGATTGCCAAACAGCTGACGCAGTATACTAAATCAACTGGCCCAGGGTAGAAGATGTCGCAGAACCACCGGCCATTTGTGAGTCATTGGAGTAGACACACGAACGCCAAGAAGTACGGCATGTCGCACCAAGTTACACCCATTAATGTCGTGAAGCATGTCCGGATATCTCCTACCACAACTATGTTCTTCTACCAATATTCGACATAGTCCGCGACATTATACTCAGCGCAAGTGTCGACGGCTATGGCATTCTGAGAAATTTTTAATCGCTACTTGTTGCAATTTTCCATCTAATGACGACGAACAGTATTTCGACGAGCAGAGTCGAGTATGGAGCATGCTCGTGGAGCAACTGAGTGAATGCGACTATCGTCAGTGCAGTCGTCACCATGACGAAACACTGGTACCTCCGCTTTTAATCATCCTTTCGACAGCGACTCCGCTCAAGCGAGGCCCACTGGCGGAGAATTTGGTGTTTGAGTCCATCCAAGCATCTACGCCGGATAATGACTACATTAAGTATTTGTGGAAGGATGTGCCGAATGTTGAAATGGAGCAACTCATGAGCATTTTGACTGGGCGTCCAGCATGTGAAATCGAGACTCTACGAGATCAGTTTCATCAAATAGCTAATACCACCGATGCCTCAAATACTGTTAGCGCAATACAGGAGCTTGCCAAGGAACTGGACAAGAAGCGTCGCTCTGGCTTGGCACGCATTCCGCAGGTGCAATGGAGCGACGTAGGAGGACTTCAGTCGGTGCGCCGCGAAATACTCGACACGATTGAGCTGCCCTTGCAGCATCCTCATTTGTTTTCTGGTCGTCGAAGTGGCATTCTACTCTATGGGCCACCTGGTAGTGGAAAGACGCTTGTTGCCAAGGCTGTGGCGACCGAATGCAATTTCCCGTTCCTGTCCGTCAAGGGACCAGAGTTGTTGGGCTCGTACGTTGGCGAAAGCGAAGAAAATGTCCGCTCCATTTTTTCGCAAGCCCGGCAGCTGGCCAAAGCGAACCAGGTACCGGGATGTGTCTTGTTTTTTGATGAACTGGATAGCTTGGCGCCTCGTCGCGGCGACCAAGCTAGCGGAGGCGGAAGTGTCATGGATCGAGTCGTGGCGACGCTGTTTGCTGAGCTGGACAAGAATCAAGTTGATGCCGCCGTATACTGTTTGGGAGCTACAAATCGACCTGACCTCTTGGATCCTGCACTGTTACGTCCTGGAAGATTGGATCGATTGGTCTACCTTGGCATGTCGTCGCGTGATGACCAAACTAAGATTCTGGCAGCGCAAATGCGAAAGTTAACGCTCGAACGAGATGTTACAGAAATGGCCCAATTAATCACAGATCGCTTACCCGCCAATCTCAGTGGGGCAGACTTGTCAATGGTTGTCAGCAAAGCGCTCATGCGGGCGACCGAAAGGCTCTGCGACGAAGCTGATCGAGAGGCCGCTCTCGAGCGAAACAAGGGCGACGAAACCATTTCCGTCGACCAGGTGTTGGCCTCCTGGGATGATGAGCGCTTGACACCTATCGTGACGCTTGATGACCTTCAATGGGCATCGCAGCACGTTGTCCCTAGCGTCAGCGAGGTAGAGCTCAAGGGCTACGAGCGATTGCGCGACCAGTTCCAGGTCGAATTATCAGGTTCCACAACTTGTTACGGAAAATGCTAATGGTTCTATTACACCAACGCCCGAATGTTCTACCGCAACAATCACAGCAATGAGATATTTGTTTTCGCAGCAATGCTGTTACAATTACAGTGAGTAAATACATGTTGTGCACGAGATGCTGGTATGATACATAGCAAAATTCAGAAAGGCAGAAGGCGAATCTTGAACGCATGTGTGTCATTGCCCGAATTGTTGCTCAGGCCGGATTCTGATCGTATTGCCCTTATATACGCATCCTCATTGTTTGTGTCATCAAGCGCAAAGGAGTGGCCCAAGTACAATCCAGTACTATCTAGCCTGTTGAAAGTGCCGCACGGCGTTAGTTTTGGCCCATAACAAGCGAATGCTCCGTCAGAGTTACCCCGCGGATCTTCTTGCCGCATTCTCACCTCACAATTTCTCAGATTCATCTTTGTTGCGATAGCTCACACTTACACCATGAAGCTCTTCTACCTCCTCCTTGCCGCCGCCTTCCCTTCCCTCGCCGTTGCGAGTGTCGAGTACTTTACGTCTGTGATGAACGGCGCCCAGAGTGGCTGCTACAAGTCCGAGGCCCTCGGTAACGCCGTCGCCACCTTGAGTGGCTCCAGATTCTGCATTAACCTTTCTTACATTGGCCTCTCCAGCCCTGAACTCTATTCCCACATTCATGGACCTGCCACTGTTGGAATTTCCAACACGGCAGACGTTCTCTACACTCTTTCTACAGGAGCTGTCAAGACACCCGCCAAGGGAGATTGTTTCCAGATCACGGAATCGGAGAAGAAGGATCTCATGAAGGGCCTCTGGTACTTTAACGTTCACACGAAGCAGTGCCCCAACGGAGAGATCCGTGGACAAATCTTTCCTGTCGCAATGTAAGAGTGTGTAATTGATGCTAGGTGATCGATTGAGCCTGATGGCGAATCTGCCGGTAGTTAGACGAGTACGAGATTCTGTACCGGTATAGCTGTAGGATATAGAAAATCATTTGTGCCACTTCTATACATTCTTCGTCTTAAAATACGCCTGTCTGATCACATACTTCACTGCAACTGGTGCAGTAGCTTATCTCGTAAAGTCGAGGTCGGGAGGCCTTCTGCAGACCGCATGTGCAATACCTCGCGCAATATTGATACTACCTCGTGAGCAATACCTCGTACCTCTTCTATTAGATCAAAAACGCTTATTGCGGTTGAGTTTGCTCAACAAAACGATGATGATACAACAGTGCTATTTGTGTATATGGTATAATTAAGTCATAACGAACAAACATTAATAAAGCATTTTCCAAAACCAAAATCGTAACTAGGCGTATTTTCATAGCACTCCAAACATGCGCCTGGCTTCCTCCGCATCTTCGTCATCCATGGTATCAAAAGACTGCTTGCCATTATTGTCCAAATGCCCCAAATCCTTGGTTGGATTCAGCTGATCGCGGAGCATCTGCTTGATAGTTTTAATGTCTGGAAACTCGCCCCGTTCGGCACGATCCCACACGAGCACGTCATTTACATATATCTGAAAGCTACCTCCTTGCGTAGGAGGTCGCGCCGGAAGGAGCGAGACGGAATGCAAATCGTCCGAAAAGGTTTGCAGAAACTCTTGGGCAAACCAAGCGGCCCGAAATAGCCACTTGCAGCCAGTGCAGTAGGCGATGGAAATGCTTGGAAAAGGTGCATTTTGCAGCGTTGGAAGAAGAAACGGAACCGACACTGCTTCTTTTGCCGAGTCAGCTGATAAGGCTGTTGTTGCGTCCGTCGCCGTTGTTTCTGCTTCCTGCATTACTTTGCGAACATTTGTATCGCTATGACCCAAGTAGCGAGACGGCTCGACTTGATCACGAAGCAGCTGCTTGAGCTCCTTCATTTCCGGAAAAGAGCCCTTTTCCTTGCGATCCCAAAGAACATACTCTTCATTGCTGCCAGCATGACATGTGACTGTAAACTGTCCGGCGTTGGAGCTTGGTAGAAGCGAGACGGCTTGTAGATTCGCATCATTTTCAAACGTTGTCAGCAGCTCCTGCGCCATCCAAAAGCTTCGCAAGCCCCAGCGACAGCCAGTGCAATACGCAATGGAGACTTGATAGGGTGACGGTGGCATGGGTGATGTCACATCATTTACCGACGATGCTGACTCACGCAAAAGTGAAGGAGTAATCTTGCTGGTAAGAATAGCTGCCCGGTGATTCTGAGAAAAAGATTCCGCTTGCACCAAGCATAGTATGCATGTTACAAGCCTTGTGAATCGCTGAAGGACCGCCATGGTGACATACCGGTACGCAATGATGTGATGCGCGATCCTTACAGAGTTTCAAAACCGGTCCGACTTGAAAGATCGCGATGTTGATGTCGCAAGCGCGCTCATCACCCATCACAAGCATCATGGCCACGCACCATGACAGAAGGTCAAGTCGGATGGCAATCACAACACTATCATAATCACACCACCATGGCCAAACAATCTCTGATAAAATTGCTGTTGCTGGTCCTCCTTGCCGGCAGCGTTGCTCCATTCTCGCCGCTTGCTTTGTCATCAAGAACATGCGATTCGCATTCATCGACAGCCTTGCAGGCATCGTCTCGCCGCCAACTTTTAACGACTGCAGCTAGTGCCATTGTACTCGGAAGCCTTCCTTTGGTTGCCCTGGCCAACGTAGATGAGCTTGCCATGCCAACGGCGGACGAGCAAGCGTCAGCGGATGCGGTACGTGCCTGTTGCGACCATGCTTTCGAACTTTCGAACAATTATAGTTTTGCCTGTGAATACACATCCATCCATTCATTGCGCACATTGCTTGATGCAACTATCATGCAAACCCCCTAGACTCGACTCAATTTGCAGTGTCGCGCAGCTTCCATCTGCACCGAGCTGCCTCCTTTTGGAGCAGGGGAATATTATACTTGGCGTGCAGCTGAGTCCTTTTTCATTCCGTAAAAGATGTCTCTATCCCAACACGTTCTACATTTTCATATATATATACCAACATTTTTTGTGTTTGTTTTTGTAAGGCTGCCATGGCGGAGCGAATTCGGCGAAAGCGAGAGCTGCAGAAGAAGGCATCCTCGCCCGTCAAGTTCACCGACAAGTTCTCCAAGGAGCAGGAAAAGCAAAAGGAACTAAAGTCGCAGACTCAAGAGGAGCGACGAAACGCATTGTGCGAAGAGTTGGGACGGGGTTGCTAAATGAATTGAGATTGGTTTATTCTCTGCCTCTTCTTCGATCGCATTCTCTTGGAGAGACTAATGCTAACATGCCACCTTTGCTACAAAACGCAAACAGTCCAGTGTTTCGATCGACCCTGTAATCGTCTGCTAGCTATTTAAAGTCTTTATTATATTACAATTCTGGTTCTAGACCGCCTTCAACGACTGCCACAATATCCCTTGCTCTCATGAAGCTAAGTTTCTTGCCGTCTATCGTCTCTTCGTCCTTCGGCCCAATGCCCCATGGATTCTTCGAAACAATGACATCACCCGGCTTGATGTTTGGCATGGGCAGAATCCTTCCATTCTCCGCTTCTTCACCGGGTCCAACACTGAGAACTTTACACAGGAGCAACTTTGGCAAATCAACGTCAGGAACAAATAGACCAGACTCCGTCTTGGGTCGTCCCTGGATGCGCTCCACCAGAACCATGTCATAGTGGCAGCGCCAGTTTTGCGTCGAGTCGGCCGTTTCCACCACCAACCGACCAATTCCAGCTCCTCCTTGGTACTTTTTGTTCACGTTGCGGCCAATGGCAGCCAGTCGCTCGGGATCAGCGGCTGGTAACGAGGACAGCGCAAGGGCAGTAGTTGAAAGAAGGCATAGCCATAGACAGGCCAATGCCAGGCGATATTGGGGAAGCTGCATATTGCTGGATTTAAAGCAGAGCTAGAATATCAAGAGACAAGCAGTTGCGACGATTGTTCCCAACATTAACAAGTCAAAGGAAGCGACGGTCGCAAACGACGGCCATCACAAAAGGGATGAACGTCAGTCAGTCACGATGCGACCTAAGACAGCGCGAGCCCCACCCTGACGAAATATCACAGGGCGTCATCGTTTCGTGAATAGCCAGAAGTATAGTAGCCTTTTGTGCATTTGCGAGAATTCTGACACCACCATGACCCGGTAGGAACAGTGGAGTAAATTCCGCGAAGGAAAGGTTGCTTGCCTTATTCCACGCCTCACAATCGGTCGTTGAACGTGTTAATGGATCTGCAACGACTGTAACGAACATGACAAAACTAGCATAATGCGACTGCGATCCCTTTGCGTTATTGGCGCTTGCTGGAGGCTGCCAAAGGCCACGAGTACTGAGAATGCGACAAGAACGAAGCGCAATCTTCAGCACTTTCCGGTGAGTAGCAAGTATAACAGATATTTTGCCGTGCGAAACACCAGATCGTTATACTGCTAATAGCGTTCTCACCCTTGAGTGAAAATTTTCAGTACATGCAGCTTAATGATGCTAACTTTCCTCGATTTCAGCCAGATGCAGACATGGATGATGCCAATCTCGATGTGAAACAACGCAAATACGACAAGGCTTTGGGCAGCATAAATCCGGATGGAGACATTGTATACGCATCGTTTTTCGCGCCCAAACCAAGAGATATTCTCCAGGGTGTGCTTGGATCCTTAAGAAACGTTGTGCTTGGAAGTTTCATGTGCCTGGCAGTCTTTGGTGCCTCCATTTATTTGGCTTTTATCGGCAAAGGGTTCTTTTGGGGACTCATTTCAATACTTGTCGGATCCGTCATTTCCGTTGGCGTTGCGGCTTATACAGTGCTCCAAATATTATATCAACTGTTGGTTGGCTTGTACAAGACGCCAAGTTCAGTAAAGGCTTGGCGGAACGGCGAAGTCTGGCATCCCGAGCAACGAGTGTGGACAAATTACACGCTTGCGGAGGAAAAGCAAGAACTGAAGCAACGCGAAAAGCCTTATTTGTACGTGCCAATCAACCAGACGTATTACGCCATGTTGGGCGTACCATTTGGCGCAACCGCTTTAGAAGTTGGAAAGGCGTACGACATTTTGGCAAAGAAACTAAAAGACGACAATATTGATGACGTAACAGCTCACTCTAAACTTGTCAACTTTTACCAAGCGTACCGGACTTTATCAAACAGCACGTTACGGGACGAGTATGACAGGATTGGTGTGACCTCGGACGATCATGATATATTCCCATTCAACACCCAGGCTTTCGTCGACACTCTGCTGGACTGTGAAAAGGCTGCGTCAACGTTCGGAGAGTTGCGGGTGATTACTTTTGTCGATAGGATCAAGGATATGATTGTTCTTGTCAGTATACACGAAGGGGAAAATGTTCCCGACGTTATGGAGCTGAACCCTCACGTTAAAAGCGGAATCGAAAGTATGCTTGCCGACATTATAGTGACGGGCTGGGGAGACTACCAGCGTAATCGTCAGATCAGAATTGCCGAGACATTTCTGGAACTTATAGATGGATATGTGAATGAGCTAGTTTCGAGAGAGGACTTTGAAGTTGCGTGTCGCGCATTTGCTGAAGCAATCGGTGATTCATTGTTCGGCCACAAGTTTCTCTCGTTGATAGGAGACGCGCTTGTCAATGAGGCTGATGAATACAGGAGACCGTTCTCGTTTTTCAGTTGGTCAAGTTTTTACTATTGCGCGTGGAACATTATGATCTCATCGTTCCAAGTCTTGACCACGCATCAGTCTATTATTAATCGTATCAAAGCCAACGCCAATGCCAATGAAAACGAGATCAAGGTCAGCAAGAAAACGCTGACGGATAAGTTGCAGTCTATTCTCCCTTTGTATATTGATGGAATGTGGTCCGTCATGGCATACGACATTGCCGAAACGATGAATCGGGTTTGCTGGAGGCTGCTATCCGACACTTCAGTTACCTCAACGACGCGACGGCGCCGCGCGAAAGCGCTCCTCCTATTAGGACGCGCAATGCGAGAAGTACAAGATGCGACATGTGCTGTACTAAAAGACCGCATTGCGCCAGCTATCAAGGCTGCCACGAGTGCTGGCAGCAACCTGCAGAACGAAGCGATGAATGGATCCGACTTGACAGACTACCAGCATACACAAACAGCTTAAAAGTTTAGTGTGACATGTCAAGCTTTAATGTTAGCATAGCGTACATACATTGCATCTGCGTCGTATAAGCATCTTTGTACAATGTTTCAATTCGTACAACTGTCATGATCAAAAACCATATGCAAGCTCCAGACTCTGGTAAATTTGTTCAAAGTCGGCGTTGCTTCCAATCGGAACAGCCGCCGCAACGCTTGCCATAAACTTCTGCAAACGACTCTCGGCAACGCCGTCCATGCGCGCCGCATATACAACACTGGCCAATCCAACCAAGGACTCCCTGCAGCCAATCATGGTGCCAGCCGTCATGGCCAGCTCGGTCAATGTCAATGCCGTGTTTTGCAGTCGCGTCGACTGCAGTTCTTTTGGAAATACTTGGAGCAGCAACTTGACATGTGAAGCACTCGTCGGCGGATTCACGCGGTAGTCGAGTCCCTTGAGCAAGTCAAGCTCCGTCAAGCTAACATCCGTTTCCGAATAAAATCCGCGCGACATGTTGACCAGCGACTCGATTCCAATCTTGCGCGGGTACGGCTCGTTGAGTTTAATCACTAGATAGAGACACGTCATGCTGAATAGCTGAAAGTCGTCGCGGGTAATGGGAGCCGCCTGCGGCTTGCGTAGTTCGAGAGACACGTAGCGATCCAGCAGGTTCATGGACATTTGCACCAACTCGCGATCCATGTTGAACGAGTCAACCACGACGGTGGCCCAGTCAATCATTTGATGTCGCCAAAAGCGAAAAGAGTTTGTATTGGCAGTGCTGCTATGAGGTTGTTGTTGTTGTTGTGACGTAGCTGCTGTCCGAGATTGTGACTGCTGAATGCGGCCAATCTCTTGAACGTCCTGCAGCGATGTGCTCGATAAAGAGTTCTTCATCAACGTTTCGTGGCTGCTGGATGAACTTGAATCGTCAGTCAAAACTGTCGAAGCGACTGCTGCAGCTGGAGAAGAAGATACGGTTGGCTGTCTGCTCGTGTAGTCGTACTTGACAATGTAATGCCGATCCTCGCAGTCGACCAATGCTGCAAGGCTGTCCAGCACGCTATCAATGGTTGCTTGTTCGTTATCCATGATGAGAAATGTGAGTGATGAGATGAGATCTTTGCAGTACTGTAGCAGCAGGAAAAAGCCTCTTGCACCGATTTTATGATCCGACGAGAAAGAGTTGCACTTGAACCAAAGGCCAATAAAAATCGGATGTGGTGGATGCAACGTGTGGTTTCAGACGCATCCGAAACTTCCACGTCGACTCATTTTGAAGTTGGGATTGCAACGTAGTGTCAAAGAAAGTGTACGCAGCTGTTGCGTAGACAATGTGGCGTGACATACGTCGCTGGTCAGCGACGCGATCTGGAGCGTCCGGTAAAACGTCTTTTCGCCGAAAAATGTCGTACTGGTACTCATTTTTCCGTTGAGAAGCTTTAAAGCCGTTGAATGCTTGGCCGGCGCGGCGAGCCGGCCTGTCCAGCTGTTTCGTAAGCGGTGAAATCGCATAGTCAGAAGAATTCTTTCTATCTATGACTCAGTAAGAAGAATTCTTTCTATCAATGACATAGAAAGAAGAATTCTTTCTATCTATTACTTCGACAGAAATGTCATTAAAACACTCTACTATACAAAATAAAGTACTAAGTTGAAGTCGGTAAGTATCATTGGTCACTAAAAGTCATTTTAATGCACCGCCATCCTTGACGTGGAACTTGTCGCCGTCGATGCTCATGGCTTACCGCTCGTTGCGACGCCAACCGTAGTCAGCATTGAACCTGCGCGTTCGTAAAACCTGCTGGATCTTGTCACTAAAGACCTTTAAAGAATACTCCTGGTACTCGTCCCGCGAGGCATAAAGCTCTTGTGGCGTGGCATTCCCTTCAAGGTACTCGTCAATGTCAGCGTCAAGGAACAAGGATGCTGCAGAACCTTCCCATCGAGGCTCCCCTCGTTCGTTATGCGTTGGTTTTGGATACAAGAGACGATCATGATTATACGCTTCAGTATCAGAGACAGCTCGTTCTTTTCGATCTAAAAGGATCTTTCGCAAGCTTCGCAAACGTCCGGCAAACTTGCTGTAGTCCGTTGCCTGGTACTCGGGACGAAGATTGTATACATCCTTTGGCTTCATGTAATTAGATTCAAGTGGTACTCGTCCGCTTTCCAAGTCCTCCTGTAGAAGCTTCTTTGCTTGGCTGCATTCCCAGCGGCCGAAGGCCGCTGCCCCTTCATGCGCCGCCATGGTGAAATACGGAATGCGCGCAAATGTAATGGACGGCCGACACGTCGAGGAACCCGTCGGAGTCGCCATTGGAGCTACTTTAGCTTCCGGTTGAAACTCTACGTAGATCTCTACGTAAAACAGCTGCGTCACGCGTGTCAATGGTGTCAGAATTTAAACTGCGCCTCATTGAGCGATATGCTCGCCGCTCCGCGCACAATCGAGCATGGAGCGTCGCCAAGTTGTAGATCCTCCATCTGACTCTTCTTCTTCTTCTTCCTCCTCCTCCTCCTCCGGCGACGAGTCCGGCAGCGAAGACGAAGACAGCTCTTCCTATCGCTCACCAAGACGCATTGTATCTCCTTCTCGTTCGAGAGCGGACGGCTTGAAACTTGCAACTCAGCGCAAACTTGTACGTGCGCTCATAGCAAGCGGCGGGCTCCATAACGCTTCTCTTGCTAGTATTTGCAGACGCGATACTCAAGCTTTTGGTAAAACAAACACTGCTCTTCGCAAGGCGGTCCAAAACAAAGTTCAATTTTGGAAGAACCTTGGTCCGGCAGAATATAGCAGGTTGCACACGAAAAACAGCAACCAGAGCGATACCTTTACTTGTCATAGTGCATGGTGCCTTGTATGCAGCATATAGTACACTAGCAGACGGAAAAGTAGCAGCGTGTTTAGAGGTGATATAGCCGGTTATCCTTGGTTCGATTCCGAGGTGCGCTACTTTTAACGGCATAGTGATACTACTTTCTGTTGCATACCTGCTATGGTAGCGTCCCTATCGAGAGATCTGGACTGAGGCTGCTGGTTCGAGTTGCGATCGAATCAAGCGAAGAAAAAGCAAAAATTCACTGGTTGCACGGGTTTGTCACGAACGAACGATGGGGAGTCGCGGACCCTGGGGAGTGCACAAAGATGCGCCGAGCCCGAAACGCCGCAGGAAAAACTGAAAAGTGACATTCCCCCGCGAGACGAAAATGCCAGCTGAAACGGAAGACGAGTTAGCACTATGACGCGCAAAGCTAGGGGAGTAGCAGGTTGCACACGAAAAACAGCAACCAGAGCGATACCTTTACTTGTCATAGTGCATGGTGCCTTGTATGCAGCATATAGTACACTAGCAGACGGAAAAGTAGCAGCGTGTTTAGAGGTGATATAGCCGGTTATCCTTGGTTCGATTCCGAGGTGCGCTACTTTTAACGGCATAGTGATACTACTTTCTGTTGCATACCTGCTAAATACGAGCAAGTCGTTCACGCTTTACTTGGAACCAGCTCGACACCGGTACAACAGCCAGCAGCATCCTCTCAAAAAAGTCGCCGTCCATCAACTCAAATTGAGCAGCTTACAATGGATCCTTCTTCTTCTCTTTCGCTTGTTCGGCCTTGTAAGTTTTTCTCGAGTCGCATCGGTGTGCACACATTGGTGCGCGCTGCGCTTCCTTTCTGTTGCCCTTCAATTGATCACAATCGCCTCGTCATCTTGCTCTCTACTAACGCGCTGTATCTTTTCATTAGTGGTCATTCAAGTCGACGTTACCAATCCATGGAATAATGGCGAATTCAACGTTTGGACCGTTCGGGATTACGAGCTTGCAAACAACCGGGGTTTTATTGACGGGTACGAGATTGAGTTTGCCAACGCCAACCTTCGCGACTTTGCCAAAGGCAACTATGAAGCGCGCCTTATCAGCAAGAACACGGTAGAGATGCGCCTTCCAATCCTTCCTCTTTTGTTTTTGCAAGACGACGCTTACTTGGGCAGCGCCATCAATCCGTCCTCCAAACCACGCCTCGATCTTCGAGCCGCCTTTCTTGCCAAGCAGGTACAACAAATGCATCGTTTTGTACATTTGCGCTTCCCTGATGACATTACCAACAAGTTCTTTCTTCCTGGTGGACGGACCGACGAGACGCTCCTTGACATTGAATCATTCCCCCACACTGGCAGCATCGAGTTGCCTGAGGCGACTATCCGGAGCCTCATGCTTCGTCAACAACCACTTGTTGCTCATTTATGGCGCGAGACGCGGCTTGTTTGGCGAGTTGCCCTTAATGTTGAGCCGCGCGTTTCAGTCATGCCTTCTATTCGAGCTGATGGTTCGTCTCAATTGGAATCATTGTTTACCGGCCTTGGAATTTAGTAGTGTACAATGATACTAACCGTTGAGTTTCTTGTCTTCTACATTGTCACTTTAGGTATGCACGCTTTCTTTTCTAGCGTATATGGTCCAAGTGCTGCCTCGCAAATGCAAGCAGTTGTTCCGTTTGTTGCTGCGCCCGTCGCTCCTGCTCCTGTCGCCTCGTCCTCTGCCATTGCGGCTGCTCCTGTCGCCTCCTCTGCCATTGCTGCTCCTACGCTCGGATCATTGCAGCTTGCGGAACTGCTGGCTGATACTGATGCGCTTATGGTTGATCTTAATCGTCGAAAGCGATTGGCCGCAGAAGTCGGAGAGCGGCAGAATGAGGACGAGGACGAGGAGGAGGAACACGTGTCGTTCGAGTCACCGCGAAAGCGCCAAGCAAAGGAGAATGAGCTTGTCTTGCAGCACCAACCTGATCAAGTATGGGGGGCATTGCCAGTTGAAGATATTGATGTTGCGGAAGAGGAGGAGGAGAAGGAGGACGACCCGTACGACCCGTTTGACTACGGCGTAGATGGCGACCCTGATATGTAGACGGGACCACGAATGATCATGAGATGTAGCTGGTACTTTGCTACATAATTATCTTGTAATTATCAAGCCATTGCATTAATTATAGTAATTAGATTGGAATAGATACATGCGTCTTTGCAGGAGGCAAAAGAGCTGCAGCAGAAAAGCGGTGCGCAGCAACGGCAGCAGGTCCCAGCGTTACACGTCAAACAATGCGGAACCATTTTCAAGCTGGTACTGGCAAATCACACAAACAGCTTCAAAGGCAACCTTGTGCTTGTCAATGCCATGGCGGAAGACTTGTTTGATGCAGTGGAAGGCTTTAATTCGAGCATTAAACGTCTCGTGGCGAGCGCGAGCGCGGCTTTTAAACTTGCGAACGGGAGCTGGATCACTGGAATTTGGCGTGCTAATTATGTTCTTCTCTCCACGATAACCATTATCACCGATAACTCTCTTGCCTTGCGGAATCATATCTTTGAGTCCCTGCTCGCGAAAGATTTTAATGTCGGGTTGGCCGGCTGGAAACGGTCCGTTCATCCATACAAGCTGGTTGGTGAATACCGAAATGCCAAGCTCGTAATCTAGTGCTGGGCCATTGCTTTTATGCGAATAAAAGGCAGGATTCTTGGAGCGAGTGGCATGCTTTGGCTCGTTGATTGAGCAATGGATACCATCCACCGTCATGATGAAGATGGGAGACGCATCGTTCGTCATTTCTGGCCAAAGAATCTAAACAAAGGATGAGTAGCGGCACAAAACGTGGACAAACACGATACCGAATGGTTTACCTTTGATTCTTTGAGCGCTTGGATCCGCTTGGCAAAATAAAAGCACCATTTGCGTGCCGTCTTCTCGCTCATTTGGAACGTGACGGCGAGCTGCTCTTCCGTAGGATAGCGCTTGAGCCAGTAAATCGTCATCAGAAAATAATCAATAAAGGCTTTTGTAGGATCAATGCGTGCTTCTTGAATGTTTGTTGTTTGTAAGTCTCTCCAGACTTTGGCGAGTACCTTTGGTTTCGAGCCGAAGTGCGCTTTGAAGCGACTAATTTTTGTCTTCTTGGTCAAGCGTTCCTGCTGCGCTACACTCACATTAAACACTGCAAGCCCTTTTGCAAGTAGCTCGTTGCGGCCAAGATGTGCAGCCATGGTTTGCAACGAGTGGTATTGGCTCTGGCTAGCCTGCTGCTTGTCGAAAGTCCCATGGTCAACGTCGTCGAACACTCAAGTTCTGCTACAGTCATACAGTCATACCATTATATCAACTGACACAAAACAGCTGTATTCACGACCAATCATAACCCATATTTTTGACAAAGAAGCATTCGCTAATGTCAAAAGTTCTCTTTCAGCATTTTACTTAGTAAGAAAAATTCTGATTGACATTTACTTAGTCAGAAGAATTCTGTCAGAAAACAGCTTAGTCAGAAATTTTCTTTCTATCCAATCAGCGATCAATTTGCGCGCAAGCATAGCCAAGCTCGGCGCGCGCGCACATAATCGTTTGAAATCCTTATCCACGACTGAAAACGGTCACGGTGCGACATTTTTGGCGAAGAAGACGTTTTACCGGACGCTCCTGTACTGACGACGACACAGTGACCAGTGAAGGACGTGTCACTCTTTTGCGCACGATTGATCTGACATCAAGCATGCTGGAAACCCGCTCGGACACGGTAATTGTCGTTGCTCTGGTCCGGCGCGCGCGCCGATCGCCGCGCCAATGCCGCTCAAGCGGAGCCGCTGCTGCTTCCAAGATCATAATTTTCTTGTTGTTGCTGCTGCAGCTTGTTAAAACGTTCAGCAGCAACACCATGACTGCATCAGCAGCTGGTAGTAAAAATGTCGTTCGTCCGCCGTATAGTCGTGCGGAAGAAGCAAACAGCAAAGTCAAGGTGGAGCTGCGAGAAACGGATGTCTTGTTGGTGAGTTGCGGCTGCCATCGCGACGAACATGTCACGCTTGACTGTTTCATTTTGCTTGTTTGATTACGACATACCAATGCTAACTTTGTGTGTCGTTGATATTTGTCAATTTCCAGGGTCGAGGAAGTGTCATGGCCAAATTTCCTGGCAATGGTACGTTGATTTGATTCATGACGGATGAGAAAGTGAATACCATCGTCAAACGCAATTTGTTCCTCAAACATTGTCATTTGCATTAACCCTTTTTTTACAGTCACATTCCGCTGTCTTCTATGGGGCTTTCGCAAAGAGTACCAGAATGCCGCCATGAAGGACAAGTCAATCATTGTCGACAAGGTGATTCGACTCGTTGGCAGGCAAACTCCTCCAGGACGCTTTCTAGAATGCTCCAACGCGAAAGGCAGCGACGTGAATGAACCCCATATCATGAATAGCAAAGCTTCGAACTGGAGCTACCACATTGCTCATCCGCGCCGCGTCTACGACAAGGTGAGCGCGACGCTGCGCGCCAAGCTCATGGATCCCTTTCGCGACTTGGATGAAACGGAAAAGATAAAAATTCACCGCTTTGTAGATAGCTTTAACAGATCTTTTGCCAAGAGTTTGGGCAACAAGAAATGTATTTCCGAAACGAATAAAAAGAGTCGCCCATCTAAAAAATCCAAGGGTATCTCGGTCCTTGGTTTGACTTTCCGACCGAGACGCAAGGAATCCATTGATGATACGGCATCCGAGTCATCCTCGTCGTGTGGCGACGAAAGGGTTGCGGCAGCGCCTGGATTGACATTTAACAAGAGAGTATCTGGATCGAAGAAGGAGTCTAGTTTGAATATTGTTGCGCCCGCGCCTCCAGCGGAACTGGTGTTGCAGGCGGTGGATGTAGTTTGTCACGGAGACGCCATTGATGACTATGTCAGCGTCTGCGACACGTTTCCAGGCAATGTAGCTTTTACCAACTTTGTCGCAGGCTACGCAAAGGAGTACTGGGAAATGACCAATGTCGTCAAGTCCAGTCGCGAACAAAAGATGCTCTTCTTTGACCGCATTACCAAGGACTATGCCGCCAAGGAACCAACGTCGCGCTTTGTCGTTTTGGTTCGCAATACCAAGTTGGAGGAGCGACGCTGCAACTATGCGAGTCTTGACTTTATTCACACCAAGATTTACAGCAAGCTCTGCCTTGCGCGTGCGACGCAAGCCATTTGCGCCAAGGGCGCTCGAAGCGATGTCCGTCAGCCACGACTGACACTAGCGGAGCGTACCAACAACAATGGCGAGGTACCGCAGCTTGTGTGCAACAAGCGACAGCTGGAATCAAAGAATAATCAAATGGAGGATGCCTCTGCTTCATTGGGCGCGCAGCCGGCGTTCAAGAGGCCGAGGCTTGGTGTATCGCATGCAGCAAACGTTAAACAATCTGCTGCTACAACTACGAGTGAGGAGACGCAACCGGCTCGCATCAATCTCCTTGCGATTGATGATGGTTTTCTTCCAGAGGCGACAACCTTTTTTGAATGGCAAGCATTCATGGCCAATGCGCAAGAATATCTTGCTGCTGCTTGCGCCAAACAAAATTGAGTTAAAAATACAAAACAATTACCAGAAATCAAGCCGAAACCTTAATTTGGCATTTATATATTAAAACAAAATTTAACGTCATCGTTCAACTAATAACGACGTGTCGCATTTAACAATAGAAAAAGCCTGCTTGACCAACTTCCAGCCACAACTCAGAATTACGTCACTTACGAGGCACCAAGCTGCGGGATCCATAAATAAGTGTCTACCGTGTCACCTCCTTTTGGCTTAATTCGCGCCAAGTCAATGTTGGAAACCAATAGGTCGCCTGCCATTGTCAGAGCAATGCCCACACCCAGCGTCTTCGACGAACGATGAGGTGTCTGGCTCGTTGCCGCCGACATGTCCTTTCGAACTAGAACCTGGCTACACATGTAGCGAAAAGCAATATCTGTTGCCGTAGAGAACTTCCCATTGCCGGACAAAATAATCAAGACTTGCTGACAATGAGGAGCAATGTCATATGTTTCTGACTCCATGCCAAACACCACATGAATGCCCGATGTAACTTCATACGTTAGTTTTATCGAAAGATAAGAGTCAACAGAGCCATTGATAGCGACGAAATAAAGACAGCCTTCACCGTGGATGCAGCACAAAAGTGCGCCTCCAGCAACAGGGTACAGTAGTTTGTGATTGCGGCGTAGAAGATCCTTGTGTAAAGCGATCAGCACGGCCTCAAGGGAGAGTTGCTGGCAGGTGGAAGCAACGATTTCAACTGCAGACGCGCTGTAAGCTGACAATCGAAAAGTAAAAGCGTCAAACTTTGCGCCAATGCAGGAGAAGGGCACACAGATGTATTCATATATGGCTGGATCAAGAAATACTTCGGCACAAATCGTCCGCTTGACTCCAGCTAGAATCACAGTTTCGCAAGCCCAATCAATTTCCTCATGTTTGCGCTTCAAAATCATAAATGAGCAATCACAGTAGTAGTACTTCCAGCTAGTATTCGCCCGCTTCTTGGGCTGGACGAGGGAGATGAAAGCCCACGTGCGATCGGCTGCTGTGAGTTTGTATATTGTCTGCGAGGAATTGATCGGATCGTTTGATTGCTGAAATAATCCATCGGCCGAAGAGAACACCCATCCTTGACAAGTTTTTGCTACATCCATATGATGGAATCGTTGTATCATGTCCCCAAAGGCCATGAAGAACGTTCCGTCACCTTTGGCGTAAGTTGTGCTGCCGAGTCGAGTTCGCAGTGCCTTGGTCCATCTTTCGCTGTCGGCGCTCCATTCACCCTTCCATTCGCGCTTGCCCCAAGGGTTTCGGATGCGCACCAGTCGAATTGTCTGTCGACGCTGTGATGATCCGGACTCAACGATCTGTACTTGGTCGCTGGCAGCAGAGCTCGAGCCAAAAAAGTTTGTCATCTTTGCCTGTTCGCCAACCATTAAATCTGCAATCTCAATGACATCCAAAATACTATACGCATGTCCACCGACCAGCCCATCGCCTCCTCGCGACGTTGCCACGCCCATGATGAACCCTGCTTGTGCAAACGATAACAGTCGGGCCCACAATTCATCGTTATTAATCAGTGCACCTTCGTCCAGCAAGATAGTTTCCGTCGGTGCCCCCGTCAAGTCCGTCAAGCCTTCCTCGATGAATCCACCTGACAAATTTGCATAAGAGCCATGTGCCTTGGCGTATGCCTTTTCAATCAGCGCCGGCCACAGCTGCTTGTCCGGCGTTGCACAGAACGCTGTCCGATAATTAATCAGAGAGGAACTACTAGTGCCGCCACCACCACTGGTGCTCGATGCAGCCAGAGTCTGTTGACGAAGTTGCTGTACAGGCGAACCTTTTTGCTTCTTGGGTGATTGTTGACTCGCTGACTGCTTGCCGCCCCTTTTGCCATGTTGCAGCAAGTCCCTTTCCACAACTGGCAGATACGAGTCAACAATGACAGGCGTCCACTTTCCATCCAAACACAGATTAACCTGATACACGCCCTTGTCATTCAACTCCACATGCGGTAACACTCGATCAATCAAGTACGGTTGCTCGGCAACTACCGCCAGTGCCGACAGAAACCAGCAATTGCCAATGGCACCTTGCTGAATGCTGTGACTCTTGCTGGTATGGTGTTGACACAAGACGTGCTTCGTTTCCAGTCCAAAGTGCTTCCACTGCACCTTTTGAAAGCGTCCCATGGCGTAGGCGTCATGTAGCGCTGCACCGTGCGTGCCGTGGCGGTCCCACTGGAAAAAGTCGCAGCCGAAACGTTGCGGCGGAGTGGATGGAGTAGTAATTGTAGTAGTACTTGCATTATCTGCTGTAGTTATCTTGTGTTTGGCATATGGATTCTGAATTACACTACTAGTGTTCGTTGAACTCGTCTTGCTGCTTTTTGCCGCCTCGTCGCTTTGTTTCACTGGAGGCGACCGCTCGCGCAACACTGGCGCCCGCCTTTTAAAGGTTCCCTTGTTGCCGCACGCCAAGTAGAAGCGTCCATAGTCGGGACCTTCGGACTGCACCGACATTGGCTTGGCCAAGACGTTGCAGTAACACTTGACGGTGAGTGTTGCTGCTGCGGCTGTAATATTGTCGGGCTGTCGCATGCGGCCATCAATGGATGACGATTCGGGTCGAAAGGTTGTATCAATATAGTATGAACCAGACTCACACGCTTGCTTGTAGGCTTCCTGCCATTGTCTAGACAATTCTGATTGTATCAATCGCGCCTTTTTTGCGCTTACGTCGTCTGCATTTAAATCACAGTCAGGTTTCCATTGTGAATGCTGATGCCGTCGTCTTGCACTTGACTTAAACAAGGATCGCTTTACTGAATCTCTATTGCATTCCTTCCTTTCCATGAGCAAGTGAGACACTGCCTTCTGCAAGTCATGGTCGAATCGCTGCAACGTTTCTTTCGCAAACGCTCGATCGGTGAGTTGCATCACGTCCATGAGCGAGTCAATCATGGCTGATGCTGCTTTGTTGACAGACGGTGGCGCAGCTAGTGGCTGGCGTGGCGACTCTGCATCGCCATCACTACTGCTGTCATCTAGTAGTACGATGCAATTGTTTTGATCGCGGCCGCCGTTAATGTTGTTACTAGACATGATGATGCTATACACTGCGAATGGTGTATTCGTGTTTTGTGGGTGGGTTTTGTGATTTCCGCTTGCATCGCCGAGCATGTCGCAGAAAGACTCGCATTGGTACTCAGCTCGTCACAATGTCGCACCGCGTGACGCGAAACCTTCGCGTTGCATGTTCCATGTGACGCCGATCCATGAATGACCCACGAAATCCTTCCAGAGAAAACCATCATCCATCATCCATCATACAAAATAGCAAGATTTGTACCATTATGCGTTCCAAATTCTCCACCCTCTCCTTACTCTCGCTGGCACTAACTCTATTCTACAGCTCTCGCTGCTGTCACGCCCGCCCCCTCCAGTACCAGTCGTTTGTCACCAAGCTTGGCGACGAAGACTTTGAGCATGCGACGCAAGCCTCGTCGGGTCAAACGACTGGATCGTGGCTCGTCTACTTTTACGGAACCGGCGAGCGCATTGTCATTCAAGGCAAGCAGCCGCCCAATGAATACTGGGATGAGAAACATGTCGTTGTTGGTATAGTCAATGCACTCGTTCACCACGAAACAGTGGAGCGATTCAACATGCAATCCAAAGTTCCAGGACTGATTTACATTCATCGCGGCAAGTACTACGAGTTTGACGGCGACAAGACGTGGGAGCGAGTCGTGCAAATGATCGAGGATCCAAATGCCATGTTTCCGGCGCGCAACGTTCCGCCGCCGCCCAGCGAGTTGCAGAAAATGATCAAGAAGCTCAAGGGTCCGGCCGGTTTGCCGTTTTTGGTGATTGGCTTTTTCCTAGTCTTTGTGCGCGTTCTGTATTGGGTCTTTGTCGAGCCGCATCAGGTCAAGAGAAAGAAGAATTAAAGATTACAGTAGGAGAAGACGCTAAATATGTAATGATACAAGTTAGGGTATTCCTTTATCCACAGTATCCATAAGCGATGACCATCCAAAAATATTATTATACTCACTGTCATTCCGTATAAAATCCAAAGGTATTTACAAATTAGTATGCGTACAAATTTGTGGCCCGACGAGCGTCGCCAAGGCCCAATAGATTGAGGCAGACTCGTCGCTGCGCATGGAACTAGTTCACACCGACGCATTTTCGCCTCATTGTCACCTCGGCGGCGGCGTTTGAAAGCCCGAAACCATCCATGGATGATGTCGCACTTGATCCAAGCTTAGTCGATCCTTTGAATCCAAAAACGGCATGCGCTGCAGCAAGTCCATGGCATCCGCACTCAGACCAAGGTACCACTCCGTCAGCATTTGCACCAAGTAGCCAGCCGTCATGTACTTGAAACGTTCGTCTGACATGCAGGCTCGTTCCCATGGTGGAAAGCCAGTCAGCATGAGAAAGAGAATCACGCCAGCCGCCCACATGTCAACGGCGTATCCGTCAAAGGGTTCACTGTTTTTGTAAATTTCAGGCGACATGTAAATCCACTTGCCGCAAGTGCCTTGGGGCTGAATGAGGTAGCGCGGCCGTTGTCGATGTGAACGAATAGTCAGTTTTGAAGAATCGGATGAACCAGAGTTGCCTGCCAAAACGTCATCTTGACTCGTCTCCATGCTCATGTTTTGCATTTCCGTTGTCAATTGTTTACTCGTATCGTCGTCGTAATGAGGAATGCGAAGGCACATGCCAAGATCAATGATTAAAGCGCCCGACTCGTGGACTAGAAGGTTCTCCAAACTAATGTCGCGGTGACATATCTGCCGTGGACGATAAAATATGGTGGCGCAAAGAGTAAGGTGACAGTGGTCGACGAGTCAAGGCAATGCTCATACACAGTCAAACGCAAACACTATACGACATGCCGCAATAGATAACTTACACCAGCATGTTGCAGAGTTTCGACGCCCTGCCAAAAATGTAGATTATTAGAGTCGTTAGCATTGTAGCAGAGTAACAACAGCAACAAAACATCATAATACAAACAGACTTTGCACGTAATTGGACTCACATTTAGTATTTGCGCCATCCAGTAGCGAGCCTCCTCCTCGGAAAACTTTTCGTTCAAATCCAGCCGCTCAAACAATTCGCCGCCGTTGCAGTAGGGCATGACGCTGTACAAGTGTCGATCATCGGACAGCAAGTCGAGCGGCATCATAATGTTTGTCTGCAAAACAGCCTTAAACGAGTCGTAGACAGCTGTCGAAGCATTGCTGACATTGTTGTTGCTTTGGTGGTGGTTTTGACTGTGTATATCGCCATCGCCATATGGAGCAACACTGTTAATATTGTTATTGTTGCTGCTGCTTCCTATACTCTTATTGCCACTACTACTCATTGTTTGACCATGTTCATCGCCATGATGTTCATTCACAATCATCATATCCATCAAGTACTGCATGGCTGCCACTTCCGTAATGGGGTCTTCGGCCAGTCGATCCCTTTCACGCCGAATGTGCTGCCAGCTGAGTTCCTTGACAGCCACTTGCTGCGTCGTGACCATCCAGTCGGCCTGCAGTGTTGCGTGTGAATCGTCGCCCTGGGGTGTGTGCTGCTGCTTCATGGGTATTAGTACCAGTGCAAAGACGACCCTTCCGTAAATGGCGTCGCGAATGGTACGCTGCAGCCAATAGGCTCGTTGTGGAGCTTGGTGCCCATGTATATCGTCTTCGGAATCATGATGGTTGTTGTCATCATCGTCATCCGTCATCATGCTACTTTCGCTCGTTTCTAAACTGCTGCTGCTACTGCTCATGGCGTCGTCATGACACACACGTTGGTCCTCTTGATCGGAGAGACTCACCAAGTGTGTTTGCGATGACGAGGCAGCGACTGCTCCAATCGCATGATTGTTTCGTCGTCCGTTTCCGTTTTGCGCCGCAGTGTCACTGCCATGAAAGGGACGACTACTTCCACCCGTCGCCACAAGCACGTTTTGCACCGTCGCCACTTGTTGTCGCGCCGGGTGATAGACGCGCGTCGTGATGCGAGCGCACGTGATTGGATGGGCGGGCGGAAATTCCAGGGGGGCTGCCGCCGCGACTGGCGTGTAACAGATTGGTGTGTTGCTGCTTTTGTTGCGATTGTCACTGCTGCTCATCTCCGCTCCATCAGCGTTGCCTCCTCGCAAGCCAGGATAGTCTGAATTGTATTGAAATTGCATATTCAAACGTTCAATTAATGTCTTGATTGATATAATGTTCTCCTGCAATGGCAGCCGATGTGAGAGGCTTGACTGTGAGCACTGTAACACAACTCTTTGTCGACTGTATTGCTAGGCTGCTGCTCACTCTCGCAGATGCCTCCCTTCGCTTGAAACGTCGCGCCAATTATAGCCTTCGAGTAGTATTCCAAGACTCCAATCACACAGTTATAAAATATCAATCGAGCCTAGCAGTAGATTGCCATGTAATCCAGCTGAATGATGTTGTAGCGTTGATGGATCGAACGAACGATCAGACGACGCCGCAAATCGACTCGTTGCCTTGGCTCCACTGCGAAGATTAACAAGAGTCCTTTTGCAAATTCTTTTCTCTTGACTGCAACTGAGCAGGAAAGAACAAGCAGCTAGCAAGCGTAGACTCCAAGTGTGTATTGCGCTTGGATGGATGCCGAAGATTGATACTGCTGCGAGCGAACGGATGGGTGCGTTTCGCGGGCGCGCGCGGTAGTACCGGTCCGATACAAAGTGATAGCCAGTGAGACACTAGTGGTGTGGTTGCCAGTGAGACAACATGCGTGACTCGCTGCCTTCGACCACGTTGCGGCTCGTTCCGCGACGACGACGACGACGACGACGGAGCGATGCTGCTGCTTGTTCCACCATGGCGCAAAAACATTAAGTCACCTCTTGGTTGCACCCATTGTTAACATCAAAACGGTTTCAGTACTTTAATCAGCAATCGGCATATCATTGACATTAAGCAAGCGGCTGGACTCCATCGCACGCACGCAGCTCTTGCTCATCAAACATTGAATAGTATATACTCATCGGACAATATAAAGAGCAAGCACGCGACAAAGTAATGATGAAACCTATATTAACTGCAGCTGCTTCTACGACATGTCTGCTCGTCTTGATTGTGAATTATCCATTCGCAGCATGTGCATTCACAGTGACTGTTCCTAGTACTTCAGCATCATCATCATTATCCAGTCGTCTCTACAGTTCCTCCAATCAGCAGCAGCCATCGTCGTCGTTGGATGAAGAAACTTTGCGCAACGAAATTGCCTTTCGCAACGAACAGGTTGACAATGAGGAGAAGTATGCCGTGGCGGACGGAGAAGGATTGTACCAGGCAGTCTACGATGCGCAGCAGCAGGCTGCTGGAGTAGTCATGGAAGGAGGAAACAATGATGAAACAACAATAACTGCAGCGAATGACAGTCAAGACAAGCAAGCGGCAGCAAGCGCATTCAACCAGCCGACGGAAGATGCATCATCAACATTATCAATTCCATCTGCCGCCAGCGCATCGCTCCACGCAAAAATGAAGCGTCTCGTCAAGCCGCGCGCCTATCCACTCTTTCTGGCGGAAAAGGCAGCCGAGTTTGCCGAAGCAGTTTTGCACGATGTGCTGCATGGCAGTAAAAGTATGCAGCAGCAGCAGGCATTGAAGGAGCGCATTGTCATTCTTGGATCTGGATGGGGAGCCGCGTCCTTTCTCAAGGCGATTGACACAAGTTTGTATGATGTCACTGTCATTTCGCCTCGCGTAAGTAAACATGCATGAGACTTGACGACAATGACGACATGTTTTTACTGCAAAATGTATATAAATCAAGCGTTTGAATCAAGCACATGTTCATTGACACTCATTCGTTTGTTTCCCTTGCTGCTTGCATCACAGAACCACTTTGTCTTTACTCCAATGCTTGCCGGCGCCTCGGTCGGAACGGTGGAATACAGAAGCATTTGCGAGCCCATTCGCGAAATAAACCCGCAGGCATCCTACTTGGAGGCGACAGCTACTGGCATTAACGCAGACGCACAAACCATTACCTGTCAAGCTGTGGTTTGTGAAGGCAACTCGTGCGACATTAACGAGTTTGACGTGCAGTATGATCGACTCGTCGTCACCATTGGCGCGCAAACCAACACCTTTGGCATTCCCGGAGTGCGTGAGCACTGCAACTTTCTCAAGTCCGTCGAGGACGCCCGGCGCATTCGCACGGCCATTGTCAATTGCTTTGAGCGAGCCAATCTGCCTGGCTTGACGGACGACCAGCGAGTGCGCGACTTGACGTTTTGCGTGATTGGTGCGGGACCGACAGGCATTGAGTTTGCCGCCGAGTTGCGCGACTTTATTGAACAGGATGGTCCAAAGTACTATCCCGAGCTATTGAAATATGTACGCATCAAGGTGATTGAAGCAACGGCAACCATACTGGCTCCGTTTGAACAATCGCTCCAGCAGGAAGCCATTCGTCAGTTGCAGCGACCAGTCAACATTCGCGACCCCGAGATTCGCATGTTGCTGCCCGAGCAGTTTCAATTGACGGAACTCTTACTGGAAGCGTCTGTTAAGGAGGTTACTTCCAACATTATATATTTGAAGGACGGCACGAGCATTCCTTATGGCATTGCCGTTTGGGCGGCTGGCAATGGACCTGTGGCACTCACGCTCCAAGTCATTGACGCTCTAGGCGAGGACCAAGCGTTGGAGCAAGCGACGGCCCGCGGCCGCCTAGCTATTGACCCGTGGATGCGCGTTATTGGTGGCAACGGCAAAGTACTCGCGTTTGGGGACTGCAGCTGCAACACGGCATCGCAACTACCAGCAACCGCCCAAGTGGCCTCGCAGCAGGGTGAGTACTTGGCGCATGTATTGAACAAGAAGTACGACCTGAGTCCAGCGCTCGTGGATGGTCTCTTTCCTCCACCCGTCAAGGACGCGGCGCGCACGTCCATTACATTTTCCGATCGCATTGCCAATTTTGCCTTGAACAATAGTGGCGAGTTTGCCAAGCCGTTTCAGTTTCTCAACTTGGGTATCCTGGCATACACGGGAGGCGGAAGTGCATTGGCGCAAGTAACTCCTGCTCCAAACGCAGCTCCACTGACTGGTACGGGTGCCGTTGGTAACGCCGTGTGGAAGGGAGTCTATTTGAGCAAGCAAGTGAGCTGGCGCAACCGGTTGCTGGTGATGAACGACTGGACAAAGCGACAACTATTTGGTCGGGATATTACGAGACTGTAGTAGACCTGACATATAATGCTTACTGTAATTAGAACAATTTACTAGCATTTGAGCTTGTCATGCTTTCGAGCTAGTGCTATTGCTCGTTCATGATATCGTACCATGCAGTTAATTCTTGCGCCGGATGGCTAGCTCGCATGTCCGCGGCGTTCAGTCTTGCATGTGAAGCATGTCCGGATATATCCTACCACAATTATAGAATCATTGATCCAAAATTCATTAAAATGTTGTCTGCAGATGCTAGTATTTCGCAATAGGCTCGCAGCATGGCTTGCAACCGACCTTGAATGATGGTGATTGGCTTGTTTCTAGTCTTTGTGCGCGTTCTACATGGGGTCCTTGTTGAGCCGCATCGTCAAGAGAAAAAATTAAGATTTAGAAGAAAAAGCTAAATATGTAATGATTCAAGTTAAGGTAAACCGTACACGAAGCATG
Organism: Mayamaea pseudoterrestris; assembly: GCA_027923505.1. Classification (NCBI taxonomy): domain Eukaryota; phylum Bacillariophyta; class Bacillariophyceae; order Sellaphorales; family Sellaphoraceae; genus Mayamaea; species Mayamaea pseudoterrestris. The sequence continues at coordinate 1,917,048 of BROI01000001.1, forward strand.
GTGTGCACGGCGATTAAGGGTTGCGTGACATATGCATCTGTTTCCATATTCGACTGCTGCGACCCTTTCTTCACCCTGATTGGAATTAAGCCTGCGGCTATGGAATAAGAACGCAGCGTGGCAGGCATCCGATTTTGATAATCTGCTGCGTGACAAAAATGTAGAATGCTTCACATTTTGTCAATCTTGATTTACAAGACTTTTTTGACCTTCATTGGCACCGCCTGCGGCGGCGGCGTGGCATCCGCCGCCAGCGCCCGCTCGATGCGCGCCAGCGTCAAACCCTGCAAGCTCCAGGCGCTCAGTAGCCACATGTGCAGCAGCGTGTTAATACTTGCCAAACTCCAATCCGTGTACTGCACCAGCAACGGATACATTGGCAGCAGCGGCGCGTTCAGTATGAATCCGCAGATTCCAATGATTCGCGTCGACTTGCAAATGGAACTCGTCGGCAAGCCTGCCCACAGTATACTCATGACGTAAAAGGTGGACGGAAACTGCGTAATGCCGGCAATGAAAATGTCGCAGGCGGGTCGCTGGAAGGAGAGGCCGCCGTAGACGCATATTAGCGTGGCGCTAGTGCCGTAGGCCCACCAGAACGACGTTGGTATCCATGGCACCACGTTTTGAGCGCAGTGCTGCATTAGCTCGCTGCCAATGGGTCCCATGAACGCCGATGCAGCCGTCACGGTGCCGACGCAGATTGTCCACAGCAGGCGAAAGCTAAAGGAGTTGCGTTGCTCCAAGGTCGTGTAGCATTGATGCGCCACACCTCCCGCCATGACGCTCACCATGTAGCAAAGCAACAGCCCGCGGCTGCGCCAAGCCAGTGTGCGACTCGCTGAGTGATTGGTGGAAATCTTGTAAATGAGCAAGGCCATGCATGACGCCAACAAGTAGTCGGTGCCGTAGGTCCAGATGGTATTGTCAAAGAAATGATGCTCGTCTTGGTAGACGAAAAAGGCTGTATAGTACGTTTGCGAGGCGGCCATTGGTGCGAGAATAAAGGGAAAGTAGACGGAAAAGGCCACCATTGCGAAACCAAAGATGGAGCCGAGCAAGACATACATGGAGGTTTCCGACCAGCTACAAGTCTTTCGGACTAGTTTGGATGGATATTGTGAAAGAGTAGTATTCGTAGTCGCTGGAATTTGGATATGGCGCTTGCTGATGGCATGACGATTCATAGCAGGCCAATCGTCGTGAGCGGCGTCATGATCGGCGTTTGCTTTTTCGGATCGACACATGACGAGAGAGTTGACCGGTAGACTGTACATGTAACGTGAGGAGCTTGATGTAATTGTGTTGAAAGCTAGTAGATGGCGACGGAATTCTGAGAGCAGAGCAGTTGGGTTGTGGTTGACAAGCGACGATGCGGTTGTTGGCGTCGTCGTCGTTTTCTTGTTCCGCCATTGGCTCGTCATGGCGCAAAATGCCACGTCACTCGACGAGTATCACTGGAGTGTCATGAAAACGTGCTTGAAGGTATCTTTTGAGTCATTGTGCGACACACATGACCGATGCCAATGACAGTTTCGCGCGACTCGCCACGCTCGCGTCTTCCTTTCGATCACGCGACGATGCATCCATCACGATCACGACGACCATGGCCAAGAAGCATCCGCCTCCTCGCCCCGAGCACGACAACGAGCAGCACTCCAGCGGCGAGGGCAGCGACTTCTTTTCACCCCTGTCAATGTCATTCTTCGCCAAGCAATCCAAGAAGCAACTGAATACGATTGAGAAACGCCTGCGACCACCAGACTCCTGGATTGGCGTGCGGCTCAGTCCAATCAATTCCTTCGACAATGAGCCGCACCACGACGACGACCCAGACGAAACGCATCACTTGGCGCTACACGAAACGCTCAACGCCGCTCCCTTTGTCACGGAGCGCACCAGTCTACTCATGGGGCGGCATGCGCAGCAATATCAACACGACAGCCATGATTACTACAATAGCAATACACAATCCTATCAGCAGCAGCAGACATATCAAGCGAATGGAGCCATTCACCCAATGTGGAACAACAACTCGCGCAAACGTATACGTACACGTGTTCAGGCGGACGTATTGTGCGGCGTTCGCATACCCTGGGGATTGATCGTCTGCTCGGTTGCCGGCACTTACTGGCTCGTCATGATGTTGATGGATGTTTTGTTGCTGCATCATTCCGTTTTGAATGGATCATTGCAATGGAACAATACCAACGACTGGTCCATTCCGTGGCTGCATCCATCTCAATCAACGCTCGTTTCGTGTGGCGCGCTCGTTCCGGAGCTGGTGAAGCGTGGCAGCTACTGGCGCGTATTCACGTCGTCATTCATGTGCACGTCGCTACTGGAGTTGCTGTGGATGATGATGGCATGGCGACTGATCTTTTTGGCGGCGACGGGACTGCGCTGGTATCGCTGGTCGGGCTTGTACGCGACTGCCGTATTGACGGGCCAGCTGTGGGTCATGGCCTTTGACGACAAGACGGGAGTGGTGTGTGGATGTGCATCCTGGGGCACGGCGGCGGTGCTTTGCGCGGTGGGCGTGCGCTCGCCGCGTCGGCGATTTGTGACCTTTGTGACGGCCGCAGTAGGCTTGTACATGAGCTACATGATGCATCCGTTTGGTTCCATTTTTGGCATGGTAGGCGGCGCCTTTTGCGGTTGGGGCATGGCTAGCTCTGATGCTTCTGTCGAGACTCTTAAGGCAGGCCGACGCATTGAAGACGTGAATGCTGCAAGCTCGCTCTCGGTGTGGGCGTCTCGTGGCCTCACTGTGGCGTGGACGGTGGCTCCAGTCCTGGTCATTGCCACGAGGTAGCATGTATGCAGCATTACGAGTTGCAATTCCTAACAAGTAGCTAAGTCAAAGGCTACAGCTGTACTACAATTTAACGCATAAGAATGTTTTGTTACTCTAGTCTACATAGGCATTTAACGACTAAATCAACGGAAAATAATCATGCATCCAAATCAAGCTCTAAGATAGTTCCCAAAACGGCCTGAGAACAATAATCAAAATGCTCACATTGTCTCGACTCCTCCGGACGCGAATGGCTTGGTCACTCAAAATACGCGCCACTTCGGCAGGCTCGCCGCGATGCGCAATCAACTCTTGTCGCGCCAAGGCAATGGCGTCTTGCGATCGAAAGACATCAAATAAACCGTCGCAAGCAAGCAGCAAAAACTCGTCACTGTGCGATAGAATCATGGATGCAATTTCAGGTTCAGCGCTAACCAGTGGGGCATTCAGGTCTCTACTTTGATCTGCTCCATTATTGCCGCCGCCGTCTTCCGTTTCTTCCAGCATAGCCTTGATACCCATCTTGAACGACTTGTCGCCAAAGGCCCGTGTAATCGCTAGCTCACCCATGACTCGCTTGTGAAGAATAAAGCCGCCCGCTGCCCGCACTCGAGCAGCCTCATCTGGACGGCTTGGTTTATGATCACTCGTCAGCTCAATGCACTGCCCGCCCCCACGACACAGCACCACACGGCTGTCTCCCACATTGGCAGCAAGCAGTCGTCGTCCAAATAATAATACAGTGGCAGCAGTTGAACCGCTCTGAGGAGCATCCTTTGGTGTGATAAAATCTGCATCAGTCTTTAAATATGCAGTTTTTAATATCTTGCGCATCAAGTCTGAAGCAGCATCTTCCGTTTGCTCTTGCCGCGTTGCCATCTCAACGGCTCGTTTCAAATTATCATTCTCGGCCAACATGTGCTGTCGAATTTGGTGAGGCAAAGTCTCTACCAGGTAGTTGGAACATTCGTCTCCGCCGTGGCCGTCAAAAACAGCGGCAAAGCTCGTCATGGCTAAAATCTCCAAGTCTTCCTTCGTTTCATTCTTGTAATAGCCATGTGACGGCTCCATGGCAAGAGTTTGCAGTACAACCGTTCGATCTTCCATCGTAGGTCTTGCTCCAATAGCTTCGGAAATGCCAAAATCGAATCGATTGACCGAAAAACCGGTTCGTCCAACAATAAATTCGTCGCCAATGGATAGCGAACCGAATCCGCTTGTACCATAGGGACCAACCAGCCGCATATAAGATCCGTTCTGTAGAAACCAAGAACAGTGCCATTTAATGTGAGATGACGTTCTCAGTAAATTAATACATCAAGTTGTAACTCGCCACGAATACTCACCGTGCTTTCCAAATCTACAAGGATAAAGAATCCGCCGCCTGGACCCTTTCCAACGCCTTTGCTTTTGTTAACATACAAAATGGCTCCATGTTTCCGGCTCAACTCTCGATCCATGATACATAAATCGGCCTCATGCGCTCGCCCAAATACATATGGACACCGACTCGCGTACACATCAATGAGTTTGCCTCGCAAAGGCCCTTTCGAACTCTGAATCGTTAACTTCTGCTTTGCCTCGTCAAATTGGTCCACATTAAAAACAGAATTACCCGCCGCAAACGATGCTCCCTTGCACAAGACCCATCGATCCGCATCAAGCGACAATATTTGCGCATCTCTTCCAGCGCCATCCGAGCTCGCCTTGTTCGTCGAAAACACCTTGGCTTTGCCGACTCGAATTGCCGCATCGCCACGATCTCCTCGTAATTGCCATCCCACAGAAAAGGCCGATCGCATAGCCGTCTGCGCCGCCTCATCCCCATCCGAGTCCGTAATTCGAACCAATACACCAGCCGCAGGACCGCTCATGGAGTCATCCATGCGTCGGCAAATCGTATCAGGCGTTCCAGTCGATGGACCTGCATTTCCAATCGTCGCCACTTTGCTATAATGCGTCCAAAAGGCTGTGCAAGCTTCCGGTTTGCCTTCGTCTTCATCCTCCGACGTTGTAAATTTGAGGCAAAGGCGAAAGAGGGAGCGCGTGTAAATTTCTCGCTGCGATTGAAACTGTCGGCCGCCCTTGGTCCAAGCCTGCGGATCAGCTCGGCCTTCCGGCTTGGTATTGGAAACGCCAGTGACAAAATTAATCAAGGCATTGCCGCTTGATTGAGCAGCAGCGGCCGGGTTGGACGACCAAGATGCATCTTGTGTTGTAGCCATGGTTGTTTTTGCTGCAGCCATTCAATTTGATTGTATCAATGAGCAATTCCTGTTAGTGCTCGTTCGTCGTTACACGGTGAAACAGCAGCAGTAATAGTCACACAGGATAAGTCTAGCGGATAAGAAACGAGCGGAAGGGATCGGCTGCTGCGCGCTGCTCGTCGCGGAGTCGGCTGCGGAGCCGTAGGATTTTCACGTGAGCCGGCGTACGTGCGACACGAATCAGTCGTTGCAAAAATGACTGTTGCTGCGGAAACACGTTGCTGCAAGCAGAAATCAAAGAGCGGAGCCTGTTTACAATCAAGACTACGCTTGTAGTGCTACTTTGTTGCTGTAGTTGCTATTGTAAGCAAGACAATGGAGAAGAGTCAGACAAAACAAGTTCCTTGCTTGTCTCGGAGAGCAGCTGGGCGCCGAATTTGCCGTTGCGATCGCGCAGCGAGGGAGCGCCGGCGTGAATATCGTGCATAGTTAAAGTTAATGGGTAGCTATGATTTACTATCTCTATGCGGCCATTCTTTTCCGTCATACACCCAGTCAATTGATCTGCCATCGTTTCGAGAAAGAAAGTAGATGTATATAACAAACTATCTAGTTATTTAGTGACCCAATTTTGCTTCTTGACTGGCATTGTCATTGGCGCACGTATTTGGTTCCTGCATCCATCGAGGAAGTGCAAGGATGTGTCTTTTTGTACCCATCCGACCAGCTACCTAATGAGCAATGTAATTCTCCTTTTTCTTATACTCATTGCTGGCGGGAAAAGTCGAGTGATCAAAAGTAATTATTTGTCTGCAGATAGACAACTTAAAGTTGGAGGGGGTGTCATATTGTCATATTGCACGGAAGCGAGCTATACAAAGGTGGATAAACCACACTGTGCAGTTCGTGAAGAACGCACTTGTCAACTTGGTAGTTGTATAAAATTCTACAATTTAAGCTATGGCGCACTACTCCTATCTTAGTACGTCGCAAAAGCAGAGGGCGAGCAGCAGGCAGGCAGCAGCAATTGAAATAAACTACGCCGCGCAAAGGTATATTGCCAAATCATACTACTTTGATTCGGCGCTACCAAGCATTTCTTCCAAATCCATTGACGTTCGGGTCCACGCCGATCCTAGTCCAAGGCCAGCGCCTAAGCCTGCCACTCCTTTTCGGGCGGCCGACGACCCTCCTCCGCCTCGCATCAACACCAAGCCTGCCAAGCCTCCAATTACAAGACCAGCACTTGACTGAATAATCATCCTTTCGAAACCTCTTTGGAGAGTCGCAGACACCAATTGATCGGATCTTGGAGCTGTTCTTCTAGCGTCGGAATCGAATTCCATGTTGCTGCTGTTGTTTGCGGAAGGCGACTGCATGATTTCCTACCCCTTTTTTTCGGATGAATGTGGAAAGTAAGATTTTTTCAATCTGCAGCAGGCAATCACTTAGTTTTGACTTACTATAAGCTGCTCGTGACAAATAAACTTGTTACTTTGCGCGCAAGTCTGCGAAGAATAATCATGGTCGCGCCGACGCTCGTTGTGATGAGTTAGTCCCGCTGCGATAAACGGCAACACCGGAACGACATTACGCACGCGCGAAACGATGGCCGTCCGCAAAACAGCAGCAAGCTGCTGCATGAGGCCGACCGACTTGCATGTCAGTTGCTATAGATTTGCGTTCGTCCTTGATATAATTGAAAGCAACTGTTGCTTGGCGTCTTCAATAGGGTTTGACGTTTATAATTCAGCCTGCTAACGTTAACTAAAATGTACAAGTCACCATCAAGTCGAGGAGGAGGAGGATCATCGACTCCCTACAAACATGGCATTCCCAGCAGTGGTCCAATTGCCGAGTTTAGCCGCGTCATTGAAGAAACTCCACCCGATCAGTGGCAGCCCCGCAGTGCCGCCTTGCGCAAAATAGTCGATTCTGTTCCGGAAGGTTCTGCCTACGCCATGGGCGACTATTGGTACAATTCACCGCCCATGCTGCGCCACTTGGCGCTTCCCATTGGCGAACTGCTCAAGGATCCGCGATCCACTGTAGTCAAGCGCACTTGCGAAGGCTTGACGCGACTCTTTCTCAAGTGCCAATCGGATGGTCGATACTTGTTCAAGGACATTATGCCGGTGATACTGTCGGTGCACGCGCAAACGGTTCAAATCATTCGAACGGCAGTCCAAGACATGGTCATGGAGATTATTCCAGAAGTGCCTTGCAAAATGGTAATGCCGCTATGGATGGAGCGACTCAAGGTAGACAAGAGTCGGACCGTTCGAGAAGCGTGCGCCTTGTACTTGGGCCGGGCCTTGCAGTGCTGGACGGAAGAAAACTACTTGACGGAGGAGATTTGGATGCAGGTTGGATCAACGCTGCTTCGGACACTGCGCGATCCGTCGCCGCAAGCTCGGACGCATGCCAAGACGGCGCTGGAACGATTTGGTGCCGAGCGACCCGACTTGTTTGATCGACTTGCCAACGATGCGGATGGGCCCGCCGGCAAGGATCCCAAGATGCAGCGCTGGTTGCTGACGCTCAAGCAAGGAAAGAGTCCAGACGAAGCCGAGGAATTGTCCGTGGCAAGCAAATTTAGTTACAATAGCGAGACGAAATTTCGAGTAACTAGTGGAAGCTTTGCTCGAACGGGCAGTCCAGCCAACAGGCGCTACCTTCCAAATATTGACAAGAGTCCGCCTCCTGAAGCTGCAAGCCCGGTGCCAACGAGTATTAGATTCATGGCTGCTGCCAAATCCAAGGAGGCGGAGGATGACGCGAATGCCAAGCTGGATGACGTCTTGGGTCCTTCGACTACTGCTGCCGATAGAAAAATGGTTTCGTCAAGACCAACTGTAGACACTGGAAATGGAAATTACGCCAAGCCCTTCCAGCGTGTCATGGAAACGCCGCCGCGACCATCAACAACTGGAACTCCTCCAAGGCATCCGTCTACTCCAAACTCAACGTCGGGGCACAAGTCGCCGGCATACTTGAATACAATTGAAGACAATACCGACAATAACAGTATAACCGGTAGCGAGACGGATATAGTAGAGAGTAACAGCTTTCCATCTGATCTCAACGCGGCTTTCGACAAGGCACCCAGGGATGGTTCTATAACGGAAACACCAAAGGCAACTGCAAGCGCACAAGTTACTGCAACCATTGGCAAGCCGCCGAGAAAGCCTGTTGCAGTGGATACAGCGGTTGCCAAATTGGACGAGGAAGGACCGTTCATTGCCAGCATGCAGGAGCTCAAGAAGCATGCATCGCAACGCCGAAGTCGCAATTCCATCTTAATGGCGGAACGTTTCAAAATATCGGGTAGTTTCAGTGAGCTCGATAATGGGGATGAAGAGCCTGGAAAGCAGGGAGATCATGGAGCAGCATCAGACGTGTTTGCCGAGGAGGAGGAAGAAAAGTTGTCGCCAATCAAGCCGTTCACAACCGCTCCGGAGCACATGGTGATTGCGATTCGGTTGCTGCGAGCTCACAAGGAGCACGTTGACAATATCATGGAGACGCTCAAGATTGAAATGGACACGTTGCGAGACTTTGACAAGCTGTTGGAGCAGCCAGGGCGACCAACCGAGGAGGAAGTGTTGGATTATTTTGAAAGCGTGGGTTTGTGTTTGGATCAAAGGAATCAAGCGGGCTCGAGCTTGCAAAAGGAAATGGATCGTATCAGTCGAGGCGAGCCACCTCAAGAGTAGCACTAAATGTAATAATGATGTCTTTGTTTTCTATTTAATTTTTATTTCTTTACATAATTAAAGACTTACGTTAACTTGCTATTTACTGTGCAACACACATCCATGAATATGATTCCCATTCGCAAACGAAGAACACAGTGCAAACATCAACTAGAACCCAAACGACGATTGCTGCGCATATTGCGGCGCAGGCGGCGCACCAAAGGGTGTCTGCGGCGACGGAGGTTGCTGTCCATAGTACGACATTGCAGGATTTTGTGCCGGCTGCTGTGGAGGTTGATGCTGCTGTTGCTGCTGCGGAGGCTGCGCAAACGATGGCGCCGATCCATAACTCGCATAACTTTGGGCACTCGGCGACTGCAGTGCCTGTTGGAAATTGCCAGTCGAGTTGTACATTGGTCCTCCTCCTCCATACTGCTGCTGCTGAAGCGGCGGAGGTGGATTCATGGCGTACGCACTTGGAGCTGGCGCACCAGCAGTCGGCTGATAGGGAGTCAAGGCGCCAACGTTGCCCGTCGCATCTGGCTGACCGGTAAAGGAGCCATTTGGCGCCTGTCCAAACGCTTGTGTCGGTGGTTGCTGACCAAACGCCTGCTGCTGTCCGTAGGCATCGTAGCTCGCTGGAGGCGCCTGCTGCTGCTGTCCATACATGTTTCCATATCCTGCTTGCGCAGTTTGCTGGCCATAACTTGGTGAGGTCGCTGCTGGTTGTGCTTGACCATACATTCCTCCTCCAGCAGAATATGGTTGCTCGTACGACAATTGCTGCTGCTGTTGTGGCTGCTGCTGCTGCGGCTGTCCATAGGCATTGTGAAACGACCCCTGCGACTGAAGTCGCTGCGAGTCAAACGCCGAGTCTATGGAGAGACTGGATGTAAACTGCTGCTGTCCTCCAAACGCTGGAACCATTTGTTGCTGCAGCAATGGCGCTTGATTCACAACCGGTTCGTCAAAGTTGAGCAAATTCTCCTCGCGCACCATGGGAGCCTGCTGCTGACTGCTCGAGCGATTACCAGAGTCATGACTACCAGTCTTTCGTATCTGCTGGTCTCGCAACTCCTTTAAACTCTCCACCTTGGCCGTGGCAATGGCCTTGCGCTCCTCGGGCGACATGGGTGAGTCGCGTCCGCCGCCATGTTGCCGCTGCCCACCACGAGGTTCCACGTCGCGCACCTGCATGCGCGGCGTACCGAGTTCAAAGATGCGATTGAACTGAAAGTAGCTCACTCCGTTGACTCTCAAGTCAAAGGGTTTCACGTCCGGAAACTCTGGTTGCTTTGGCTGCGTAATGAAATGCACTCGATACTTGTCGTTGCCTTCCTTCAAACTAAACACATGCTGCCAGGACCGATCCTGCGTCCATCCATTCATACCCGACTCGCTATAGTGAACCTCCTTGCCGTCCACAAAGAGGTTGCGCTTGCCCGACGCCAAGCTCCAGACAAAGGTGAGCTCGTGCTCCGAGCCGCGACACTGCGCACCCGTCGAGCCGTCGCGGCAGGCCTGCGGATTGGCAAAGCCGAATTTAAATAAAATCTTCTTTTTGGAAAAGCCAAGCGTCTTGGCGGCATTCTTGACGCTGTAGTCAACTTGGTAGGGAATGAAAGTTGACATGGTTGTTATGTGCTGCAGTAGGTGCAAGCAAGCAAGCAGGGAGCAGTGACGTGGAACTCGAGTAGTTGGAGTTGTGAAAGCGGAGGCTGCAAGTGGAGTAAGCACGATGATTTAGACCTTTATCCAAAGCTTACTTCAACGGTGCTGCTCTCCAGTAGTAGCGACTATAGTAGAGTTGGTTTGATGCGACTAAACTGAACTGGCTGTATTGCAAGGTGTGATGGATGACCCGCGCAGTCGACGATCCTTGCGGTTCGTTTCGCACTACTTTTTGGCGTGCGTAATTGCGTTCGGCAATAGTCGTCAGGTAGAAAACGTGTGGGTTTGTAGACGCTAGCGAGTAGCTCGATCGCGGCCATGAACGTTAGCGCGTGCGCCGCACACGCACAGTTCAGCTACGGTACCGGTAGATGAAAGCAGATATAGCTCTACTGTACGAGTATGCATATGCAGCTGCTAATGATATGTTGTCAGCAAAAACTACGGATATCTACAATGCAGGTGTGCAAAGAATGATAGCCATGATGGCTTGCTTTGCGCATCCCATACATATCATCCACATGCATGCAAATGCAAAATAGAAACTATGTAATATACATACAAGCTAATCCAGATCATCTGAAGTATTCACTTGTATGAAGGCTTGATCTGGAAACTCACCAATATGAGCTGCCGCATGAAGCTGCGGGTCAAGTGTTTGTAATACTTGCCGCGAGGTAGCTCGGCTTTCATCAGCTAAGAGGGAACCGTCGCAACTGCCTTGCTCCGACCGATGATACAATTCCCTCAGTTGTATTACTTCCTCATCAAGGCTAACATCTTCAGGGTTGCCATCCAGATATGATAAACATGACCCACCAATTGAGTACTCGCATTCATCGCAGTTAGTGGCATCATCATCTATCTCCTCGAGTGTTGTTGTGATGGTTTGCGAGCCGTCTGGATGTGTCAGGACTTTTATCGTCTTTTTCTCGTTTCCGCTATATTCGACTGTCACTGTGATCTTTTCAACATCTGCGTCCAGTGGCTGGATGTTAACAATCCTTTCAGATGGTACGTGACTGGCGCCACCACGATAAGAGTTGCTGATGGCGGCCTCATCCTGAAGCTGGGCTTCTCGTCCAGCTTGCTGACTTATATTCATGCCCTTAGGTTCCGGTAAATGGTCTTTGCTACGGAAGACTTTTGATGGAGCGTGATCGCTTACAGTGCTTGAATTGACTGGTAGAAATTTGCTTGCGTCGACAATGCTGATCAATGGCCCATCTGGCGGTGGCACGGAAATGACAATGACGCACAGAGAAACCATAAGCAGCACATTCAGTATGACCCACACACTGTTATACAAACAAAGAGTGATTGGTGAGAAGGTGTTGAAGGATTGATCGCAAAATCTGATACAACGTTATCAGACGTACCCCAGCTTTCCAGGCACGCAGTCAACAAGATCGTTCATGCTGCACGTCTCCGTCTTGTACACAAAGAATGTCAAGAGCTGCGAAAATGTTGCGCACGGCAGCAGCAGGCGTATCATTAGCCAAATTTCCCTCCGCGCGCGATGCGCAAAGACTTGCCAAAGTTTGAGCAAGCATATAAAGGTCATTAAAAAGGCCGTGACGCCGCCAAAGATTCTGCCAGCCTGAAAGGGCGCGTCAAAATCCATTCGCGTCGCATGCGGATAGTCGACGCATCCAATCAACTTGCCGCGGTAGTATACGCCGCGCGAAAAGAGACCGACGCCCGAAAAGTTGTCCTGACTGCCATTGGACGGTCCCACCAGCATGAAGGTGCATCGCTGGACTCCAATTATGCTCAAGAGCCATGATACCAAAAATAGACAAAGGAGCGTAATGCGAAAGATTCGTTGACTACGCCAACCCATGATGGTATTTGCGTTCGAGTTTCTACCTGCCGCCTCTATCGCAAATGACGGCGGCAGATTGTATGGATCAAGCTCTTCCATGGCAGCCTCGGGGCAAGCGTTGATTGTAGCTCTTGCTGCTTTGGCATGCGAACGATCGTACGCATATTTATTTTGTAAATTCACCCGCTTATTTGATGCTTTCGGTGTAGTCGTTCGCTCAAGATGATGCGTCGGCGACTCCTGCCACCAGGCGAGCCAAGCAGTTGTTGGAACAGACTCGAGATAATACATGGCGGCCGCTGTTCCGAGAATAATGACGTTAAATGACGACAATATCCCTTGATGATTCGATGATTGGAGTTAACATTTGTGAGACGGAAAAGAGACATGACGCCTTTGTGCAGCTCACGACGAAGAAAACGTACCAACTCCAGTCAACTTGCAGTCGCTCACTTGACACAAGTAGTCACTGCCGAGCGCAAAGAAAGTAAACATTTGCGACACTGTTGCCGTCATGAGCAAGTATTTCCCAAGCGACCAAAGAAGCTTGCCGCTGCGACGAGGCAGGCAGCACAGCACCGTCAGCAAGCACGCCAAGCTTGTGCAGGAAAAGAGCGCCGTGAACGTTCCAAACGCTCGTCCGGCCTTGAGCATGGAATCAAAATCGTCGTGGTCAGTGTACTGGACGCATCCAAGCTTGGCGCCAGTGTCATTGTCGTAAATGGATCGACTGTAGAGGCCGACTTGGATCTTGTCGACGAGTCCGGCGCTTGACGAAACGTTTTGCGTATTTTCAATCATGAAAGAGCATTGCGTCAAGGCCAAAATGGAAAAGAGCGTCGCCAAAGTATGTGTCGCAAGCAACAGGATTTTGCGAGATGGATAGTATAAACTCCATTGCGAATTGTTCAAGGATCGTTCCTCCATGCTAACGGTGCTGCTTTGGGTTGTCGACGAGAAGAATGTCATGTTCTGTTCGATTCAATTGTCTCGTTGCTGTTCTTGCTCTTGTCTCATGCACCCCCATTGGCAACTCCATGCCCTTGACGCCACTTCGAGTTTGCGGAAAGCGTTGCAGCATGGTACAATTTTTGGGTGCGCAACGCATGGTCCCGCTGGCTCGAGGTGCGCGATGAAACGATGGACGAGGAAAGCGTGACATAACCGGTGCGACATTTGTCATGGGATCCTCATTCATTCGTTCGTTCTGATTCACACAGCTTTGCCATGCCGATGACAAAATTCATTGATCGACTTTCGACAATCAACCTATCAAGACGCGAGCTAAGCTACCATTGACAATGCTAAAAACTTTAGCATCTCTCTCGCTTTCGCTACTAGTGACATTCCAAAAATCCATTGCCTTTGCTCCAGCATCTTCGCATCACTCATTGCCACAACATCCAAAGCACCGACTACCAACATCTTTGCAAGCATCAAAGTCACACAATGACATTACATCGGAAGCAGACATTGTCGTGATTGGCTCTGGACTCGCCGGCTTGTCGTGCGCCGCGTTACTGGCCCACTGCGGACGCAAGGTACTCGTGCTCGAGTCGCACGACACGCCAGGCGGATGTGCGCACAGCTGGGAGCGCAAGGGGTTTCACTTTGAGAGTGGACCGTCTTTGTATAGTGGCTTGAGTATGGATCGGTCGCCGAATCCTTTGAAGAATGTCATGCAAATTATAGAGGAGGACTGCGAATGGATCACGTATGATCGATGGGGAACGGTATTGCCGAGCAAGTAAGTTTTAAGGGTTCAAAGCAACGTTTATTGCGTTCGACAAGGATACTAAGACTCAGGACGTCTGTCTTTGTTTATATTTTTGAACTCTGCAGAGAAAAGTTTGCAGCCAAGCTCGGTCCAGAAGAGTTTGCCGACGTGCTCGAGAAATATGGTGGACCAGGTGCGCAGGAGGAGTTTGATAGGCTCATGGCTCGCATGAAGCCGCTCTCTAACGCGGCGCAAGGTGAGTGATTTGTGTTGGTAAATTGGAGTGATATTTGCATGTGGCTGTCGAATGTATTCTTGATGTTTAAAGTGTGCCGCTAAGTTGTCACTGCATCCATCTCGAGTCAGCTCTCACCTCGCTGGCGCTGCGAGAGGACCCTTGGGCGATTATTACTTTGTTAAAGTACCCAAAGGAGCTCCTTACTACGCTAAGCCAAGGCCAGCAGCTTAACGAGCCATTCGCCAAGGTCATGGAGGAGATTGGAATAAAAAATGAGTTTGTCAAGAATTGGCTCGACATGCTTTGCTTTTTACTTCAAGGCATGCCAGCGGCGTCCACCATGAACGCAGTCATGGCGTACATGCTGGCAGACTGGTATCGACCTGGCGTGGTTTTGGACTATCCAAAGGGAGGCAGTGGCGCAATTGCCGATGCGCTTGTGCGTGGTGTGACAAAGCATGGATCCAAAGTGATAATGAACGCGCATGTTGACGAGATTTTGGTGGAGGACGGGCGAGCGTCAGGTGTCAAACTTGCAGACGGCACGATTGTTCGCGCCAAGGAAGCAGTCGTCTCCAATGCAGATCTCTTTGTGACAAACTCGCTACTATCTGCTGCTCGGCAAGCTGGTGAGCTACCAACTGAAATGGCGGAGGAGATGGACCGCTTGACAAGCACCCAAGTTGATGCTCCAGGTGCTGTGCGCAATTTGCCATCATTCATCCATTTGCATGCAGGCATTGATGCTACGGGTCTACCTGAAGTTCCGAGTGCAGACTTTCCAGCTCAATGGGCGGTAATACGCGACTGGGAGCGTGGAGTAGAAGCGCCTCGAAATATAGTGTTGTGCAGCATGCCGTCATTGATTGATCCAACCATGGCTCCATCAGGCAAGCATGTGCTGCATGCATATACCCCCGCTACGGAACCGTATGAAGATTGGGCAAACATGGACCGGCAATCAAGCGAGTACAAGAAAAAGAAGGAAGATGCAGCCGACTTTTTGTGGAGCGCCATTGAGGAGTACATTCCCGATGCTCGAAAACGTGCTGTTCCGGGAACTGTACAAATAGGAACACCTTTGACCCATGAACGATTCCTTCGACGAACCGCGTAAGTATTTTAGTGTTTGCACTTGATGGTTTATTCTCTTTACCCTAACTCATTGCACCATCGCTCCTTGCACAGCGGAAGTTACGGAGCCCGCATCGACGTTGGCAAGGGCGAGACACTGCCGGCACACAAGACCAAGCTTAAAGGCTTGTATCGAACTGGGGACTATTCATTCCCTGGCATTGGAGTGCCGGCAACGGCAGCGGCTGGTGCAATCGTTGCAAACAGCATTGTATCTGTCGGCGACCACTTGAAGATGCTGAACAAAATCAGGCTACCATCGTAAATCAATTATGTTCAAATTTGGCTGGCAGATGTATGTAACGCTATTGCTTGCTATTAAGTACGAAGCTTACCACTATATTTGTCATTCGATGCCTTCCTTCCAGTAAATGCACGGCATGATCGCACTCCGTCAATATGCTCCACGTTCGGTCCGACGCACGCCCCAGTCGACAAAACAGCTCCTGCTGCACATGCAATGGAGCGTACGGATCTTGATCGCCAGCTAGCACTAGTGTAGGAATGTTGATGCGAGCAGGATCGCAATTGTTGAATTGATACAAATGCTTCCACCTGGCCTTGATTGGATCTGAAATGAGAGCGGCTTCGGCAAATTTGCAGGCGGGCATTGGAGGTATTGTTCCCTCAATGGTAAAGTCTTCGACTGCCGCATCAAACGTGTTGTAAACAGTCGTTTGGTTTTGCTTGCTTGTGTATAAAGGCTCCCTTGGATAGCGCACCATTGGGTCGTAAATGGAGCCGTACAATATAACCTTTGAGATGGGCGTACTCTTCTTTTGCGCCGCCAGTTGAGCAATGAGCGCTCCCTGGCTCCAGCCAAGTAGGCTGGGCTTTTGTGATCGCTCCACATGTGTCATTCCGTGACGCTCGGCAATCCATTCCAAGACGGAGGTAGTGTCTTCGACGCAACGGTTTGGTTCAACATGGTTTGACTCATCGTAAGGAGTGCCACCAAAGCCTCGAAAGTCCATCATGTAAGGTTGCAGGCCTAGAAACATGAATACAGCATGATGAGAAACGAGTTTTCGGGCAGCATGGTTGTTAGACATCTCTCCTTACGACGCACGCACGCACCTTTGGCCAATAACGCTTCCATGAACGATCGTGACTCTTCACTCGCCTGTCGATCACTCTGCGCGTCCAAGTGCAAATGAAAGACTGGCACCGATGACCAAGTGCGCCCATGCAGTAGTAGTATTGGATGCAACGTGGAATCTTGCTGGAACTGACTTGGTTCTTGACTTTGAATGCCATAGACGGCCAATGGATGGTCATCTCCAGAGGCTGGTACGCTGTATACATCCAGCCCAGTCAATAAATGCGTTCCATTCGTTCCAAGAGGAGTGGTTTCAAAGGTTTTTGCGGACATTGTGCTTGCTATTGCTGTAAAGGAACGTTTCGTTCTGGTGGCAATCGGCATCAAGGCTGAACAACCTCGGCTAGTCGATCGCATTAATACTGCAAGAACCATGATGAACGTGCAGCTATATAACTCGTGAAACAGTTTTATCATCTACCAGCAAGTAAAGGCAAAATGACAGTTTGATAATGCAGCTTTTGGTCAAGTTCTTCGCAAAAGGGGAGGTCATCGCCGATTGCCAACATCATCAAACGCGTTCACTTTCGTGGTTCCGCGACAAGATGAGTGCCGGTACGAGGGCCGCTACTTATTTCGACGAAGCAACTGAAATCGCCGCTAGGATGGATATGAATCCGTGTAATGGTAAAGTAAACTAAAGTATTTTACTGTATTGTATATGTATGTTCTATATCTAGTGTGCGAGTGCACGCGACGGCGTGCTTCAAAGCTCTGACTGGCAGTGAATGGAGAGTGCTTTAATAAATCAATGACAAGTTGGACAGTGCAAGTAAACATGCCTTTCAGCTTATGGATCGCCAAGGGCAAGGTTCATGCCCTTGAGGTAGCTCCATCGGTTGAGGGAAGTTCCACCGGCACCGTTGCCGGCGCTGGTACGATTGGACGCAGCGACGGGAGCGGCGGAATCTGTAGTATTGCTGCGTTGATCTCCCGACGAGAGTGTTTCGTTACTCTTGCCTTTTGTAGTTGTTTCCCCGCCACCCGCATATGCCGCATTGTACTCTGTTACATTCATTGCATTGCTCAAGGGATAAGCCGACGCGGACCGATATTGCTCGTAGGCAGCCAGCATGCGCTCGATTTGCCCATCTGTGAACCGTCCCCGTTGACTCCAGCACGTTGGCGTTAAAAAGTTCATCATATTGTCAACAGGGTCGACGCCACTGTCAACGCCGTCGGCATCCATGCACGTGTCAAGCACGTAGGCGGTCCAGCACGAGTCCGAGCCAATGTAGTCTTCCGTGGGCCCAAAGTGGGCAGGAGTATCGGTAACTCCATCGCCGCTCATTGTGTAACCAAAGTTAGTCCAAGTACCCGGTTGACATCCGCCCTCTAAGCAATGGAGAGAAGCAGTCAGAGGGGTGTGATTAACATGATGGAGGTACTACCCATGAACGACTCTACAAAAGCTAGCACTCACCAAACGTGTGAAACAATCCAAGAAAATGACCCGTCTCATGCACCAGCGTCTGAAACGCCGAAATACCATCAACGACAGACGGATTAATCATGACAATGCCATCCTGATTCGTTCCCGCATTGTTTGGAAAGGACGACCATCCGTACGATCCATACTCGCCAAAGTTTGACCACGGATCGCACAAGTAAACGTTCAGCACGTTGCGGCCCGGCACGCGGAGTGATTGCTTGAAGTTTTGTTCGTTTCCAGCGCTGCAGTCGTACCAGTCGGTGTTCTCCGTGTATGTGACTTGTGCGAGCGTAAAATTGAATGGCGTATTGGAAAAACCCTTTTGCAGAGCCGTCATGTAGCCGCTTTGAATGTCACTTTGCGAAACGTATCCCTTGCTGGCGTCGTAAATGACGTGAACCGCCACCTTGATTGTATATTGAACGCTGGCGAGGTTTCGTCGGTTTGCTTCGTTCGCCTTTTTCCAGTCGCTGACGGCGACGCCCATGTTGATTTTAAGTTCGTCGGTCGGAGACTGGCTACCGCACAAGTATGACGTAGATTTTGCTAAACTTCTTAATTGTTTTGTAACATGCAAATGAGAAGAGGCGGTATGGTTGCTATTGTTCGAGCCATAATCAAGCATGCGTCCATCGCCATGGCCGCCACTGTTTCCTCGCAACGCCGGTCGGTCATGGTGGCTGCTGCAACCCAATGCTGCGCTAGTCAGTAGTAACAGCAGAAAGCCCGGAGCTACCGGTAGTATACATATTGTCATGGTGAGAGCAATTTCTTTCCTCGTATAAACGAATGATTGTTGTAAATTTACACTCGTCAAAGCAATGAGGGAGAGGTCGGGAGGAGAATTGTTTGTGTGTGTGCGATTGTCGATGGTGGCAACAAGCGTGCCACAAGGGCGGTCGATGGAAGCGTTTCTCACGGTTACTTATGCACACAATGACGTGTCGTCGAGGGTCACCAGCGAATGACGATTGTTCGACTGTCTGTTGACGGTTATGATTTGTTATGCCTTTTGCTTATTTAAGATAAACGAGCACGTCAACACATGCAAATTGCGTAAGGGCTATTGTAAACGTGGACGCCATGACGGGCATGCGTTCCTACTCACTTACATCCTGAAAACGAACAATCATTGAAGTACCTATCGTAGGATGATATGTAAATGGAAATTATGATGGTATTTTAAAAGACTGCAATTGAAGATTGCCTCCATGGCGAGCCATCGCTTTAAAAGAGCGAGGATCGCAGATGTCGCAACAGGATCGCCCATCTTCGCTAATACCCGACGGGCGTGTCCGTTGACTGTCCGGCTCGCCGTTGAGGACGGGCCGGTGCATGTGAATCGTGTCAGATAGCACACTCTCCCACACTAAGAGCGACCATGAGGGTAGCTGGGGTAAAATGTCTTCCTTCTTGTTTGTAAAGTGGCAGCGGCCTTCCTGTCGCACAGGGTGCCGTAATTTAGCTCGATCTTGGTAGATTGAAGCAAGGGAGCTGCGCAAACCTTAGACGTCTTGCCGGTACGGCTTGATACGCCGAATATTAACTCGGTCAGTCACCATAGGCGAGAGGCGAATGGTAACCGTTCCATTAACGTGGACTTGTTCAATTGAATAAGGACCGATCCATCGTTCTTCGAGCTTGTTAGGGTCGTATACCTTTTTGAGGATCTGCTCGTCAACTTTAAAGTCATGAGTCAGTCTCGAACGATTCGCTTGGAGCAAACGTTCATTGACAATCGCTTCTCGTTTAACAGAGATAGCTAGAATGTCGGCAACAAGCGGTATATCCAGAAACATGTCGCGTTGAAAGACGACGGCGCCGGGAGAAAGGTTATCAAGAGCTCCACTTGATACAACTCGTGTTGCATGCATTGCTGTCGCGAGGCATTGATCGATTATATCGTCAGCTTCCATCAAATCCTCGGGCGGATGAGCGTGTACAAGTGTACGAAGCACGTTGCCAATAACGAGGTGACAGCGCTCGCAAATGCTGTTAGCAGTGGGCGTCTTGGCCGAAGCGGCATGCCATTCAATCCCATTGTGTTCAAGGATGGTTCCAAATGCTCCTTTAAACTCACTGCCTTGGTCGGCAACGAGTCGCATTGGTCGAGGATAGCGAGAGAGCCAGTTGTCTTCAAAGAGACGGCCGATATGATACGCCGACTTGTCCTGATAGCGAACAATTTCGACAAGGTTAGTAACTGGGTCAATCATCGTTAACGCTCTGAAATAACAGTCAATGCCGTTCACTGATACTTTCCATGGGCCGATGAGGTCAACGTGGACTTCATACCAAGGAGCGACGCGTACGTCTCTCGCTGGCAGCTCTCCATATTGGCGACTGCCTCCTTTGTTGCGTTGGCAAGTATCGCAGGCACCAACAAGATGCTCGACGCGCTGCTTGAGCTTAGGATGGTAAAAGTGCTGTTTGATGCTCGTTGTGAGGCGAGTCATTCCAGCGTGGGCCATTGAAAGGTGGTACCAAAGAATCAAGCGATCGAGGATCGCACTGGGGATGCAGATTCGCCAGCGTTCGTCTGCTTGGAATACAACAATCTGAACGTCTCCAAGTTGTTTGTATTGTATGGTTGTCGCGTCTTGGTTTTGGACTGCGGCCATTAGCGTTGCATCTTCTTGTTGATACTCGGCAATGGTTGAATACGACAGGGGATATCGCCCTTGTTCGTCGAACTCCGGATGGAGGAGCAGGCACTCTGCAAGCTCTGGTTCGTCCCGTAGGAGACAGTAACCTTCATTAGCAATTGATAGCTCTTCAATTTGCCTTTCCCCATGGTCGTTTGTTGTTGATTCAATTGAATGTGCAAGAACGCCGCCATCGTGATGGCCATCGTTGACACCGTGTAAGTTGTCATCGTGATGGGTATGTCGCATGGGCACTGCAGCCTTTTGCGCTTCCGTTTGTCGGGCATCCTGTTGTTGCTTTAAAACATCAACAGGGCTCTCCCCCACTAGAGAGGTTTCCCTTGCCGTTGGAACCCTTGAAAGAGCATCTGCGACAGTATTAAGCTCCCCTTTGAGATAAAGGAACTCGGGACCGAATTCCTCCAAGTACAGACGCCATCGAAGGACGCGCTGCGTTTGAAAGGCGGTCAACTCGTGGGTGAGATTTTTATGGTCCGTATGGATCTGCAAACGCGCTCCAAGCAGCATCGAACGAAACGTTTTGAGCGTTTCAACAATACTTAGCAATTCCTTCTCAATGGTGGTGTAATTGACTTGGGCGCTGTTGAGTTTGCGCGAAAAGTAAGCGACCGGAATGCCGTCTTGAAGAATGACGGCCCCAAGTTGGTAATCCGAGGCATCCGTTTTAATAACAAATGGCTTGTTGTGATCAGGGTAACGAAGAAGAACATCGCTTGCTGCAACCGCTTTCATTTCTTCGAACGCCTTTTGTTGAGGCGCGCCCCATTGAAAGGTCTTTTTGCCAACGAGATTCGTCAAAGGAGCAAGCATGTGCGACCGTCGCGACAAGACCAAGGAATGAGCGCAACTGTTTAATGTTGGTAGGAGGCTTCATATCCACAATTGCTTGGACCTTTTTGGGCCAGGGTTTGAGTCCTGTCGGCGTGAGCCAGTACCCAAGCCAGTCAGTCTCCTTGACGCCCCATTCGCACTTGCTTGGATTGATTGTAAAGCCGCTATCCTCAAGTCGCTTTAAAACAGACTCCAATAGCTTTAAATGCTCTTGCCAAGTGTCGCTAAAGCAACCGACGTCATCAAGGTACTTTTCAACGTCGCGCAATCCTTGTAAAACCTTCTCCATCACCTCTTGAGCAATATCGGGGGCTTGATTGACGCCCATTGGCAAACGCAAGTATCGAAACAAACCGAATGGCGTTGCAATTGTACAGAGCTCGCTGCTTTCCTTGTCCAACTGGAAGGTATAATACTGCATTGAAATATCAAGCTTTGTGAAGAACTTGTACCCGCTGCGCCTCGCCAGTAGCTCATGGATACGCGGCATCGGGAACGTGCGCCTTTTAATCACTTTATTCAACGCCCGAAAGTCAGAAACAAAGCGTACAGTCTTGTCCTTCTTTGGTATAATAAAGGTGGGCGCCGCCCATTCGCTGCGGCCGCAAGGCTCAAGTACACCGAGTTCGACGAGTCGATCAAGCTCTTCCTTGAAGGTTTGCTCATGCACTCGAGGCACTGGATAATGTCTTTTATGGACTGGTTTAGCTTGTGGATCAATGTCAATGTGGACTAGCTTGTGTGGGTATTTGCCAAGCTTGCCTGAAAAGAGAGCGGGAAAGCGTCGTAAGAGACGTTTTAAATCGGTACGTTGCTCCTCATTTAAATGAGTTGATTGATCGGCAACCTCATCTGTTGACACTTTGTTATACTTAGCTGATAAAATCTCCTCGCTTGTATGCAGGTCTGGTTCAGTATCAGAGAAAAGAACAAACCGCTCAATCAAAGAGTCTCTGATTTGCTTTGGCCGATTGCTCAAATCCTCCATCGTTACCATTGGAGTCGATTGATTACCCCAATTGATTTGCTTGTCTCCAAAGTCAATGGTCAATCCGAGCGCCGTTAAGACGTCTCGCCCCAGCAGCATGTCGTATCTGATATCCTGTTGGAAGACTCGCACGGGGAAGTTGCCGATCCTTTTTGAAGTGCTAAACTCGGGAAGGAACGACTCGGCAAAATCAATCTTGGTAGAGCTTTCCAGTTTGCCAACTGCAGTCTGTGATATTAAACGTGGTGCTTTGCACTGAGGCAATCCATGTGCCGCTCTTTGGCTAATCCAACTCGTCGAGGCTCCTGAATCGCAAAGGGCGGTAAGCGTGCGTTTACAGCGACTGCCATTAGCTTTACCAACGACAATAAGTACAACAGGAATTGAAGTACCTATCGTAGGATGATATGTAAATGGAAATTATGATGGTATTTTAAAAGACTGCAATTGAAGATTGCCTCCATGGCGAGCCATCGCTTTAAAAGAGCGAGGATCGCAGATGTCGCAACAGGATCGCCCATCTTCGCTAATACCCGACGGGCGTGTCCGTTGACTGTCCGGCTCGCCGTTGAGGACGGGCCGGTGCATGTGAATCGTGTCAGATAGCACACTCTCCCACACTAAGAGCGACCATGAGGGTAGCTGGGGTAAAATGTCTTCCTTCTTGTTTGTAAAGTGGCAGCGGCCTTCCTGTCGCACAGGGTGCCGTAATTTAGCTCGATCTTGGTAGATTGAAGCAAGGGAGCTGCGCAAACCTTAGACGTCTTGCCGGTACGGCTTGATACGCCGAATATTAACTCGGTCAGTCACCATAGGCGAGAGGCGAATGGTAACCGTTCCATTAACGTGGACTTGTTCAATTGAATAAGGACCGATCCATCGTTCTTCGAGCTTGTTAGGGTCGTATACCTTTTTGAGGATCTGCTCGTCAACTTTAAAGTCATGAGTCAGTCTCGAACGATTCGCTTGGAGCAAACGTTCATTGACAATCGCTTCTCGTTTAACAGAGATAGCTAGAATGTCGGCAACAAGCGGTATATCCAGAAACATGTCGCGTTGAAAGACGACGGCGCCGGGAGAAAGGTTATCAAGAGCTCCACTTGATACAACTCGTGTTGCATGCATTGCTGTCGCGAGGCATTGATCGATTATATCGTCAGCTTCCATCAAATCCTCGGGCGGATGAGCGTGTACAAGTGTACGAAGCACGTTGCCAATAACGAGGTGACAGCGCTCGCAAATGCTGTTAGCAGTGGGCGTCTTGGCCGAAGCGGCATGCCATTCAATCCCATTGTGTTCAAGGATGGTTCCAAATGCTCCTTTAAACTCACTGCCTTGGTCGGCAACGAGTCGCATTGGTCGAGGATAGCGAGAGAGCCAGTTGTCTTCAAAGAGACGGCCGATATGATACGCCGACTTGTCCTGATAGCGAACAATTTCGACAAGGTTAGTAACTGGGTCAATCATCGTTAACGCTCTGAAATAACAGTCAATGCCGTTCACTGATACTTTCCATGGGCCGATGAGGTCAACGTGGACTTCATACCAAGGAGCGACGCGTACGTCTCTCGCTGGCAGCTCTCCATATTGGCGACTGCCTCCTTTGTTGCGTTGGCAAGTATCGCAGGCACCAACAAGATGCTCGACGCGCTGCTTGAGCTTAGGATGGTAAAAGTGCTGTTTGATGCTCGTTGTGAGGCGAGTCATTCCAGCGTGGGCCATTGAAAGGTGGTACCAAAGAATCAAGCGATCGAGGATCGCACTGGGGATGCAGATTCGCCAGCGTTCGTCTGCTTGGAATACAACAATCTGAACGTCTCCAAGTTGTTTGTATTGTATGGTTGTCGCGTCTTGGTTTTGGACTGCGGCCATTAGCGTTGCATCTTCTTGTTGATACTCGGCAATGGTTGAATACGACAGGGGATATCGCCCTTGTTCGTCGAACTCCGGATGGAGGAGCAGGCACTCTGCAAGCTCTGGTTCGTCCCGTAGGAGACAGTAACCTTCATTAGCAATTGATAGCTCTTCAATTTGCCTTTCCCCATGGTCGTTTGTTGTTGATTCAATTGAATGTGCAAGAACGCCGCCATCGTGATGGCCATCGTTGACACCGTGTAAGTTGTCATCGTG
This sequence comes from Mayamaea pseudoterrestris, assembly GCA_027923505.1. Classification (NCBI taxonomy): domain Eukaryota; phylum Bacillariophyta; class Bacillariophyceae; order Sellaphorales; family Sellaphoraceae; genus Mayamaea; species Mayamaea pseudoterrestris. Next base: position 1,941,481 of record BROI01000001.1, read on the forward strand.
ATGGGTATGTCGCATGGGCACTGCAGCCTTTTGCGCTTCCGTTTGTCGGGCATCCTGTTGTTGCTTTAAAACATCAACAGGGCTCTCCCCCACTAGAGAGGTTTCCCTTGCCGTTGGAACCCTTGAAAGAGCATCTGCGACAGTATTAAGCTCCCCTTTGAGATAAAGGAACTCGGGACCGAATTCCTCCAAGTACAGACGCCATCGAAGGACGCGCTGCGTTTGAAAGGCGGTCAACTCGTGGGTGAGATTTTTATGGTCCGTATGGATCTGCAAACGCGCTCCAAGCAGCATCGAACGAAACGTTTTGAGCGTTTCAACAATACTTAGCAATTCCTTCTCAATGGTGGTGTAATTGACTTGGGCGCTGTTGAGTTTGCGCGAAAAGTAAGCGACCGGAATGCCGTCTTGAAGAATGACGGCCCCAAGTTGGTAATCCGAGGCATCCGTTTTAATAACAAATGGCTTGTTGTGATCAGGGTAACGAAGAAGAACATCGCTTGCTGCAACCGCTTTCATTTCTTCGAACGCCTTTTGTTGAGGCGCGCCCCATTGAAAGGTCTTTTTGCCAACGAGATTCGTCAACGGAGCAAGCATGTGCGACCGTCGCGACAAGACCAAGGAATGAGCGCAACTGTTTAATGTTGGTAGGAGGCTTCATATCCACAATTGCTTGGACCTTTTTGGGCCAGGGTTTGAGTCCTGTCGGCGTGAGCCAGTACCCAAGCCAGTCAGTCTCCTTGACGCCCCATTCGCACTTGCTTGGATTGATTGTAAAGCCGCTATCCTCAAGTCGCTTTAAAACAGACTCCAATAGCTTTAAATGCTCTTGCCAAGTGTCGCTAAAGCAACCGACGTCATCAAGGTACTTTTCAACGTCGCGCAATCCTTGTAAAACCTTCTCCATCACCTCTTGAGCAATATCGGGGGCTTGATTGACGCCCATTGGCAAACGCAAGTATCGAAACAAACCGAATGGCGTTGCAATTGTACAGAGCTCGCTGCTTTCCTTGTCCAACTGGAAGGTATAATACTGCATTGAAATATCAAGCTTTGTGAAGAACTTGTACCCGCTGCGCCTCGCCAGTAGCTCATGGATACGCGGCATCGGGAACGTGCGCCTTTTAATCACTTTATTCAACGCCCGAAAGTCAGAAACAAAGCGTACAGTCTTGTCCTTCTTTGGTATAATAAAGGTGGGCGCCGCCCATTCGCTGCGGCCGCAAGGCTCAAGTACACCGAGTTCGACGAGTCGATCAAGCTCTTCCTTGAAGGTTTGCTCATGCACTCGAGGCACTGGATAATGTCTTTTATGGACTGGTTTAGCTTGTGGATCAATGTCAATGTGGACTAGCTTGTGTGGGTATTTGCCAAGCTTGCCTGAAAAGAGAGCGGGAAAGCGTCGTAAGAGACGTTTTAAATCGGTACGTTGCTCCTCATTTAAATGAGTTGATTGATCGGCAACCTCATCTGTTGACACTTTGTTATACTTAGCTGATAAAATCTCCTCGCTTGTATGCAGGTCTGGTTCAGTATCAGAGAAAAGAACAAACCGCTCAATCAAAGAGTCTCTGATTTGCTTTGGCCGATTGCTCAAATCCTCCATCGTTACCATTGGAGTCGATTGATTACCCCAATTGATTTGCTTGTCTCCAAAGTCAATGGTCAATCCGAGCGCCGTTAAGACGTCTCGCCCCAGCAGCATGTCGTATCTGATATCCTGTTGGAAGACTCGCACGGGGAAGTTGCCGATCCTTTTTGAAGTGCTAAACTCGGGAAGGAACGACTCGGCAAAATCAATCTTGGTAGAGCTTTCCAGTTTGCCAACTGCAGTCTGTGATATTAAACGTGGTGCTTTGCACTGAGGCAATCCATGTGCCGCTCTTTGGCTAATCCAACTCGTCGAGGCTCCTGAATCGCAAAGGGCGGTAAGCGTGCGTTTACAGCGACTGCCATTAGCTTTACCAACGACAATAAGTACAACAGGAATGTAATCCGTAACTTTGTCGCTAGTAGCTTGTTGATTAACTTCATCCGCTACAAGAGCGTCTTCAGTCGCACTGGCTGCCGCTGAGACCGCCGCCGTATCTCATTCTTCAAAGACCGCTCCAATTGCTTGATCCCAATCAACCTCCGACTTGCTCTCTTGCTCTGGCGCTGGTTCCTCTGTTGTAACATCCACTATCATGTGCTGGTCTTCATCAGCTTCTTGAGCAGCTCCGCCTCCATTGTTGCCGCCTCCATTGTTTTTCTTTTTCAATTTCGACTTGTCGAGTTTGAAACCCGGCTTGTAGCGCGGGCCCTTGGGGTTGCCGAAACACTGCTCCCAAGTGTGGCCGTCGTGGTATTTGCACACGTTGGCATCGTTGTTTGCTTTATGCTTCTTTCTCGATCCATTCCCATGGTCGTTGTTGTTTTGGCCACCGCCGTTGCCACCGTTGCGACGCGAGCGTTTGCCGCTCCGACGGCTGCCGCCATTGTCGTTCGAGTCGACTGGAGTCCTGTTGCTTGCCTTTAAGTTGATCATATTATCCAACCATCTTGCAAACTGAATCAAAGAGAGGTCAGCCAAACGACTCGTTAAAGATTGTTCCTCGAACTTGCTTTGCAGCCAAGTAGGGACCATCGCGAGCAGGAGATTCGCGACGCTACCGCTGATCGGGCCCGCAGGGTAAACCGCCTCGCCTACGGATGACATAAGCCTCAACTGAACGCGATCAATTGATTGGCGCAATGAGCCGTGCCGGACATCTCTTTTGTCGCAACTGACCACCGAAAGCTGGCGACGACAGCCGAGCGAAGGAGTCCAGCGCGATTGCGATTCGTGTGGGCAGAACTGATTGATCCCAAGTATCACGAGGCGCTCCAAGGAGACAAAGGCGAAAGGATTCCTTGTGGACCCTCATGCGATGGGCTGCCTGTCCATCAAAGGCGAGCTGCTCCATTGCACCAATCACCTCCCCGATGACACGAAGGACTGTCACGACGTCTTCATCACTAGCAATCTGTATCTTGCGCTTGTGCTTGGATCCATCTTGCTTGGTGAACGTGAGATCTTGTTTCGGTAGCGACTCAAACTTGACGCGAGGCACCAAAGGGATCTTGACGTCGACTCCTCTAATCAACATGTTGTTTCGTTTCCGTTTTCGATAGACAGTTGTCTATTTTGAATTCAAAGTGAAGTACCTATCGTAGGATGATATGTAAATGGAAATTATGATGGTATTTTAAAGACTGCAATTGAAGATTGCCTCCATGGCGAGCCATCGCTTTAAAAGAGCGAGGATCGCAGATGTCGCAACAGGATCGCCCATCTTCGCTAATACCCGACGGGCGTGTCCGTTGACTGTCCGGCTCGCCGTTGAGGCTGGGCCGGTGCATGTGAATCGTGTCAGATAGCACAGACTTATCTACATAATAATGCACTGCATTGCTATAGCAACCGATAGCAAATGCGCGCGTGGACTTTTAAAGCTGGCTCTACCTTATACTCGCTACTTCTGTAGCAAGTCGGTTGGCGAGCGGTTACAGTAGTTTTGGAACGCAAACTTTCGTACGTGAACCACGACTCAACGTGGCGCAAAAACTGCACGACTCTGCTCCACAATGTACTACAGAGCAACCATCTGCAAAATCGAGAAAAACAGAATGCGAACATTCTGTCTCGGTTCAAGTGTACCGAAAGCAGTAAGAACAGGAAATCTGTGCTCGATTCCAGAAACGTCGATGGTGAAATGAGCAGGAAAAGCCGAGATGGGCTGGAGTGAAAGCGACCTTGTCGGTGTTAGCCTGGATGAGGCAATGCAAGCTGTGAACAATGTACATTGAATCATCCGAAGAGCATCGTCTGCATTGGCAGTTTCAAGAAGAACTATGCTAGCATCGGCAGCTGTAGCTATCCTGTGTCTGGATTGAACATTTGCACCTTCAGCCATGAATCCCTCTGACGATTCCGGAAGCGGAACAAATAGAACAACTGCAAACGATGAAATTCCATCCTGGATGATGCACTGGATCCAATCACAGAGACGGCCTTCACTAACCGCATTTCCTCAGCCTGCCATGGATGCAAACATTTACAATCAAATGCACCATCCTCCGGAGAGACGAAGCTCATTCATCATGCCAAGCCCAATCGATCCATTGTCGCCAAGGAATCGAATGGCAGCACAAAACAACTTTTACCTCGCAGCACCCCCTCGATTGGGACCCAGTCACGGAGCGAGCACAAGGCAGCAGGCAGAACGCTTGGCGCAGCAACCCTCAACGAGCCAACTTGGAATCACTGAACCGCAACTGCCAAATCCAGCAAGCGCTGCTCCATTCACTGGCAACACTTATCATGATTCGCCGCAGATGTTTGCGGTGCAGCAGTCTCAGCAACTCCAACAGCGCCAAAACTTTCAGCAAGCGCAGACACCGCGAATGACGACGGACCATCAGCCGTCGGCGCACAATTTTCTCAATAGCCATGTCATGCGTCGCGGGTCGGCCACGAACCTTGCGTATTCTGAATCTCCGAATCCAAATCATGGCATTTGCGCTTCTCAAGCTGAATTTTTGGATGCCTCCCAAATGGGTCTAACGAGGCAGCTCGTTTCCGGATCAAGCTTGGAGAGTCTCCCAGCATCCGAGCTAAATTCCCAGCAGCGCCTACCGCAGCAGCACGGTTCCTGGTCGAATGCAACAACGTTCGCTCCCGCCGTGCAAGATATGACCTTGCAGCAGCTCTTGTCCCAGTTTGAACAAAATTCGCAGCAGTACGCGATGCCCTCGGCCACAGATCACAGGTCGCTTGTTCTCTATCCAGAAATGTGTCCTCACAACGCGCAGCTCCCAGGCGCAATGCAGCCAACGCCCAATATGTTACTCATGAACATGAGAATACAGCAGCTGGCAGCTCCAGTCCTCTTTCCACAAGTTGAAAGTCCAGCCATTATTCCTTCGAGCGTGTTCTTGCCTGGAACAAAACCGCACCAGCGCAAAAAGTCTCCTCAACCGAAATTCCCCGTAAAGCTCCATATGGCACTATCTGATGCAGCGCGAGACGGGAACGAGAACGTTGTTACTTGGACGGACGACGGCAAATACTTTCAGGTCCTCGACAGAGAACGTTTTGTCTCCGAAATTATCCCTTACTACTTTCGTATGACGAACATGGCATCCTTTCGAAGGCAGCTGGTCAATTACGGGTTTGAGCGCGTACCGAGAGGCCCAAATGAAGGCGCATACCACCACGAAAGGTTCCATCGCGACAAGCCCGACTTGGCGCGACACATACTGGTAGTCCGTAAGCTCTCTCCCGAGGAAGCGGCTAATAAGGCACCTGGATGGGAACCAAGTCGGGACGATTTTGAACTCTAGATATATTCAATTCCAATTTTGATTCACAGCCTATAGTTACTGACTTTACTCGCTTGTGAAAGACGCAGCTGTATATTCGCCGTAAGCGATCTTTTTGGATGGTCCCCACCGCTAGCCAGGTTTTACTGCGGGTAGAGAAGGAGAAGTTGTTGAAAGGCGGCAAGAAAAGATTTGGAAATGGAGCTTCCATTCGTCTCTCGATGCGTCGAGACCACTCAGAAGCGTGTCCCGCTTCGAACTCACTTCTTAAGCCCCATATTTAAAATGTCTTTGCAGAAGTATAGCCCTTCCTATTTTGAATGACTCTTGCACATGCACCACGTCGGTACGGCACTCGATACGACATGCGCGAAAACTGGCAAGAACAAAACGAAGCTTCCACGAATCCTGCATTCTCTCACAGCCAAACCTCTCAGCAATCGACGCACGATCTCCTCGTACAATTTCTGATGCAGATATCGTACTTTTCGAGCATAATTCATCGCCAACACTGATTCGGACGAAGCCACAAACGAGCTACGTAGACAGCAAGCGAGCAATTTCTGCGCTTCGCTTTTTCATCTCACATTCAACACTCAACCATCACCTTTTACAAACGATGCGTTCTGCTTCCAACATTCCCAAGACAATGCGCGCCGTGCTAGCTCGCGACTATGGTGACATTGACTCGGTACTCAGCGTGGTAGACAATCAGATCGTTCCTCGCTTGACGGATTTGCCAGCCTCCAAGCGCAAGACGCACATGGTAGTCAAGGTTCTAGCAGTGGCCTTGGCGCCAGGTGATGTGCGAGTACTTTCCGGATTGACACGGGAACTACAAGGTCCGCCTAGTCTGCCTTATGTACCTGGTGGGGATGTTTGTGGAATTGTGGCGGAACTGGACGAGACGGAAACGTACCTGCACATTGGCGACCGAGTGGCGGTTCGATTCACCGATGCTCCCCGAGGGGCTTTGGGAGAATACGCTCTAGTGAGCAAGGCCGTCGCAGACAAAATCGATAATGATCTAAATTCTACGTCGGAGGAAGGAGCTGCCTTGGCGAGTGCGTCACCGGCTACTGTGCTGGCTCAGCGGATTGAGCCAGGTGAGCGCGTCCTGGTCATGGGAGCTGGCGGCGGGGTCGGTGCACATCTCTGTCAGCTACTGAAGAAGGAACGCAAGGCATCACTGGTAGTGGGTGTCTCGAGAAGTCCGGAACATTTGCTGGCAGAACCTATTTCGTGCGATCAGGTTCTTAATTACACGCAACAAGACATTTTTGGGCTTGTTGAGTTTCAAAAGATTCCATTCGATGTTATAATTGACTTGTCTGGTCATAGCTATGCTCGTTTACAAGATTGTGTCGCACAGAATCATCCGCTCATTGTCAAGCCAGGAAGTCAAGGCGGTCGATTCTTAACAATGGTCGCTCCGATTGGCGCCACCTTTGAAGCCCACAGCATCTGGCAAGTTCTAAACATTTTTCTGTTTCCAACACTATGGCTCTCGTTTTGGTCGCGCATTTGGACGAGACGCAAGCTTCCGATCTACACGTTCGCATTCAGTCTCCCAAGTACGCGCGATTGCATGACTAAGACGCTGCAGCTCGTTGCTGAGAGGAAACTCAAGGCGGTCATTGACCCCCAAGGTCCCTTTCCATTTACGACAGAAGGTGTTCGCAAAGCTTTTCGCTGCCAAGAAAGCCGGCATGCTCAGGGAAAGGTTGTTATTCGAGTCGCTGATGAATAGGGATGAATAATTCCTGATCAGCAAGTAGAGTAAACTACGACGATTCGAGGAATTAGTGGACGCGGCAAAGCTGCTTTAATTAACGGGCTCGTCGAAGCATAGGACATAATTTAGGATCTGAGTAAATGAAGTAGACGATGAGTTTTCGCTGTGTACAACATGGTTCATTCACAAAATGTAGCAGTGAGCCACAGAATCTCAGTCGAGTGCTCGCGGAACGACGAATTGTACACAATCCACAAGCATCCTGTTGCAGCGCAAGCCGAGCACGCAGCTCTCAAGGACCGTCTATTCCGATATCAGCACTCAGTCAATTGCTGCTGCCTGAAACACTCATAACGAGTGTAACAAACCGCCAACAACCTCAAAGCTCTTTCAATCAGGCCAGCCTATCCTTTAATGGGGTCAAAAAGACCAACTCACAACCACAACATTCTGACCTAAGTCAAGCTCGTGCATAGGATCATTCCTTTGCTTTCGTTGAAACCAAAGCCGCGCCAAGATGTGTCGTTCCAGGTTTCGGGACAGGAAATCCTGTCCCAGAAGCGAATATCCAAAGCAGTCGACATAAAACCCAAAAGAACAAGATAAAACATCCGGAATGGTTGTCCTATCCATGGTTCACGAGAAGCAGTTCACCTTTGGAAGCCAGGAGGGAATCTCTCGGCCTACATCAGGTCCCTGCCACTGAACACTGAACTCAAGTCGTTGCCGATTGTGCCTTCATGCATCGTTCCATACCAAACTATCTCTTCCATCCTCTCCCAGTAGCAAAAGCCAAGTTAGGGTTAAAGCTGCCCTTCGACGAGCCAGGTTACGTCCAAGGACCATACCCAAACCCATTGTCGTCGGACTCTCGAGGGCGCGACTCGTGTAGTTCCAACTCAACAAAGAATCACAAGTGTACGCGAGCAAACATATCCAGGTGCCAATGACACCATCATTGATTCTTCCTGCACTAAATCAACGAACCAACATCCGCGTGATTTACTTGCCTGTTCCATTTGTTGTCGTCGCCATTACTAGTCCTTTGCTTCATCGTTCATCTTCATCGTCGTCGGTCTTTCATCACTCCATTTAATGTCACTGTTTCTTGCTTTCATTCATAATTAACAACTTCATAAGCGCGTCCTATCTTGCTGATAAGATCTTTTTCTGTCGCTGGTTAGACAGCATCGCATCCATTTGATGGTGATGCCTTTTCTTTGCGTCCACGCCGCAGCGATGAAGCGATGGCTTTGCGGTGATTGCTTGCAGCTGTCGTAACGGTATTGAGTAAGGATCGCATCGCCACTGGCATTCAAGCAAAAGCCTGACCAATACCAACTATGCAAACAGTTTTAAGCTATGTTGTTATCAAATAAGCGCATAGAATAGCAACGTTTGTAGCCTACCATGACGAGTAAGTTCCTTCGGCGCCAAAGATGCACAAAGGTATCTTGAGTAACGATACGACAGCAACATTTTTTTCTTGCGACGATCCATCATCAACGCAGATCTTGAGGTTGTCACAAGACCGAACGACGACACAGACCCACAGAATTTGACCATCAATCAAGGTGAAAGAGTCTGATCTAGTAGTAAGCTGCGACAATATTATATAGCCAAGCTCGATCTAGACACAGTATATGTAAAGCTGGCGTGAAGGCTCGGTGATCGATGCAAGAATCTTCGCGCACCCGATTTTCTTCTCAAGAGAACAGAACACAATACTCCGACTAGGATTTTTGTGGCTGCGATTTTGTGGACACTTCTTTTGCGACTTGCATTTGAAAGACGGCGCTATCTGCATTATAACTTACCTATCAAGACGTCGAGAGAGGTGAATTAGGCTGTTTGAACTATACCTCAAATTCGGACTCTCATTTTTCCTTCTGGAGAGGTCCAGGGAAAGCACGCAAACGTCAATCGCCAACAGTGTCAACGATTAAAGCTATCTTGTTCGAATACTACCTTTCAACGGTCTATAAAGTACTCTTATAACAGGTATGTAGGTGCAAAGCGGCTGGTTCTACGTGGTAAGCTGATGTTTACAAGCATTGTTCTGACTGGCGTACCGTGCGTCACAGGATTTACGAAGGAATCATGCTACCTCTCTCGCCTCGATCGCGCTCAAATGCATCAGCATCTCCATCTCCAACTGGATCTTCTCCAGTCAATCGAGCTGGGGTCTCGCCGAGGACTCAGGCGAGGGTGCTGCCCGAAAGCGGGTTCGCTCTACCGAACTCGCCCTTGAACCGCCTTGGACACCAGTCGCTGCGTGTCACTAGTGTCAAGAAGCAAGCCTTCCAATTCTCGAGGCCTCGGCATCATTCTGGATCGCATGTACCAGCTCTCCCGGATCTTGCGACTGCTTCGCCAATGCCTTCCACAAGTACTCTCTCGCCCGAGTTGAAGACTGCGTCATCTTCTGACACGACCTTGACAAGTAGCACTTCTGCAACAACTACTCCAAGCAGCCATCTCTCCTCCTTGAGCTCTCTATCCACAAGCCCATCATCAGCATTTGGTCGTCGCATTCTACTGAACGACGCGGTAGCCAAGTCGGCGACGAGAGCGGCTCAGCGCGAAAACGATGCCATGGTTTACATTGAAGGCACGGGCCACGTGTTGTACAGCTGCGCTCACTGTCGCACGCACTTGACCACGCACGAAGACATTTTGTCCAAAATGTTTCAGGGCCGCCATGGTCGGGCCTTTTTGTTCGACTCCTGCGTCAATGTCACGTTGGGGCCGGCGGAGGAGCGAATGCTTATTACTGGCAGGCATGTTGTGTGCGATTTGTTTTGCAAGCGCTGCAACCACTTGGTGGGATGGACGTATCAGCGTGCGTATGAAGCGAGTCAAAAGTATAAGGAGGGCAAGTTTATTATTGAAAAGATTCACTTGTACGTGGAACATGAGGATGACGATGTTGGAACATGTGGGGGTGGTGGCATTTCGATGCGCAACAAGAAGATGAGGAGCCACAGCTGGGGTAATGCGAAAGATAGTTTTGCGGAGGATTCCAGTAGTAGCATCGTCTACGAATACCGGTAAGGGTAGGGAAAAAGATGGAAGCGGATACAGTCGACGTCGCCGTACACAACATGCGGGCAATGCTTCGTCTTTCGGGTGAGATTTATACATGATATGCATACTTTAAGAGATTTTATATAGCCACTACTACGGCAAGTCATTTAACCTTAAATGCACAGAGTGGCTACGGAATAGGCTCCTTCCCTGACATAAAGTTGCGTTACACACGAGCAAGGTGCTCGTGAAGCAACGTTCATGCAGACAATGGCAAGCGGTTCCATTTCAAGCAAACTTGGGCATGAGCTCACTCAGGTAAACTCTTGTTCAAAACTTGTTCGACTCGTGCTCGATAGCGACTGATTCAGGGCGACATTGTCTCTGTTTGACATTCTCCTCCGTCGGTTGCTGCTCACTTCTCCAGGACTTGGTAGTTCGGCTCCCATGGATCGATGCAAACCATTACCTTCGCCATTGTAGTAGACTGCGTTTGGCATAGGTCGGACGCCTCCACGCAGCGCCATTTCCTCCAGTGTATGTTGCGAAAGGCAGGATATGTTGTCATCCTCGAATGGATAGACGGCTTCCTCGCCCAAGAATTTTGGAATGTCCGTCGACCGCACCGACGGTCGCGTCGCGGATGCGGCAAGCTTTTGTAGTTCCTGCGCAATGGACAATGCCGGAGCTGGTGTTCGTGCATAGTGGTGTTGGTGAAGCACGTCGCCGCCGACTGGAGAATGAGTCATGTTGTATCCGTGATCGTTCGTTGCTGTCGGCGGTGGCCACCGACAGTCTTGGACAAAGTATGAAATGGCGTCGACTGCTGTTCCGCAGCCGCCCAAGACTAGCCTTGCTAAATGTTGCAACTGCTCCTGAAAGTTGCGAGGCTCTCGCTCGTTACAATCATGTTCGGCTGCTTCAACATTGGCTGCTAAATGGGGACTGTCCTTGTTAGTCATGAGCTCGTGCTGCTGATCGTCGTCATCCACCTTCTTTTCCTCCACTCCGCTCTCGCGTCGCATATGATGCATGTCGCTGTGAACACTGTTCATATTGTTTAGAATTGTCGGTTTATGTTGTATAGCAAGGTCCGTTCAGATGATTGTATTCCTTGCAAAAGGTCTGCCGACAATCCGACAGTCTGATCGATGCTTCCTTCTCTTGTCAAGTAAAAAATATTTCTCTCAAGCAGTAATTTGTGGACTAAGACGTGGAATTTTTTCCAACAATCAAAAACCAATCGGAAAGTATATGTAACAATGCGATTCGTTCCAGCAAATGGATCGGCGCTTGAACAAGGCGTTGAGTTTCAATGAGCCGACGTAAGACTAAACTGAATTCAATGAACCAGCAGACATCACTTTACTCCACAATGCAAAACTGCTTCAAAATAACCAGCGCAAAAGCAATTGGTCGATAAACACGAGTAGTGTTGCAGCTGCTTGCAAATTAATGATGTGAGTCGCAATCGAGGTCGCAGCAGTTTCTCCATGGCCGAGCAGTTCTCGCGCTGGCCGACTCGTCAGCGATGCAGGGCTATAATGAATTCGACGCCAGTGTACTATTTCATGCATAGTAGATTCATGACTTGCTTAAGCCTTCATCCGTTGCGGATTTAAACATTGTCGCAGCGGGCTACGATCTACCTTTGTTTCCAAAATATCGCCGCGGGAACTTCCAAATAGTATAAGTATCGGTATCTGATGGAAGAGATTCAAATTATGGATAATACGATAAGCTATTACATTAGCAACGTCGGCAGGTACGGTACTGTAAGCTTCGACGTTGGATCGACATCACCGACGCGGCAGTATGTACGTGCAACAATAACGTAAAAGTATCAAGTTCCGTCTTGATGTGTAAACAATACTCACTTGGCTGCATTATGGAGTCTCGACAGCCATTTCCAGCATTATGTGTACATGCACTAGGAGAATAATTGCCATCCAATGCGCATCATACCACAACTGCAAGCCTGCAGAAAGAATCCACGGGAAGCGAAGAAACATGATGAACTGGTCACGACTGAGCATCTTGTGTTTGAAATCGTAGAGAAGCCCTGCCGCGGATAGATGCAGCGTTATGAAAAACACTCCGCAAAGACGAAGAGTTATCAATACTTGGTCAATCGGCTTGAATGCAGCAGCGTGCCCACCAATACGCAACAAACTCAATGACATCCCGACACTGGTCACAATTAATTGAGTAAAGTACCATTTGGGGAGCGCCGTGTCGATGCTCCACGCAAGTTTGAAAAAGTAGTTTGTCTTTACTCGTTCGCCCAGCACTTCACTTGGGCCGACCGGGCGTAGCACGTAGAACTCCTTTACACTAGCATTGCAGCAGGGACAGCGGCACTCACCGACGCAAGCCTTGCGCCATGCTTGAAAACAGGTTGCATGAAACCCCGAGTGCTTGCATGGAGTCACGAAGCCTCGTTCAGACGTGGAAATGGCGTCGAGACAAATGCGACAGTCGTCCTCCTCTGCGTCATTGTCTTTGCGTGGACTCTGCTTGAAGAAAAACATAACTGTTATGGTGCTAGGAATAACACAATTATAATGCAAAGCAAGACAACTTTGCAAACTCTGCAAGATGCAACATCAACGACTCATTTGACGAGACGAGACGGACGCGAAGTCCGCGCGGGAAACGACCGTTTCTCCAGTACCGCTCCGACTTGTTCGCGCTCCTCGTCTCGACGACGCTTTGTCTTCACTTCACACCATGACCATGGCGAGACGGTTGTGTATCCGCATCAGACCTTGCAGTTGTTCGATACAAAGCTGGAACGGAACAATCCTGAAAAAATTCACACGACACTTAAGATAAGAGAAACCGTTTTGATGGACATGTTTGATGACGAGCTCAACCAATCGTCGCAGCAGGAAGATGCAACGAGCTGTTGCAACGACAAGGAACAAGAATCATGGCACTACCGACAGCAATCTATCAGTTCTATCATGAACTGTTGCCTGCTCAGTCCTCATCAATGTCGGCTTTCCAATGGTCAAGAGGATTTGGAAAAGCAGGCTTTTTCCTTGCCATTTCGGTTCGTCTTGGCAGGCCCGGCGCAATCGGGCAAAAGCAGTCTCCTCTTTCAGCTTGCTTGCTCCATGGCTGCCAGCGATGCTTCAACGTCAGTGGTCTATATTCGAGCGCAAGACGACGAAGCTGAAAATGATTCTGGACGGATCGAAACGTCGCTACCTTTGGAAGGATGCTGCCTTGCGGAACTGCAAGATATGCATGCTGCTGGTACTACAAACCAAGTGCCAGCAGCAGCACATTCTTCATTGCCATTGACATCATATCTCGACGATCCCGAAGTATTGGCGCGCATTCACGTACATCATGTTGTTTGCATACGAGACGTGTATCAGTTGCTTCTGTCGGGAAAGGCGTTATCAAGTGAGACGGGTCCTACCACGTTGATCGTGCTTGACGACTTGGATCGCTTGTTTCCAACAGTCAATCAGCAGTACGAATTTCACAAGCAAGATCCGCATATGGCCATTTCACAATTATGTGAGTTTCAGAGAACGGCGAGCAGAACGTGTTTCTGCGAAACTACTCGTTTCTCATCAAACTTTCTGTCACAATATAGTATCTGTCCTCGTGGACACGGCCAATCATGGCTCGGACGGGCCAATTTCGGTGGCCATCTCCTTGACGGCAGTCACAACAAGTTGCAGTGCAAGCCATGGACGGACCATGCCAATGCTCTTTTCGCCAACGCTTTCACTGAAAACCATAGAGTTATATACGCCAAGCACAAATGATATAACGCATAAGGAATTAATGGCCAAGGCGTCTGTCTTGTTGCAGCAGCACTATCCTGATATGGTCGTCGCCAGTTGTTGGTGCTTGGAGATGGCAAGCTGCGCGGCGACTACCGGCTTTCAGCGGTATTACGCTATTGTAAGCAATGCCATAGATTCCGATAATGCAGGCAAAGAGGTCATGATGCATTTAGGCGATAGATCGCTCGCGAAAAACGATGCATAACTTGGGTTACATTATTTTATTATACATCGCAACAATCTCCTGGAAGTTATATTACTGGGACTACTGGTAGAAATGTGAGTACCAAACCCGCTCACGATCCGAATCTATTGCATGTTGAACGTTTCCATTCCGAGCATAGTCGCCGCGTCAACCTGCGCAACAGCCAGCGTACGCATGCTAACCAGCTCTTTTATTTCTTCCTTGGTGCGACAGTTTGCTAGCCCATTGTCGTAAAGCTTAATGACTTCCTTGGCCGCGTTCAAATCCGTCGCGGTCCCCAGCGCGAGCTGCCCCAGTTGCATGTACGCCGCCGTAAATTGAGAATCCACTTCAATGGCGCGCTCTAAAAAGTCCATTATAGCCGCCGTGTCTGGCATCTGACCTTGTCCGGGAGGTGTATTCAATATGGTCATGGCGCAATTCACGTATGGTGTTGGATTGCCCGGTTCGAGTTCAATCGCCATTTCAAATTGCTCTCTTGCTTCCTCCATCTTGTTCTGTGTAAATAAGAGCTCACCGCGATGCGACTTGACGTCGGATGACTTCGGATCTTCATTCTCCGCCATGTCGAGTTGACGCGTAGCACTTTCAATATCGTTCGTGCTGGCGAATAAAGACGCTAAGCGGAGGCGAGCCATGACGTGATTAGGCTTTAGCTCCAAACACTTGAGTAAATCAGTCTTGGCCTCCTCTGCCTTGCTTTGTAGCATTTTTAGATTAGAACGATGCAGTAGAGCATCAACATTATCGGGATCAATTCCAAGCGCCATGTCAAATAATTTATAAGCCTCATCGAGTTCAGCCTTATCCATTTGTACGCCAGCTTGCTTTACCAGCAGCAACGCATTAGTCGGCTCCACATCTGCGCATTTGCGATAAACTGCCATGCTCCCTTCCAAATTATAGTGCCAATGTCGAACCATGCCAGTCCATTCCAGCAAACGAGCATATGCACCATCCGGCATGGCATCAATGGCGGCCTGTTGGTCCGGAGCATTTTCAATGCAAGCGAAGCCTTGCTCGAAATCAGCCGATGCAAGGTCATACCGACCATCATAGACATAACGCTGACCCCGCTTCATTAACATTGTCGCTCGATTCGCAATCGCTTCTGCATCGGACGCTTCGTCCGGTATCACCATGGAAGATGCACTTCCACTTCGAGCTGCATCGGCCATCCAAGCATTGTAGCCAGTATAACTTTTCAAAAGCTGGACAATCGTGTACGGACTCGGCAAGACAGCCTTACTACGTTTCTCCAGCTCCTGTTCATACGGCGCCACGGCTTCCGGCAAAATGAGCGTCAAGAGCTCATGCAGCTTACTTTCCGACACGGGAGGCGGCGGAATTGGCAAACCCATGCGGAGCGTGTTGCGGTGTTGACGCATGTGCAGCAACTGCGAGGCGCAGACCTCCACGAGCGCGTCAAACGGACGATGCAACACGTTCTCCAACATGCGCAGCTTGCGCGTCCGCGCCTTGACATGCATGGGATCTGTTTCAAGAATGGTGTTGCAATCCTCCAGTGATAATTCTGGTAGATTGGCCTTTTCGTACATGGCGGAGCGATTGTTTAATAGCGTAATGGCCTGTTTTTGCAGAGCAGTAGAGCCGCCTTCCGTACTGCTACCAATCAAGTCCAATGCGTCAGTAAAAGCCTGGGCAGCATCCAAAAACTGAGTATATGAATGAGATAGGAGTCAGGTCAGATCTGCATAATTAACAACGCAACTTTACGCAGCCCATTTTAAATTTCTTATACCTGCTTTGCTTTGAAAAAGGCCTTGCCCTTCTTGTCGAGTTCCTCAATCTCAGCGTGCAGAGCCTTCTCGTCCTCCTTGGAGCTCGTTTTAATCGCTTCCTTTTCATCCGGAGTCGGAGTCTTTCGTTCCTCTGGCTGTTTTCGCGAGGCTGGCTTGTCTTGGGTCGTCGTTGCGTCCTTTCCTTTAGAGGATGTTTGATCATTTAAAGATTGCGACGACGGACTGGCAGATTTCGACGCGCGTCGAAAGTAATACCATAAGAAACTTAACGAAAAGACTGTAGCGAGACTGAACAGAGCGATTTGCGTAGAACGCAGGTTGTGGCGAGCGAGGGCGTTGTTGGCCATGGTATTATTAAACGGATCTTGTTTATAGCGACGAAACAGTCAGTTGCTGGAGCTGCGTTGTTTGCAAGTAGGTTAAAAAGTGCTGAAAAAACGTCAATAAAGGAGGGCAAGGAAGATTTCGCTGCTTGGTATCGATAGAGCAAGCGAATCTTATAGTTTGGGAGGCAAACTTGCTGGATTCTAATTTGTGAGGACCGGATGGCCATGGTCGTTCGCAACTTTCGCGCGTTTCTGTGACGTCACAGTTGTAACGCTACGACAGGCGTGGGACAGGAGCTATGTACCTTTACCCTAAACATAATTATATAATATAATTGACAAAGCCTTGTTTTTATAAATAGACGAGCATGTTCAGTTATTTCGATTCGCAATGCACCATACGTACAAATGGAAACTTACGCGAATATACAGTACCTATTTTGCAGCTGCACGCTTCTTTTCAAGCTTCTCCATTGTGCCCGTCTTGAGAAATTCGACAATGTGCTCCGCATTCTTCTTGCCAATGCCAGGTACCTTCGTCTTGCCTTTGCTCAGTCCCATGGCATTGTCCTCAGTAATTTCATAGTCTACGTCCCGGATTGCCTCGGCGGCTCGTGTATAGGCACCAGCCACTCGTTGACGATCGCCTTGCCGCGACGATAAATCAACAAGTTCATGAAAAGCGCCCACCAATGGGGCATTCGCTTTGCACTTTACCGTTGACAATTCAGCTTCTCGTCTTTCGGCCTCCATTTTCGCCTTAGTTTCCTTATAGCCAAAATCCCTTGCAACTTGTGGAACTAGGTCAGTGAAAGACATGGACCTGTTCGACGCAATAATGCCACCTACCAAACGTTTTGCTTCGTTCGGATCCTCCGGCAAATCAATCTCGCGGTCGCACTTTTGGAGCAGATCGCACATGACCTCCGTCGCTTTCTTAATGCCACTATCGTGGGACAAGTCACCCTTGAAATCTTTCGCCTTTTCAACAAGCTTATTGATGGCGGGATCGTTTTTGGGGATTGGTTTACTAACAAGCGTGGCTTCTTCAATGAGACGAGTCATCTCAACTTCTTCTTCGGGCGTGGGTTCGCGGTCATACCTTCAGTCAACAGAGCAAGTGCCAGTAAGGAAACATATCCAGTTGGCCTACATTTAACTCTCAGATAAATTTAAAACTTACCAAGGCTGCCAGCGCGGACATTCCGATGTCGTTCCGCGGTATGGACATGGGATGCGTCGGCGACGGAGCTCATCGAAGGCTCCTGCACAAGCAACAGTGAACATGTCATCATGAATGACAAGATGTCCTCCAGCACACAGCCGACAACGAGCTAAACGACCATGCACGTGGCCATCCAGCACTCTGAGCACCAATTTGTGTTTTGGCCCAGTTTGGGCTTCTTTGTTCCACTTCAAAACCTCCTTTAAATCCTTTACTTTCATACCCTTGTATTTTCCATATGCTTGAGCCATTGCCTTGTCTTCGTCCCTAACTTGCGCGTCAGAACTTTCCTGCTTTTTGCGTTTGGCTGGTTTTTCCTGCTGCGTTTCGTCGTCACCTTCTTTGAGCAATTGTTCGTAAAGTGAAACAATCTGCTCGTACTTTTCTTTTCCTGAAATTGCCTCGTCACTTGGACTAGCCGGGTGCCGGTTTTCCAATGCTTCAACGACCTCGTCAAAACGGCCAGGCAGCACGGAACCGTCAGGAGAGCTGTCAGTCAAATGTTCCCTCACAAAGTCTTCCTCCGTTACACCTTCTTGACTCAAATGGCGAGGAAAAGGGAAGCAGTTAAGATGATACCAGCGCGTCACCATGTAATCTCCTTCTCCAGGAGTGGTGATACCAATGCGTAATGTACCCTTCGCAATGCGCCGCCTGCACTTTCCTCTGCAAGTCGAGCGAGAACTGGATGCGGGCTGTTTGGCGGGAGAAACCTTATGAGAACGAGTCAGTGATGCAGTTATGCCGCACAAGCTGTTGCTCACCTCTATAGTATAGTCAGGCATCGTGACCACAGTCGATAAACAGGAGATTAGACGGCACTTGTTAATACTTGTTGATAATAGTACTTGATTGAAAGCAACGATTTCCAGAGTGTTCGGAACGCTTTGCTCCTCTGTGGCGTTCGATGTTGTTTTGTATTGCTTGTGTGCGCTGCCCATAATGTGTTTTGCGAACGCCCATGATTCCTGATGCGAGCTGCCTGCCTGGGTGCTGGCGAAACATTATGGTCGCCCTAGTTTGCCAAATGATAGAAATAATCTCTGAATGCATTGTAAATAAGATGAAAGCCTCGGGACACTAATCGTCAAAGCTGCATACGTTAGTGATGGGACTTGTTGACGCCGCTGCCACGCCTGTTGCAGGGCCAGGAAATGAATTGTTGGGCTCCAAGGATCATAATAGTCAGTATCGTCCCAAGTCGGAACACACACCAAAAGACATCGTAAAGTGATGGCGATACAAACTTCCCGTATAAACTTGTACAAGGAAATAAGTTAGTTACGATAGCTATTTGTCGTACTGATAACCAGTGCGACGCATTGGCCTGCCGATGATTGCGACAGAAACGAGAGCATCAACGATCCTCATCATCTTTTACCATGACAATTTTCGATCATCGCTCGCCTCGCCCCTTGACATGTTTAGTCTTGGCACTTAACTTGTCTAGCTGCCTTGCATTTCACTTTTCATCGGCTCGAAGGACTCCAAGCTTTTTGTGCTTGCAGCAAAGCAGCAGTCATGAAGCTTTTGGACGGAGAAATCTTGAGAAACATGAGGCTAGCGGCAGCAACAATGGCCCCAACGAAGAGACATTTGGTGCAATGGACGAAGAACTTAGTTCGGCGTCGTCGTCTAGGCGATCTGTTTTGATTTCATCTACAACCTTGCTGACAGCAGCTGCTTCGATCATTGCTGCGCCTGACGCTTATGCAGCTTCGACATTGGATCAAAGTGCACCATCAAGACAATCTGCAGCAACCTTGATTGCACCCAATCCTACCATTACAAACAAGGTTCAATTCAACATTCGCATCTCCCGCCCCGATGGATCCTTTTACATTCGCGACGATGACGCCAATGAAGCCGAAATTGATCGCGTTTTTTACTGCCGCCTCGTGGTTGGACTCTTTGGCCGAGACGTTCCCAATCACGTTCAGCGCTTTCTGTCGTATTGCATTTTGACGCAGCAGCAGCAAGCATCAGATGCCGACCAATCGCTCATTTCGTATTCAAACAGCATGGTCACTGGCATTGATCCTGCGACGGGTTTGCTGCAAGCTGGCGTCGTGCCGTCATTGCGAGTGACATTGGCTGTTGCCGGTTCAACAACGGCAATCGAATATCGGGGGCGACTCTTGCCAGCGTCACTGTGGCTGGACAAGGTTCCAAATCAGAGCACAACGTCAACGCAGCAGCAGCAACCGCGACGACTTTCGCACGTTGGCAAAGGTTTGCTCACACACGCCAAACTTGATGCCACGCCAGCCTTTGGCATTACCACACGCACCGATACGCGCGAGCTGGATGTATCGCACCAAGTGTTTGGACGCATACTGTTTGACGAATCCGATGGAGCCACCGAGTTTTTGGAGCGCGCCCGCGACTTGCCAACCTACTCGCTCGAACGGCCAGCCAGTGACGACACACCAGTGGAAGCTGCGGCGGATGCCGTCTTTGCGGCGCAGCGAACCTTCTTTCGCAGTCTGGCGAAGAATGTTGGTGATACGCGACTGGACAAGGTATACGCAGGCAAATTTTTGAGGCGGATTGAAGTTACGCAAGTGTCAATATTATAAGTAAAAGTAAAGCTGTTGCTCTCTTCGACAATCAAGCTATAATCAAAAGAATTTTAAAATTTGCCTGGATTGTACAGTACATGAAGATTCTTGTGACTTGGCCGAGGTGTTGACGAGCATTGCGAGAAGAGTTTACCATAGCTAAAACACCCAACTTATACAATGCAGATGAAAAGAAACTTTCGGGCAGGAGAGGAAGCTATTTCAACACTAGACTGATATGCAGCTGATGGAAAAGATGTTCGTTAAAACTAAATGGATTGTATATATTTTACTTTGAACTGATGCAGCCAAGTGCTGCTGATCTCCAAACCGAAGTTACAAGTTCATGAACAAAATTACACTGATGATGCATCCAAAAGCAAGACTATATCTGACGTCATTCTACGTGGCAAAAGTTACGTGCTGTCAATGCATGATTGCATTTATCGTGTCTGCTCAATGATTATTGAAAGATGAACCACATTCTCCTCAGTACAATTGCTCCAACAGCACCTCCCTGATGAAATCGATTTGATCGATCTGTAACAGATTGCAAGTTAGTATCACATGGGCCAAGCATAAACCAATAGGCAAGCATAATATATGCACTTACATGAATCATTTGGTTGCAGGAGCATTGACAGACTTCGCATTGGCACTCGTTTGTTTCCGCGTCAATCAATGCCCCAGGCGTCTTGCTGCATTCCTTGCAGTTGCCTCCATCGGTTTGGCTCGTACACTTGACCCGGTAGCAGTAGCAGTTAATGGTAATTGGTAGCAACGTTGGCTTGGGTGGCATGCGAGTGATTCCCAACTTGGCGCGCGCAGCAGCCCGGTCGCGCTCAAATTCCTTGACGATAATGTCGTGCGTCTGGAGCTTTTCAACGCTTCTGTGATGATTCGCTATATTCTCAGCTCCTTGGCGCATGTTGGAGTGCTGACAAAGGTAGCAGAATGACCAAGGCGGGTAAAGTTCGCACTCAGACGGGTTGAATGGAAGCAATTGCTCCGACCGTTGCTCCGACTTTGACGGATCATAAAAGGCAGACGTGAGCTTTTTCAGCTTTGCGTCTCGGGCGTCGTTCTCCACCAGCAAAGCAAGTTTGTAAAGGTCTCGCCAAGCGTCACTGTCGGCCTTTAATATACATTTTGCTTCGGAAGCCTTGACAATGAGCGCAATCTTACACAGCCGTGCCAAGTGCGGCGCCGACTGATCCTGCGTCATGCGCTTAATAGACATTTGAGGCAAGGCACTAACGAAATCTTGGCTCAATCCTGCCAAATCCGTCTTGCGGAAAATCATTAATTTCAAGTCATCTTGCTCGGAAATGAGAGATTCCAGCAACTTTTGTCGCGCAGGCGCGTCGAAGCCAGCAAAGCGCACATCCTCGAGCCGCTTCGTCATTTCCTCGAGGGTCACCTTGACGTCTTTTGGCTCGCAGTGACGCTTCAAAAGCTGATTTAGCCGTGGGTCGGTTTTCGTCGCCATGGTGACAAAAGTTGTGGCTGCTCGATCATGTCCATGCAACGCAACCTTGCAAGTGTGGGTATATCGCGTTGCGTTGCAATTGTGTCGCATCATCAATGCACGAGTCCCCAAGCGACCTGGACTCGCGCTACGACATTTTTTAAATCGAAACGCGATGAAGTCGGCGATCACCATGTGGCAGAAACGTAGCAACGACACCAGTTCGCAGCAGAAACAACTTGGTATAATCTCCTCCAAGATAGAGCCACAATGTCAAAGCCATTTGCATCCGATTTCGTCATCATGCCGCCGCCATCGGCTCCTATGGAAGCAGAAAATGATGCAAATCCTGCCGAACATCAGAATGCACCCACGGAGCAGCTTCCGGACACGACAATGCTTTCAAATGAATCCTTCCTAGCACTGGAGCAGCAAGGATACACGCCAGGTCTCATTGATTCTCTCGTTGAAAACAACCGAGTCTTTTACAAGTCAATTTGGATCATTGACAACAGCGGCAGCATGTCCGCCATGGATGGCCATCGCTTGGTTGGAACATTGGATCGCAAGCAAGTGCGACTGGTCCAATGCACGCGCTGGAAGGAGCTGCAGGAGACGGTCGAGTACCATGCGCAACTCGCCGCCCTGCTGCAGCGACCGACGCAGTTTCGGCTGTTGAACGATCCTGGTCGGAACGTGGGGCCGCAGCATTTCAGTGTGGCCGAGGTGGCGAACGAAACGTTTCTGCGGCAAGATTTGGAGGTGGTGCGGTCCGTCATGGAGCATGCGACTCCCTCGGGCGTCACGCCCTTGACGAAACATTTGGAGCAGGTGCTGGAGCATGTGCAGTCGTTGCAACAGACGTTGACGCAAACTGGAACAAAGGTTGTGCTTGTGATTTGTTCCGATGGCATTCCAACGGACGATGAAGGCTACACTGGTCGAGACATTCAACAGCAGTTTATCAATATGCTTCGGCAGTTTCAAAGGCTTAACATTTGGATTGTTGTGCGACTATGCACGGACGAGGATCACGTGGTTCAGTTTTGGAACGACCTTGACAGTCAACTTGAAATGAGTCTTGAAGTTTTGGACGACTTTTCCGGCGAAGCAGTGGAAGTGCATGAACACAACCCGTGGTTAAACTACGCGCTGCCCTTGCATCGTATGCGGGAATTCGGGTTTCATTCCAAGCTGTTTGACCTGTTGGACGAACGACAGTTGACAATCGATGAGGTCCACGACTTTTGTCGAATCGTTTTTGGTGACGCGAACATGCAGGGCTTGCCCGATCCGCATCTTGATTTTAAAGCGTTTGTTGCACAGCTGGATCTTGTTAACAGGAAGAGAGAGCAGTGGTGCCCTGTTACCAAGAGGTTGGAGCCTTGGATTAATGTGCGCGTTCTAAGAAAGTTGTACGGAGGAAGTTCGTGGTGGCCTTTTTGGTAAAAGACTCAGTAGCTATCATAACACTTTACTTACGTAAGTTCCTTCTTGTATCTTGTAGGTATGGCGGTAGTAGGTATGAGTCTCTTTCAATTCAAAACGAGCAGTAGTTGTTGGCGTTTGACAGCATTAGGCTTTCTGAGATTTCCGTTATACATGCATTTCATAATCTCGCTTCTCGCTACCGGTACAACAAATCGAAGCATTCGCGCGCACGCAGTGTTCTTTTCTATAAAGCTATTTACGAATTGTAATGGCTTATTAGTTGACCATACGATATTAAATTACGCTCAACTTGAATCAGGCTTCGACATATCCGCTTGCATGCCGCCGCTCGTCTTCTTCTCTTCAACCTCAGTATCCGCCTGACCGAGCATTTTAAAAAGCGAGGCTTGGATGACGCGTTGCCGTTCAGCAGTCATGCCCATTTCTTCGTGGTCATAGCCCATGGCACCGCTGCCATTGCCACTTCTGGGAGCCTCCTTTGGTCGTCGCTGACGTTGTGCTTGCTGCCGCTTTGCGTACATTTCAAAGTACCATGGCGGAAACATGAGATTCATTGAAGCTGGTACTGGGAGTGCCCAAGTGTCTGGAATTTGCAGGCAAGTCTGCAGAAAAATGCTGGCCGAATCAAATAGGAACTTGGGGCGTGGCGAATTGTGATCGCCTTCGACAATTATAATGTTCTTGTCGCCCGCATATTTGTAGTGCAGTTGCTCCGAATGATGCTTCTTGATAAAATCATCATGCTCCCCAGCGACAAAGAGTGCAGGAATAAAGCACTTGTCAGCATGTGAAATGGGCGAAATAGCCTTGATGTTGAACCCGCCTTGCTTCTTGACCGATCCCTTCAGAAAGTTAATGGCCACCGACACGACAAAGCCAGGAACGACAATACCTTGCTCCCTGCCTTTCTCGACCATCTCTTCGCAAAGCTGCGTCAAGTCGGCAAAGGGACTGTCCAAAATCATGCAGGCAATACTCGGATCCCGAGAACCAAACATCAATGCGGTAGCCGCGCCCATACTCCGACCCCACAAGGCAATCGTACTGACAACATTCGTTGCTCGCAAATGAGCAACAATGCAGCTCAAATCTTCTCTTTCATAATAACCAAGACTCACGTACTCGCCATCACTCTTGCCCGAACCAGCAAAGTCAAAGGCAAACACGGCAACCCCCAGTCCCAAAAGGTAACTCAATTGCGGAATCACCTCCACTCGCGCACTGCTATTACCATGCATGTAGATTACCACTGGAATTCGGTCAGCTTCACGCTCTACAGGCTCCCAATGTGAGCATTCCAAGCTAAAGCCCCGTTTCGTGCGCAACGTAAAGTCTGTCCGTGTGAATCTCTTGCCACAAAAAGTAAAGGCTGGTGGTCCCAAGGCTTCCATCTGCAGATTAAAGATCAGATATTATAAAATGAGATCCATTCTACTAAATAGACTCTAACGCAATATAGAACGCAATTCGCTGGCAAACCGTATGCGATGGAGCACATAATAGTGGTCATCGCAAAAACATTCGAACTCAGAATCATCAGCTTCCGTGCAGTTGCAGCGAGTATCAAATTGACAGATGCACTGCATATTTAATTCATACCTTATAATCAGCTCTTGGAGGTCGAATAATTGCATTCACAAGCTCCTGGTATCCCATCTTTGCCATTTGAACGTAGGACAATTTCTTGTTGCCATTGGCAGCTGCAGCCTGTTGAGCATGGATGAGAACCCAAACCGAAGCGGCAGCGGTGACGTCACGAAGACGGTCACATTTAAGTAAGCGCGGTAAGCGGCAACCGAAGGAGTGGATCGAGGACGATCACTTCTTGGAGAAAATAAGTAAAGTGGTTTTATTGACTCTGTTCTGCTTAATCATTAGTGTCGCTTCAAGGGCGCGCAAGATATATTCTAGATCCAACATTTTCTCCAAGAAGCGAGTGAAAAGACATGTCTTCGACGAGCAACTGTTGAGCATGGATGAGAACCCAAACCGAAGCGGCAGCGGTGACGTCACGAAGACGGTCACATTTAAGTAAGCGCGGTAAGCGGCAACCGAAGGAGTGGATCGAGGACGATCACTTCTTGGAGAAAATAAGTAAAGTGGTTTTATTGACTCTGTTCTGCTTAATCATTAGTGTCGCTTCAAGGGCGCGCAAGATATATTCTAGATCCAACATTTTCTCCAAGAAGCGAGTGAAAAGACATGTCTTCGACGAGCAATACTCCGACGACAGGAGCGGCGTCGAGCGGTGGAGGTGCACCTCCCGCTCCGCCAGCAAGCGAAGGAAACCGACGCAACCGTCATTATCGTCGTGGGAATCGTGCTGGGAATCGTTCCGGGAATCAAGGCAATGGTAACAGACTCAACGGACCGAGTCGTGCGCCGAGTGGAAATTTCCAAGGAAGCGAGCCGACGCTCGCTGGATTCATCTACGACTATAACGGTTCGCGCGATCCCGATGGATTCATCCGTACGACGAACGAGATCATCACTTTCGTCGGGCGCTCCTACAAGAAATATACCAAGGAGCTGCTCAAGGGCATGCGCAACGTGGAACTGGAGATTCCTGACGAGCCTGCACGTCCAACGAAGGATGCCGACACGACGGACTCGGACTGGTCCATAATGCTCGAGGAATACAAGGCCGACAAGAAAGAGCATGTCGAGCGCGTGCGTGTATACTCCGACTTCCTCGCTGGTCTCTACGCCGTGTTGCATGGACAATGCACGGAGCGTATGAAGGATCGTGTCAAGTCGCACGCCAAGTTCCGAGACGCCGAGGAGGACACGGACGGAATTAAGTTGCTGGCGATTATCAAGGAGATCTCGCATACGTACGAAGGGCGCTGCAAACTTGTGGATCAAGTCGTGGACATTCAAGCTGAGTTGTTCGGACGTACTCAAGGGAGCGCGCGAAAGCCTGCAGAAATATTACGAAAGCATGGTCACGCTGGCAGACGTGGCGAAGGCGGTTGGCGTCACGATGCACAACGAGATTGTGGCGTTGAACATTGCCAAGGATGACAATCGTAACAAGGCGAACAAGGAGGATATCAAGGCCGCCGAAGAGCTCGAGCTTGCGATGCTTTTCGTGCGTGGCGCAACGGGCGAATACGCTGGGTATTGCAAGCACTTGCGCAACTGCTACCTCGACGGGCACGACAACTTCCCGTTGACGATCCACGATGCATACAACATCATGCAGCGTCGTGAGCATGCGGATGGAGAAGCCACGTTGCCAACGAACGAGGGCGTGGCGTTTCACACGACTGGTACAGCGCGTGACCCTCCCAGATGCTGGACCTGTCAACAGGTTGGTCATGTGCAGCGAGACTGTCCTACGAGAACGGAGTCTACGGAGAGTGCGCCGGCTGCAGAGGCTAGTGGGGCGCAGCACTTCACGCTGGGTAGCGAGGAAGAAAGCGATGACGACGATGAGGTCGGATACATGTTCGCGCAGCCGCCGAAGGTGAACATCTCGAAGAAGGCTGTGCTCTGGACAATCAGTCGACAGTGGATCTGTTCTGCAACGCCAAGATGCTGACGAACATTCGCCCGGTGCCAACGTGGATGGTGATCATGGCCAACGCTGGTACAGTAAGGACGAACATGATGGGCGACCTGGAGGGCTATGGTCCGGTGTGGTGGTATCCGCAGGGACTGGCGAACATTTTGAGTTTGGCGCAAGTCCGCAAGAAGTTTACCGTGGAGTATCTCATGCACGGCGTGGATCGTCCAATGTTCGTTGTGGAGAAGCCGGATGGTAAGCAGCGAGAGTTTGTCGAGACTGACTCTGGGCTGTATGTTTGCGAGAGCTTTTCGAAGGGCAAGCGCAGCGATGTCAAGGATGGAGTGGCGATGTTGACTACGGTAGACGATAACCGTACTAACTACACCAATGATGACTATTTACGCGCTGTTAGAGCTAGGGAACTGCAAATCAAAATTGGACGGCCAAGCCTCAAGGATTACCTGCGCATCGTTACTAGCAATCAGTTGCCGAACTGTCCTGTGACGAAGGCCGACATCCTGGCTGCTGAGCACATCTTTGGACCAGATGTTGGCTCGTTAAAAGGAAAGACGACGCGTCGCGCGTCGCATCTGGTGAAGCCTGCGATTGTTGAGACGCTTCCACCGGCTATCATGAGTCGCTATCGAGACGTTACTCTTTGTGCTGACATCATGTATATCAACAAAGTCCCTATGTTGGTGACGTTCTCCCGCAGCATTCGTTTTGCTACGGTTGAGGTGATTCAAAACCGTACGCTTCCGGTTATGTTGAAGGCAATCGAGTCTGTGTTGAAGATTTACGCACGCGGTGGGTTCCGTGTCGTCGCGGCTCTGATGGATGGGGAGTTCGCTCCAATGCTTGGCGCGTTGGCTGATCTCGGAGTGGCGCTCAATGCGACATCTGAGGATGAACACGTTGGCGAAATTGAACGTTTTATCCGTGTCGTGAAAGAACGGGTGCGCGCGACATACAACACGTTGCCATTTAAGCACGTGCCGGCACGCTTGGTTATCGAAATGACGAAGTCTGCCGTGTTTTGGTTGAATGCGTTTCCGAACGAGCGTGGCATTTCGAAGGATCTCAGTCCACGCACTATTGTGACTGGTCAGACAGTTGACTTTAATCGGCATTGCAAGTATGAATTTGGTCAGTATGTGCAAACGCATGAGTCGCACAGCAATGACATGCAGGCGCGCACGATCGGTGCGCTGGCTCTGCGCCCGACTGGTAATGTGCAGGGTGGGTTTTATTTCCTCAGTTTGTCTTCGGGCAAAGTTCTGAATCGTGGGCACGCTACGCCTTTGCCCATGCCTGATGATGTCATTGAGCGCGTGCATCGTCTCGCTCGTCAACAGAAGGCCAATCCGGGCATCGTGTTCATGGACCGCCACCGTGTTGCGGAGGCTGCTGAGCCAGTCAGTGGCACGAAGATGACGCCGAGGATGATGATGACTCTGATTATGATGACGACGCTTCTCGCGGTGACGACGACTCTGCCGGCGGAAGCGAAGGAGTGAATGCGACCGATGACGACGACGACGACGACGATGGTGCTGACGGCGCAATCGAAGGAGTGCCGAACGACGAGGATGGTGAGGCCATTGACGGCGAACTTGACGACGCGCCAGCCGTGGATGATGGCGAAATTGAAGGAGTGCCCGATGAAGGCGAAATTGAAGGAGTGCCAGCTGCCGCAGACGAAGAGGATTTCGATGCGCGCTATGGCCCACGCACTGGTCGGTATGGCCTGCGTGCGCGCAAACCTCGCTCGTTCGCTCATTTGTTCACGCTCGACGCTGCAGAGGAAGTGTCGGAGCCACTCGTCACGGCACAGATGAATATGCGACAAGGTTTAAAGGCTTTTGGCGATGCTGGAGTGGAGGCAGTGCGCAAGGAAATGCAGCAGCTACACGACAGGCACGTCATGAAGGCAGTCCCCCAATGCCTTCTGACTCCGCAGCAGCGCAAGGACGCTCTGGCGTATTTGATGTTTCTCAAGCGCAAGAGATGCGGGACTGTGAAGGGACGCGGATGCGCGGATGGACGCAAGCAACGAGCATACACTGCAAAGGAAGACGCAGCATCTCCAACGATAGCGACAGAGGCCATCTTTCTGACAGCTATCATTGACGCTATGGAAGGGCGCGAGGTTGCTGTGGTTGATGTACCGGGTGCTTTCATGCAAGCGGAAATGGATGAGTTGGTGCACGTTCGTTTCACTGGGAAGATGGTGGAGCTACTGTTGGAAATTGATCGCGAGATGTACGAGCCTTGCGTCACAATGGAGAATGGCGAGAAAGTCATGTATGTTGAATTACTCATGGCGCTTTATGGTACGCTTCGAGCAGCGCGACTATTCTGGGAGAAGTTGTCCGCAAAATTGCTTGAGTGGGGCTTCGAGAAGAACCCGTACGATCCGTGTGTGTGCAACAAGATTGTCAATGGGAAGCAAATCACCGTGGGATGGCACGTGGACGATTTGAAGATTTCGCACGTCGACGTGAGCGTAGTGGATGAGTTCATCGCGCAGATGGATGAGGAGTTTGGCAAGGAGACTCCAATGAATAAGTCACGCGGAAAAGTGCACGACTACCTCGGCATGGTATTGACTATACTAAGCCTGGAGAAGTAGCAATCAACATGGTTGACTATGTGAAGAACATCCTGCATCATGCGCCAGACGACATGGATGGAACGGCAGCTACTCCGGCAGCCAGTCACTTGTTTCAGATATCGGAAAATCCTGTCATGTTGAGCGAAGCGAAGAAGCAGATTTTTGTGACGATTGTGATGCAGTGTCTGTATCTGAGTCAGCGAGCGCGACCGGATATTCGCACAGCGATTTCTTTTCTTGAGCACGAGGCCGCAGCAGCCTGACGAAGACGACTATAAGAAGGCTGCAAGAGTGATTAAATATTTACGCGGAAGGTGGACATAGTGTTGACGCTGAAGGCGGACCAGTCCGGGATAGTCCAGTGGTGGGTGGATGCGTCGTGCGCGGTGCACCCAGACATGAAGGGTCACACTGGTGGAACAATGACACTGGCCAAGGATCAGTGTACAGTACGTCGGCTAAACAGAAAGTTGGTAACAAGAAGCTCGACGGAGAGCGAAGTTGTGGAGTTCATGATGTGCTACCGCAGTTGCTGTGGACAGGATATTTTCTGAAGGCGCAAGGTTTCGGGGTCAAAGACACGAAATTGTATCAAGACAATATGAGTTCAATGCTGTTGGAAAAAGAATGGCAGGACGCAAGCAACGAGCATACACACTGCAAAAGGAAACGCAGCATCACGATACACAGGTCATCTTTCTGACAGCTATCATTGACGCTTGGAAGCCGTTGCTGTGGTTGATGTACGTGCTTTCATGCAAGCGGAAATGGATGATTGGTGCACGTTCGTTTCACTGGGAAGATGGTGGAACTACTGTTGGGAAATTGATCGCGAGATGTACAGGCCTTGTCTATGGAGAATGGCGAGAAATATTTGTTGAATTACTCATGGCGCTTTGTGGTGCGCTTCGAGCAGCGCGACTATTCTGGGGAAGTTGTCCGCAAAATTCGTATGGGGCTTCGAGAAGAACCCGTACGATCTTGTGTCAACAAGATTGTCAATGGGACAAATCACCGTGGGATGGCACGTGGACGATTTGAAGATTTCTGCACGTCGACGTGAGCGTAGTGGATGAGTTCATCGCGCAGATGGATGAGGAGTTTGGCAAGGAGACTCCAATGAATAAGTCACGCGGAAAAGTGCACGACTACCTCGGCATGGTATTGGACTATACTAAGCCTGGAGAAGTAGCAATCAACATGGTTGACTATGTGAAGAACATCACCATCATGCGCCAGACGACATGGATGGAACGGCAGCTACTCCGGCAGCCAGTCACTTGTTTCAGATATCGGAAAATCCTGTCATGTTGAGCGAAGCGAAGAAGCCAGATTTTTGTGACGATTGTGATGCAGTGTCTGTATCTGAGTCAGCGAGCGCGACCGGATATTCGCACAGCGATTTCTTTCTTGAGCACGAGGCTGCAGCAGCCTGACGAAGACGACTATAAGAAGGCTGCAAGAGTGATTAAATATTTACGCGGAAGCGTGTATATGGTGTTGACGCTGAAG
Source organism: Mayamaea pseudoterrestris (assembly GCA_027923505.1). Classification (NCBI taxonomy): domain Eukaryota; phylum Bacillariophyta; class Bacillariophyceae; order Sellaphorales; family Sellaphoraceae; genus Mayamaea; species Mayamaea pseudoterrestris. The sequence continues at coordinate 1,972,029 of BROI01000001.1, forward strand.
GCGGACCAGTCCGGGATAGTCCAGTGGTGGGTGGATGCGTCGTACGCGGTGCACCCAGACATGAAGGGTCACACTGGTGGAACAATGACACTTGGCCAAGGATCAGTGTACAGTACGTCGGCTAAACAGAAGTTGGTAACAAGAAGCTCGACGGAGCGAAGTTGTGGGAGTTCATGATGTGCTCACCGCAGTTGCTGTGGACAGGATATTTTCTGAAGGCGCAAGGTTTCGGGGTCAAAGACACGAAATTGTATCAAAGACAATATGAGTTCAATGCTGTTGGAAAAGAATGGCAGAAGCTCAAGTACAAAGCGCACGCGACACATGAATGTTCGGTACTTCTTTGTGAAAGATCGCGTGGCAGCTGGTGAAGTCAACATTGAGCATTGTCCGACCGGAGACATGGTCGCGGATTTCTTCACGAAACCATTGCAGGGAGCCCAGTTTGGCAAGCTCCGCAACCTGGTTATGAATCTGGCCTCGAGCAGTAAGTACTACTCGGCCCAAAGGAGTGTGTTGAGCATGGATGAGAACCCAAACCGAAGCGGCAGCGGTGACGTCACGAAGACGGTCACATTTAAGTAAGCGCGGTAAGCGGCAACCGAAGGAGTGGATCGAGGACGATCACTTCTTGGAGAAAATAAGTAAAGTGGTTTTATTGACTCTGTTCTGCTTAATCATTAGTGTCGCTTCAAGGGCGCGCAAGATATATTCTAGATCCAACACCCATGACATTGTCACATGCCCCGCCCTATTCAAAACATCATGGTACCTCCAGCAGTACCTCCAGCTGCCGCCGCTCGCAGTCACCATGCAGCAGCAGGCTCTAGTTTCAAAATGTTTGACGGCGCGCCAGTGACAAAACTGCTCCTCGCCCAAGTCTTGCTGCTGTACCTGATGCGAAACGTTTGGCATTTACTTGAATATTACGAAAACAACGAACCAACGGCGAGCATAGTTGCCATAATATTTCGCCTGATGGTTTGTAAATTAACCTTTTCAGCGCCGGGTCCTCTCATACTTGGAGGTATACTGCTGGGGACGTTTGGGCGAAGATATGAGCGTGAGCTTGGAAGCTTGCGGTTCATATGGCTATGTCTCTTTTGCAATGCTCTCGTGATACTGTTGGAGCTACTGACGGTCAATGTCATGCCAGGCAAGCGTTACGACGGACCGTATCCGCTGCTGGGAGCTTGCCTGTGGCTCTACTACTGCTACGCGCCGCGACTATATCCAAGCTTCTTCTCCATTCTTGGTTTGGAAGCATCGGAAAAGTCAATCTTTTACTCTCTCTTTGGCCTAGTATTGTTCCGTGAGGGACTGCAACCCGCTATATTGGGAATGATGGCTTGCTGCTTGTTTTGCAGGCTGCAACTGCAGTTTCCAAACGTCATGGGGCTTGCCAGCCACGCGACGCTGCTGCTGCAAAAGGTGCAAGCGCCACCGCGCGTCTTGATTTCCACAGCAGCCAATGGAGTAAACGTCTTGAATCATCATGCTGCGGCTGCTAATGCTCGTCCAATGGTTCGCCCAGTAGTAGCTCCGCCACGACCAGTTGTCGTGGAAGCAGACCCAGCCGCCATTGAGCAGCTCGTCATGATGGGCTTTGACCAAGATCAAGTAGTTCGCACGCTGCAGGCGACAAACAACAACGTGGAGCGAGCTGCGGATCAACTACTTTCGCAATTGTCATAGAGGCTACCGGTAGTAATGCTGCTGGTGGTGGATGTGGTCTTGAGTATACTTTCTTTCGAGGAAACACATGTGAACCTCTATTTGCAACTGGAACTGTCAGTCTACTCGTAGTCTTGCTTAAGCACCGAACCATACACAATTAAATTTATTTATCTTATTGATTTCTACTGCTCACGCAAAATGTTGTTTCCAAGCATCCATGTAAACTTTCTTTTCCCTGCCACCCACTACGGCTGCGCTCAATCTCTGTTACCATTCACTTCCGACTGCGGCAGTTCCGTCGCAATCAATGGCGACGGCGTCGGCCAAAAGTCGGTAAACATGTGCACCGTTGGCTCCTGGGTGGGAACGGGTACGACGGACGGTGCAGCACTTGACGGTGCCAATGTCAATGCGTTTGCCGTTGGTGCTGCCGTAACGCGCCGCTTGCGTCGCGTGGGAGCAATCGTTGGTGGACGCCGTCGCATGCGGCGCGTCGGTGCCACTGTTTTGGATCGTCGTCGCCGCATGCGAACGGTTGGTGCAATGGTTTTACGCATGCGCCTCTTGACGGGAGTAGTGGTTGGTACTCCTTCCATGTTGTCGAACAAAAAGGATGGAGCAGCTGTCGATATACTTGGAGCAGATGATGGCTGCATATTGCGGGGAGTAAGTGTTGGAGGATGCGTGCCAATGATGCCGATAGTTGGAGTTTCCGTTGCCAACTGAAAAGTTGGCGCTTCAGTCATGAACGAGATGGACTGCTCTTGATCTTTTATAACTTGATTTCTGTTTCTTTTGTCGTTGATATTCTCATTTCCAATTGTAACAGTCGGAGGTGCTGTCGTCAAGATTAGCGATGGCGTCAGCGAAGGCTCGCTCGTTGCATTCAGAGTGGGTGCCACGGTTTCAATTTCCGCCGTTGGCTCTGGCCCACGCATGTACGAATACACCCAAGTGGGGGCTTGCGTACCAAGTGACTGGGTCGGAACAATGGAGGATGAACTGTTATTTCTCTTCTTTCGCCGGTTTCGTTGGCGCTTTCGTTGTTTCCTGCTGAGTGGTGGGCGAGATGTTCGTGCAATGCTTGGCGCCATGGAAGGTTCGTCCGTCTTGTAACGCTTGACCATTACAAGGTCGTGCAATTCATTTACATCAAGGTCTATTCCAGCAAGCATGAGGTTTCGGCGTTCAGTTTCAAGATGCACCTTCTTTTGATTTGCATTATTTGAGCTTGGAGAAAAGAGTCGTCGAACATTCTGCTCATGGTAACAGCACAGCAATCCCACCGACGCCACAGTTACAATCATCATGGCGGCACTTCGACCGTGACGAGTCTGATTGGTGTCCACCATTGTATTGTCTGAAATACTTGATCCGTGCGAAGGATGAGTTGCGCGATTGCCCAGCTCGTTCGATGCAGATTGTGTTGCAATGAGAGTAATTCTCGTTCCGTCCTGATTCAATACAAATGACTCGGAAGACGAAACGTTTCCTATCCCGGAATGGTCGACAAAACTGCTATACGTGCATGTCGAGTTGGAAATGAGCGATGGGCTTTGTTCATGGCCAAAATTACACCATGACTCACACTCCTTCCGTTTTGGCCACAAATTTTCAGCGAGCACCTCGTCACACATGGCCAATCATGTGAGTACATGAATGCGTCTTAGTCATGGCGGACAAATAAGCTCTTTGCAAAACACATGTTCTGATAAAGTCTCTCAAAAGAGTATCGTGAGCTTAATCGAACAATGGCAAAATCAAGGCATCTACCACTGAGGTAGGTCAAAGCAGCCAGCAGCTTGCCGTTGAATCATGGATGCAGCCTAAGCCACACTGAAGTTTGAACTCAAATCTAAACACTTTTATTGGCATCTGTTGCGTCGCCATTTGAATACTTTGTACATGCCATTAAACTGCCGCCCTACTGTAGTTATCATGGTGAAGCATCGTCAGCTCGATGGATGGTTGCAATGTTGATGATGATGTCGAAGCAAAAAAGTCAGAGCGGTACTAAAATCACGATTGATGTCGCACCGTTGATATGAATCGTGATCGCCAAATCCATCACGGAGCGGCCAACTTCGACCAAGGGTGGCGGCTTTTCTCCCCTCACTGTTTCGAAAACCAGGAGAGAAATGCGTGAATGCTTGTAGATACATGCAGCAGTCCGAAATGAGTGACGAAGAGAGTCAATCTCCCAGTTTAAACGACGACGACGACGATGATATCGAAGCCGGTAGTGACATCCTCCAGGACGAGAAGGAAAAGGTCCTTGAAAAACTGTCTGCTCAAGCGTCAAAAGCTGAAACTGAGCCAGATACCAGTGATTTAGACAAGGAGAAACTGGAGCAAATGAGGAAAGTGGTCTACTGCGGCAAGCCGCCAGTATTGAAAGACATCAAGTCCAAACGTGCACTGCCACAACCAAAATCGTCGAATTCGATACCCCAGGCAAAGAAAGAAGCGGACAATCGCGCCGCTTTGATACGATCGGCCAAGAAAAAAGGTAAAAAGGTCACCAAAGCCTATCATCAGGTAAAATCTGTGTCCAATGACAATGCCGATGCATCCGTATCGCAGACTTGGTTGGATGATCAGAAATCGCTTGAATGTCAACCTGCTTTTGACGATGACGATTTTGAGGAGTCTACGGAACCGTCTACACCGCGAGTATCCATCGCCAAGAGCCTTCGGATCAATTTCGTGCGAAAGATGCGCAGCAATCCCAAGCGATCTGCAATTGTTACAGCGGCAATCCTCGGACTGGCAGTACTGCTCGTTACTGTTGCCGTCGTCTTTTTGCAAAGACGATCAAACTCCGCCAGCATGTCGTCTATAGCTTCAATGGTATATGTTCCCGGCAAGCTCGTGGTATCAGAAAATCACCTTGTGTTGTCCCAAGGCTTGTCGTCCAAGATCATTGCAACCGCTGGCATGCCAGTCCAGTATCCATCGACTGGATCGGCTTCTCTAAATATGTTTCAGTCAGAATCTAACTTGGGAGAAACGTTACATACTTCCAATGGCGGCTGGATTTACGTGAGCAACGCGGACGAGCAAGGCAATATAGGAGCGCTCACATTCGACAACGATGGCACTGCGATAAAATACAAAATATTGTATACCGGTACGAACAACTCTAGAGGATGTGGCAAGACACCTTGGGATGCTTGGATCAGCTGTGAAGACTCTACCAATGGGCGATGCTATCAAGTGGATCCAACCGGTCAACGGGATACCTCAATGATAACCGTTGGCGAGGAGACGGACGGTGGCCACTTTAACTCCTTTGCTTATTGGGCATTACTAACGTCTGGACCGCACTTTTTTGTTTCCGCTGATGGTGAATATGACAGTTTGCAAAGATTCATTCCCGATCAAGTCGATTGGTCGAATCCTTGGAACATGCTTCTTGGCCCAGGGACAACCATGTATTTACTGCTAAACCCCCATGACAGGACATTTGACTGGACATTCGATGCCGACGAAGCTCAAGTCAATGCTGAAGAATACTTTCCTGGACCAACAAGCGTTGATCAATATGAAAACTGCCTATATTTTGTTTCCAAGAGTCTCAAACGAATGTGTGTCTTGAACCTCTTGGAAGGAACCTACTCGGAGCAATCCACAGACGGCCAGTATGATCAGCTCGTGCGGATCAAGGAGGAAAATGCCAGTGACATTTTTTACTACTCACAGAATGCGGACAATGCGTTTCAAATTACTGCGCGCAACGCGCAAGGCCCATATTCAATCGTTGGCGCGAGTGAGGGCGGGGATGAAGCAACAGGGCTGGCATTTTCACCAAACGGCAAGCACATGTACTTTGTTTTAAACAAAGCGGGCATTGTTTACGATATTACAAGAAACGATGGACTGGGCTTTCAAATTCAGCCGCCGCATATTGAGTATGGGAGTGCGGGAAGTAATCGACTGCTAATATAAATTGCATTTTCGTAGACATGAACAACAGCTAGCAGCTTGCTTAAAGAAATATACTGTAGGATGGTGCGTGTATGCCACGTTAGTTGCATGGTCTGCTGCCAATGCGTGGGTAAAAGCTTGGCACAAGACCAGATAGCTAATCATTCGGTGCGTCATTTTTAATCGTGATTTATGACTCAGTACCGTTCGTCAGTCGTTGATTATTGGTTTCTCTTCAGTGTCTGTCGAACGCTGTGAGGTCACTTTTCGCGGGCGCCGCGCTGAAAGTTCAGTCACGGGTGAGTGGGACGTCATCGCTCGACGCCGTTTCGATCGAGCGAGGTTCTCTCCACTTTCATCGGCCGTTTGCGGCATGTTCTGATCGCACGTTGAAGGTTGCGTCTACAATCTTCCCGATTGCTAGCTTGCTGTAGCGGGAGCTTGGGGAGCTGTTTCTATTGGTCTTGTTCTTCATTGGTTCGGTCCGAGTCTGTTCATCATATACAACGACTGCTTGCTTGGCTCGCATCGACCAAGACCAAGACCGAAGGCACCACTATAATGCGACCCAATGTCATTTATCCGAGTGATGGAAGCGGATCTGAAACGCCTCGTCGCGTTACAGCAAAACAGTTTGAAATCTTTTGCAAGCTTGACAATCAGAACCTCATCAATTGGGCGGCTGTTTTGAGACGAGCCAAATCGCATCCATCGGATATTTTGCTTCGCGAAGATGTTCATGGCGACACTCCTCTTCACGCAGCATTTCGCAGCGGAGATCCTCCAGTAGACGTCATTTTGGCACTACAAGCAGCGAGCCGGCTCAAGAATGATTCTGGAGCAACGCCCCTTCACATTGCGGCGAGCCATCGCTGCTCGGTGGATGCAATGCGCGCCTTGCTCGAATGCGGAGCCAATTGGAAGGAAGCTTCTCCATGCGTCGACACGAACAACGTTGGACGGACTCCGGCTCATTCGGCTTGTATGTCGTTCCGAAACTTAGAGATGAGTGCGTTCATGCTACTTCTTGATCAGACGCTCAAGGAAGGATTTATATCCGTCGACAAGGGACGAGAGCATGAGCCGACGCTTGGTTTTGAAGATGAAGACGATTATTTGAATGATTCTTACAATGACTTTGATGTTGAAAAATGTGAGAAAGTGGTCCGAAATGTCATGACTGTCAGAGACTCTCGCGGCATGACGCCCTTGGCGCTCTTGTTTGGGCGCTATCGCCAGCGCGTCCGCCGAGTCATTACGGATATCGATGCGTCTCGAGCAGGAAATAAGGATGCACCAGAACATGCAGCACTTGTCTCTGCAATGCGGGTCCATCGTGAACTCGGTGAACTGTGGGACAAGGCCCGCCGCATTGTGACTCGATTGACAGAGGCCCGATTGGAACATGAAGGAATTGATACGGAAAGGTACATGCCGCAATCTTCGTCTCCTGCAAGCGACGAGGAACAAAAGAGAGCGGCGGCATGGGCGTATGAGCAGCACAGAGGACGCGAGCCTACGGAAGATGATGTGTTGCCTGTTTATGTGGATGTGGCAGACCGAGAATCGAGCTTGAGCCCAGTCCTCAACGAGACTGTTAGTGTTGCGCGCCAGTTTCGTATTGTTCATTCTTCAGTCGGCTTGATTGGATACGGATGTCCTCCAGAAATGATCCGACTCGCAATTTCGATCCATCCTCATCAAGTTTCCGAGATGGACGAGGATGGCAACCTTCCGCTCCACATTGCTGCGAAGGCTTCTTCATTCCTTGGGCGATACAATGACGTTATGTCAGCAAACGCCGCTGCTGCAGTGATCGCCACCAATTTCTCGGATGACGCTAGTATCGTCTCAGAGACTGCCAGCTTCTTTTCATCCATTACAGTTTCTCAGACGACCAATCCTTTTGACAAGGTATGTCAGAGTGCATAATTAAAGCAGACAGGATCTTGTTCATTGTTTATAGAATGCCAACTAACCATCCGAACTCGTTCAATATCACTAGGTCATCAAAATGCTCTTGCAGCACTATCCCAAAGCCGCCGAAACTCCTCAAGGCGAAACAGGCCAGCTTCCATTGATCATGGCAATGAAGGCTGGCCAGCGAAGTTGGACTGATGGTATTCGCACGCTACTTAACGCATACCCTGCTGCGCTTCACCGCTCGAAAGCAATTGCACCTGTTTTGTATCCACATGTTCTTGCATTGGTCACCAATTCGAATGAGATTGACGAAACAAAGCTCGAGCGTCATCCTTTTCTGCGCGACAAACAAATTCGTCAAGATAATCATTCCCGCACAACTCTGTTCGAGTTTCTTCAGGCCAACCCAGAGTGGTTGACTGGCGAAGATGGAGATGAACAGTCATAAAAATTGTACACATTTAAGTACTTTGTACTGTCGTAACCCACTCCAAGATAGCTATGGCAGTTGAGTGTTTTGTCGTGGAAACTTTGTCTGACCGGCACAGGACTATAACGATGCGACAGACAATTTTCTGTCGACTTTGCCGATCGAATCAAATGCTCATCCATTGTCGAATTTTTGCTTGCAAAGGCAAAGAAAAACTTTGCGGCTAGATTCATTGTTCTAAAGCGCTGTTACACAAAAAGACGACTCTGGAAGAGATGCTATCATGTCAGTGGAGGTTGGGGACGACCATGACGGCGACGATGAGCAGTCAGCCAATGACGAAGGCGCACCTTGTCCATTGTCCAAAGAAACGGATGATGCAATCAAGCCAAACACGACAAAGAGCAACCACGTTAACGCAACAGACGATAGGATTGATCATTTAGCTGAACAGCTTCATGCAACGAAGCCGCTCTCTGTTGACACTGATCAACCCTTGGCTCCTCCTCCAGTAGCTTACGACGACGCAAGTGTATTCGACATGGAAGCGGCCGTCACTTTTGCTCGCAACAAGGGCAACCATGAAACGAAGAATCGACAAACTCTGATGCATGCTGCATCCAGCTGCTCCGAGACGGTCTTGTCGCAGTTCTCATTCGGAGACCTGACATTAGACTCTCCTCGATCAGTCGAAGAAGGTGATGTGATTGACAAGGCGATCGATCCTCCTAATACATTCCAGAAAGGATATACATGGCCAAAGGTTGTACAGAAGACAAAGGAGTCTCCGAGCCGCTGCTTCTTCCTTGCTTTTTTCATTATTTGCCTCGTTGTCTTGCTGCCAGCCATGCTTGCTGGCTTGTTGCGGGACGACGCAAAAAATGAAGGACCCGCCAAGACTGCGCCCTCCTTGGATTCGTCGCATGTTTCATTTACAACTCCAATGCCTGCCTCTGAACCTACGATGTCGCCGACTGCTAGTCACGACTCTATTCAAGAATCTCCTCCTACGACTTTTCTGCCGACGCAGTTACCGTCATCGTCTCCCGTTGCCTCGTCGGCTGCTGAATATATTGCTGGCAAGCTCGACCATCGCGAAAATCAGCTTTTGCTCTCCCAGGGCCTTTCATCAAAGATTATTGCAAATGCCGGCAAGAGAGTTAAGTATCCAATCACTGGAAAGACGTCTACAGTTAGTTCCCATGCCATGTTTGACTTTGGTGCGACCTTTGCAACTGGCGACGGTGGCTGGGTTTACTTAAGCAACTCTGAAGTCGATGACAATGAGGGTGGCGTCGGAGCTTTTGAGTTTGACGCCCAAGGAAATGTTATCAACTACAAGATGTTACTCACTAACACGTCCAAGAACTGCGGAGGAGGCAAGACGCCGTGGAATGCCTATGTCACATGCGAGGAGGTTAACAGAGGTCGCTGCTATCAGGTGGACCCAACTGGTCGACGAGCATCCCGCATGCTAACAGTTGGTGAAGAGACCAATGGCGCCAAGTTTGAATCGTTTGCGCATTGGACGCGTAACCAATCAGCGCCAGAGTTTTTTGTAACAGAAGACGACGCCAATAGTACTTTGCGGCGGTTTATCCCGGATGATCCTGACTGGTCGGATCCATGGAGCATGTTGATTGGAAGTGGGTCAACAACCTATCTCCTACTCAGGCCTTCCGACAACACTTTTCGCTGGACCTTTGACGTAGACGCCGCAAGGATCAATGGAGGCGAAAACTTTCCTGGCGCAGAAGGCATTGATCAGATTGGCAATCGACTATATTTCATCTCAAAGACGGCCAAGAAAATGTTCACACTCGATCTACTGGATGGAACGTACACGGAACAGCCAACAAAGATTGGGCGATTCGATGGGCAGCCTGATCAGATTGTCCGAACGGCCCAAGATAATGCTGGCGACGTGTTTTTCTTCACACAAGACGCCGACAATGCATGCGGCATCTCGGCCAAAGATGACCAAGGAACGTACACTCTTGTCGACACGCTTCAAACACGCATAGACGAAACGGCAGGCCTTGCCTTTTCTCCCGATGGAAGGCACATGTACTTTGCCATGCAAAAGGCCGGCATTCTCTATGACATTACTCGAGATGATGGTGGTGGGTTTCACGAACAGCCAAGCCAGATTGTCTACGAGAAGAGGTCAAATTCTGATTGAGAATGGCTCGTTCCTGCACACCTTTGCGGCGCGTACCAAGCAAGCACTGCTTCTTCGTATATATCAATATTATTAGCTATTAGCTGTATTCCTTACGAGTAGCAGTTATACTGTTACCGAAAATTGCAACGGGTGAGGCAACGGCGGCACATTCGCGTCATCAGCTGCAGTGTGCCGCACAGCAGATGATCTGGATGAAACTGACCAGTCTCCCATAGGCGTCACATGCCGCTCACTATTGTTTTCACTATCCTCATTCAGCGTCAACAGTGCGGATGCATGCTTGATGATCCAGTCCTGGTTGGTGAGAAAGGTTTCCTCCCCTTCGTCTGCTTCGTCATCGTCGTCTTCATCATCATCCTCGTATGTTCCAGTGAGAAGAGTGCTCGCGACGTGCAGAAACTGGCTAGCATCGTCATCGTCCCTCGAACTGTCAGAGCAGTCACTGTCGGAATTACAGTCGACAAACTCCTCCTTCCTCTCCTCCACAACTTCAATTGCCCCGCCGTTCGGAATGACAGTCGTTTTGGCTGCCAGCAAGTACATCTTGCGAGCCTCCACAATTGATTCCAGTAACGTCCTTGTTTCCTGAATAGCAAGTCGCTCCGACACATTGGCCGTCCAACAGGCCCTCAGTAACTCGCAGACACTTGCCGGCCAGGCGTCATGATCCAGTTCGGGTCGCTCGCCATTAACGCAAACGGCCTTGCGATGATCCTCCACCGAATGCAACGCAAATGGCCGCTCCAACGCAAGCATTTCCCACAACACCAAGCTCCAACTGTAAACGTCCGCCTTGGCGTTATACTTGCTCGAGTTGACAATTTCGGGAGCCAAGTAACGTCTCGTTCCAACGAAGGAAAGTAAATGAACATCTTCAACGCGGGCGCTGGCTGGATATTCGCGCACCAAGCCAAAGTCAAACAAACGAATTTTGCCATCCTTCAAGCCAATGTTGTGTGGCTTCAAATCGCGAAACAGAATCCGGTTCTCGTGTAAATATTCTAGTGCCTCCGACAGTTGCAATGCATACTCGAGCTTGGTGTCCATGCTGCTACTTCTCGTGCTGCTAGTAGATAGTGTCGCCGCTGAAATGGACGACATTGTTGTTGCACAATCACTCTGCAGTTTCCACCGCTGCAGCGACTGGTCCAGCGTCCCATCAAGCTTGTCCAGCAGCAAAAAGTACGAGTCGTGCTTGCCCTGCAGTAACGCGTCAATCCCCTCGTACGGAAGCGCCCGTAAATTCAAAACATGCTCATGGTCCATGCGCGACAAAAAAGCCCCTTCGACCACCAAGTCGGCCGATGCAACGGCAAAATTCTTGATTGCCTTTCTATCAGTCCCATATAGTTGCGGCTGCAAATGTTTAATGGCGTATCGGGCGACGCCGCATTTCGAAACGCACGTTTCGGATAGTTGCCTTCGCGCCAGCTGCTGCGGCAACGTGAGCTTGGCGTCAATGGCGGCATCAACCTTGATGGATCGCACTTCAAACACATTGGCGAATCCTCCTCGACCCAACTGTGCACCCGTCATGATTTCGTGTCGTGACAGTAGTGCATGCTCCCTGGCGCAAGGTTGCTGGAGAAAGACGGACTGCTGCGCGACAGTGTCAAGGTCATTTCTCACAAAATTGGTGATTCGCCGATTCAAGCTGCTCTGATGCCATGCTCGACTCCTAGCAGTTGATGGCGTTGCTGATTGCTTTAATTGCTCTGCTTTGTTCATCGCCATGGTTAAACAGGTTGTTCAGTCTGGGATTGTAAACGACCCAGTGAGTTGGTGGGTTTCGGAGGTTCGAAGCGTCGACGCGAGTAGGAAAGAAGCCGAGCGAAAATGACCAGCGAAACTCGAGAAATGCCAGCATAACCACGTGGCATTACGCGGAATGCCTAAGAGGTTAACTAATCGGTCGTGTGTACAAACGTCATAGTCATAGCAGACCGAAGTGTTTCATGTCATCAGTCATTGCGATGGTTTCGTGGTCGACGCATCGTCGCTTGTTCTATTATAGAGCCTGTCCGGTAGCATACCGGTAGTTAAATATAATGTGTGTGATGCTCAATGTAGCGGAGTGGTGTATAATGCTCAAGCAAAGAGATTTCTACTTTGCTTCTAAGTCTTTTACAGTCCACCGTCAATCATCTCGAGCACCCTACCTTCTCCGCCACATTGGCATGGTTTGCAAGCTTGTGGGCTCCACTCTTCGCCAAACTGCAAAGTAGTCCTTGTCGTCGTCAGTTTGGCGTACTCGTCGCGATGGGACGCCACGAGTAACAAGCAGGACCGAGTCGACCGACATGACTTGCTGGGGCGCTCGAATCGCACCGAAACAACCAGCAGTCTTTCCACCAAAGAGCCCGGTAAACACACCCCCACTCGTCACGCGCACGCCAGAGCGCCAAAGTATTCGTCGTTTCCTGTTGAACTCGATTCTACCGCTCTGTTCAAACCTGGTGAATCCTTGTGGTCCAGAGGAACTAAACCTGCGATTGTCCACGTCAACAGACTGCCAAGATTCCGTCTTGTTGAAAAATTTGACGCCTTCGCCTCGCTTATCAGCAAGAAGTTGGAGCCTCCAGTAGCCATCCAAATTTTCAAGCATTGCATCCGCGTCGCCGAGTATGAAATCGTCCGCTCGAAACGAAGATACACTTTCTTCCATAGTCTGTTGTTTGGCTGCAAGTATTGGTCGTCCGTTTATGACAGCTACAGCCTCTGGCTGAGGAGTATTCAAAGTAATCTCCTTTTGAAGAGCGTCATCGAATCGACGAGCGATAGATCGAAGCGCCTGGACAATTTTGAGGCGGCTTTGCTCACCTCCATCCGTCGCCCGCAGTAGCACTTGTCGGGCTTCTCGGTGCGATCGGACAACATTTTCCGATAGTTTCTTGTAGAAACCTCCTTCAAGGTCTATATATGCCGTATTGTAGACATCATCAAAGTTCTTGGCAAAGTTAGCAAGTCCAGTGGTATCAATGAATGTATTTTTGGCCTGCTTTCGAGAGAATTCTGATGCCTTGACGTCATCGCGCATAAAGGTGAATGCTTCAATGCCATAGAGGAGCTTCTTGGCGTTGACCTTGATTCGTTCTATCCGCGATTCGGTCAAAGCTTTGTAGACCGCAATTGCTTCTTGCGTTCGTCCGGCCGCTTCATATGCCATGGCCAGCTCTAGATATACCGATCCTCCCACCTGACTATTCGTGGAACAATATTTGGTCACCTTTTCAAGCGCCGACACTGCATTGCTGTAGAGGCCCCGTTGCATTGATCGGCTTCCAATCTCCAATGCTTCATTTATTTCTGATGCAAACTCTCGTTCCGACTTGACATCAATGCCCGCTTTTTCGCGATACCGCTGCAGAATCGCTCTCGTTTCAGCGTCAGCGTCGACGGTTTCCTGCTCCTGACTGTAACCTGGACCAATACGCCTGCCACCGCCATATGCCTTTGATATATCCCGTGGACGAGGAAACGCTCCCCAGGTACCAACTTTGGGCTGATACATGTCTGATTGCGCAGTCTCATTTTGCGAAAAAGATCCGCCAATGCCGGTTGTCAGCTGCGCCGACGACGATTGCTGTGCTCGTGCAGCCGCTACTTGCGCCTCGTCCGCCTTGAGTTGTGCAAGACGTTCCTTCAGCTTCTCGGATGACTGACGTTCCTTTTCAGCTTGCTCGCGTTTCTTCTTTTCGGCAAAGCGCGCTGCAACCAAGGCGACAAGCTCGTCCTCGGAGCGCTCCTCCTCGACGTCAGCCTTGTTAAACAAGTCTGGGTTAATCAGCGGCTTTCTCAGTTCGGAAGAAGAAGCAACTACTTGAGAAGTTATTTCATCTTTAAATAAGGATGCGTCCAGATCACTTGCTGGCTGTGGAAGGGCTCCAAGGCGAGCTTCAAGTGGGCGGGTGCTGTCTTTCTCGAGCGTTCCATCCAATGAAACAGCTGCGTTTCGGTCGCTTCCACTGCCCATGCCTAGCATTTTGATCTGCTTATCACCAAGTTTGTTTCTAATCTTTATTTCATACAGTGCGTTTCGATCTGACATTGTCGAGTCGTCATCGACATTGTCATCGTCCTCGTCGATTTCTGCAAAGGATGCATCCGCTTCTCCCTTTTTTAAGCGGCCTTCGCGTTTCAGTTGTATTATTTTCCGCCGAATTTCATCTTCACGTCGCACTTTTGCAGCCAGTGGAAACTGATTGAACAAATGCATTGGTCTCGTCGTCGTTTGGAATGCAGAGGCAATGTCGAGCAATGGAAGTAGTAGGAGAACTAAACGAAGCATCATTGTGTCGCCAAAACTTTTCTTCTTACGTGCAAAAAGATGTATGACTTTTGTTTCTCACGGCAAATCGTTGGAGAAGGTTCCCGCAGAGAGTTGCAGGCCGTTTGACAGCAAGCTGTCAGGCGAAAGTTCTGGACGACAGAAGAAACCGCCATGGTCAGAGTCGCTCGTCTCATTCAAATTCTTCAAGGCGCGAGCTGACGTGGCAATGGTGTACCGCTACGACTCGCAAGCTATCTAACATGACCCAGCCGTTAACTTAAAGAAAAAAGTCCCTAGCAGCACCACTATCACATCCCCAGCTTGAAAAATAATATGCATCAAATGAGTAAGCTCAAGTGGTTTTGTTTTTTACGCGAGAGACGTATCTGACATGTTAGCTACTCGTATATGCCAAGACGTGATGTAAACGGAACGAAAATGTTCAGCCTCTGCCACTATAAGAAGTCGTCAGGATTCTCTTTTGTTGGTACCGCTTCTGGAATGTTCGTCAGAAAATGAAGAGCATCCTTTAGTTCCTTGTTGTTTACCATTTGTGGATGAACATAGAGAGGCACGCCTTTGGCTGTAAAGTTGCACATGGGCCTGTATCCCTCGTAGGCGGCCAAGTCAAGGGACGGATCAAAGACAGTCTCAGTCCGGCCAAGGAACAAACTCTTGGACACTGCCTTGAATAGAAAGGGGCCTTTTAATGTTGTCGGATCTGCAGGGGTTGGGATGTCCGTTTTAGATTGTACGGCAGCATCCAAGTGGTCATCTTCGTTTGGTTTCTTAGACGAACAAAGGCGAACTGGTATCTTGTAGATCTCGTACACATATGGATGGAAAATGTAATGAACAGCGGCAGTTGATCCCCACGACATCATGCAAAACATGATCCCAGTTGCCAGCAATCCAGTTGTTGGTAACTCGCCTCCCTTGAGCGAAATGACCAAGGGCAAACCAAGGCTTCCGCAGACTCCAGTTGCAAGTGAAACGGTGCGCAGGCGAGTCACTACTGTCCCGAGAGGACTTTCGTAGAGTAGTTGCGATATTCTAGACTCATCTTCCACTGGTTTTCCATCATCATTTGCATTGCTTCCAAAGGTGCGTCGGATTATCGGATGACTATGATCCGGTCGCAGCTTCCACTCCGATGTTGCGCTCATGCGAAGTGTCCGCGCAATTGATGAAGAGCAACTCATTCGGAGTTTCAATTTCACAGAAGAAACTCCTAAACTCCTTGCTAGAGGCGCCAACATGTTCGAAAAAAATTGGTGGTGTGTGACAGCAATCGGCCATCGAACAATCGAAAGAATTACGAGTACCGGAGCGATGTTTTACTATGTCACCATGCGCTATCATCATCCCGGATGTTTAAACAACTTGACAGACTACAAGTAGACCCAGTGATGATGGAAAGTAATGCAATGGGCTCTATAATAAGTATTTAAGGAGTATAGCGGCCTTGCGTTGCCGCTGGGTTGCCACACGACTTAAGGTCGACACAAAGGACTGAAAAATTGTCCGTCGACCCGCATGACCGGGCATGCTCACAAAGGTTTCGTGCCGCCCACTTGAAGCGATTCGTGTCAATCTTTAACTTGCCATCCTCCATGGCGCATGACGACGCTATCACTACATGAGCAGCCTCTTCATTGTCCATGACGTCCCAAACACCGTCGCTTGAAATAATGAGGAATAGATCATCCTTTCCGACATCATACTCGCAAATCTCCGGCTCTGCGGTAATGTATGGCTTCAACGAGGCATCCCCAATGCTTCTTGAAACAGCCAACAAGCCTTCGACGCGCCATCTACCCCAGTAAATGACACGTCCACCAAGTTCCGAAATGCG
Organism: Mayamaea pseudoterrestris; assembly: GCA_027923505.1. Taxonomy (NCBI): domain Eukaryota; phylum Bacillariophyta; class Bacillariophyceae; order Sellaphorales; family Sellaphoraceae; genus Mayamaea; species Mayamaea pseudoterrestris. The sequence goes on from BROI01000001.1 coordinate 1,988,296, forward strand.
TCGCGTCTCGTCTGGCATGCCTGGCTTGTGGTCGCGGCTAAGACGCACAATGGACCCATCGCGTCGTACAACAATGGCTCTCGAGTCGCCCGCGTTGGAACAAACAATGCGACGACCACCCACCATGGTGACGCAGCAAGCCGTTGTGCCATCGGGATAGCCAGTTCCCACAAAGTCTTCATCGACTGTTGTAAATGCATTCTTCATCGAGTAGCCAAGGTCATAGGGATATGATGCATCGTTGCGAATATACGCCGACATCCAGTCGGCGCAAAACTGACTCGCCTTGTCGCCGCCGTGGCCGTCAAAAATCCCAAAAAAAGTCAGCGGCATCGTAAGTCGCTTCGTCTTTTTCGGCCCGTACGTCACCTCAACGTCTTGTGAGTTTGTCCTTGATGCAACTGGACTGACTTCTACTTGAACGGCATCCAAATCTTCAATTACATATCTGCAAAGGAGAAAGAGAAGAGTGGTTCGTAAGAAGACTAATCATCTGCGGACTATTCAACACGACTGCACACCACCGCCATGCAATAAATACATACCTGTCTTCCATGTACGGTCTCCCACCCATGTCACTCCAATGACTAACATTCAAATGAACATGGTTCGGCCTCAGCTCCCGTCGCTCCATGACGCTTGGTCCAGTCGGTTGCTTCTCGGCACCATCCGTCACACTCGACCGGAGCGAGTACCTGACGCGATGAATGTCTGGCGGCAGACTGGCGGGCAGGCTTCCGAACAAGTCTCCCATTTCACTCGCCAACGGGCTTGGAGGTGCCGTCAGGACCGTTTCGCCGCCTCCGCCCTGTAGACGCTTGCTTTTGAACATGGTGGGGACTCCCAGACAAGTCTTGGTGCCAATGCCATTTAAGGACATGCAGTGCTGTCTATAGGATTGTCCAGGATCAGAGTCATATGGATCAAGCTCCTCGTCATCGTCGTCGTCAATCACATTGGGACTTTTGGGATTACGAAAGGAACGCCGACTGTTCTTTTTGGTGTCCGTCGTTCGACTCTCCAATGGAGTTCCAGCGCTTGCGGCTTGCTGCTGCTGCTGCTTGTCGAGTCTTCGTCGCCTTCGGTCAAACATTTGAAGTCTACTCTTTTGCTGTTGTTGCTGCTGCTGCGGCGGCGGAGGATAGACTGGCGCCGACTCTTGCGCGTAGCGGTCGTTGGCGGCCAAGGTTGCCGAGACTTCCGCGGATGATCGATACGACGGTGCCATGGTGATATTGCTAAAGGTGCGAATTGATGCGTTTCTATAGCCTCTGTCGCTTGATCAGACAGTTCCTTGCCAAAATGCAATGGAACGGGACTTTTTGGATCGCTAGCTCTGCAGCAGCAAATCGTGTTCAATTCCAAGGACTTTGAGTTGGTGGCACTCCAATGGATCGCGCCAAAATCTCAAGTTCGTCTGGCGCGTCGTTGAAAGAATCCCGTTTTTTACTTTGCAGGTTGTCGACTACTAGACTGTCAACGTCTCGTTTCTAGCAAATGCTACAAGTAAGGATTGCAAGCAAGGAGGTAAAGAAACAGGCGGGGACGGGTGTGACCAATTGCGGTCGGAGCAGCAGCGCCACAGAAATTGCGCGGAGGCAACTTGCGACATCTCCCGCAACGGCCCCTGGTAGGAAAGTCTACGTGGCCTTGCGGGACTCCTGGAAGAAGATACCTTGGAAGCCGAATCGGCGAACAACCAGCGATCGCAAGATTGATATCCCTAGCTGTAAGTGAGTAATATAAGCCCCTTTTCATTGCCGCGTGTCGTCGTGGGTACTGCTACGACACGCAATTCATGATCGAACGTTTCACGAGAAACAACCATGACGAATGCTCCGCACTCCGCACCCTTCCAGTGTGCTTGGAAACTGCGACGGCTAACGCACTCTTACCATGTCACTTGCCGACTTTCAGCGACGCCTAGCCGCTGTGGAGCTGGAAATGGGCATTGATGCCGCCAGTAAGGGCGATACAAACAACAATGATTTAGTTCGTCGCCTCGACATGCTGGAGCATCAACTGGCAGCCAAACTGCGACCACACGAGCTTCAAGAAGTATTTGCTGAATCGGAACGTTTATTTGAGGAGCTAAATCCAGGAGCAGCGCTTACGTATCAGACGGATGTTTCGGCTCCATTGATGTACCGGAAACAGATGGTGCTCGCGTCGGCACCAGATACGCTCGACGACTTGGATCAACTAGCTAGTATCTATTCATTGATTGCCATTGGACAAGATATTGACAATAAGACGAAATGTCTAACGGAGGATCAAATTGTTAATGCGCCGATTCTGTCGACGGAAGTTTCCCAAAACGACAAGGATCGACTCGAAACGTGTGTCGAGCAGTTTGTGGGGATGCAAAAAACAGTGGAACAGGCTGCTTCCGATCTTGATGTCATTGTGGATGAATACCAGCGACTCGTCTCGGCTACATCGGCCAAGATGCTTGCCTTGGACGAGGAGCTGCGGCGACGAGAAAGTAGAAAGGCAAGCGAAGCTAAACTGTAAATTGTTTACATGAAAATTGATACATTAAAATTATATAGATAGAATATGTGATTTACTTTGGCAGCAGACTCTTGTATCGGTTTGTCACCTGGTCTCTCTTGACCTTGTAGCTTTGCGTCAAGAGACCATTAGCCATTGCAAAGGGTTCCAGCGTCAAGTAAACCTCTGACACTTGCTCCCACTTGCGGAATTCCTTGGTCGCTCGAGAAACATCAGCCTTTAACGCAGCCTTTAGATCAGAGTTGCTACGAAGTCGGTCGGCAGCCTCATTTAACGCGCGGCTGAACCGTTCGCAGTCTTCCTCGCTGCACTTTGGGTCGTTGACCTTGTCACCGGCAACTTGAAGTATGTCGGCTTCTTCCTTGGTCAAGAAATTACCATTGAAAAGCTCCATCACACTCAATACAATAATGGCAACCAAGCTTCGGCCATCCTGGCCCGTCAGCATTATCTGACTCACATAAGGTGACGCTCCCATGATGGCGTCTTCTATTGGTACTGGTTCAATGTTCTCGCCATTCGATAGAACAATCGTGTCCTTGGCTCGGCCTGTGAGTATTAAATCGCCAGTGGCAGGATTAATCCGGCCAAGATCACCCGTGTCAAACCAGCCGAACTTGTCAACAGCCTTGGCTGTGTCGACTGGGTTCTTGTAGTAGCCCTTCATGACTTGCGGACCTCGACCAATGACGACGCCAATTTGTCCGTCTGGAAGAGCTGGCCTAGGTCGATCAGTCACTTTGCTTTCGGGATCGACTATTCGAATCTCAGTGTCGAGGCAAGGTAGGCCAGCACATCCGGCGGTGACAAGGTTGGCATCACTTCGTCGATATGCGAGAAGAGGCGAGCATTCCGTCAGTCCGTATCCGACGCATACCCGAAGGCCAGCTGCTTCGTAGAATGATTCGAGCGATCCTGCTAATGCGCTTCCGCCTGATATAATTGTTTTGACTCGCCCGCCAAAACCATCCTTCACCTTGCCCCAAACCAACTTGTTTCCAACGGCATTGACTGGTGCTAGTGCGGCAACAATTGCTTTGGATGTAAATTTCGTCAACGCTCCCGGCTTGTCGTCCGCGGCAACGACGCTGCTTGCAATCTTGCGATGTTTTGCTGCCGTGGAAGATGTTTTTGTAAAGAATTTGGAAAGCGCTTGCACCGCGGGTCCGCCTGTCGAAAACTTGTCCAGCACCCCAAACGCAATCTTTTCCAACACACGCGGTACAAGTACCATCCATTGTGGCTTGTGCTTCGCCAAGTCATTCTTAAAGGTGCGAATGGTGCTGTATACGACGGCGCACCCGCGCGAGGCCATCCATAGTTCGAACGTTCGTTCCGTAATGTGCCAAACCGGAAGCAGTGACACCATTATATCACCAGGCATTGGTTCTGATTCCTCATATGGCTGATTGATTGAGAGGCGATGCCCTGTTTGATGCAGCAAGTTGCCGTGGGTAAGCATAACGCCCTTTGGTCGTCCCGTAGTGCCTAAGAAAAGACGGATCATCGGTAAGTGCTGTGCGTGGCGAAAAGTTACGTCACAAAGGGACGATCGGTATATTTACCAGACGTGTACACAATTGTTGCCAGGTCCTCCTTTCCAATCTTTGGTCGGCGCGATTGACCCAACGGCTGTGCAGCCGCAAGAAGGTCGGAAAAGACGAGAATGTCAATGTCAAGTTGCTTGGCCATTTTCGCGATATCGTCGTCAGTCTTTTTCTCACGGTGCATGAGTATAATAGTCTTCAGTGGTCCATATTTCGCATTTGACAAACCAAGAGATGGCATGTTCTTTGCCTTTGCATCTGTGGCTAGCCGCTGCAGTAGCTTGGGGCCCTGCAAAACTACAACGCCTGCCGAGTCGCTGTGCTCGTAAATGTATCGCAGCTCATCCAACGGTGCGTCCGCACCTCTGACGGCGGAGGCTCCGCCGGCTAGTTGTAGGCCATGATCCACCAGTAACCAAACAGCACTATTTTCCGCAAAAATGGCAACGTTGACTCCCTTGTTGACGCCAAGATTAGTAAAGACGGATGCACTCTTTTGTACGGCATCATTCATTTGCGCAAACGTATAATCAATCTTGTCGTCGCACAAGTGCTCGTCCAGCAAGGCTCGTTTATCGGGACAATATTTTGCCAGTTCCATCCATAGTTCTGGACAGCTTTGTAATTGATTTCGCATTGTCGCGAGCTTGTTGACGAGGGGATCAGACGCGCAGTAGTCGAGCGGACTGAGTGGATGGACAGGATCATTTAGTATGTTACCAAACTTGTCCTTGACGCGATGCTGCATCGGAAATGGAGGATGGGGTACATAGTCTGCGTCTTGTCCGAACAGCAAATCTTCCTCCTCTGATGTTAGTCGTTCCGGCTGTGGCTTCTTGTCGATATGCGTCCCCTGTTCAATGGTGCTGGCATGAAGCTTCACGACCGATCGGGTCGGACGATGCGACGGAGTAAAAGCATTGCTGTAATCAGCTGATAATGAGAGTAGAATAAGGCTAATTGGCAGCAGTCCTAGGGACATCATCGTTGCTTCCAATCGTCCTTGTTGGTTGCTGCAGTTCCCATCAGTCGATGATGGCGTCGCGTTCCACTTGGCCTTGAAGTGGGCGCGGCGTTGAAGATCCCCGCGCCGCACCGCGACCAGTGTGTCGCAGCATGACTCGAAAACTAGCGCGCGTTTCGTTTGGCGATCTCCTTGTACAACTTTAATTTGACAATCCATTCAAAAATGTGAAAGTTATTGCTTACGACGAGGCTACTCGCTCATCGACATCTCCTTCATCATCGCTACTTTCAGCAGCTTCGGCATCGTCTCGTGCCAACCTCTCCCGCAGCAAGGCAGCGCTCGCATCTGGCAAACTGTGATGGGATAACAGTGGATTTAACTCGTCCAACCAGCCCAGATGCTCCATCAACTCCAATAGAGTCGACTCACAGTCACCAGCTGCAAAATAGTCGCGCTTTGATTCAGCCTCATCAAAATTCATGCCCAAGTGGTGGCCCTCGGGATCGCGGTTCACCAGCACCCGTAGCGCCGATCGCGGAACGCGCCAAACAATGCTGTTGGCTGGTGCAACTCGCAGCGATGTACCAATGACGAGCAGTAAATCCACGTCTTGTACGTCATGAGGCAAATGATTGAAAAACACTGGTGGCAAGCTGGCTCGAAAAAGGACTATGGATGGTTTCACTGTTTTGCTGCCGCAAACGTTGCAAATGATCGGACTCGATTCCGCAGGCGCGTCAGGATCTTGCCCCGAAAGGTCCTTGATTTGTGTCTTGACCTTGGCAGCAAAGTCTGCAAAGTCACTTTCATTGTGACACATGGCGCATTCCGCGCGATCCAAAGAGCCATGCACAGCAATCACCTTATCGCGAGGCAAATGTACGCATTGATCCTCGAGTCCATCAATGTTTTGCGTATACAAGCGAACAAGCTTGTCACCCAGTTTCCGGTGTAACAGTTCGACAAAGCGATGCGCCAGCGTTGACTTCCACTTTTGCTCTCGCGTTCCAATGATAAAGTCGCGCGTCAGCTCCAAGCAAGGCAACGGATTCTCAATGAAAAAGTGATGGTCAAGCGCCGATGATGGGTCAACTCTCATTTTCCGGCGGTGCTCCAATGACGCCGTTACCAAATCGGGATTCATGGTCGCATACAAGCCGTCCGAACTCCGAAAGTCCGGAATGCCGCTCGCTACTGACATGCCGGCACCTGCCAAGATTAATATTCGTTGACACTTGTCGGAAAGTATAAACTGCGCCAGTGACTCCAGAGAATTGGGTTTCTCCTCAAACGGATACTCAATTTCCTCATTTTCGTCGCCAATGAGACCAGCCAGCTGAGCCTCCTGTAGAATGAGCTCAATGGGAATGCCTTGCTCCGCCGCTGCCGCCCTTATCATGTCGAGAATGTTTCGTCCGTTTGGGCCCGCCAAGTCAAGTTCGATCGAGCCTGGATCCTCGTCGGAGCTCTCGGACGCGTCATTGTCGTCGTTTGATAATTTGCTTTGAAGCGTTTGTCCTGCAGCGGATCCAACGATTCGCGTTTCGCGAACTACTTGTAATTGGAATGGTTGGAGAGTTAAGACACGCGAAAGGTTAACATGCAGCATAAATTGTACTGCCCTGCCTACTTCTACTCACATTCCATGTCGTCGTCCGAATCGAGCTTTGCCTTCTTGTTGGATGACTGCTGCGGCTGCTGCTGCTCTGCTTGGCCAAACTTGAGCTCCTCCAATCGCTGCACAATAGGCTGCAACTTGGGATTATCGTGTGTCACCAAGTAACGTTGGCACTCGTGACACCAAACACTAAGATCCGCCAAGCTTACAACAAGGGCATGCCCCGAAGCTGCATCGTCATTACTTGACAACTGCTCTCGCTTGGTTTCCTTCCAATGATCGAGCGAGTGTCCATTGACGTAGCGACTGCAACGCACGCACGCGCATGACAGGCACAGCCAGTTTTCGCCGGGCGGACAGGCGCCCGACTCGTCTTTCACCGCCTTGGAGCGACCAATACATGATTGGTTCTTGCTACTTTCACTGGTATGATAATCGCAAATGCAATCTTGTGGTAGATGCGGCAGCTGATCCAACGCGACCATTACCAGCGAGTCAACGTGAGGACAATTGAAAATGGGCGTCACTGGACCGCCTTGATCTTGCGCCAAGTCATGATCCAAAATATAATTGTACGCCATTGTCACATCATAGGGACTACCAATGGCATCTAAAGCAATCTCGGCGACGGGTCGTTCGAAACCAAAGGTCGAGACGAGGTGATCCATTGCTTGACAGCGACGAGCGGCGGCTTCGTCATTGTTTACGGTGGACGCTGCTGCTGCAGTAGAAGGGGGTGAGGGCTCACTGCTATCTGCCATTTCGTTGCTTTGTCGCTACTGTTTTCCTGGAGCAATGTAATGTAGAAATGTAAACGCAGCTTGTCCAAGTGCGAGCGCAGCGGCCTCTCCGCCATGGTGGATGCGCCGGCGAGGAATCCCGATGCGATGACGTGGCGCGCTCATCCGTTTCCGAATCCACGTCATTCAATACCGCAGCGACATCCACAAAACCGCACCTCGTCGCGACGACCAACCATGGATGCAGCACTATAGTCTCGACAGACGACCTTGCAATCTAGTCTTGATACTTTAACATAACAATCATGCCTCCGCGCCCTCGCACCAAGCTTTCAAACTGCTATCCGCTTCTCCCGCTACCTAGCCATGCTTTAAATTCTCGCCAAAGTATAATAAAATCGCGCGACGGCGGCGATGGAACAAAGCGATCATCAAACGAACTTCGACGACTCTATCTAGAATCGGGAACAACTGATGCAAACGCACATCAAACACCAGCAACCCTCACGGAAGGTCCAACCGGTGTATCACTCGTGGAACTTGGACATACCAAGGTGGTTTGTCATGTTGTTTTGGCGCCGTCAAGCATCAGTGACGACTACTCCAGCGAATCACCAATCACTTGCACGGTCCAGTATGCTCCCTTTGCGTTTCCCGTCGATCAACTCGTGGCGGAAACGACGACTGCCGTTGGATCAGCCGACGTTTCCGGAACGACGCGCCTGCTGCGATCGACGCTGCAGATGCGACAGAATGAACTGTCTAACAAGTTGACAACGGCCATGAATACGACCGTGCCATGGCCGCCACTCAGTAGTGACACTGCGCCATTGACAGCGAGCGCGCTAATGGTTCGCTTTGTCATTCTGCAGGATGACGGAGGCGTCTTGGCTGCCTGTTTGACGGCGGCAAGCTTGGCGCTGGCCGACGCTTGCATTGAGCAGTACGATGTCTTGGTGTGTGGCAGCGTGGCATGTATGCGCGGCAATAGTAGTAACAGTGCTACCAATACGAACGACAAGTCTGTTTCCATGACTTATTTGGCTGACCCAGACTGGCGGGAAATGGCAGCCGCCGACGCTACCATGACGCTAGCCATGTTGCCAAATTTGAAGCAGGTGGTGCTGTGGGAGCAGGCGGGCAGCTTGACTCTAGGGGACGCCAACCAAGCCATGGAGACTTGCCGAAGCGCATGTCGCACCATGCACAAGTTTTTGAGGCAGCATTGGATAGATAAGGCATAGTAAATACAATATACAGCAACCCGTTGAATAGTTATTTACAGTAACTTTGCTAGTAGTTTCGTCTTTAGTTGCTCCTGACGCAGTTTCCAGTACTTTTTGCGAATCAAATCTTGTCGTTCAAGCTGCTCCAGCAACGGCATGGCTTGCTCCAAGTCTGCTGGCGTCGCACGAAGCTCGAGCAAGTCGACCAGTGTCGACAGGAGGTGGTTGCACTGCGCGTAGCGATCCGACTGCTGCAGCGCCTTTAGTCGCTGCAGCATGTTTTCGGCCAGACTATGAGAGGCGACATTGCTTACGGAAGCTTCCTCCTTGATCAACGCCACCAGAAAGCGCCAAGGAGACTCGTTGAACTCGTCGAACATGGCTTGCGCGAGCGCATATTCGGCCAGTTCCAGTGCGCCGGTTGCTGGTGCAAGAGACTTGTGCATGACGAAATCTTCACCAGTGCTGATATGACTCAGATACCAAAGATAGTTCCATGCCGAATTGTTGCGGATATCAGTGTCAATGAGCGACTTGCCGTAAACCATTTCGGCGGAAATGATTGATTTGGTAGCAGACTCGTTGCCATTGGTGAGACGAATCAAAGTCTGAACGACCCACTGCCGGTAGCTCCACGCGTGGTAGTTCTTGGCATCATGGTTCAAAACGGAATAAATGTAGTCGAGCTCGGATGGCCCAAAGCGCATGGAGATTTCGTCGCAACATTCAGCTTGATGCAACAGACGCTCCATCATGGCGCGGCGATGGTGCCAGACTTGGTAATTCTTGGGGTTTTCGCCTCCGAGGCGAGCGGCGAGGAGTAATTCGTCAGAGATCATGGTTGTTAATGTTCTTGAAGAGTCGGCAGCTGCATCGCTGCTCTTCTCCTCGCCGTCACTCAAGCGGCAATGATACTTTTCATCAAGACACTGTCGTCGGTACTGCCAGACTGTATAATTAGCAGGATTCAACTGCAAGCAAGTGACTGTCAGTTGCAAAACCCGATCCGAATGTTCATTCACCTTCCAGACGGCTCGCATATAGTCATGAGCCGTCCGAAAGGATTCCTTGTAGTCAATGCAACAAACGGCGTTTTCGTCGTCCTGCGGCACTGGCTCCAAATCAGAAAATACCTCTGGAAGCTGAGCTACTAACAATGAAGAGCAAATGTTTGGTTGCGATGACATGGCTAGTCTTTAGGTTGCGAGTAGGTAGCACAATACTATCGAGACTTCATGCAAAAATCTCATGGTGTAGATGCGAGAGGTGTCGCGCGAGGAGTTTTGCATGTCGCATCGGTTTGTTTAAAACCGCTGCGATGTCAGCCAGCCGCCTCTCGTTTGAACGTTTCGCTCACCATGGCGAGACAATCCTTGCAGACTGCTCTCTTCGGTGTTTTACCCTTTCCTCCTAATTACCTTCATGCCTAGATTCTTCGACGACTACTCCGCTTCATATTTAACACATGACAGTTCCGCTGGTCGCAAGCAGCAACGTCGGGGATGGAAGTTTCGAGAAAATTTCAAGCTGCACTACGAAAAGTTTATTGACGATTGGCGGCGCGGTCCCATGGGACTGGCATCGGCGCAGCAAGCCTTTCTGCGGGCGCGTGGAGCAGATGATCCAGCCGTGCCGCCTCTTCCAGAAGGATGGAAGGAGGAACTTGATCAAGTGACTGGAATATCATACTACGTTGATACTGCGACAGGTATTCGCACGTGGGTTCGTCCAGGATTCATTCCGCCGCCACCGGGGCGAGGACCGCCTCCTGGCGCGCACATTCAGCAGCGTGGTCCGCCGCCGCCACACATGATGCAGCCTCCGCCGCATTCTCAACAGCAGCAGCACCATCATCAGCTGCATGCTCCTCCACCGCCACACTTTCATCAGCCGCCTCCCATTCCGAATCAAAGCATGCCTCCGCCGCCGCTACCAGGTTATGGTGGAGCCAGTCTACCGCCGCCGCCGTTTCCAGGAGGTATTCCGCCATATGCAGCTGGACCGCCGCCGCCACCAACCAACCTTCCACCACCTCCTCCAGGCGGGCCGCCAGGTGCATATCAGTAGACGTCAATGTAAGAAACGTTTATTGTTCATGTTATAGGCACATATAAAGTGGCAATTATTAGTTGCATAAGCTACGATACTCCTTTAGAAAGACGGTAAGGTTCATTAGGTCTGGTACGCCATATCAATGGTGTGAGTAGGATTGCTGTCGCTGTCCATATTGGTAGTACGATGGCTGCTGCTGATATTGGTGGCTCTGCATGGAAACTGCTCCAACTCCACATCCGATTGACGGAGGATTGCAAGCTGAACTATCATGCATTACCATTGTTCCCGCGTGCGCCGCGGCTGGATGAAAGGCATGCGTCCGCATCACCTCCTTGGTGGGTCTTGGCTTTGGGCCGACGCGTGTTTGAATGTCAGCCAGCGTTGCACAACTGCCAAGGTAACCGGTGCGGGCGGGACAAGGCTTGCTGCGCACCATTGCGCCTTGATGCTTTAAGCGAGTCTTTTTCGCTTGCTCCGGAGTCTGCATTGTTTCGGTAATGTCGTCGACGTTAACCAAGCTTTCTAATGCGCGCTCCAACTCCGTCTTCGGTGATTGATCACAATTCATCTCCTTTTCCAAATCGGACAGTGAGAGAGGAGCCATGGTCAGCATGGTTTGAGGCTGCTGCGATGGAAACAGTGGCGAGTGGTCTGGTGATATGACCATTGTTGACGGAGGCTGCGCATAGTACATTGTCGTCTGCTGTGATGATTGTTGCGGGTACACTGATTGGTAGTTTTGAGAATTTGCCGACCTAACGTTGGTTTGATTTTGATAATCCGCGGGATGCTGCGGAGCACGGTAAGTGTGCGACTCATTAGCCAAGGAAAGAATGGGGAACGTTGGAGACGAACCCGTCTGGTAGTTATTTAAAGGCTCCAACGTCAGCTGTGTATACTTTGGGACCGACGTGATGTCGAATATACCATCGCTGATGAGATCTTGACCCATCAAATCTACTGGAGCATCGAGCAAGTCAACCGCCACGGCTGTGGGAGCCGCTGGCGTCATTGTTGCGTCTTGTTTATCAGTTGCAGACGGTGCAGCATCATTGTTGTTGGACATTTGGCGCGACTCTGGCACACGCGGATCATGACTCACATCAGAGGAGGGCGGTAAAGCGAATGCATGATTTGCGAGCGTCGGTCCACCGACTAAACGCGTCGCGCGATCAGTTCCGAGCTCATAAATCTTGGGCATTTTGTATATGGAACAGCCATCCAACTGGAGGTCAAACTGGTGGATCCCAGAACCACGGTTGACCGGTGGAAATGCATGTGCCATTACCTTGATAATATGACCACCATTCATGGTCCAAGTGCAGTCAAACGACGTTTCCGAGCGATTCCCGCGTGAGTAATGCACTTCCTGGCCATCGGCATGTACATACCGCTTGCCCGACACGAGCGACCAAACCAGTGTGACTTCATGTTCCTCTCCTCGCGCGTCTACACCGCAAAGTCCCTGCGCAATGGCAGTCTTGTTGGAAAAGCCAAACTTGAACTGAACCTTGCGCTTTGTGGCCGCCAACAACTTTCCCGTGGGGAGATTTTGGACGTCAATGTGATATACTGGATTGATGCGGAAATCATATTTTGGAGACATGGTATGGCAGATATTGATGCAAGAGCTTGTTGGAGGATTGTAATGCGTTTCGCGCGTAAACTTTGGAAGCTTGTGGCCGGTGCAGCAAGTCCGTGCTCGTCGCTGTCAAAATCTCATTCGTGATGGGTTTGAATTATTGTGCGAAGAGACATTGAGCATGAACGGTGCGCTACTCTGCGGCAAAAAAGAAGTGATGGGTTGCATACTACGATATTAGTAAAGTTACTGCTAAATGATTGGCTTTTGAGAACATTTTGTACTACTACTAGTACATTGGTTGGTGAGACAACGCCATTCCGTACTATTCTACGGACCAGCCGCAATGAGTATTAAAATTGGTGCCAACACGGCTGCAACGCCCACCAAATACGCCGCCGGAAACAAGTCGCGGGCAAGCTGCTGCACTGCCAGCGCCACCAAGTAGATGGCCGCCGTGTAGAATGGAAAGATGGCCAAGTAGCTGCGCAGCTCCGTCACGTGAAGCGGATCGAGCTTGTCGCGCAAAAAGTCGTAGGCCAGCTGGTTACCCTCACTCCACTGCCCTTGACTCAAATTATCTTTGCGTGACTGAATCACCGAAGCGACGAGTCGCTCCTTCTCCGACTCTGTCAGTAGCGTCAGGCCTGGATTGTAAATGCTTTGGTCCTCATCCGCAATGTAACCCCTATCCAGCTGGACTCCTTTGTAGTTGATAATACCTCCTACGCCACGTCCTTCTGTAATGATGGAACCAATGTTTTCGTAAGTCTTGAAGGTTTCTTCGATACTGCCGGTGGAGTCCTTGAGCGATTGGACAGCAGAGACGACAACGTCGCTTGCGTAGTCATCGGGGCTGAACGCGAGCGTTTCTTGCGGACTGGAAACTGCGAGTATGCCGGCAAATATGATACTTGGCAAAAAGCGGCTTGGAGAACAAGTGTCTGATACTTCTGTATTTTGTTGGGATCGAGACGACAAATAAAAAGTCCGTCGATAATGATGATGCGCTAGTGGATCATGTCGTGTAGAAGATGGTTCAAAAGTTGTTCGTGGCGAAAAGGCGACAGCAAAGGGTATCGCCAAAATTATCACTATAGAAGAATGCATATTATGGACTCTCATATTCTAACGCAGTGCAAAGACGGTGCAAAGTGGCTCTCGTTTGATTGTTGATGCAAATCTTGTGGCAGCCTGATCGCTGATATCGTACCGGTACGACAAAAGTTGGATGACGTTTCCAGAATTCGGCGTCTTCGTCCTTCCGAAGCAGCAATTGTTCCGTCGTCTTGATGAGGGACGCTGAAAGAATCCTTTGTCCGGAAAGCAACTCCATTGAACCTATATAATAAATTTGGAAAGAGACAGGAAAATGAGATGGATTGTATCTGGTAGCGTACTATTGTCGCTTACTGTGACTTTGCAGGCATTTGCTCCCCAGCGACGGACAAAGTTTGCGACGAGCCAAAGTCGTCGAATACGGCAGCAGCAACAGCCTCTCTATTTTGCCGACCGAGCGACGGATGCTGTATCAGAGTTGAAGGACAAAGTAGCATCTATAACATTATCGACAAACGACGCTACCATATTGAATCAAAAACAGTTCGACATTGACTTGACATCCTCGTCACCATCACCAGCAGATTCAAAGAACAGTTTCCTTTCCGACGACTACAAGAAGGGCTTCGCCATTATCAGCTTGATTACACTCTTTAATGCATCAATCGCCCCAGTCTGGCACTATGTGTATGAAGGGAACCATTCTCCGCCGCCACTCTTTTTGAATGCCATTGTTTCCGCCGTTGCCTTTTTGGGTCTCGTTGCCTTTGCTCCCATCCTTGACAGCAAGGTGGACCGAGGCTCCAAGAATATGGCAGCCATCGGAGAAACCAAGTGGAGCAAAAAGAGCTTTCGCGGTGGCATGGAGTTGGGCTTATGGAAGGGACTGGGTAAGTGATCAATGCAAGCAATACTCGTAGTTGACATGGCTGATGGAATAATGAATCGCTCATTCCTACATTCTCTCCACTTATCTAGGTACAACTTGTCACATTTACGGAATGGCCTTGACTACAGCCAACCATGGGGCTTTTCTACTGCAGCTTACGACTCTTATAGTCCCTGTATTGCAAGGTCTTCGTGGAGCCGAAGTCATTCCACGTCGCGTGCAACTCGCCGTTGCCTTGGCATTGGCCGGCATTTTTGCCTTTACCCAGGACCCATCAGGAGTCAGCGATGTGCCGATTGACGCGGCGCAAATGCAAACGGGTGACTTGCTCGTCCTTGGTGCCGCCTTCTTTTACTCCTTGTACGACATTCAGACATACTACTGGGGCAAGGAGGTGCCGCGAACGGAGTTGGTCACCATCAAGGTTGGCTTTCAGGCGATTCTATCCTGCGCACTCTGCGCCATTGTCGGACGACAAGAGGTTTTGGAATATTTTGCAAATGCTCCAAACTATGCAGTGCTTGTTCCAACTATATTGTGGTCTGGTTTGATTGTGAATGCGCTCGCTACCTTTCTTCAAGTGGGAGGCATTCAAGCCGTCGGTCCGACGCGGGCGCAAACTATTTTTGCTTCACAACCCTTGTGGGCCAGCATTATGGACTTTTTCTTCTTGGGTGAAACCATGGGACCACAAGGCTTTGTGGGTGGTGGCTCATTCTTGGGTGCGCTGTTCCTTGCTGCAACCAGCGACGATCCAGTTGATCCAGAAGGCAATGACAGCAAAAACAATTCCAAGATACTCGTTGATGCGGCGAAAAAAAGTTGAGTCTGCCGACAAAAGTTTCTTGACCACGCTGCCAATTCGCCGGACGAGACTGGCTCTCGCTGTCCGGCGCAACAAATTCCATTTTTCCCATCTACCATCCGCTTTCTCGCCTGGACTGTAACAACAGAATAAACATGGCAACAATTTAGTGCCCAGCAGTCTTTTTCAATTTTTACTTAGTTAAAACGACCTCGACTAGCGTATACGCACATGTTATACTCAACAACAAAGAGTCCAGTACGTGAAGTTATATTGCAACGTAGATATTACGTCGTTATCATGTAAAATATAAGTAGTTTCTTCGCCAGACCGCATCGATTATCCTGTTGACTGTCCAAAAGGGTAAAAGGCGGGGGAGTCGGCCGTCAGGCTTGTCGCCTTGGGGTCGGTAGTTGTCGTGGCGGCAGAAGTTGTCGTTGCTTCTGCTCCTGCTGCGACGGGTATATTTGTAGCCGGAGGATAGTAGTAGCCTGCTGGGGCGGCTGCAGCCGTAAATATAGATGAAGGATACATGATAGAGGCCCCATCTTGCGATACAAACGGATAAGTCGGTGCACTGGTAGCTACAGCAGTAGCCGCCACTGGAACGTACGGCGCTGGTGCGTAAACGGCGACTCCCCGTCGAAAGTCGGGATCAGCAGCCTCTTCAAGACGGTTCCGGTATATTGCCTTGTTTTCAATGTTTGTCGAAGAGGATGACAGCGTCGCTAAATTGCTTGACGATGAGTTTGGTGCCGTTTCAAAAGCGTCGGGGTCAGTAAACCAAGGCTGGCTAGTGGGAGTCTCTAGAAAGTTGCTCGCCGACTCATCGTCACCATCGTCATCTTCCGAACCAGGTCCAAAAATACGAGCCCGAGCTTCTTCGTAGGCTCGTTCCTTGTCAGTCAATGAACCTGAACTACGGTTCTGCTGCAACGACTTGGACTGCTTCGATGAAGCGGACGTATTCGAGTCCTTGCGCTTCATTAGCTTCATTTTTTGCGGTCGCTTGCCGCCATTCTCGCTCGGCAAGGAATTGGGAGCGTCCGCTTGCTGCTGCGTGTCGTAAACGCTAACGTCAACATTTTGTAGCAGCAAGGTTGGTATCCGCGAATCGGGAAGCTTGATGAGCCGAATAAAGCCATCAACCGTCACCCCATTTTCTCGAACAATATTGAAGCGATCAGCTAGCCGATGACAAATACATCGCTGAAAAGACGTAGCAGGCCGATAGTCTGGAGAAAGCATTGCTTGCTGCGTCACTGATGGGCCGATGATTATGGCATTTCCAAGCCCTCCCACTTCGAGCCAATCCGCCGCGCTATTGACAAAGTCAATGACTGATTGTTCCAATTTCAGCAAGCTCAGTCGCTCTCGCGGATCCCGCAGCGCCGCCTGCAGAGCAGAGTCAATTTCGGCATCATAATTGCTTGCTTTATTAAAGTTAGGCTCATCAAGAGGCGCTCCTTCTGTCGTAAATGTAGCCGGAGCTTCCATGTTGTGCTAAAATGTGGTTTGATTGTCGGTTCTTTGATATACGATCTTGATTTGTACCCGCAAATTTCTTGTAGCAGAGGCTTCGCGGGTCAATCAGATAATACAATCGCGCGCGTTCGGTAATAGTTTACTAACTGTAAAGACTTTAGCAGAGGAACGGCAAAAGTGACGTTCGACGCAAGTCGGCGCAGACGAACGTGCAATGGAGCGCTAATTGGCTCAGACGAAACTTTTTTGTTTTCCCTTAACTCTTACGCTCGATTCAGCGTTTCCTTGTGTCTACAATAAGCAAAAAGTTGGAGAAGAGGTTGCTCAAAGACTGGCTTGCGAGGACTTGCGCTTCTTGCATTGCGTGTGTTGTTCGCGCGTTTTGCAGCGCTCGAGGCAAAACCGGACGAAGGCTGGACGCGTTGAGCTCGGCACGCGCGCGTCACATGAAATTCTGCATTTTAGCTACGTAGCAAGCCACAAGAAGCCAGTGCGAATTCAACAATCTGCGATATCCTTGAAGAATACCGGGCAATCCAACAATCTGCCGATGTTAGTGACCTACGGTAAGAATAATCGCATAAAGTTACTTTTAGCCACAAATGTATTGTGCATAAAGTGCGCATTCAGCATTCCAGGCGAACATTATTCAGTTTCGTTTCCCATCGAATGTTTCACAACTTCCCCATGCAACGATAACATGCGTAACGCTTAATATCCTCGATACATCCGGGATGTAAATCTCAAACTTCGAACGAGAAGCTCGGATAGAACCCTTCCATTTTGGTTTCGAAGTGTCGGCATTGCCTCTTCCTTGAGCAGGTTGTCAATTTGATTTCTGTCACGAGTAAATGCATCAATACAACGCTCCTGCAGCGATGTAAGAGAGCTATCATCAGATCCAAATAAGAGACGCTCTGCCTCAATCAAGGAAAGTGCAACTTTGCCATCAATGTGAGGTAGGACGTCGGCATTCGTGAGTTTCTGAAAATTTTCCTGGTCAACTGGGACTGCACAAACGAAAGCTGCAACGAGCTTACTAACATGACGACTCCATTTCACGTCACCATCTCGATAGATATTATATCGGCCGTCCCATCTATCGCCGCCATCGCGATAGACGTTACGTTCAATGGGAGCGCCATTTTCAAGAACTTTGATCCAAAAGGATGTATCAGGAACATGAACGATTCGTGAACTCGTATCGATCCTCATGATATGTTCACGACATGCCTGGACTGCGGCCTGAAGAATCTCGTCTTGACTCAAAATGTGTGCGTGTTCATAGTAAGTACCGCATGTTTTCGCATTTTTTATGTCTTTCATCCAAAACTCCCGGACCGTCCATCGCAAATGTTTGAAACTAAAGTACTCCGACAGATAGTTAAGAGCTGTCGCATTTTCCGTCGTAAGCTTTGGCTTTGCATCGGCACTGTACAAGTAGTCGAGCAAGACAGGGAAAGCTTTGGCTATGAGTTCATGAAGCTCGATTGAACTCTTGCGAAGTTGAGCTTCCATATATTGCCCGCCCTTGAACAACTTAGCAAAATACATGCTTTTGCGTGGGCCGCCTGCGAGGAAGCACCTGTGAACATAATAAATATCTTTTTTGTTGCTCACGACTCCACTTTCGTCCGTATGGTCGTATACAATCTCAATTTTCCAGTCACTCAAGCTTACTTCTGGAGCCATTCGCCAGCTCAACAAACCGCCGCCTGGAGGCTGAGTCGGCATGTCGCCTTCGTCGTCCGACAAGCTGCTTCCGTCGTCCGACATGCTCTATCGTTCTGACAAGAATGGTAATAAAGTAGTCACTGCACTTATGTGGTTTCGCCTCCTTGCAAAAGAGTAATGAGAACGACAAGCTATAAGGAGCCTCGAAAGATTTTTTAGCGAACCAAACATCGGACCTATCCTACCGGTACTGCTCATTATGATCGATGTCGGGACACTATCTGGCCGTCGATCACTGGTCGTGCCATGCCAAGATCGTGAGATAGCGAATTTTGATATGAATGACCGCTGATCATCACTACATGGATACTTACGCGACCTTTAACATGTCGCTTTGATCTAACTTGTTTTCTGTCCTGATTCTAGCTAAATTTCTACCATCAAGTCATTCGCTATGTGAAACGGAGCTTGGAGACATGCAGGAGTGTCTCCTGAAAAAGATGTTGCCGTAGTTGCTCCTTTTGGTAACTGGGGAGTCGGTCTTTGACGACAATAGATAGCGGCAGTGTCTAAACTAGCGTCGCCATTTGCATTGATGGTTTCACGTGACATGCCAGTAAGCTAATTGTTTTTCCTTTGATGGAGTGCTACGGTAGTTACATGCTGCGGTTGCCGGCAAGAGATATCGACAGCATAATAATACATGTCTGCATGTCATGCAAAACAAGTCGTATATGCAAGTAGTAAAGTACCAATGACACTCCTAGCATTGCAGCAAAACAAAAACAAGAACACCTGGGATTCCAACGTGGTCCCCCACCGTAGTACTAACCAGGCCAGGCGCTGCTTAACTTCGCAGAGCAGACGGGATGCGGTGCTGTCAGCGCTGTATGGTCCTTGCTGTGGTGGATGGAGAATCATGAGTATATAAAGCATGAAATTGCAAGTACGCATTGTTGACAGTTTCCGAGCAGTCATATATGACTCGTATCCCATAATCATCCAATCAGATATCAATGACAAGAGCCAACAAAAGTGCGTACTCCAAAGGGCTATAGTGTTACGAACACAAAAAGTGCCTTGATAATTGCGCGTTACGACCAGACAAGACCACGACCAATCGTTTTCACAGCGGCATGCATCGGATGCCAAAACGTGAAGCGAAAAACACCAATGCAAGCATGCAAAAAACATTATTCGACTCCGATTGCAGCTCCAACGAACCATTACCAGCTCCTCATCACTGTCATGTCTATCAATCAAGATACCAAGCTAATCTCCAAGACCATGGCGGGCCTCATTCACAGCGTTCCTATCCGAAAGCCTTCGACCGAACGGTTTCAAGCCGTCCTGCTGAAACAGCTCGAACACCATCGCCAGCGACGACTTGATTGGGTCCAAGACAAGCATCGCCGCCATAAGACAAGGAAGAGGTCACTCCAAGAGTCGGCGCAGTGGCGTCATCGATATGCGGCAGCGGACGCATTTACTGATGAAAGCAGCAGCAACTCGCGCAGCAACAGAAAAACGTCAAAAACAGGCTCACTCAAGCTCTCCAACTGCCACAATGTGTTGTATACGGGCGACATTAGCATTGGAACGCCGCCGCAGCTCTTCACAGTGGACTTTGATACTGGAAGCAGCGACCTGTGGGTGCCTTCCGCAAAGTGCGACTCTTCCTGCGATCCCTACTCCGACTGGCGCACCTATCGTCAAGACGAATCAACAACTTATCAAGCAGTTTCAAGTAGTAACAACGAGAATGACTTTCGCGACGAGTTTCTCGATGGCGAAGTTGTTGTTGGTCAGCATGCCAAGGATGTGCTGCGCTTGGGCCCCGACTTGACAATCTACAATCAAGTGTTTGCGCAAGTGACGAGTGTGGACAATTTCCAAAGCTGCGCCGGCGAGGAAGGATTGCTGGGACTTGGCTTGAGCGAAATTTCCAGTCACAACTTTTCCACCGTTCTTTCCAACCTCAAAGAGCAGCTGCGCTATCCAATCTTTAGTTTGTACTTGAGTCCGAATGAGGATTACTCGAACAGCAACGACTCTGACAATCGCGATAAGCCTATCAGAGCATCATCCGAACTTTTGTTTGGAGGAGTCAATCAAAAGTACTACAAGGATTGCATTACATGGCATGAGCTTGGACAGTTTCAACTCGATAATGGACAAGCGTTCCAAGGATACTGGGACTTTAAATTGGACGGCGTCAACGTTGGCGGAGCAGACCTTCCATCGAGTAACTTGGCAATCATTGATTCCGGCTCGAGCTTTCTCATTGGACCGCCGGAAGCGATTGGGACTCTTGCTGTCATGAACAATGTGGTTTGTTTCAATTTGATGGATGTCAGCAATCCGGAGGAGGTGCCTTGCGATAATCCCGATGGCTTTGACGCCGCCGCCATTGACTGTGAGGCACCAATGTTTAATTTGAATTTTGTGGCCGACGGACAAACGTACTCATTGGCCAAGGAGGAGCTTGTCACGGAGTTTGTCACTGCTGATGGAATTGTGTGCTTGCTGCGACTGCTCGGATCGCAGGACTTTCCTGGTTGGATCCTCGGAGATGTCTTTTTGAATCGATACTACACCGCCTTTGACTTTGAGAATCGACGAGTTGGCTTTGCCTCACTCTCGACGGAAGATAGTGGAGCTATTTGTCAAGCGGATTGGCCAATGGATGTGGCTTATAAGGGTGATGATAGTAAAGACTTTGATGCGGCGCCTTTGGATAGTGCGTCGACCAACTTCGCTATTCCAGCTGGGTCGCTTCCTTCTGTGGCGGAAACGTCAACTTCAACCAAAACTAGTGCAGACATACATTTCGATCAACGATCGCCGACAATTACTGAGCAGGCTACGTCTCATTGGTCGGAGAGGGATATTATTCTATCGGTGGCCGCTGGAGTTGTACTTGTCACCCTTATATTCGGCTTGACGATGTTTAGAAGACGAAAATACACTCGAGCCGCAAAATTTGACGAGATGGCGACGGAACTGGAACTCTGCGGGGGAGTGATGGGCTAGTATATGACGTTGGAGCTAATTAAAATACAATTTTTTATATAATGCACCGTACGTTACAATTATGCGAGAGCGTATGAATGCTCTGTGTTTGACCTAAGACGCTCCATCAAGCATAAGTTGACAGGATGTTGCGTATAATGGTCGGTAACTCTTTTGTCTGCATGCATATGTAGGCCCGTCCTGTGGGCAGCTCACGTTTAATCTCGTCAGCCTCTTCACCCAAGCTACCAATAAAGACGCAATGAGCTTTGATTTTGTGCTCGTTACCGTCCTCAATGATCTTTGCCAGATATCGAGGATGAATGCCATAGCGTCGCAAGTTGGCATCGGAAACGGCAATGACAATCCCACCGCCTGACTCATCGTCCCCTTGGTGCACATCAGCCAAATCAGCGATAGCTTGCTCAACTGCCTCTAAGGTATGATCACCGGACTGACAGTACTGACTATGCGCAATCATTCCTTGCAAAACTCGCATTCGCTGCTTTTCTGTCGTGGGTGGAAGCCCAAATTGGACAAATGGGATGCTCGGTGAGTCGCCACTATGTCCTACAATTTGATAGTCAAACCGCTGCTGCATTCCATCGAAGCTGGCCATGATCAAATTGACGCTTTCCAGGCAGCGATAAAGTCGTTGATCGTAACCATTAAATCTGTACATGCTTCCCGAGACGTCCACGACGAAAGTAAGCCTCTTTGCGTTTACCATGGGCCCTGCATCTTCTGCAGACCCTCGACGCTTGTAAATGAAACTGTCGCCCGTCACTCCTTCAACAAGTCTACCGTCGTCAACTTCGCCATGGCTTTGACGCTTCAGCCACGTCTTTTCCGATTGTTTTAACTCGACTTGATTAAGAATCGCCCTTAAGTTGGCAATATCATTCTTGATTGGTTCAACGAACCGCTGATACATGTCCCATTCAGTCTCAGTCATATCGATCTCCTCCAACTTTTCTTTCAGCGCTTTCTCCGCCATTGCGCGAGCTGCTTTTCGCGCATCCTCGCTCACTTCCGCCTTCTTCTCGTCGCTAATTTGATGCACTTGGTGTCCGCGGTCTAGACGGTAAGGGCCCCCTCTGCCACCTAGTCCGGCAGTGTTCGATCCTCCAGTCCCACCTGCCCACTGATTGCCTCCGACGTGAGCTTCGTTAGCGGCATCCCACTTTCCTTCCTTGGGCATGTCGATAGGTGGTGGATTGCTGCTGCTTCCGTCGGGCGGGCGACCATCGGAATACTCTAACGTAAGTTTACCAGCTTGTCTGTGTACCGCGTCTTGCCATGACGCATATCGCTCAACGGGGATACCATGCCGTTTGAAGACGTCGCCAAGCATACCGTACGTATTCGCATCATAGCTGTCAAAATCCAATACATTGTGAAGCGTCGAGCTGATGTCATCCGATGGATAAGCTTGTAGATGCTTTATTACAGCAACTGCCTCTCTTGTAGAATAGGGATATAAAATATCTCCTCTGTCAGCAAATGACCTGAGTTCTGCAAAGCTACCAGCCAGGCTCCGAATTAAGGCCTCGTCGACGTCCGGCCCGTAGTGGCGCAGGAGCTCAATTTCGGAGTCAATATCAGGATTACCTATCACATACGTCGAAAAGCAATCTCCAATCTGTTTGAAAAATTGGTTACCTTGGAATGGAAAGCCTGGTCGATTAGCGAGTACAACCAGCGTGAAGTTCTTGTGCATTTCGATTATGCCAGGTCCTGTTTCGTGGCGACTTATCCGTCGGCCATCTCCCAGAAGTAGCTCTCCATCCTCTGCTAGTCCTTTAAGTACAGCCAAGACCTCCGTTGGTGCTTTATCAGCTTCATCAATGACCAGCGTCAATCCTTGCTCGGCAGCCCGTACGAGGGGAGAATCCGTCCACACAATCTGCCCGTTTTGAATTGAAGGTTGTAAAGTCAGTTGCGGTATGGTGCTGTCTCGATGGAGCTGAATATATTCCCTTTCAAAATTAACAACTTCACATAGCCTGTAGCGACGTTATAATACTTGTGAGAAATAGCTGGCACATCAATATTTTGTGTCCCAGTTGACACGACGCACCTATCAATGATAACATTCTTCCCAACCCCTTGATTTCCTAGAACGAGGAACGCCCTCTCGCCACTACTCCAATCCAGTAGCAAATTTTTGATAGTGCGTACGTGACTGGGAATATCGAAGAAGCGAGGTGATGGAACCATTTCCGGTCGTTTCGCCGACTCGCGATGCATCGTGAAATCCCCAATGCGGAGAGTTTTGTCTGTAAGCATGATGTGATTGTCAGCAGCTTTAGTCTCTGGCGCCGTTCGACTTATTTGTGGCGTGCGCGACGTTGTCTTGATTCCTGCTTTCTGTAGTACTGAGTTGAGAGCTGCCCGCTGCGTGGGAGGTAACAGATCAGTTACCAGCACTTGCCTCACTGCTTCTCCTATGCTTGCTGTACTGGCACGCTTAGCAATGCGAATCAGATTACGCGTCGATAATTGACCGACGCCGCAGTCAGCAGCAACATCCGCCGTCAGTAAGGACCTGAGTTTTAAAAGCTTGCTAATCGTTTCTTCTGGACATAGCGGGTTTGCGGATCTCAGAATTGCGCGGGTACATTCCTCACCCAACGGAGGTATCACAATGGTCGAAAACATGCTCATAGCGTCCTGAGTCAACCATGAGCCTGCTTCCTTATTGCTCGTGGCAAGCGCAACAATTCGAAAGGCCGGATGAGCTTGAATCACATTAGGATCCATTGCCTCCAGAGAATCATCAACCGGCATGATCCGCCGACCATCTGGCAAATACATATCACGGGACAAGCAAAGACTCTGCAAGGCAGCCAACACATCGGGTCGCAACTTTTCCACGCCATCCAAAACGCAAAGATCCCCGTCGCGTATTGCATTCAACAGCGGTGACGCCTCCCATGCCGTCTCTCCAGTGAGTGGATTAGTCGCACGGCGAAGGAACAGATCCGTCAATGTCATTTCGGAAAAGACGTGCACCAGCTTTTGTCGATATCCTAGTAGACTCGCAAAATAGGCTGTGGTCGCACTCTTACTTTCTCCTGGCGGCGAAACCAATAAAATATCCTTCCCAAGTGCATGCGACGTCAGCAAACCTTCAATAACGCCTTTCAAACTCTCCGTCAAACAGTAGTTTGCCGGTGTCTGCTGCAATTCAAGTCTGCCACAATGAGCAGTCATGTCAATATTCGTTTTTGTTGGTTTAATCGTTGACGAGGCAAACCATGACGCATCGTCGCTCGCTTGTTGTGCGCATGACATTGTTACGACTGCTTCATCATCTCCAATTCGTTTGATCGACTGTAGTTCGTACGTAACATTCTCGTCTACGCCTTCACCAATATTGGTTATTGATCCAAACGTCTGCGCATAGGCCGCATCAAACGCTTTGCGGTTCGCCTCCTGCGCATTGTACCATGGCATGCGCGTATCATGCACGCCGACGGGATAGGCTCGAAGCAATACATTTTGTAAATCCATTCGAGGAAACAGTGTCATGGTTTGTTGAATGCTTGATAACTGATGAAGAGGAAGCGGCCATATCTTATTCTTGCTGGTCGCAGTTGTTACTGACTCTTGACTCGCCGCTTCCATGGCCATGGTCAATTTAACGAGCAAGTCTTGCGTTTGCTTGTCAATTTCATCATCTGCACTTCCTGCTGCTCCATCAACCCTGGCTGACTTTAAAAAACTATAGACAGTATCAATCGTTGTTTCAATTCGTCGAATCTGAAACCGCGATCGTAGTGGCGGATCCAGTGGCCGCCCCGGCCACGTTGGCGCTGGAACGCACGTGGCAATGACTCTGAAATCCTCATGCACCGGCACGAGCGACTCTGAAATTTGCTGGTGACTCGCCAGTAGTTGATCGTAGCGCTCTCTGCTGATGAGAAACCGACCATCCTCCAAGTTCATGCTGCGATGCTCGAGCAGATTGTTGAGTGTGGGCAAGACGTTGCGCGACGCTCGCTCCAAACCATCCAGTATCAGAATGCGACCGTGAATGGCGGCGTCCACGGGAGCGGCATTGACAAAATCTAGTTTCAATAATTGTTGTTGGCGCATGTCATCTGTCGCAGCATCGGTCGTCATGTTAGTAGCATATGGTGTTTCCGCAAGCACCAATTCCCGTCGCTGCTTCAAATCGGATTCCGTCAGGTCCGATGTCACGTTCACAATCTGAACCTCCCGATGGTGTAAACGCGCATACAGCAGCGCCAAATTGCGACGAAGCGCCGCGGAGCTGCCAGGAGGTCCAACGAGTAGCATGTCCTGCGCGAGCGAATCCTTTTGCATCATCCACTGCAAGTGTTGCAGCAAATGAGAGTCATGATGAATGTTGTCAAGTAACGTAGCAGCTGGTTTCGGAGTCAAGTGAGCAAGTGGTAATGTCTTGTGAATGGGTCGTTCCACATGGCCGATTCGGATAGTTGGGTTGCACTTTGTATCTGTAATGCTAGAAGATGAAAGCGATTGAGATCGGACGCTGCTGCTCGCATTTAATGGCAGCGGTCGATGCCTTTGTCGCAATAATCGACGAGCCGAATTTCTGAGTGCAGGAGAAATGAGTATCATTCTTCAAGCAGACTGTCTATGTACAATAATATGTGCAAGGGGAAGCCAATCTCATTGTGATGGTTTACTTCATTTCATGGTTGTGATGGATCGAGCGATCCATTTTTTTGCGAGGCGTTGTAAACGCTGCGACATAGAGCGGTACTGATATGTCTGTCGCATGCGACACGACCACATCCGAGTTCGATGTATGGTTTGATCCATCACAACCTTGGTTGTTCTCACACAAGACCAAGACTATACCCACGACAATGAGTTACAACGGACTCGCTGAACAATCAATGAGTAGTAACAGTAGCACTCATTTGAGGATACGCTTGCATGCCGCCAATCTTCCGCGACAGGGTCGCTTCCTCAAGAGCCCTCCAGATACCTTTGTCGTTGTCACCTCCCTCACTGGTAGCAGCGGTGCCGTTGTTCCGAATGCAACGAGTCGAAACGGCCAGCAACAAAGTGACTCCATTCCGCAAGGCGTCATTTGGGGACGTACCGAAACAGTCTACAAATCGAGCCATCCGCAGTGGACCGAATGCATTGCCATTGACTACGTTCCGCATCAGGAGCTTTACTTTTACGTGCACATTTTTCAGGATGAATGCAACGAAAAGGACGATACTATATCAGCAACAACTGGAACGAGTCACGAAAGCTGTAACAGAAAGAGTAGTAGTCAGTTACGACTATCACAACGTCGCTCCATCTCACAGCAGCCCCTCGACTTTACCAAGTCGCTCGGCAGCGCCATTTTCGAAGTCTCCAACGTGTTGGCTTCGTCGCAGCACACGCGCGTCAAGCGACTCCGCAGCGGCGGCTGCATCTTTTGTCGGCTCGAGCAATACGCGACGCCTGGCGACAATAACAAATTGGATTGTCTATCGCAACGATTCATATTGCAACTGGCAGCCTTGCAGCTAGACTTGCCGGGGCAGTCGAAACATGCACTCTTGAGCAAGCGGCGGCGGAGGCGGAAACGTCCAGTGCCGCTGCTCGTTGAACTAGCCAAGCGACCAGCGGGAAGGCAAGCCATGATGTGGGTCGTGACGCATCGATCGTCGGTGGTATACTCGTCGTCGTCAATAGGATCGGAGAGCGACTTTTTGACGGTGGTCTGGGAGGAGGATGACATTGACCTCATGACGCTTTGTCACGGCGACGTTTCGCAATCTATACTGATTACGGTAAAGTCAGTTTCGTCGACGCGGGGAGAGCAGTCCAACATGAAGGTGATTGGAGTGACGGAAACTAGTTTGCAGCATTTGTTACGACTGGGCGAGTTGGCGCGGGATCTGCCGCTGCAGTTACATTACAACAATAATGACGACGATGAGTCGTTAACGCCAGTTAGGCGGCAAGAACAACTATCTGCGGCAGTGACTGGAGAAGCAGACGATAGACGCTCCGGTAGCGAGGATTTGACCGAAAGTTACTTGGACGACAGCTCCAGCGACGATGACGATGACGACGAACATGTTGCTTCCGGACAAGCGAGCGGCCAGGATGGACAGGAGGCTCCACTGCGTCCGAACGAGCTTCTCCTACAGCGTAGTCAAGTCAAGATGAAGAGGGTCGGTCGACTGCAGGTGTTAAAGGCAGAACTAATATCGACGCAGTATGACGACGAGACGTTTCAACATGTTTCGCCATTGTCGCCAATGAATGGGAACGTTAACGAAGTGGTCGACTTGGCAAAGTTGCAATCAACAATTGCCATTCAACCACGCGCTGATCCCGCCAGGTTTCAACACTACCTTGATCAAGGTCTTGAGCTAGACTTTTGCGTCGCAATAGACTTTACATCAAGCAATGGCAATCCACGAGAGGAAGGAACAAACCACTACCAAGATCCTGCGGGTGCATTGAACGACTACGAGGAGACGATTCTCGCCGTGGGAAAGGCTGTTGAAGCTTACAGTCGTAGCAAAGAATACCTAGTTTGGGGATTTGGTGCCAAGTTTCATGGTGCAGTGAGACATTTGTTCCAGCTGGGACCGAAGCAAAGGGTGCAAGGTGTTGATGGAATTTTAAATGCATATCGATCCGTCTTTGCGTCCGACTTTATCATGTCTGGGCCTACTCTGTTGATGGAGGTCATGCAAAAAGCAGCCATACAAGCCAAAATGTACCAGGCTGATGAATCACCTTCCAAGCTTCGCTACAACGTGCTGCTCATTATCACGGATGGTTTGGCAGACTCGTTTGAAGAGACGCAGCGCAAAGTCTCCGTCTACACACAGGTTCCACTAACTATTGTGATTGTTGGTGTCGGCGATGCATCGTCCGATTTTCAGAAAATGTATGAGCTCGTCACGACACACCGGCCTCGGCGAAACCTCTCATTCGTCGAGTTTTCCAAGCATCAAGATCACCCTGGAGCATTAGGTGCGGCTGCGCTACAAGATCTTCCCTCACAAGTCTCCGAGTACATGAGCATGAGGGGGTTGTAGGATAAGTACTAATTTTGTAATTATATTTACAAGCATAAGCAGCCACGCAGTTTACGATTTTAGCCTCATTTGCCTTTCTAGGGAACCCACGTCATATTATGTTCATCGTGGACTGCTCGAAAGTACGGCAATGCCATCTCATCTCCGACACTTAAAGCCGTTCATCATGGACTGCTCGAAGTACGGCAATGCCATCTCATCTCCGACACTTGTAGCCGCTAGTCCAAGTACATGACAACAATGCTTACATTGTCCGATGAACCCTTCTCCACAGCAAGTTTTGTCAGTGTTTTGGCTGTTTCCGTCGCAGTTTCCTTCTGCTGAAATCGTAGTCGACGAACGATGATAGCAGCTTGTTCGGAGTCAATCACCTCCCAAAACCCATCCGACGCAAGTACTGCCGTCAATTCGGATTTGATTGGAACTTGCGCTACATCGGCTTCACTCACGATGCCTCGTGAAGTTGCAAAACCGCCTTCCAGAGACCGACTCACGGCGTAATCGTAGTCACCAACATGGACTTTCCACTTGTTAAAGCTGCATTCGGGCATTTCGTACGAGAGCCCCTCGCGTATACCGGCCTCGAAACGCTCCAGTTCTGTGGCAGGCGAGTGATCCGCAGTGGCATATATTACGTTTCCGGTCTTGTCGACGACAATGCAACGAGAATCACCGCAATGCAATACTGATAGCTGACCTTCCTGCAGATCAAGAGCCACGGCAACAATTGTAGTTCCCGCTACAACGTCTTGGCCACCGGTAAAGGCCTGAAGGATGCCTTCGTCCGGGTCATAGTCGGCCGTACACGACGTTCCGTCCTCACCGCACAACAGGCGATAATTGTCGCAAATGGTATTCCACGATGCTTCGAGTAGACTTGTCGACGATGCCTCGCCATTTTCTCGAAGTGCTTCCGAGACAGTGTCTGCCAAAGAGTCTCGGACAAAGTTGGAAGCAGCCGCTCCAAGGTGGCCGTCCATAATGGCTGCAAGTCGAATTGACCGCTGCTGATTGTGCACTTCGCTCAAAACGAAGGCGTCCTCTTGCGCAGTTCGCCGGCCCGTGATCGACCATGCGCCCGCATCGACAAGTAGTATTGTTGGAGTCTTTTGGGCAGATGCATCTTGTAGTTGTTGCATTGCCTCTTCAACGCGCGAATTGGTTTTGGCAAGGGACGATCTCCGATCAAAGTGCAGCGTCACATATTTGGATGTCCTCGGCTGTTCCTGCAGCATGGCCACGGCCTTTTCAAATCCTCCCTGTCCAATTGGTAGCTCTCCTATCCCAATCAAATGGTCGCCAACCTCGAAAATACCCATTTCCTCAGCCTGGCTGTCGTCTGCAACGCCTTTGACAAACACTTCACCAGGCAATGCATCGCTTGTTGCTTGTTCCCACTGCTTCATTGCACTGAGGTTTAATGAAGTCCTATCGTCTCCATCAACGTCTCGCTTCGAATCTCCGTCACTGTCGACATTTGCTTCAGCCAAGATCAAACCAAGTGGCGCATTGCGCGCAAACGTTGCAACGAACTGCAACGGTCGTACCGACGGTATCACGCAATATTCCATTGCCTCCAACACTTCCGTCAAAAAAGCTCCATCTGCATCCCAACTAATTTCCAAACGCTGAATTTGGTTCCAGTAAACGAGTGCATCACTACTTGACATGCGCATGCGAGGATCCGGCCGCAGCAAATTTTGCAGCAGTGCCCATAGTCCGGGTCGCTCATTCAGAACCTCCAACGCTTCCACCAAGCCCGTCGCTGCCACTTTGCTTTGCAGCTGCTTATCCAACCATGTATTCAAATCCCAGTCGGCCGCCTGTAGTTGCGCTCGAAAGCCAGCGTCGGTCCGGTCGTCGGTATACTGCAGCAGCAACTGGCAGTACAGTAAGGCCAATGAAAAGCAGTCAAACTTGACGGCATCCTTCGGCGAAGAAGCATCAACAAAGACTTCGGGTGCGGCATAGACTGGACTCACGGCAACTGTGGCATCCAACTCGGTAATGAAGAATCCGTTGCTTTGCTTCTTCAAGTCGGCTGCCGATCCAAAGTCAATCAGCGTCAGTTTGTCTTGCGATACTAAAATGTTACCAGGTTTAATGTCGCGATGCAATATGGAGTTGGAATGCAAATGTGCCAAGCATTCCAATAGTTGCTGCATCACAATGTCAAGTGTTTCGACCAATCGAGTCATTGTTGGTAGACCAAGTGCTTGGGCCAATGCACTCAAATGGTGATTGTGACTATTACTCATGCCATTGTTGCTGCTTTCGTCGGCATTCTTGTGATTTCGAGTCTGGCTCTCTAGAATTAAAACGTCGGCCAAGGAAGGAGCTGGTCGTATGGTAGTTGTCACGGATGAAATTGGCACGGAAGGGTCGTAGGCTGCAGCAGCAGCAGCAATCATGTCGGTAATGAGCCACGAGTAGTTGACACCTTCGACTTTTGCTGGCAGCATTCCCCGATATATTGGTACATTTGAGTGTCCGGAAATTTTTTGTAGACAATGAGCTTCTGTTTGCAGGTAGGATTGGCATCGCTTGTGCTTCTCCTGCAGCTCCTTGGGCGTTAGTGACGGAAATTTGGTTCTTAGTTCATCCAGGGTCCATGATCGCTTGGCAATCGCTCGAACTGTAGTCAAGTCGACACTTTCGGATTGCTGCTTTAATTCTAATTCCACTTGATGGACTGTTCCGTAGCTGCCGCTGCCAACATGGTCGAGTATATTTACGGAGAAAGAATTGGAGGAAGCGAAGGAAGCAGACGTTGCAGCAGCGGTACGACTATCGCCGTTACTACTACTTGGATTGTCTCGTGGCAAGGCAAACGGAAATAGATTCCTTCTTGTTGCAGACCGTCTCGAGTTGTATGCGTCATGATGTACTTGACTCGACGAAAAGGAGAGTGCTTGGTGATGCCGACAGCTCCCTGGTCTCGTCAGCCGGAACGCTTCCGACGTTAAGTAATGACTGGTAGCAGCGACAGTCAGGCAGACAAATAATGATTGTTGATGATACCTGCATGTTCGTCGTATCATTGTATATAGAGAGAGAACGGACTCTGGTTGGATCGGATATGAATCTGATGGATGAAAGATGAAACAAATCCAAGATCCTTTTCGTTGATGCGGCGATGCTGCGTTCGCGATGCGACATTCATGCCGTCGCAGTGGTTTTAAGATTCAAGGACGAAACATCCCCGCCTGTTTGTCTGTGCAGGATTTCATCCTCTCAGCGACATTCACATTGAAGTAACGAGACGCTTTCAAGACACAAAGGCAATACGATGTAATTGCGAAAATGTCGCGGCGAGGCACCAACCGCCCACTGATACGAGAGCGCATGTTGAAACATGCATGACGTGCCCAACTTCCGCGTCATCGGCCGGAAGGACGACTGAGAGAACGCGTTAACGGTCGACCTGCTGATCCCACGGGAACCAGCTTCAATGCCCGGTCCGATATGATAGACAGGAAACAACCAGTGCATGCCGTAGTTAAAGAGTTTATGTTGATTCTATACAATTATTTACAGTCTAGCAGTGAAAGAGAAAGAAAATGCTTGCGCTTGCCAGCTCGCAGGAATGTCGCATCTATTTTCAATCCGAGAGCGAAATCGTTGGCAGCGGATGAGAGAATGTTGTCACGACTAGTTGCTCCTCCGCATCATCTTCGTCGGCAAAGGAGCTGCTTCGCACTGGTGGACGAAGCGTCGTAGTAACATCAACGGCTAGTAGGTTTCGCAGTGACCGTTGGCGCGGAGGCGGCGTGATGGGTGAGTCCTTTCGCACAGTTGAAGTCGAAACCATGCTTCCCCATCGACAGTTTGGTACTTTTCTTGGTGACCGTCGTGGACTAGTCGTAGTGGATAATGATGATGTCTTGGTCAAGCTTCTCGGCCGTCGCCTTGTGGCTTGCTGCAGCTGCATGGAGACGCGCTCGTGAATTCTGGCATTGTCGGGTGTGATTGTTAGCGGCGCTGCATGGCCAAGGAGACTTCTCAGTGACATGATGCTTGATTGTTGGTGCTGCTGTTGCTGTTGCTGCTGTATCTTTGTAGTGGTAGCTCTTGGTGCAGAAGTAAGCAGGTCATTCTGCGAGCGTCGCTCGGGCGAGTCGATCGCACCCATGATCCAAATATTTGTGGCGACATGCAAAGCAAGATTCGCCTCGCGCATCATCGCGACGCTGCCGCGTCAGCAGTTTCGTCGAGCCATGGTCAATCGTGCTTGCAGTCCAGCTGAAACTCCGAATGTCTTTCAAACCCGTAACTGACGTCGCACCCGGCTGGCGCGCAGAGAAAGGGGGTGGGGGTCGAAAGCGAAACGCATCCTGCGCGTGACGGAACGAGCCGTCACACGGTCACACGACCAACAAGGCTTTCTCCGCGGTTCCTTCCTCATCGTTGCTGCTTCTATAGTGCAACGTGTTGGTTACACAAGTCTTTACTCTTATTGTTGTAAATTAATTAATTATGATGATGTCTACTGCGGAAAAGAAGAAGGATCCCGACGAAGTTTCGACGAGAACGGATCCTCCAGCGGCGCGGCGCAAAACGTCAAGCAGTGACGCTGTCGCCAACTTGGAGCGTCGCTTGCGAATGCTGGAAGAGTTTGGACCGATTACGACGACAAAAAATACAAGTGATGTTACTGCTATTGCTGGAAAGGGAACGACCATGGATGCGCCTTCTGCTGCTGCTACAGGTACGGCAACGTCGACTTTGGCTGGGGCAGGAACCAAGCAGACTGGAAAGAGCGCTTTGCTGGTAAGTCAATTTATAATAAATGCGAGCGAAGGAGTGGAAGAGATGATAATTTGAGATCCGAGTCTTGTTTCTCACGCATGAATTGATTTTTTTTAATTCCTAGGCTCGCATCATGGCAGCGCAGGAAAAGGCCAAGCAGGCTCAGAATTCTACTTTGCAGCAACAACAGGAAGCTTCTCTGAAATCCACTGCAACAATTATCAATGACCCTCCGCCAGCCTTTGACTTGTTGGATGAAACGTTTGACAATCGTAAGGATGATCCGCCTCCGTCCTTTGACGTTTCGCTGTTGCCGCCTACCTTGCCTCCACCAGCCTTTGACGCGCAAATCTTGCCTCCGCCTAGTAGTACTCTTACGAGCAAATTTAATCATTTTGATCCAATGGCGGCAGCAAGTCCCACTATAATGGCTCCTCCCGCTCCATCGGCTCCAGCCTTTGAGGATGTCTACGTCATGGAGCCTCCTGCCAGCATGATGGAGGATCACAATGCTACCTATGCGTGGGAACCTCAAGCTCCTCCGCCCCAGCCGCAGGAAGAAGTAGGCATTGATCCAGCCACTTTGCAAGCAATCATGAGTTTGGATGGCTTGTCGGAGGCCGATAAACGCGCCTTGATTGACGAGCAACTGCAAGTGTTGAAGCAAATGACGCAGCAGCAGAATGCAAGTACGACTCAATCTGCCGCAACGTCGGCAGCGGATGCGTTCGAGCAGCGATCACTGGCCATGTCGCTCCGTACGCCGCAGCAGCCAGCCCGCAGTAAGCCAACTAGTAGCATTCGCAAGGAAGGTGGAACGCATGCTGGCATTCCAACCGACCAAAGCTTGGCCTCGCAAGTCGAGCAGGCGCAGCAAGCAAATGCAACATTGATTAATATTGGAAGTGACCAGAAAGTTCCGTTGCATGGTCCGGAAAAGACCAAACTAGCCATTCAGTCGGGCATTGCCGTGATCGTGCAATGCCTTGGATGCGAGCATGCCATGCAAGTAACACCGGCCGCGACGTTGATGTTTTGTCCAGTTTGCGAAACAATTTCGGCAGTGAATGATAATAATGTCATGAGTATGACTGGTAATGATGCTGCCAAGGCGCAATTGGAGGCAGACTTGAAATTGGCCGAGGAGTTGCAGAAGGAGGAGTATAAGCGAGCCGAAGGTGGTGGCAATGCTACTCGATCGAGTCCGTCTCGTAGCAGCACCACGCCACGAGCGGCATCGTCAACCAGCAGTCCGAGTGCCGCTTCTGGTGGATGGCTGGATTGGTTGGGAGTCACGTCGACGGCGGCTGCACCGGCTCCTGCAGCTACTTCGCCGGCTCGGTCGTCGTCATCATCTCGCTCTGGTTTAATTGCGGCGAATACGGATACGGTCCATTTTTCGTCCAATTCCGATTCCATGCAGCAGGCACGCGTGGCGGAATCAAAACCACTCTTTAGCTGCGTGGCGGACAGCATCATGACGACGGCCAATCAGTACATGGCTGCAACGCTCATGGATGCGCCTGACGAGGAGGGCAATGTGCATGGCGTTGATTCGAGCTCGCTGTTGGCAGTTCCTATGAGCGGAGTGGGACGCAACGCGGGCAAGAGTCAAAACGATGACGATGGATATTCGGCGTACGAATAAGTTGAATGTCGATATATTGGTGTAGATGAGGCGAGTCGAACAGTTTTCCATTAAACAATTACACGAGGCATTGATTCTGGCGCGTAAATATTTAGGATAAGTATTTACCGGTATATTACAATAAAGGATTTATGACGCCGTGCATTTTTGCTGTTCTGCCTCATATAAAGAGGATCATAGGATCACATGTGAAACTAAGCACTTTTAGGATAGTATCCTACAATCTTTGTCTCAAGTTGCCTCGCCTTTGCCAGTGCTCCCCACGAGTTATAGTTATCGCAAGCTGCTCGAAAATACGGCAATGCCATCTCGACATCTCCAACACGATACAAGTGTCGAGCAAAAATTTCATTGACTAAAGCTCGCATATAAACAAATCCGTCCTGATGAGCAAGTGCGTGAGAGCACCGATAGTACCGAAGTGCGCGAGAATTGTCGCCTCGGAGGGAGCACAGTTCCGCTTTCAGTAGGTAAACCTTGTCCAAAGCACTGGTTGGAGCATACTTTTCTATCCGCTTTAGAACGTGGATGGCGAAACGACGACTTTTCCGTTGCTTCAATCCCATTCGCGCTGAACTAATTTTCATCATGGCCACGAAAAATATAGTTGTGACAACCCCAGTGTTGACAGGGACGTTCCAAAGATATTTGAGGTAAGGTTCCACTAAAGATGATGCCAGCGCGAACTCTTCAAACATGAATGCAACAATCATACGAGTGAATGGAACAATTAAAGCATTCATAAAATTGCCTCTTGCCAGGGCCGCAGAATGGGCATCGTCATGATTCAGCAAGTCTCCTTGAACGCAAAGAGGGTCATCGCTCAAACCCAAATAATGGTGAAGGTTCTGAGCGGTAAGAAGAAGACTGAGGACGGCGTGTTGCTGATGCCTAGCTGTCAACTCATTTATGAGCCACATTATTTTGGGTTCCAAAATCGTCAACTTCTCGCCGGCTTCAAGACAGGTAAGCGCGTAAGCGTTGGCACAGAGGCCAGCAGCAACGATATCGCCGGTAAACTTCCCAATCTGAAATGCATCAATAAGTGGCGTAACGCACTCTGTCATGGGTTTGCTCCAATGAGCAGTTACTCCGTAGTAAAGAAAATAAACTCTCGGCTTAAATTCTTTCGCACCGAAACGATGAAGAAATTTTAAACTTAGCTCGCCACAACGGAGTCCGGTATGCTGATCACGCGAAAGGATAGTGACCCCGAAATAAACAAAAGCCGCCGCAGTAAAAGCGCTAAAGCCGTGTTTTATTGTAAGTCTCATCAGCTTCACCGCAATAAAGGGACAGTAGAGGGGATCGCAAATCGAAGCGTCCAGAAAAATTAAGTGGAGAAGCTGCATGCATGCAATTTTCTCCGTTTCCGTAGCTGGCGGCAGCCGAAGTAGTTGCTCGTCACTCTTGCTTCTGAGAAGACGAAGTATCGAGTAGACTTCAATGAGTAAAATGGGTATCGAGGGGCGTTTTGGCAACGGTTCACGAAGCAAGCGCAAAGCTTCTTTGCCGACTTGAAGTGCCTCCGGTGACCTTTCCGTTGCCGCGAGACCACATATCCGAGTCGAGTATGCAGGCAGTCGATCGTGCAAAGTACGAGTATTTGCAAACACGTCCGACAGTATCTCGTCCATTCGTCGAAATGACGCCGTGCACATGTGAATCTCCGCAAGCGCACTGCTCAAAAGCAGAGTCAGATCATACTCGTCGCGCCAGCGTCGCGGTCCGAGAAGATTTAATCCCATTTCAAGAAAAGCAAGCGAAGTTGTGTTCGCTGACGACCTAGCAGCTTTGGACCCTGCATGCAAACAAAGTTTTGCCACATCAACTCGCTCATCCTCTCGTATCAGATTTTGACATAGCTTCAACTGCGATAGTACTAAAAATATTGCGCGCTCCATCTCGTCGGAGTTCAAAGCCCGGAAGATGCGCCGGCCAATCTTAAGGTGCAGCTGTTCTCTGGCCTCCATATCAATCAGTTGATACGAAGCGACCCGAACAGTTTCGTGAGCAAAAGAATACCGATCTGTAATTTTGCTATGAGCAAGCAAGCCACGGCGGCTTCCTTCTTGGATCCCTTGATCAAACTGCTCTACACTGAGTACCTTAGTCATTAAGGATGGATAGAGATCAGGTCCGAGACAAGCCGCAACTTGGAGCACCTCACTCGCTGCTTCAGTCAGCTGACCCAGTTCAAGCTTGACGTAGTCATCCACTGTCATGGTTGGGTCAATGCTATGTCGAATGTCTACTTCGTCCCAAGTCCATGCTCCCGATACAACGTCAAACTGAAGCAACTGTGCATGGACCAGCCACCTTATCAGCGACGTGATTAGCAGCAAGTTGCCAGCCGTGTGCTCGTAGACGAGTTTACTGATAGAGACCACCTTTTCCGAATCTTTCTCCAAATCCAGCTCAATAGCTCTTGCAATCATGCTCTGCACTTCCTCATATTGTAGATTGTTCACATCAAGGTTTACAATCGGTTTTTGCAACTGATCCTCAATCTGTCGCAACTTGCATGACAAATAACTCGTTCCCGAGACACCGCTATTACAAGATCCGATTAAAATCAAGCCAGAGTATCGGGGATCAGTCGCAAGGAGGCTGTAATAGTCCAGGGAGCTAGCATCACAAAGGTTCAAGTCTTGCAGAAACAGTACAATGGGACGACCCGACTTGCAAATCGCCTGTATTAAGCCTCCAAACGCAAAGACAAAGCGCGGATGACGCTGTCCACATTTGTCAAAATCAATTTCATTGTCTACATTCTGCAAGACATCGCCTCCAAGAATCTTGGAAAGGGCAGGAATCATATCAACTAGCACCAGAACCTGCGCCGAACTCAAGGCATTCAATATAATTCCCTTCATTTCCTCCTGCAAATTTCGTCGCATGACGACATGAACAAACTCGGTAAAGGCTCCCACCAATGCC
Source organism: Mayamaea pseudoterrestris (assembly GCA_027923505.1). Classification (NCBI taxonomy): domain Eukaryota; phylum Bacillariophyta; class Bacillariophyceae; order Sellaphorales; family Sellaphoraceae; genus Mayamaea; species Mayamaea pseudoterrestris. The sequence continues at coordinate 2,025,861 of BROI01000001.1, forward strand.
GGATACGGCAAGTCATTATGATGAACATGGCACTTGCCCTGCAAAAAGTAGCCACCTTGCTCATTGAGCGCGTCCTGAAGACTCATGCGTATCACGTGCGATGTTCCGCAGCCTCGGGGACCAGTCATTAGTACTAGTGGAGGTGACTTGGAGTCAATCTTGTTCATAATCAAGTCATGTACAAGTTCCTGGAGGCGAGCGTCGGTGCGGTGTATCCGCAATCGTTCCATGAGACGCTTGAGAGGAAGCTTGAGGCCCGTGGTGATGGTTTGGTCAATCTTGGTGCTTTCGTCTTCTTTTAGGGTTGACATTGTCTCGGCTTTTTGTTCTTTAGTAGTTAAAGATGTCTTTGCCGGAACGCTGTTTTGTAACTGCTCCGATGCCATGATTTTGCTGCCATTGCTTGATGCCATCGTTGCGCTGCTCGTCTCGGTCACCGAAGACTCTCGCTCGGCGACGAGCTTCTGCGCCGTCAAGACCGGTTCACTGCGAAGGACCCGAGGCTGATCCATGTTTACTCGTTATAAGGGGTGTACAATGAGTTGAATGCATTGATACAGAATGGTAGCTCCCTTTTCCGGCCTCACTTTTCGTCTCGTTCTTTATCGGAACGTGCTGCAGTGGGGTTGAAACGTGCGAACCTCGAGTCGTAGCGGTACTCAACGGCGACAAGGTTTTTTCTTCGCCTCGAAAACGAGTCAACGCAATGAGGATGAGGATGAGGATCACTACTCGGTTTGATCAGCAATTACCTGCGATCCAAAAGTCGTTCTTCAAACACTCTTGCCTTTTTTGTCGACTGCTTGAATAATCTTAGGTTATTGCAAGCTGTCAAGTTTAATCACACGCCTTGTCAGCGTCGGGCATCGGCATAGACTTTCACACAATCGTCCTTTCTCACTGTACGACATGGTGAACCAGCTGACGCAGGAGGCAGCTGGAGGTTTTTCTGCTGGAGTTGTTGGAACAGTGATTGGTTTTCCTCTAGACACAATCAAGGCCCGTCAGCAAGTTTTGCAAACTTCTGGCATTCGTCGAACAGCGTCAACCATATTGCAAAAGGAAGGTTTCTTGGCCTTTTATCGAGGACTTGTCCCCCCACTGCTGTCACTGAGTATATTGAACACAATCAACTTTGCAGCGTACGCTTCCATTCAGCAAAGACTTGACGCCCCGCGCGGCTGGTCGTGGCGAAACGCTGCGGCTGGCGCACTGGTGGGACCATTGTCGAGCATCATTTCGACGGTGGAAAATGTCATCAAGACGCAGCTGCAGCTGGATAACGTTTCGGCAAAGCGGTTCGCAGGTAGCTACGATTGCCTCAAAACGCTAGTGCGAGAAAACGGGCCATCCGTGCTGTACACTGGCCATGTTGTCAATACGTTTCGAGAAGCAACGTTCATAGCCGTTTACTTTGGCATGTACGAGGGATTGCGTGCGGAACTTGCTCACATACATCGATATAAAAATGATTCTGCTACAACCTGGAACCAATGGGCGATCCCGGCTGCAGGTGGTTTGTCCGGAGCAATCGCTTGGGCCGTGAGCTTCCCCTTGGACGCTGTTCGGGCGGGAGTACAGGGACAGGATTTGTCCGCCGGTGCCACCAAGAGGAAATCGGCCTTGGTTGTCGTTACGGATCTCATGGCGCGTCAAGGGATTCGAGGTTTATACTCGGGCGTGGCGCCGAGCATTGTTCGAGCGTTTCTCGTTTCTGCCAGTCGCTTTAGTGCCTACGAAGGCGCGCTGTATATGCTACGCGGCGGTCGAGACAACGTTCTCTGAATATCATCCGCAGTACTGAATTAATCAGCTCGTGACTGGGTCTAGAAGGGTACAGAAATAACTGCTAAAGGTCAGCTTTGAGCGAAACAGACAAACTGCTGTCCTACTAATCGACGACGACCTTAAGCAATGGATAAACGTCTTGGCTTATAGTAAGGCTCTTAAGCAATGTATAATCATGTAAGTGTGTGTGATGGAAACTCCATTCCTTCATGTAGAGAGCAATGATCAGCCCGTGTCGTCGTCGGGTGGCAAGCCATTCAAGTTCACAACGCCGTCGGCCCAACAAACTCGCGCAGTACCTTGGGAGATGTGCTTTCAAACAAAATATCGTGCAGGAATCGCTCAAGCAAAAACACCTTGAGACTCAAGTAGCCTGCATCGAGGCACCTGTACCAACGCTTGCGCTTTTGCAGCAGGCGCCAACTCATAATCGCATTTGGCAAATGCTCCGTCTCTGGTTCCTCCGTCACCGCCAGTGGAGACATGTTTGACACAAGAGCCTTGCATCCTTCGTGCGCAAACGTAATCCTTCGAGCTAGCTCCTCAAAGTCACGGTACCGCTTCCACACTCCAATGGTATCTTGAATCGAACCTTCGCGGTAAATTACCAAAAATTGCGCATACTTGCCATGATGCGGCGATTCTACCACGCGATAAGACGCAATGGAAACGTTAACAGTGTCAACGCACTGCTGCTGTCCAATGAATCGAACAAAGCTTTTGGACACCGTCGTTCCAAACACATTGTCACCCCGCACCAAAATAATCAAATCGCCCTCACTTCCATGCACGCGTCGATTAATCACCTCCGAAATCTCGTGCGAGTCTTGATTCATGCGCGACACCAGTGCCGCTTCGGCAACCTCGCCATCCTCGGCGGCCGAGTGGTGCCGCTTGCTACTCGTTCCACTCGCTAACAATCCACTGTAATGCTCCAAGTCCGCAGTATTTCCTTGCGAAAAGTTTCCATCCGTCCACGGACTTAACGAAATGGGTGAGACTGCCGTCAATACTTCCGATGGCATGGCGTAGTCGACCTGGGAGCGGTAAAAGTTTTGCGCCCACATTTTTTCGTAAAAGGCGCGCTCCTCAATGGGCTGAGGCGGGCGCTGACCGGCGGTGCGCTTCCACAAGTGCTGGCTGGAGAGGGATTCCTCCAACACGTAGGTTGGAGCAGTGACGGCCATGGCAGCGGCAGAGTCTGTGTAGAATCAAAAGTAAAAGTTTGAATGAGAACAGATCAAAGCGGAACTGGTCTCGCAAGATTTGCACGCGCACAACACATACCTTCCGGATTCAAGTCTCGCATCATCATTAATTGTCCCACATCCGAGTCGGTATCAATGCTGCATTCATCTCCTCGCTGATGCTTGCGCTTGCTTGCTTTATAGTGACTACTACTGCCTCCTTGTTGATGAACATCCTCGAACCAGCCCCAGTCGCGTGAACTGTTCTGCGAGCTCATGGCCCGCTGCGAAAGCTCCTCCGAATCGGCGCGACGAATGTGGCGATGCGGAAAAGCGTCGTTGTTATGCGTCGAGTTGTCTGTCATTGTTTGGTTATTGTCGTCTTTGCCATCAGCATCATTGCCTTGACGAATATCAAGCTCATGGTCATCCTCCGAAAGTGTCGAGCCGGACATGGCCGAGCTGTTGGAGCGACTGTGAATCAGAGTCATTGGCGCATTCAGATTCGTCTGCAAATTGGAGACCTCCGACGTATCTATAATGACAATATTGCCGTCAAAGTCAGTGTCGTCGTCCGCTTCATCAAGTTGTTGCCGCATGTTCGTGTCAAAGTTGTTGCTGCCTTCGTCGTCCATATTGTCAGGATTGGAAATGACGCGTCGGAGGATGCCGCCAAACATTGCTCAACGACTTGCCTATCTACTATATTACAGATACGACCAATAGACTACACGAATGATTGAAACAATGCAGTCCTTGGCTGGCTGTAAAACGAGGCCTTCCCCTCGAAATCCGCAGCAAGCTGCTTTTGTTTTCGGTGGTGCGGCGACGTGACGCGCCATGGATCATCGACGCGCGCCAAAGTGACGTGGCGAATCGTTAGAAACCAGTGCGACATGAAGCGTGACTGGAAACGATGGAATCCTTCTCGAAGGTGAACCGTGCGTAACTTCACGTTTGTACCATGGAGATGAATGGATGCACCATCACCATGGCTTCATTTGCGTGAAGTGGGGGTTGGTTTGTTATTTGGTTGGGGGGGGGTCGCCTGTTCAAAATGCAGGGTCAGGCATCAACACTTGGAATGAATGTCGACGCAGCTCTTCGCACGGAACCACAAGTGGTTTCCAGCTTCTCGCGGAGTCTGACCGTGCTATTGCTTGTCATCACAGGTGATGTTGATTTCTGATTTGAGTTTATCAAAACAGAAGGCTGTTCAATATATAGAGATTCTATAAAAGTACAGTCATGGTTGATCAACATGAGGTGAAGATGCCGATAGTGAGGCGATGGAGTTCTTGATTGGAGGTGCAGCATGTCTAGGGTCAAGACCATTTCGTTCGTCTCGCCGAAACCTTCCTCGAAGGTCGAATGAGCAAACATCCAATACGAGGACTTGCTGCTTCCAATCATTCTGCAATCAAGCAAAGCCATAAAGATTGTCACCATAAATTACCATTGCTCACACGATCTTTTAAGCTTGAACATGTTCAACACCCGCCCAACAGTCCGCAATCGAAGACCCGTTAACGCGACGCATCATGCGGGTGCAGCAGCTAATCAGCGACCACTACCATCAGCGTTTGGACGAACCCATCCGACTCCAACGACGAAACCAAGCAACATGACGTTACAGCAAAAGCTAATCTACATGGCTGGAACGATTGCCACCTTTGCCGTTTTTTACCTGACTCCAGCATCGGAGATTGTCACCAACGAACTCCTCCTTCCCATGGTACCACTCGCATCCGACTACGAAATGGGTCGACAAGCCTTGCAGGAGCTGCCGTACGACAATGTGTATCGATCCTCCTGGGCGCCAATGCTCAAAACGGTCAGTAACGACTTGATCAAATCATTCCAAGCCAACAACGACAAGCACAAGTCCTACGTTTGGGACGTTGCCATTGTGCGATCCGATGCCATCAACGCCTTTGCCCTGCCGGGTGGCGTCATTCGCGTCACCGACACGTTGCTCAACGCCATTAAGCCCACCAAGGGTGAATTGGCCGCACTCGTCGGACACGAAATGGGTCACGTCATTCACCGCCATTCGCAGGCGCGCGTGCTGCAGTCCAAGGTGGTGTCGTGGATCATTCAAGCGTTCGTGTACGACGACAAGGACGACGATCAGGAAACCTTTGGCCAAGCCTTGGGCGAGCTGCTCGCCAAGTCGGCGGCCTGGCTCGGGCAGCAAAAGTTTTCGCGCCGCGACGAGTATCAAGCTGATGCCATGAGTTGGGAGTTGCTCATGTTGAGTGGCAAGTATGGCTACAATCCACAGTCGCTGCATTCGTTGCTGGATAAGCTGTGGAAGATGGAAAAGGGACAATCGGGAAGTAAGGATCAGGTCACGAGTACTTTGGAGAATTGGAGTCGCACTCATCCGGCGACCAAGGATCGGATTGACGCGTTGGACGAAAAGTGGAAGGCGCTGCCGACGAACGAGCGACGGCAACTTGGTAGGAATCCAGTTTAGATTCGTAGACTAAACAAAAGAGCGCTAAGACTAACAATATGAAATTCTATTAGTGTGCATTTCTCCATGCCATTACTCACTTGCTAAGCTTAGCTGAGCCGCATCGTCAGCAAGCGCTGCAATTTCCAGTTGATCTGGCTTGGCACACTGGCCAGGCGACGACACACTGTCCTGTATCAGTTTCAGCATGCCTCGTCCAAGCGCTTGTCCAATATGAAAAAAGGTATCTGCTCTCCCATTGTAGTGGAATGGTTGATTGAACGTTTCCTCGCCAAACACCATGTATTCGGCCGTCTTGACGAAGATGGTATTCCCCCGAAACTCTTTCTGCTGCGTCACGTCGTATTGATGCTTGCGAAAGGCCAAGACGCGCGGCGTCCATCGCTTGGACGGATCCATGAGCTCCGATGGTCCATGTTGACCCAGTTCGCCAATGACAAACGGCAGCGACGGAACATGTAAATCGTGGCGCACGTCGCGCACCAAATTGGCAAGGTTTGTTTCGTACTCGTTCACCGTTGGCCACGTGAGCATGTCGTTCCAGCCTTGGAACCAAACAAAGCCGTCCAGCTGGTATCCAACAGTGTCCGTGTAGTTTGGAATGATGCTGGCAAGATTCGCCAATGTATCTCTTACTTCCTGAATCATTTTTCGATAGAATAGTCCAACTTGACCCTCCTCGGGTTGCTGATGCTTGTCTAGAGGCGGCATTCCAGACGACGGCGGTCGAAAGTCGACGGATAGACTCTTGCCTCCCCAAGCCGTCTTGATGAGTAAAATGATTGGTGATTCATGATCATCATTGTCGGCATCATCAAACGCATCGGCAATCGTCCAGCCAAACATGAGCTCTGGTCCAAAGCAATTCTTGGCGGCATAGCCAGGAGCTACAGTCAGCTTGCCGACTGTTTCTTCATTCTTGATGTAAACATTGTCTCGCACCCAAAAGGAGTTGGTGTTTTCGTTCCACAAGTTGGTGCGATACTCGTTGGGAGTTGTTGTACCATGCTCCTTGTTGTCAATGAGCTGGTGCAAGTGCTTGACAGAACCCATGCCCACCATGTTGGACTGGCCGGCTAGAATGTAGATTTTGATTGGTGCCATATTGTTGCGAGTGCTTGTCGTTATTAGCAAGCGGATGGAATAACCATGTTCAATGAAGCAAGAGCAAGATGCCTTTCGCTTTTCTTTTCGAACAAGGCGTGACACGAATCTTTTAGTACCGGTAAGACGAGTCGATCCGGTACACAGCGTCCGTCATTCGTCCGTTCAAGGCGGCAACCTCACATCACGATGAATCCAAACGTTCATTCGTTCGCAGCAAACAACAAACAAAGCGAAACTTACTATTAACCATGCCGCCCCGACCAAACGAAGATGAAGTCGAAGACGAGGAGGAGGCCGATGTTGCGGCCATGCTTGATCTAGGCAAGAAGAAGAAGAAAAAGAAGAAGAAGGAATCGGATACAGCAGGAACATCTGCAGACGGCACCAAAGCATCATCAACCACCAGCGCCACTGACTCTTCGGGACAGCGCTTGCTACTGGAGCAGCAGGATAAGGAGCAGGAACTCTTGGACGGACCAGCGGCTGACTACACTTACGAAGACTTGCTGGATCGCGTCGCCGCCTTGCTGCAAGCCAATAATCCCGACTTGGTGGAAAAGAAGCGCACGCGCATCAAGCCTCCCCAGCTCCAGTTGCTGAGCAGTAAAAAGACGTTGTGGATCAACTTTCAGGAAATTTGTACCATGATGCAGCGAGACTCGCAGCACGTGTTTGCCTTTTTCATGGCGGAACTTGGAACGGAAGGTAGCTTGGATGGTAACCAGCGTCTCATCATTCGCGGCAAGTACGTGGCCAAGTACATTGAGTCGCTGCTACGTAAATATGTGGTCGAGTATGTGACTTGCGAAATGTGTCGGTCGCCGAATACGGATCTAGTCAAGGATCAAGGCAGTCGATTGTACTTTTGCAACTGCCGCGACTGTGGTTCCTCGCGCAGTGTGGCGCCGATTCGCAGTGGATACCATGCGACCAGTCGGGCGGATCGGCGGGCGGCGCGAAACGCAAAGGGATAGTTGGTTTATTGACATTGATGACCTTAAGTTGTTGACAGAGTTTCCTTTTACGTACTTGCTAATTTGACTTTCGTTTTCGTACAGTAGTTCGCTTATACGACACTAGTACGATCATTAGTGGTAGGATATATCCGGACAGCACTGCCGGACATGCTTCACGACATTGATTGGAAGGGCTGCCACTGCACGAGTCTATGACTTTGCACACTGTCTTTGACAAAATGACCGTGTCGTTCTGAGACATCACCAACCTTTTACACTCGAGTGAAGCAGTTACTGTACATAGCTATGGAAAGAATTGACTCAATACTACGTGTCCTTTTATTGAATTTGTAGTTTTTTCCTGACTCAGACCATGCAGCAAGATTCCACAGCTTAGATTGATGGTAACTGGCTATGAAGGACCCCAAAGTGCTCGGTGGTGTGGTTATTGCCTACTGTTGGAGTAGCAGTTGTGTTAGCGAGTGCGAAGCGAGGAATGACCTTTGTACCTACACGTGGCAATGGCTAAAAAGACAATCACATCCATAGTTTGATTGGTTCAGATTTATAGACTGTGCTGTTGTTCTATTTGGCCCATCTACTCCCACAGCTTTCCCAAAACTTGAGCTTGCCAGGTTTGTTTGGGTTTGTTGGCCTCATTGATACTTTGGCTGAAGGTGGCAATGTTTGTAATTGACAGAGATGCCCAGCGGACCTGGTGGTGTGGTGTGGCGACGTATGGGATACTTAGCTATGTGGAAGCAAGCATATTTATTACCCAAACTTGAAGGATTTGCATGACCACCAAGGTTGCAGAGGTTGATTGACCTTACCAAAAGCATAATGATAGGTGAGAATGCTTCAAATGATGCTGATAGTCAAAGTTCTGTGGTTGCTGCCGCTGCCGCTGCGGGACATACAGTCGCACAGAATACAGCGTATCTACTCCTGTTTTGCCAGGAAAACATGAGTTGTCCAACATTGTAAGTGTTATGAGTACCTCATGTATACCTTGTCTAAAGGTGGCAATGGCTAAAAAGACAATCACATCCATAGTTTGATTGGTTCAGATTTATAGACTGTGCTGTTTTTCTATTTGGCCCATCTACTCCCACAGCTTTCCCAAAACTTGAGCTTCCCAGGTTTGTTTGGGTTTGTTGGCCTCATTGATACTTTGGCTGAAGGTGGCAATGTTTGTAATTGATGGGGATGCCCAGCGGACCTGGTGGTGTGGTGTGGCGACGTACGGGATACTTAGCTATGTGGAAGCAAGCATGTCTATTCCACAAACTTGATGGATTTGCATGACCACCAAGGTTGCAGAGGTTGATTGACCTTACCAAAAGCATAATGAAAGGTGGGAATGCTTTGAATGATGGGGATCACCAAAGTTCTGTGGGTGCTGCCGCTGCTGCTGCTGCGTGACATACAGTCGCACGGAATACAGCGTATCTACTCCTGTTTTGCCAGGAAAACATGAGTTGTCCAACATTGTAAGTGCTATAAGTTCCTCATGTATACCTTGTCTAAAGGTGGCAATGGCTAAAAAGACAATCACATCCATAGTTTGATTGGTTTGGATTTATAGACTGTGCTGTTGTTCTATTTGGCCCATCTACTCCCACAGCTTTCCCAAAACTTGAGCTTGCCAGGTTTGTTTGGGTTTGTTGGCCTCATTGATACTTTGGCTGAAGGTGGCAATGTTTGTAATTGATGGGGATGCCCAGCGGACCTGGTGGTGTGGTGTGGCGACGTACGGGATACTTAGCTATGTGGAAGCAAGCATATCTACTCCCAAAACTTGTAGGATTTGCATGACCACCAAGGTTGCAGAGGTTGATTGACCTTACCAAAAGCATAATGATAGGTGGGAATGCTTCAAATGATGGGGATCACCAAAGTTCTGTGGGTGCTGCCGCTGCTGCTGCTGCGTGACATACAGTCGCACGGAATACAGCGTATCTACTCCTGTTTTGCCAGGAAAACATGAGTTGTCCAACATTGTAAGTGCTATAAGTTCCTCATGTATACCTTGTCTAAAGGTGGCAATGGCTAAAAAGACAATCACATCCATAGTTTGATTGGTTCGGATTTATAGACTGTGCTGTTGTCTCTATTTGGCCCATCTACTCCCACAGCTTTCCCAAAACTTGAGCTTGCCAGGTTTGTTTGGGTTTGTTGGCCTCATTGATACTTTGGCTGAAGGTGGCAATGTTTGTAATTGATGGGGATGCCCAGCGGACCTGGTGGTGTGGTGTGGCGACGTACGGGATACTTAGCTATGTGGAAGCAAGCATATCTATTCCCAAAACTTGTAGGATTTGCATGACCACCAAGGTTGCAGAGGTTGATTGACCTTACCAAAAGCATAATGAAAGGTGGGAGTGCTTCAAATGATGGGGATCACCAAAGTTCTGTGGGTGCTGCCGCTGCTGCTGCGTGACATACAGTCGCATGGAATACAGCGTATCTACTCCTGTTTTGCCAGGAAAACATGAGTTGTCCAACATTGTAAGTGCTATAAGTTCCTCATGTATACCTTGTCTAAAGGTGGCAATGGCTAAAAAGACAATCACATTCATAGTTTGATTGGTTTGGATTTATAGACTGTGCTGTTGTTCTATTTAGCGGCCCATCTACTCCCACAGCTTTCCCAAAACTTGAGCTTGCCAGGTTTGTTTGGGTTTGTTGGCCTCATTGATACTTTGGCTGAAGGTGGCAATGTTTGTAATTGATGGGGATGCCCAGCGGACCTGGTGGTGTGGTGTGGCGACGTACGGGATACTTAGCTATGTGGAAGCAAGCATATCTACTCCCAAAACTTGTAGGATTTGCATGACCACCAAGGTTGCAGAGGTTGATTGACCTTACCAAAAGCATAATGATAGGTGGGAATGCTTCAAATGATGGGGATCACCAAAGTTCTGTGGGTGCTGCCGCTGCTGCTGCGTGACATACAGTCGCACGGAATACAGCGTATCTACTCCTGTTTTGCCAGGAAAACATGAGTTGTCCAACATTGTAAGTGCTATAAGTTCCTCATGTATACCTTGTCTAAAGGTGGCAATGGCTAAAAAGGCAATCACATCCATAGTTTGATTGGTTCGGATTTATAGACTGTGCTGTTGTTCTATTTTTGATCTTACCAAAAGCATAATGATAGGTGAGAATGCTTCAAATGATGCTGATAGTCAAAGTTCTGTGGTTGCTGCCGCTGCCGCTGCGGGACATACAGTCGCACAGAATACAGCGTATCTACTCCTGTTTTGCCAGGAAAACATGAGTTGTCCAACATTGTAAGTGTTATGAGTACCTCATGTATACCTTGTCTAAAGGTGGCAATGGCTAAAAAGACAATCACATCCATAGTTTGATTGGTTCAGATTTATAGACTGTGCTGTTTTTCTATTTGGCCCATCTACTCCCACAGCTTTCCCAAAACTTGAGCTTCCCAGGTTTGTTTGGGTTTGTTGGCCTCATTGATACTTTGGCTGAAGGTGGCAATGTTTGTAATTGATGGGGATGCCCAGCGGACCTGGTGGTGTGGTGTGGCGACGTACGGGATACTTAGCTATGTGGAAGCAAGCATGTCTATTCCACAAACTTGATGGATTTGCATGACCACCAAGGTTGCAGAGGTTGATTGACCTTACCAAAAGCATAATGAAAGGTGGGAATGCTTTGAATGATGGGGATCACCAAAGTTCTGTGGGTGCTGCCGCTGCTGCTGCTGCGTGACATACAGTCGCACGGAATACAGCGTATCTACTCCTGTTTTGCCAGGAAAACATGAGTTGTCCAACATTGTAAGTGCTATAAGTTCCTCATGTATACCTTGTCTAAAGGTGGCAATGGCTAAAAAGACAATCACATCCATAGTTTGATTGGTTTGGATTTATAGACTGTGCTGTTGTTCTATTTGGCCCATCTACTCCCACAGCTTTCCCAAAACTTGAGCTTGCCAGGTTTGTTTGGGTTTGTTGGCCTCATTGATACTTTGGCTGAAGGTGGCAATGTTTGTAATTGATGGGGATGCCCAGCGGACCTGGTGGTGTGGTGTGGCGACGTACGGGATACTTAGCTATGTGGAAGCAAGCATATCTACTCCCAAAACTTGTAGGATTTGCATGACCACCAAGGTTGCAGAGGTTGATTGACCTTACCAAAAGCATAATGATAGGTGGGAATGCTTCAAATGATGGGGATCACCAAAGTTCTGTGGGTGCTGCCGCTGCTGCTGCTGCGTGACATACAGTCGCACGGAATACAGCGTATCTACTCCTGTTTTGCCAGGAAAACATGAGTTGTCCAACATTGTAAGTGCTATAAGTTCCTCATGTATACCTTGTCTAAAGGTGGCAATGGCTAAAAAGACAATCACATCCATAGTTTGATTGGTTCGGATTTATAGACTGTGCTGTTGTCTCTATTTGGCCCATCTACTCCCACAGCTTTCCCAAAACTTGAGCTTGCCAGGTTTGTTTGGGTTTGTTGGCCTCATTGATACTTTGGCTGAAGGTGGCAATGTTTGTAATTGATGGGGATGCCCAGCGGACCTGGTGGTGTGGTGTGGCGACGTACGGGATACTTAGCTATGTGGAAGCAAGCATATCTATTCCCAAAACTTGTAGGATTTGCATGACCACCAAGGTTGCAGAGGTTGATTGACCTTACCAAAAGCATAATGAAAGGTGGGAGTGCTTCAAATGATGGGGATCACCAAAGTTCTGTGGGTGCTGCCGCTGCTGCTGCGTGACATACAGTCGCATGGAATACAGCGTATCTACTCCTGTTTTGCCAGGAAAACATGAGTTGTCCAACATTGTAAGTGCTATAAGTTCCTCATGTATACCTTGTCTAAAGGTGGCAATGGCTAAAAAGACAATCACATTCATAGTTTGATTGGTTTGGATTTATAGACTGTGCTGTTGTTCTATTTAGCGGCCCATCTACTCCCACAGCTTTCCCAAAACTTGAGCTTGCCAGGTTTGTTTGGGTTTGTTGGCCTCATTGATACTTTGGCTGAAGGTGGCAATGTTTGTAATTGATGGGGATGCCCAGCGGACCTGGTGGTGTGGTGTGGCGACGTACGGGATACTTAGCTATGTGGAAGCAAGCATATCTACTCCCAAAACTTGTAGGATTTGCATGACCACCAAGGTTGCAGAGGTTGATTGACCTTACCAAAAGCATAATGATAGGTGGGAATGCTTCAAATGATGGGGATCACCAAAGTTCTGTGGGTGCTGCCGCTGCTGCTGCGTGACATACAGTCGCACGGAATACAGCGTATCTACTCCTGTTTTGCCAGGAAAACATGAGTTGTCCAACATTGTAAGTGCTATAAGTTCCTCATGTATACCTTGTCTAAAGGTGGCAATGGCTAAAAAGGCAATCACATCCATAGTTTGATTGGTTCGGATTTATAGACTGTGCTGTTGTTCTATTTGGCCCATCTACTCCCACAGCTTTCCCAAAACTTGAGCTTGCCAGGTTTGTTTGGGTTTGTTGGCCTCATTGATACTTTGGCTGAAGGTGGCAATGTTTGTAATTGATGGGGATGCCCAGCGGACCTGGTGGTGTGGTGTGGCGACGTATGGGATACTTAGCTATGTGGAAGCAAGCATATTTATTACCCAAACTTGAAGGATTTGCATGACCACCAAGGTTGCAGAGGTTGATTGACCTTACCAAAAGCATAATGATAGGTGGGAATGCTTCAAATGATGGGGATCACCAAAGTTCTGTGGGTGCTGCCGCTGCTGCTGCGTGACATACAGTCGCACGGAATACAGCGTATCTACTCCTGTTTTGCCAGGAAAACATGAGTTGTCCAACATTGTAAGTGTTATGAGTACCTCATGTATACCTTGTCTAAAGGTGGCAATGGCTAAAAAGACAATCACATCCATAGTTTGATTGGTTTGGATTTATAGACTGTGCTGTTGTTCTATTTAGTGGCCCATCTACTCCCACAGCTTTCCCAAAACTTGAGCTTGCCAGGTTTGTTTGGGTTTGTTGGCCTCATTGATACTTTGGCTGAAGGTGGCAATGTTTGTAATTGATGGGGATGCCCAGCGGACCTGGTGGTGTAGTGTGGCGATGTATGGGATACTTAGCTATGTGGAAGCAAGCATATCTATTCCCAAAACTTGTAGGATTTGCATGACCACCAAGGTTGCAGAGGTTGATTGACCTTACCAAAAGCATAATGATAGGTGGGAATGCTTCAAATGATGGGGATCACCAAAGTTCTGTGGGTGCTGCCGCTGCTGCTGCTGCGTGACATACAGTCGCACGGAATACAGCGTATCTACTCCTGTTTTGCCAGGAAAACATGAGTTGTCCAACATTGTAAGTGCTATAAGTTCCTCATGTATACCTTGTCTAAAGGTGGCAATGGCTAAAAAGGCAATCACATCCATAGTTTGATTGGTTTGGATTTATAGACTGTGCTGTTGTTCTATTTAGCGGCCCATCTACTCCCACAGCTTTCCCAAAACTTGAGCTTGCCAGGTTTGTTTGGGTTTGTTGGCCTCATTGATACTTTGGCTGAAGGTGGCAATGTTTGTAATTGATGGGGATGCCCAGCGGACCTGGTGGTGTGGTGTGGCAACGTACGGGATACTTAGCTATGTGGAAGCCAGCATATCTATTCCCAAAACTTGTAGGATTTGCATGACCGCCAAGGTTGCAGAGGTTGATTGACCTTACCAAAAGCATAATGAAAGGTGGGAATGCTTCAAATGATGGGGATCACCAAAGTTCTGTGGGTGCTGCCGCTGCTGCTGCTGCGTGACATACAGTCGCACGGAATACAGCCTATCTACTCCTGTTTTGCCAGGAAAACATGAGTTGTCCAACATTGTAAGTGTCATAGTACCTCATGTATACCTTGTCTAAAGGTGGCAATGGCTAAAAAGACAATCACATCCATAGTTTGATTGGTTCGGATTTATAGACTGTGCTGTTGTTCTATTTGGCCCATCTACTTCCAAAGCTTTCCCACAACTTGAGCTTGCCAGGTGTGTTTGGGTTTGTTGGCCTCATTGATATCTTAACTGAAGGTGGCAATGTTTGTAATTGATGGGGATGCCCAGCGGACCTGGTGGTGTGGTGTGGCGGTGTACGGGATACTTAGCTATGTGGAAGCAAGCATGTCTACTCCCAAAACTTGTAGGATTTGCATGACCACCAAGGTTGCAGAGGTTGATTGACCTTACCAAAAGCATAATGAAAGGTGGGAATGCTTCAAATGATGGGGATCACCAAAGTTCTGTGGGTGCTGCTGCTGCTGCTGCAAGACATACAGTCGCATGGAATACAGCGTATCTACTCTTGTTTTGCCAGGAAAACATGAGTTGTCCAACATTGTAAGTGTTATAGGTTCCTCATGTATACCTTGTCTTAAGGTGGCAATGGCTAAAAAGACAATCACATCCAGAGTTTGATAGGTTCAGATTTATAGACTGTGCTGTTGTTCTTTTTAGCGGCCCATCTACTCCCACAGCGTTCCCAAAACTTAAGCTTGCCAGGTTTGTTTGGGTTTGTTGGCCTCATTGATATTTTGGCTGAAGGTGGCAATGTTTGTAATTGATGGGGATGCCCAGCGGACCTGGTGGTGTGGTGTGGCGATGTATGGGATACTTAGCTATGTGGAAGCAAGCATATCTACTCCCAAAACTTGTAGGATTTGCATGACCACCAAGGTTGCAGAGGTTGATTGACCTTACCAAAAGCATAATGAAAGGTGGGAATGCTTCAAATGATGCGGATAGCCAAAGTTCTGTGGTTGCTGCTGCTGCTGGTGCGTGACCTACAGTCGCACGGAATACAGCGTATCTACTCCTGTTTTGCCAGGAAAACATGAGTTGTCCAACATTGTAAGTATTATAAGTTCCTCATGTAACCTTGTCTAAAGGTACGTATGGGATACTTAGCTATGTGGAAGCAAGCATATTTATTACCCAAACTTGAAGGATTTGCATGACCACCAAGGTTGCAGAGGTTGATTGACCTTACCAAAAGCATAATGATAGGTGGGAATGCTTCAAATGATGGGGATCACCAAAGTTCTGTGGGTGCTGCCGCTGCTGCTGCGTGACATACAGTCGCACGGAATACAGCGTATCTACTCCTGTTTTGCCAGGAAAACATGAGTTGTCCAACATTGTAAGTGTTATGAGTACCTCATGTATACCTTGTCTAAAGGTGGCAATGGCTAAAAAGACAATCACATCCATAGTTTGATTGGTTTGGATTTATAGACTGTGCTGTTGTTCTATTTAGTGGCCCATCTACTCCCACAGCTTTCCCAAAACTTGAGCTTGCCAGGTTTGTTTGGGTTTGTTGGCCTCATTGATACTTTGGCTGAAGGTGGCAATGTTTGTAATTGATGGGGATGCCCAGCGGACCTGGTGGTGTAGTGTGGCGATGTATGGGATACTTAGCTATGTGGAAGCAAGCATATCTATTCCCAAAACTTGTAGGATTTGCATGACCACCAAGGTTGCAGAGGTTGATTGACCTTACCAAAAGCATAATGATAGGTGGGAATGCTTCAAATGATGGGGATCACCAAAGTTCTGTGGGTGCTGCCGCTGCTGCTGCTGCGTGACATACAGTCGCACGGAATACAGCGTATCTACTCCTGTTTTGCCAGGAAAACATGAGTTGTCCAACATTGTAAGTGCTATAAGTTCCTCATGTATACCTTGTCTAAAGGTGGCAATGGCTAAAAAGGCAATCACATCCATAGTTTGATTGGTTTGGATTTATAGACTGTGCTGTTGTTCTATTTAGCGGCCCATCTACTCCCACAGCTTTCCCAAAACTTGAGCTTGCCAGGTTTGTTTGGGTTTGTTGGCCTCATTGATACTTTGGCTGAAGGTGGCAATGTTTGTAATTGATGGGGATGCCCAGCGGACCTGGTGGTGTGGTGTGGCAACGTACGGGATACTTAGCTATGTGGAAGCCAGCATATCTATTCCCAAAACTTGTAGGATTTGCATGACCGCCAAGGTTGCAGAGGTTGATTGACCTTACCAAAAGCATAATGAAAGGTGGGAATGCTTCAAATGATGGGGATCACCAAAGTTCTGTGGGTGCTGCCGCTGCTGCTGCTGCGTGACATACAGTCGCACGGAATACAGCCTATCTACTCCTGTTTTGCCAGGAAAACATGAGTTGTCCAACATTGTAAGTGTCATAGTACCTCATGTATACCTTGTCTAAAGGTGGCAATGGCTAAAAAGACAATCACATCCATAGTTTGATTGGTTCGGATTTATAGACTGTGCTGTTGTTCTATTTGGCCCATCTACTTCCAAAGCTTTCCCACAACTTGAGCTTGCCAGGTGTGTTTGGGTTTGTTGGCCTCATTGATATCTTAACTGAAGGTGGCAATGTTTGTAATTGATGGGGATGCCCAGCGGACCTGGTGGTGTGGTGTGGCGGTGTACGGGATACTTAGCTATGTGGAAGCAAGCATGTCTACTCCCAAAACTTGTAGGATTTGCATGACCACCAAGGTTGCAGAGGTTGATTGACCTTACCAAAAGCATAATGAAAGGTGGGAATGCTTCAAATGATGGGGATCACCAAAGTTCTGTGGGTGCTGCTGCTGCTGCTGCAAGACATACAGTCGCATGGAATACAGCGTATCTACTCTTGTTTTGCCAGGAAAACATGAGTTGTCCAACATTGTAAGTGTTATAGGTTCCTCATGTATACCTTGTCTTAAGGTGGCAATGGCTAAAAAGACAATCACATCCAGAGTTTGATAGGTTCAGATTTATAGACTGTGCTGTTGTTCTTTTTAGCGGCCCATCTACTCCCACAGCGTTCCCAAAACTTAAGCTTGCCAGGTTTGTTTGGGTTTGTTGGCCTCATTGATATTTTGGCTGAAGGTGGCAATGTTTGTAATTGATGGGGATGCCCAGCGGACCTGGTGGTGTGGTGTGGCGATGTATGGGATACTTAGCTATGTGGAAGCAAGCATATCTACTCCCAAAACTTGTAGGATTTGCATGACCACCAAGGTTGCAGAGGTTGATTGACCTTACCAAAAGCATAATGAAAGGTGGGAATGCTTCAAATGATGCGGATAGCCAAAGTTCTGTGGTTGCTGCTGCTGCTGGTGCGTGACCTACAGTCGCACGGAATACAGCGTATCTACTCCTGTTTTGCCAGGAAAACATGAGTTGTCCAACATTGTAAGTATTATAAGTTCCTCATGTAACCTTGTCTAAAGGTACTGTAGCACTGTGTAGCTGGTTACTGTGTGGATGTTTGCCCTCCCAAACAACTGATGCTATGTGTGAGCTGGGAATGATTGTTTTGCACCAGTCTCACTGCATCCGTGTCCCCAATGATAGCCAGAACAGAATTCATGGAACAAGATTATTGTTGGTAGTCGTTGAAGGCCACACACTGTAGCACAATGGATTTGGTTGCGGTAGGATATATCCGGACATGTCTCAGGATATTTCTTGGAATACTGCAGCTGCGACATTGATGATGTCATGGTTGTGGTGCATGCAATGACCCCTAGGGTAAATGTGTTAGCTATCCCAAACACATTGCTTTACTTTAGTAGTATGCTCTCATAGAGCCATTGATTACCACTCAATTACTGCAATTTCTAGCCTCTTCTTCTGTTCCATATAGACTTAAATTGTTGGCACCGACCCATTAAATGGTTGCTTTGAAGGCCAGTGTTGTTCTTACTGTGTCTACTGTTTGACAGTCTTTGTGTGAGCGGAGCACGTAAAAGTCTTTGCAGGCTTTGTGACACCATTGATCCTACCACCTCCCCGCCCCGCGAATGTGTTTTGCTTTTGTTTACTTGTTTGATGTCGCCGCGTTACAGTATCGGGAGCTACGGAGGAGACAAGACGTAAATGAGTGACGAGTTGGAAGATGATGAAAGATCCAAGCCTTCATTCGTGATTGGGTCTTGCAATGACTGGAATTGTGACCGCGCCATCGCGCCCTCGGCAAATCGAGGACGATCACTTCACATGCATTTATCACATTACTTGTTAAGACGCACACTGACCTAAATTATATTGAATAACTCACTACTACTGTCACATATGAGTGGAGAACGATCAATCGAGGAGATTCAGGCTCGAATCGCTGCCTTGAAAGCCACGATTGCCGAAGCGGAAGGCAAGCCAGTTGCCAATATTGAATCAACGAACACTAGCATCAGCAACCAAGGCAATAACAGCAGCAATGCACCAGCAACAAAACTCTTTACACCAAAGCTAGCCGTCGATCAAGTTAGTACAAAATCGGATCCGCGTCACGCGGTCATTCAGTACGCCAAACCGCAAGGCATTGACGTTGTTCCAACTCCACTGAAATCACAAAACGACGACGTTGACTACAGCTACGCCAAGGACGGATCCGTCTACTACACAGACAAGCTTGAAAAGCAAAGAAACGTTTGGGAGAAACCTGCCTGGGCCATGGGAACAAAACCACTCAAAACGTCGGAATTTTCGGAGCAGCTGCGCAGTGGCGACGACTTGGCCCGACCAATCACCTTTTTCAATGGCCGCGACGAGTCGGAAAGTGCCGAGGCAAACGGCATGATTGTCAATCTGTCCGGCAGCAGCGGCAATCGCATCAAGCCAGTCGATAGCAAGATTGAATGGACAAAGCCGGCGTGGAGTGAAAAGGTGAATTTGCGAGAAACCAACAATGGAGAAAAGCTACATCAAGGACGAGAGATTGCCAAGCCGATCGGAGGCATTCGGGCGCCGGAGCGAGTGGCTGGATCGTAAGGGAGACGAACTTGTATTTATGAATCTAGTTGACTCTTTAATTAACAGTTAGCAATGTGAATTTGCGTAGTGCACGCCTAGTGCTGCTGACAAGCTCCATGACGATGAACCTCTGCAATAAACTGTATTATGACACATTACTCATCTATTACATCAGTCACTTCAATCACAGTACTTAGTTGACAGTCCCATGCTGTGCATCATGGCGACATCCACCGCATACATTTCGCAAATCTTTTGCAGCATGTCCTGCGTGCAGTCGCTCGCCGACATGTTTGCCAACACCAAACTCGTTGCCGTCTCTGAATCACTCCGGTCGCGCACGCGAATAGTTCGGTTCGTAAAGTAGTTTGACAAGACGTGTAAATGCTCCAACTGAAACACGCGCAGTTTGACGCCATGTAGCAGTCGCAAGTGCGACAGCATTGGAACCAAGTGAACGTCATTGGCGGCCTGCGTCTCCATGTACGTCATGGCGCATTCAATGGTGCGCGTCGCCGACGGCAGGAGACATGCTTTTCTCAAATCATGGTGATAGTGCATGACTTGCTGGACGGCGCTGATGAAACGATCGACTGGATCGCGGACAATGGTAAAAACAACTTGCTGAGACGGGTGTAGCGACAGGCTTTCAATATGTATTTGCCGTTCATGCTCATTTCGTAGTCGTTGCTGCAGATTGCTGGAACCAAACGAGCTTTGATAAGTGTTGACATGGACGTCAAGATTCGGATTCCGCCTTGACCACTGCTTCCGCAGCGCTTGAAAGATAGCCTTGACACTGCTTCCTCCACATTTATGAATGTGAATGAAACTGACGTTTGCCGGAATGTGCATCCATGATGCTTGGGTTGCAGCCATGACGTTTCGCGTCGACCAGCGCAAGGACGTAATGGCTGGAAGATTTGGATTCATCGAGCGCCACGTTTGATTCAAGGTGATATTCTGCTGCTCCAGAAACTTGCCGAGCTCAAAATAGACACAAGGAGACTCGGGATGACTGCAGTTGAACATATGGCGGCGTTGGCTGTTTGTGAGACTCTTGTCGACGAGACTTTTTTGTCGAGAGATGCTCGTCGTTCCTTTCGAGCTTGTAGACAGCTGCATATATTGCAAGCTTGCAAAACTTGCGACAAGAACTAGACATACTATGACTGACAAACCAAACCGAAATAGTCTCATGGAAGCTAATAGTCAAGCTGTTCAATCATGGCATGACAGCGTGGACCGATCATCCAATGCGGAAAAACTGTCAGGCAAGTATGAGTACCGTAAAGACCTGATGACGTTTTCCATCGAATTGCCTTCCGTTGACTTTGAAATTTGAAATTCGACACAAACGATGTGCGCGCAATTGAACCCTACAGTACACTTGACACCACTTGATCGATCCAAAGCATGACCATGGTGCTTGGAACAAGAGGAATGTAAGTTAGAAAGTGCAAAAGGTTAAAAGCTAGAGTGCTGCCGCGTGCGAAGCGAGATTTCCGCAATCTTTGTCATCGTCATTGTCCGGCAAGTAGAAGGCTCTCACCGCTCACCGCTCGCCCCTCACTGCTTGCCGTGATGCCAACAGAAAGTTGGTTGCTGCTCTTGGTTGTTCTATTGCGTATGCCTTTACACTATTTGGAAGTTTCAGCCGACAGTCATTCAACTTGAAGCTTGGCGTCGGCGAGGAGCAGGAAATTGAACTGACGATACACTTTGGCTACCACGGCTACTGCATCGATCATCCTAGCGTAGGATGCACCAACTATGCCAACGATGAAGCAATACTTCAGCCAATCGACGAGGAGTTGCTTCTTCAAGTGGGACAGTACTTGTCGTACGCTTCCATTGGATTGGGTTTCATAGCAATGTCCTTCATCGGTATGAGCCTCTTGGTTGATTTTAAACGAAAAACGCACGTCATATGGGGCATGCTGTTGGGAATGACACTTCCACTGTCTTCGTTCGGAGTAAGTTCATTGGCATATGCCTTTACTGACTGCATCAACCAAGACGATCCTTCGCAGTTTCGTTGTCGACCAGGTTTGGGCAGCATTCTCGCATTCGCGGGAGGTGTCCTGTATTTTGTCACTACTTGCATCCTTTGCTGCTGCTGCATCTCACAGCCCGTTTTGGAGGAGGTACGATTTCAAAATGGACCCAAAGTGGAAGAGGAAGCTGGGTCCGTCCTTGATTCGACAACCTCGGAGCCTTGCGCGGAAAGCAGCATATCGTCACGGTCCGAGGAATAAGGGTCAACGGCGTTCTTTGAAATAATAGATATATATGTAAGAATGGAATGTAAAGTATATGTTGACTGCTCAACCGGTTAAGCTAGCTAATTCGGCAAACGATACTCGGACTTTCGCACACATCGAACTCGCGCTGGTTCAATCATGAGTGTGGTACTTCGATTCTTTCCTTTAGCGTCTTGACTAACATTTCTCCAGTACCGCGCATAAACATCATTGCAGGTCAGGAGTCAAGTGATCAAGCGATACATAGGACGATGGCAAAAAATGGATCGATGCAAAGCGTCGAGACGGGACCAGTTCTGGGCGTCGGCGTCATCATGAAAAGTCGAAATGACTCATTCAATGACTGCAGTCGTGCATTCTAATCATGCGCCCAAAAATTTGGAGTTGTGACCAAAAGCATTGGCGGTTGCAGTAGCAGCCGCATCGAAACAGCATGACGATGGCATGACGAAGACGACCTCTCTCTCACACAGGTTTGTTCATTGGCATGAGCAGTCCGTCTAAAATTCACTTATTGTCGAGAGAGTGGGACAGACAATAGCATTGAGGCTGCAAGGAACGAGGCGGTAGCGCAAATAGGTCAACCCTCACTGATTAGGCAGCTCGTCGCCCTACGTCAAACGACCCTTCTTTCTTTGACTTTTCCGAAAGGTCGAGAGAGACTGTTGCATATATCAGCCACCAAGTCTTTGTTTTTAGTGGACTCATATATACCACGATGCGAAACGTCGCTTGCATTCTATTCCCTGCCATCGCTTCCATTTCCTTCACGTCAGCAGCAACTCGATGCCCTGCCAACAAAGACATTTCAAAAAAGTATCTCAAAGCTGTCAAGTCGTCCAAAACCAATGTATTTTATCCATCTGCATATTTTGTTGGATCTGCCGCCAAGTTTGTCAGTGCCACTGGCTTGAAGGAGCTTAACCAGCCACAACTTTGCGTCGACGGCGCCACTGTTTCCACCAAGATTGCCTTATATGACGACGGCACTCATGGAGACGACGTTGCCAATGATGGTATATATTCTCGTGGCTGTGTCCATTTTTGCGAAAAGATTGTTAATCTTGGTGATATTTGGAACTTTGCCTACCAACAAAACTTTAACATGGCCGACCTGACCGTGGTTGATGCGTCCTTGAAGGGCAAGATTCCGCATCACGTTGTTCGGTCGCCAAAGTATCCAAAGGCAAGGATATATGTGACATCGCATGCGGCCTTCTTTGTGGATGATCAGCGCTACTACATGCCGACATGGCCGCTTGATTTTGTAAGTGCCGTTGAGTGTTGTGAACATTGTAGAACGCTTTTCGCCACGAGCCCTTGCCCTCGTGATTTTGCCTCACCGCCTGCCTTCTTTAACAAATCCAGGTATGGGACTATGCGGGTGCCAGGAACGTGGCAGTCTCTGCAATCCTCGATATTTTTGGTGACGTCTTTGACTGGTTTAGCATGACATCCTTCGATTTTAATTTCCGCTATTGTGCGGCGTGCAAGGCTATTCCTGGCGCATACAATATCAAGTATCATGGATGGGAACGTGTTGGAGGTGCTACGGCGTTCCGTAGGCCCGGAGAACTTAGCGACTGTGACTTTGCCATGACAGGATTCCCCATTCTCCGCATGGTGGGAGGCGTCAGTAATGAAGACATGTTAACCGAGTTCCTTGGCCAGATACATGAATGGCTGCATGGGGCGGCTGGCTTTAGCTACCAACGATATTTAACAAATGCGAGGAAGGGCGATGGGATGCATGTGCCAGGCACTTGCACGTCTGACCACAGCCAGCTACAAGGACCACTCTGGGACTGGATTCAGGGATATCCTACATCTGTTCCACTGTCGTATTGCGATGGTATTCCAAACTGCTACGAGAAGGCATATGATTTGGTTCGACTGCAACCAAACGCCGACTGTAATACATGTCCGGACTCGACACTTTCAACCTGCTGCTCCTTTCGGTACGAAGACGCCATTAATACGCGAGAGCTAATGCTAAGCAAGCCTGAGCTCTACCAGGCTTCGCCGTTACTGCAGTATATTGCTGGCGTTCTACCATATGAGAGTATACCAGCAAATAAAAAGACATATTACTGTATGGGAAGTGATACTGACTCAGGTTGCGGCCCAAATAAACCGGCAGGGCCCTGTACGACGATCCCGGTGAACGACAAGGACCGTTCACGCGTGACATCAACTTTTGTGACGCGGTACACTTTGGACGAGTTAATCGGAAGTGTCGGTGGTCGTCGAGATCCTCCATTTAGGAAGGAGCAAGCCTTCCGAAGTGCTCCCATCCTCATTGGTCAACGACCTCCAGCAGAGGCCGAAATGGTATTCTGGACGCATTACTGGAGATACCAAGAGCAGGAGAAAAATCCTTGGACTAGAGTTCCTAATACCTTTGGCACCCGTC
This sequence comes from Mayamaea pseudoterrestris, assembly GCA_027923505.1. NCBI lineage: Eukaryota > Bacillariophyta > Bacillariophyceae > Sellaphorales > Sellaphoraceae > Mayamaea > Mayamaea pseudoterrestris. The sequence goes on from BROI01000001.1 coordinate 2,049,829, forward strand.
GAGTCCCGCTGGTAACGTGGTCGTATACGACGAATGGTAGATCAACGGTCCATTCGAGGTTTCACGGTGTGCCATGCGGAGGAGGTCTGCAGGTACAAAGCTGCAGTACCGACAGAACCGTTTGTGATGGATTTCGTTGCGGCAAGGATGCAACATGTTACCCATATGACGGCAGACCATTGTGTGTCTGTAACGATGGTTTTTGGGGCGACGGCAATCTTTGCCAGCGGCCAGGTGTTTCCGAGTCATACGACAAAATATATCCATATCTGTGGAGTGCGCATGAGCTCTTCTACAACGGCGATGCAGAATACTACCCCAAGTATACCGTCAAGCAGTGGTGCTATGGTGACCAAGTCGACTGGCCTGCTCGCTTCTCGCCAGCCAGAATCGCTCCTTACCCGGGAGGATTGCCCCAATATGCGCTCATGGGCTGCGGAACTACAGTTTGTACATTGGCAGAGCGTTGCTCTCAAGGTGTTTGTGTTCCGCTTAAACAGCCGGTCCCAACGCGAAGGCCAACAAAGGCTCCAACGCGGAACCCAACAGCTCATCCGACGTCAAGTAATTTCCCCTCGTCAGTGCCCAGCGTCTCGTCGCGTCCCTCATTGAGTGCTTCGCCGTCAGCGACACGAGTAACCTTTACAGCCAGCTTTCGAATGGCCTCAAGGGCTGCGGCTCAGTCCAAGAGACAATGTGGATGTAAGGCTCGCTCCGACACCCGTGCCAGTCGTCGGGACCATGCTCAATGCATCAAGCAGATCACAAACAACGTAAGTAACAGGTTGATGAAAAGCCGGTATAGTCGTCTCTGTCATCTAACTCAAAGATGCCTATGTTGCGGTTCCTCCTTTAGTTTCTGCGAGCAGATTTGCAAGCTGGAACCATTAGATCCAAAGACCAGGACGCTTGGATGGCCAAATTCAATCGGAAACTAAAAAAGACTTGTCGCCGCAAATGATGCGACGTTAACAAAGCTTATGCGAGTCTTACCCGCCCATATGTACGTTAAATTGAAAGATCAGAGTATATTAAATGAAAAGTTTGTAGAGTTACAGTTAAACTTTATTCCGCTGATAACCCATCATTCTCGTACAAGTCTGCGCGACTAGTCGAACCATGCCAAGCTCCATGTACTGTACAGCTGTACGCCCTGATTGCGGCCCACTTGCAAGATTTAGTAACGTGGCTGGCATACAGGCTTGCGAAACTGTGACCGGCTGCCCTTTCGGCGCTTCGTCCGCAGCGGGCCTGGGTGCGGCAATGGAGCTACCGTGGCGCGAATCATCAGCTCGAGAGTTGCAGCTGGATCGCGCATCGTTGGTATGATAATGACACGAACATATTGTAGATCAATAATCGAAGCATTAAGCATGCAAGCATCGTCGAGCCAGTAAACTTGTAGTTTGTGAAATACATTAGGTGAGCAGGATGAGTACTCCGCCTCAAAAATTTGGTACGATTGAAATACTCCCTAAGGAACAAACTGACTCCGTTTTCATGACGAACTGACATTTTCGGCCAGTGTGCATTGGTTTGCTCCGTGGCGGTCGAATTCGAGCTGTTTGTGTTTCATCGAATGTGTGTCGCTGTCCGTTGAGCGCAAGGGAGTCACACACATACAAACCAAAAGTTCGATTCGACAATGGTGCAGTCATCATGAAAGGACTCCGCGCACCACCCTTCAAGCACGACCAGAGACTCTTACAACCTGCAAAAGACTCTCCATTCAGGCACCTGCTTACGAGACCAAAGTCACTGTCAAGTTAAGCTTAGATCCCTAGGTTCAGACTCGGCACACTTTGTTTTAGTTGAAGTTGCTTCGTTTTTGCCTCTCCTGGTGTCGTCGTGTCGACTATACCTCGAACGAAGCAACAAAGCGGACCGACAACTATGCCATCAATCTGCCGTTACCGCCAGACAATCCTCTTCATAATCTTGCTACAATTACTACAGTCTTCTTCTATATCTGCCACAACAACATGTCCACTTCCTCAAGCAATCTCTGCCAATTTCCTTCAAGCCATCAAGCCAACCAAAACCAACGTCTTTGTTCCATCCGCCTACTTTTTTGGAAGCGCCGTGAAATTTATCAGCGCCACAAACCTCACCAGTTACTCTCACAATATGCTTTGCGTCGATGGGGGCACCACTCCCACACGCTTCACTCTCTACGACGACGGAACCCACGGCGACGATGTTGCCGGCGACGGCTTGTACACTCGCGCCTGCGTTCACTACTGCCAATCCTTCGTTGACTATTCCGACATTTGGAACTTTGCCTATCAGCAAACAATTGAGAGTGCCGATCTCATTGTCGTACGACCCGATTTGCAGAACCAAATACCCTACCATGTCATTCAAAGTCCAAAATACCCCAAGGCAACCATTTACGCAACCTCGCATGCCGTCTTTTTCGTGGACGATCAGCGCTACTACTGGCCTAATTGGCCTCTTGAATATGTGAGCGAAAAAAGCATTGCAAGCGTCGTCAATCGTAAACTCCATCTCACATCGTCTCCTTGTTATACAGGTCTGGGACTATGCTGGCGCACGCAATGTGGCCGTATCGGCCATTTTGGACATTTTCGGAGACGTGTTCGACTGGTTCAGCATGACACCTTTTGACTTTAACCAGCAGTACTGCGCTGCCTGCAAGGCAATTCCTGGCTTTTACAATGTCAAGTACCATGGATGGGAGCGCATCGGAGGAGCCACCGCCTTTCGAAGACCCGGCGAGTTAAGTGACTGTGATTTTGCCATGACGGGCTTTCCCATATTGCGCATGGTGGGCGGTGTGAGCAATGAAGACATGGTGACAGAGTTTCTGGGGCAAATACACGAGTGGCTGCATGGGGCGGCTGGGTTCAGCTATCAACGTTCGTCCCCGACCAAGGCGAGGGCTGGTGACGGAATGCATGTCCCAGGCAGCTGCACATCAGACCATTCGCAGCTACAAGGTCCTCTCTGGGACTGGGTCAAGGGTTACCCAACGCCCGTACCCGTCTCCTACTGTGTTGGAGTCGCCAACTGTCATGAAAAGGCCTACGATTTGGTGCGGTTGGAGGCTAATACGGACTGCAGCACTTGCCCAACAGAAAACCTTGCCTCTTGTTGCTCCTTCCGGTACGAGGATGCCATTAACTCGCGGGAGTTCATGTTGAGCAAACCAAATATATTTCAAGCATCTCCACTACTGCAGTACATTGCTGGTGTCTTGCCGTACAGTGAATTTCCATCAGACAAAAAGACTTATTACTGCATGGGCAGCGATACTGACAGTGGATGCGGTCTCAACAAACCGCAGGGCAACTGCACCGTTCCGGTGAACGATGCAGATCGGTCGCGGGTCACCTCCTCATTCGTGCAACGATATACTTTGGAAGACTTGATTCAGGGTGTTGGAGGATTCCGAGACCCGCCGTCTAGGAGGGAGAGGGACTTTCGCAGTGCACCCATTCACCTTGGTCAACGCGCGCCTTCTGAAGCTGAAATGGTATTTCGGACGCTATTTTGGAGAAATCAAGAGGAGCAGAGTGAACCATGGACAAGAAAACCAAACACGTTCAACACGCGACGCGTTCCACTTGTAACGTGGTTGTACATGACCAATGGCCGCTCAACCGTACATTCCAAGTTGCACGGAATCCCCTGCGGGGGTGGGCTTCAAGTGAAGAGCTGTATCAATGATCAAACGGTGTGCGACAAGTTTGTTTGTGGGGCAAATGCGGCATGCTATCCATACGATGGACGGCCTCTCTGCGTTTGCAATGACGGATTTTGGGGAGACGGTAACCTTTGTTTAAATCCCAGTGTGCCTGCAGCGTATCCTAAGATTTTTCCATATTTGTGGAGCGCTCACGAGCTATACGTTAATGGAACGAAAGCGCAGTACTACCCGAAATATACGGTTAAACAATGGTGCTACCCTGACAATGTCGACTGGCCTGCCCGGATACCAGAGTCTGAAATCGCGCCGTACCCTGGAGGTTTGCCCCAGTATGGGCTGAACGGTTGCGGAAGCACATTATGCACTCTTTCAGAACGCTGCTACCAGGGTGGATGCTTCCCGCTCGGACCGACGACGTCGCCCACAAGACCACCAGTAGCAACGCGTCAACCGACGACGCAAAGTCCTTCCTCTTTTACTCTTCAAAAGGTACCTGCAACTACGCAAGCACCTAGCAGTCAGGCTCAGGCACCTTCGCCTTTCAAGCCCTTGTTTAATAAGGTTGTGAGAGCAGCTAAAAGCGCAAAGATTAAGTGCGGTTGTACGCCGAGTGCTGCGACTAACTTGGCCGCGAAGAAGCGAACTCGATGTATTACTCGTATAGTCAACAAGGTACGCAATTATGCAGCAAGCCTTGAAATTAAATTGTTGCAACCGAAACGACTTACATAAATTTTCTTCTTGAACTTTGCACCTTTAGTTTTTCGATTTAGACCTTACATCAGGAAACGTGAGACTAGAGGACAAGGACGGTTGGACGCAGGCATTTAACCAAGAGTTGCAGCAAAGATGCTCTTAAAGTAATAGCGCACCTTGATTTATAATTACAAATAAATAGGCTATCTGCCATTGCTGCTAGTTACGCCGCCCACGCGCCGCCTCTCTATCCGCTCAAATTGCTGTCGGCGATGGGCATTTTTTCGGTGTCGGCAGTTCAGTCAGTGACGAGGAAGGACTTCAAAAACAGAATAAACAGTAGGGCGAACCAGTCGATTTTCTAATAAAGACTGGGCGATGCAGCGAATAAACTAACGGTGGGCCCTAACCCCGTCGGGTTCGAAAGTGCCGGCGGCGAAGAGTCTATTGCCGTCGGCTCCGACGACCGTGGCGAAGGGCGAAACGAGTCAACATTCGTTGGCGGCTCTCCTGAAGTCGGAGATATTTGGGGCGCTCCAGTCGTAGGCCTGTTCGTTCCAGAAGTTATTGGCTAAGCAATGATGATTTCGTGAGATGAAAATCGCCTTCGGTACTTTCGTCTATCAAAAAGGTCTTCAACTTACCGGGCGACTGTCGATCGAGGTTGGCGCGGGTGTTCCTGCATTTGATGGTGCAAAAGTTTCTCCAGTGCTTGGTCTTACTTCAAGATCCGCAGTTTGTGAGAAGGGGTTGTTACTTTGCAGCGCGGTTTGCAAATTGGCAACCAAACCGTCGCCGTCGAGAGTGAGCGCTAAGGTAATGGCTTTATCGACGCTCATTCGGTCCTGCTGCCGGCCTATAAACGTGACAGATAAGACATAGCCAATCGACAAAGGATCGGACCTAAATGTAGTAGCTGTACTCCCGACAGCGGAAACGTCAATGCCTCGCTGTTGGAAGTATGTGATAATGTAGTCTCGCAGATAATCAATTGTCACTAAGGACGCCTGAACATAATCGTCTGTTGTCTGCAGTCTCCTGCCTTCAGCAAGCCGTCTTGGCACAATATACTCAATGTCAAAAGGGGTTGCTGCAGTGATTGGTCTGGTCGTTGGAGAGGCAGTCGGTCGCTTCGCCGATGGAGTTAACGGACTGGGTCTGCTAGGTTTCGTTGGAACGGGGTCGACGAATGTGCCTTTGCTGACCTTCGACATTCCTTTGACCTTCGACATTCCTTTGACCTTTTTGCCCCCTATTTTGGGGTTCCTTGCAATCGTTTCTCGACTATCTGTAGATCCTTTTGGCGTTTTGGTTGTTGCAACTGGACTCACTATTCGTTTCAGCGACTTGCTATCTCTTCTTGCTGAAAAGTCATTGACGGCGGACATGTTTTGCGAATGTCGCCTTTGCCGACGAGTAGCTTGCCTAGATGAAGACACTTCGATCACATGCTGCAAAGAACTTCGTTTCACCTTGAGCTCTCCCGTGACAATATTTTTGCTCATTGTCGCAGAAATCGTTTTCAATTGACGATCACTCGTCGATGTCCCAGCTCCATTTTGCCCGCGGACTGTAGTTCGATGGATGCCATTCTGTGCAAAGAGTGGAGTAATCCAGCAAGCAATGACCAACAGCATTGGTGCGGCTACTCGGATGTGTCTTCTCATTGATGGTGTCAGAATAATTCAGTAAATTTGGATCTTTCTCGTTGTTGACCAAAACTTTTCGTTTGTTGCTCACGCCTTGGGTTTTAACTTGGCATTGGATCCATGTCTTGCGGGATGGACAAACCAAGGTCGTGCGGGCACTTTCACTGCATTGTCCATGACCCAACGGTCGAGTCATTTACGAAACGTCAAGACATCGCACAGGTTTTGTTTGCAAACCTCGCACGCAGCGAATCGCATCGGTTTTGCTCACCTAATCGTCGCCGCTGCCACGGAAATTGCAAAGCTTGATGAACGTACAACCAAAATCAGGCAGCCAACCGGTATCAGCGATACTATGTCTTCATTATCGTCTACCGAGACTACACAGACGGCGATTCGTCAGTACAATGAGCTGATCCAGGAACAGCAACAACTCGCACAGAAAATATCGGAATTCGAAATGGACCGTCACGAACACCAGCTTGTGGAGGAAACACTCACGCCGCTTGATCCAAGCCGAAGAGCCTATCGACTTGTCGGCGAAGTGTTGGTCGAGCGCACCGTTGAGGAAGTGTTACCGTCAGTGAAGAAAAACTTGGATAATGTAAGCATGCAGTGCGACTATGCCGGGCATGTCACGCGTCACTGTACACTCTCATCATTTCATTCTGTTGTCCATATTGTCTTGCAAACACTATCCTGTCTGCAGATTGATACTACAATAATGATGATGAAGAAGAAGCTACAGGAATCTGCCAAGGAAGCAGCAGAAGTTAAAACAAAGTACAATTTACAGACAGAACCTGCACGATAAGCTTGAAACTACCGCTAATTGTGCGCTAAGGAAATAACCTCTTTTTGCTTTCACTTTGCGTCACGAAGAACCCATTTGCTCGCTCCATTAGCTCCAGTAGTTTGTCGTTATCTTTCTGCGTTTATCCTTGCTGTCCGATGCGTTCACAGACATGCACTCGCGATAGTCGCGTTCCATGTCATGCTCATCCAATTCAAACATTAACATTTGTCGCAATTGTTGGGACACTTGCTAGACACGACGCCAATTCGATGATGGAGCAGTCCGACAAGCTACGACCGAGCCAGCTACCTTGTCAAATTGTAAGGTCCAACGCAGCGTGCTTTGCGTGAGAATGGAGTCTCACGTTGCCGGTAAATCTTGCAACCTTCGCACCTCTATTGCCAGCCTCGTCAGCTGCATGAACGACTAGAAGATTAAATCGCTTTAAATTTAAAGTGTCAAGCAACACTCCCAACACTCCAACTGATTTGACGCTCCGGATGGTTGCAGTCGCGGCGCCACGGCGTCGCGCAGCATCGAGCAATTCCTCATTCTCTACAAACCAACTACCGGTAGCAAATAATCACATCAACAATGAAGTCGCCTCCTGCTGCTTTGGACGACAGCAATGTATCATACGACTCACTCGGTGTGGCATCCACTGCTGTATGCGACGATCGGCAGAGGCAGACTGCCGCAAACGGTTTGCTGATGGATCACCCAAACCTTATTACCTACCACATTCTTTGCATGTCTTTGAAGCATCGCCCTTTCTTTTCAGCTGTTCGGCACATGCTCAACATGAATCCAAAAGCGGCTAACGTTCCCAAGGAAGGCCAGTCGGCGCTCCAGGTTGCCGTACAGTACAATTGCAGCATTGATATTGTCGAGCTTTTGATTGCTGCGAATCCAATGGCGCTCGTGGTGACGGACCCAGAAACAAGTCTAGATCCGCTGGCGTACGCCAAGCGCTATCGTCTAGACGACGGTGATTTGATCGAGCTGCTGAGTTGGCCAGTGTCTCACTGGCTCAATGATGCAAATGGCGACAAGGAAGAGGATGGAATGCCGTCAAGCTGCAAGGACAAGGAGAACGCGTGTCCGAGCCTCTCGGAGTCGCAGCTCCGCCAACAGCTCCATTCGCCTCAACGCGCCGTCTCAAAAGAAGTTCGCTTTGCTCGCCAAGAGCTCAACAATGTCAAGGCGTTGTGTACATCAGCCGTTAAGGGGCAAAAACTGGAGACGCTTTCGTTTGAAGATTATTTCCAGAAGCTTGAAAAGAGAAACGAGAAACTGGCGCAAGATCAGCGAAATGCGCTGGATATGATGGAGCAAGCTATGGTCACACACATGACATGGTTGGAGCAACGTTTCGAAACGGCTATTGAAGAAAAACTTAAGGCCGATTGCGCAAACGACGAGCTGCATCACGTGATGGGTCGGATGGAAACTGAATTGCGCCTCGTACAAGGGCGATTGGCGTGCCTTGAGCTTGACATGGCGCAAACGGTGTATAAGTTGGGGAGTCTGCACGATTGTCAAGGCTTGGAGACGTCTCGAAGCAATGTTTCGGGGCGCCAACATGTTCGAAAAGGTCGAGTAGTCACGCCTTCTCCCACTCCAGTCGTCTTTTGCTCTCGTCCAAACAAGACGCCGAAAATCCTTGATGACGATGTCCGGTCATTGCTGTCGGAGGATGAGATTGTTCCGCGCGGTCGGCAGCTTTGTCTAAAGGCGAGCAAACAAGTCTCTCCGCTTGCGCGCATGGCGGTGCTTTTCAAGGAAGGAATCCTTGCGCAGTGAAACGTGCGAGCAATAGCTTATCTTAACTCTAACATTGAGCAGAATATTCCAGCAGCAAGAATAGGCTGGACTGCTGAACACGAAGAATATTAGGTTTCTTCTCCATCTATATGTTATTACCGAAAAGGAGCAGCAAAGTCTACAAGTATCCATACAACCAACATAGTACAAGGACGCCACTGCCGCTTTTGGCTGCGTATCACTATGAGCATGTACCTTGAAAACTCCGCTTGCCTGGTCTCTGCGATCATGAGCCTGTGCTAAGATTGACCGTCAGTGAAGCTTTGTTAGAAATGGTTCCTAAGCTACAACCTACGCACGTATTTGCCAACACGGGCTGGCATCACGATAAAGGCGCGACGCCTACCAATTTCGGTTGCACTCTCCAAAAGTTTATGATTGATCCAAATGTCCAGGCGTCTGCCGTCACTAATTTTTGGGTGCAAGAGTCAGATAATGTGGAAGTACCTTTGCATGGCTGTGAATCGAGGGTTTTTGACCGTATGAAGCCTACGGTGGGTGTTCCCCGGTCGTGGTACTTTGACGATTTACATGGGCTATCGATTTTGAATCAAGAGTTGAATCATATGCTGCTTGACTTAATTTGTGGATCAAATGATGCCACTTCGTGCGACATTGACAAGGCGGAGTAAGGAAAAGAAGTATAGAGTAGTTATTTCGCGATTTTATTGTGACGCGCGACATTACTTTCTTAGCCTAGTAAATCCAGTGTCGTGCTGGACTGGCTCGCGCTGCACACGTTACGCGCATTTTTTGGCGATCCCTTTGAGAAATCCGAATGACAAATTTGTTGACACGATGATGGCTCAATGGGCAGTGGCTGCACTTGGAGAGTGATGCATTCTTGGTACATGCTCAACCATCAGTAATGGCATCGACCTTCTGGGAATACGCTTCGGCCTGGGTCGACGCTGCCTGGTCCCCATGCGGAAATTATTATGGCCAAGTGCCACCAGACGAGCCGAGCTGTCACCAGGAAAACATCAGTCAAAGCAGCTCAAATAGAAGAAGACTACGTACGAATCAAACTTTTACTGCCGACGATGAAATACTGAGCTTGGAAAGTTGCACTAACTGCAGTAGCGAGGACAGTAGTTCTGGCGGCGAATGTTCCGCACCTCTCAATGCATCTTTGACTTCGACAGCTGCGACTTCCCGGTTGAACAGCGAGGAATTCATGCATGGCATTCGAGCATGTATTATCGATGAGCTGGTGCTTGCTGTGGATGAAAAGACAAACGAAAGAAACGATCCTATATCACTTGCGACGTCGGGTGATGGCACGTCTTTCCAATCCACGCTTGTTTCTGCCGAGAAGGAGCTTGACGCAATCCTGCAAGCAGACAGTCCAATGCTGGAAGTACTCAGCCAAGCAGACTCAGGCGACATAGCTACAGAGCAATTGGATCTCCTTCAGTCGCAATTGTCGTTTAGACATGCGACTGATGCGACTACGATCAACTTTCCCACTTCGTCGCCAGCTAACGTTCAACAGCAACACTATTTAGTTCGCAATGATTACTTTGACGACGATTCAACATTGGTCAATTCCAAAGGCGACGTCAGTATCGAGATTCCTCTCACCAAGACACTATGGAAAGACTGCTGGTTCGTCTCTGCTCATGATACGATTATGGAATCATCCGTTTACCAAAGTGACAATGACGAAACGAGTGAAGGAAGCGATATCTTTTCGGCGCTTTTATCGGCAAGCGGACATGTGCATGGCCAATATGAAGACAACCTCATTACGTGCGACGGCAAGCGCTCCTTGAACGACCTCGAGAAGTCGCCGTGCGCCAAGCGACATGTACCGGCCACGGTGCACCAGCCCTCTAAAGGCTTTCGCGCTAGCTTGTTGGAAGCAATGGATAAGAATACTGTAATATATGATGAGAAAGACAGCAACATCAGTGGTGACATTAAGGGGGAAGAGACCTTAAGTGCATTATCAGGAATTTCGCTTGGTGATGTTATCACAACGCACGCGCATTGCGATGCAGCCGACGGAGAACAATCGTCTAGTAAATTAGAAACAAGTGCCAGGAATGAACTTGCAAAAGATGCTGACACTGAGTTGTTTCGCGATGTCCCGGACATTTTGGCATGCAGGACAAGCGGCCTCACAAAAGCAAGTCCTCGTCACGCCGAGGTTTGGAAGAGACGTGAATCAAAGTCGGGGTTTCAAGTCGTCAACCCTTCGATGCTATCAATTGCACCGGTAGCAAAAATAGCCAAGGAGACCAAGTACGCCAACGTTTGCAAAACAAGCTCATACAACGGAGAATTATTCAGCGTTCCGAGAACTTGTTGGGCGCCTGAAAATAGAAACCATAGTTGCAAGACAGATCAGCGCCCAAGTATTAATTTTGTTTCAACACTCGCTGAGACTGCTCTACATTCTCGTACGCAAACAAAAGATACTCCATCTATAAATTCCATCGCAAATCTCGCAATGTATAAAGGCTCGCATCTTGACGCGATCAAGGATACGCCAGACAACATTTCGGTAAGCCTGTAAGTACTTTGTCAGAATCCATGGCACAGACGCAGACTGGCGATGTCACCCAACTAACACCACCACCCCTTAGTCTAAGTCTGCAAGTTCGCGGCGAGGCTGTCGAAAGCTCCTCCCTGAATGTACTGTATGAACACGATGATAGCGACGCAGAGTCACAAAGCACCGGTCCCAGCAGTGACGGAGAGAACAGAGGCCATCGATACAGGATCAAAACAGGTTTGCTGATGCTTGTCGCTAGTGAAACAAGTACTTTCGTCGACGCAAGAAGACATGATGATATACCAGAAGCATGCATGATCGACGAGCACGACAGTTTAAGCCGACTCTTTTCTGGTTGGTGCCATCTCCATGCATCCCACGACAATGCTGCCTTGAAGACACCGTCACCCAGGGTCCGAATTCTCAAGTCCATGAGAGTAGAGGGCGCTGTCAAGGCTTCTGATGTGCGTTTGCTGCTGGAAAGCGATCACGACAATTTTAATGAGCAGATGAAAAATGCTCTTGAAGCCGTTCACTGCATCTCGACTTTTCTGCTACTATTTCTAGTTCCCTTGACGTTGGCAAGTCTTGTTGCACTTGTCTTAATATGGGCGCGGAGTGATGTTTGTCTGCAAATTGCCCTCGCAGCATATTGTGCGAGATTCGCCTATACTCTACAAGCCATTGTTATGGTAGCAACCTTCTCGAGCGCCAAGTTTGACGTAATTGCCGCTGCAGGTGACATAAGCTGTTTCCTTGGCGCTCAAGCCTTGCAGGGTCGCGGACGCGCAGATAACACTTGCACAGACTATCATGATTTGAAGACCGTATTACTCTACTGCATCTTTTTTGGGTATGTTGCACTTCGCGGGTGGCAGCAAGCTACTAACGAGTGTGTGGCACCAGTGCACGAAAGTAATACCAGTATGGGTCCGTCTGAAATTATTTGGAGTTTCAAATGTGCCCATGAAGTTCATGCGATCGTTCCCGAGTTGCACGAAGTTTTCCAAGAGCCATTGGGAGCTGCAAATACGACTGCCGTGAGCCGTCTCACGCTTTTGGTAAGCGATCCAGATCAAAAGGCTTGTGCTGCGCTGGAGAGTGAACTGAGTACAACTGATCTTTACAAACGAGGTTGTGTCCGATTCTTGAGACGAGCAGATGTACGCTTTGCGTAATATATAGCATTCTTACATATTGTATCATCTCGTGACCTGTTGTTTCATTCAATATCCGTCTCTGGGTCTTTGACAGTCTGCCGGACCCCTTCCACCTCTGTAAATCGATACGATTCGTTTACGAATCCGCACTAAGCAGCTGTCGTTCTACACGCTCCAAAGCAGTTAATGACTCCACAAGCTGTTCTCTTGATACTTCAAAGAACTCAACGGGAACGGCTATACGCAGCTGCTCCATTCTTCGACAAGCCAAACTAACGGCAGCGCAAGCGAGCGACATGATCGGCAGCTGCAAGCACCATGAGGAAAAGATAGTATTGTTGACAAGCCACCATGCATCTGTAACAATCTGTTGCTGTTGTTGCTTCGTCAAGATATTGGGGCTCGTCTCGCCATTTGACAATCTGTTTGCGAAAATGTTCTGCACGACGAGTATGACAGCCCGGTGCGGCGACGAAACAAACGTGTCAAAACCAATCCATCGCAGAACGTGCTGCTCCAGCTGTATTATCTTCTTCTTCATGTCCCAGTATGATTCGTCAAGCAAGGGTGGTTTTGCTTTCCAAATCAAATGAATTTTGCCCTTTTGCTTGTTCGAGCCATTGTCGGACGAAGGTTGTTTCAAAGAGTCGCTGCCACCAAAATCATTTCCTGCCGAGTCAGTGTTCATGCTTGATGTAAAGTCAATCATTTGAATACAGTTGATGACATCTCGAAGTCGTCGCGACTCCTCCGAAACCTTGGCGCCGAGGAATAGGCAGGCTCCAAGAATTTCCTTGTTGTCGGCGTCGCCATGTCGCTCACCAATCTTATTTGCCGGATTCTCCATTCGTCGCCGACTATAGTAACGAATCAATATGCAAGCTATCGTATATTGCGTTTCAACGGAGAGTCGAAGGACTCGACAAGAGACGCTCATGGCGCAAAGCAAGGGTTGGAGCGTTTCATCGAGGCGACGTGCCTTCGATTCGTCCATTTCGAGTCCGAGAGGACTCGTTCGAGTCAGATCAAAATGCCTTTCCTCTGACTCCATTTGAGTAGCCTAAAGAGGACTATATAGACAAGAAGTGTCGCTGCTTCGTTCATTTTTTCTGCATCGTTGTTTCGAGTTGACGAAGATCGATTTGTAACTGTCGCTTCGGTATTTATGACGTCGCTACGGCATTCGATCTGCCGCGCCGCCGCGCATTTTCTTCACTCTCATTCCATGACCTATCGTCGTCGACAAATGCTATGGACTGCCAAATAAGCATTGGGTTGTATTGTGAAAGATTCTTGAAACGTTAAAGTCTTTTTGGAAGTCACGTATTGAACCGCATCGCTCGACTGGCGCGCCTGCAGCCTGCAAATCGCCTTGCTCACAGCTCACAAGCATGCCATCACGCAAAAGCAAACAAGCCGGAGGCAACTTTCCACTCACATACTACGAGCGCACCAAAAAGTTTGCCTCGAGCGAATATGGAACGACATCGTTGCGTCTGGCAGGTCACTCGCAGTATCAGCTGGGAGACTGTGGGCTGACCTTGTCCAGACTGGGAGACACGGCCTTGTGCTCACCCAGTGGCCACTTGTATGAGCCAGCAGCCATGCTGGAGTATTTATTGGAGAAAAATGCAGAAATTAAGGAACTCAAGGCACTGTATGACGCTCAGCAAGCTGACAAACTGCGAAGAGTCGAGGTGCGAGACGAAGCAGAGCAGCATGCCAAGAAAAAGGCTTTTATTGACTCGCAAAAGATGATCAAGCGTCAAAAACTGAATGCAAATGATAGCAAGCATGTTTCCTACGATCAACTCAAGAGTGCCAGCTACTGGCTCAGCGATTCGCAGCCTCAGCTAGATGCGAATGATCAACCCGACAAGATTCAACCTCCGTCGGATCGACCACTTTCTCCTCACTCCCAAGACCAAATATCGCGAAAAGAACTTTGGGAGGTCAAACTGCAGTGGCAGGAAAACAAATTGGTTTGCAGCGTTTCCAACAAGGTGTTGCGCAACAGTGTGGTTGCCTACTGGACCAGTCGTCAGGAACCGGGCCGCCTCGTTTCGCAAGACAGTTTAGACTTGCTGGATGGCACTTGTCATGAGACGGGCAAGAAAATCAAGTACATTCGCAAGCTGCAGTCCAGTGGAACGAGTTTCAGTGGTTCGGCGCAGCAAACGGAAGCCACAATGTATCGGCCGACCATTACTTGAGCGAGCATGGAGACGAGAAGCTTAGTATAGAATTACATATTCAGCTATCGGCAACGGTTTTAGTTGTATGTAGCGGTAACCTTTGCTTCATTTTTGGCTGTTAAGCAGAGAACGGCACTATCACTCAAGTTGGTAGATCTTGGCTAGCTAGTTTTTTGGCGATTCACAGTGCGACAGTCGGTTAGGAGACGCCAGAACCTCTCGTGTCGTCGAAGGAACAAGCAGAAGGCCGAACGAACAAGCATCAAGACAGACATGGTCGTTCTCACAATGCTGCTGGTTGCCGCAGGGTATTCCTTGTATCAGAGACACGGCGGCGGCGATTTGTGGAGAAGCTGTACGTGCGACGCGAGTGAAGCAGTCGCGAATGACGGTGGGGAGGAGCCGTTGATTTTTGACTACCGAAAAGACGATGGAGAAACAGCAGCGTACGTCAAGCCGATGGAGTCTCGGATTGCTTCTGATTAGTCAATGTTTACTACTGAATGAATCTGTGAATGGGCTCGCAATGCGTCCACCTCGGAGAGAAAGGACTCGCTACTTTTCGCAGCAGCTACTCGTCCCTCCGTTGGAGCGACTCGATGATGGACGTTTCGATGAAGCATCTTCTTGCGACCTTTCAATTTTGTATACAAATGACCCTCATGCAGTCTCGCAATGGCTTTTGGAACATGTTGATCCAAATGGATGCATGCTCGGATTTGATGTCGAGGTAGGTTACTTCGTGCGGCTGGATTTGATGTTACCTTAGCCTGCGGGTTTGACACCTGGAATATAGAGGCAGAACGCAGTATTGCGGGATCTTATGATCTGTCGTGATTTAATATGCGCTCGACTTTTGATTGTTGAGAAAAAGAGAGAGCAATGATGATCAACCAGCTACTCTGTAGAGGTTTAGTCGCCGTACAACCATGCGGATATCCTATAACACTTGCAAGACAAGTGAATGAGCTCTCTCGTGATTTTCGAAGGTTTTGCTTCTGTTTAAATCTCTGATCGCAATGCTAACGGCCATGTGCATTTACCTTTCTTCTGCAGTCTGTTCCAGACGCCCCATGGGTGCGAAGCAAAGCCAGTTTCTTGGGGCCGGCAACCGTTCAAATTGCCACGACGCGAGCGGCGCTCGTCATTCAATTGGTCAAGCCAGATGGTCGCTTCAGCCAGGCGTGTGTACCATTGCTGGAAGCAATTTTGAAGGATGAAAAGATTGTCAAGGTTGGCTGCGCCATTGATGATGACATGCTTGCACTGCGGAGTCGTTTCCATGGGCTTGAAGCTTTTGGTAGATTAGAGTTGAGCGGAGTATGTGCCACAGAACCAGGTCAATCTGTTGGTTTGAAACGATTGACTGATATGATACTCGGGCTGGACTTGCCCAAGTCAAGGAGATTGGCGGCGAGCGATTGGAGTCAAGTACCACTGTCACCTGCTCAGATTGCGTATGGCGCTCGCGACGCCTGGGCTGGAGCCGCCATTGCTGCCAAGCTTGCTGAACTAGAGCCGAGTTCATTTGCCTTGGAACAAGTGCTCGAGCGACTGCGATCATCATCAGTCCGATCCTTGCGCGAGCTGGAAGACCAGCGACGGAAGCGAAAGCAAGCCAAGATTTTGCTCAAAATGCTACGCAAACTCACAACCATCACCACTACCACCACCATGTCTACTGAACCATTGGCGTCATTGAGGCTCAACTTGGCTCGCGAGGCGAAGAAGAGCTTGACCGAGTACCGTCGCGAGACGGATTTGCCATTATATCAAGTGGATTTGATGACGGCTGGTAATTTTACCTCATAGATGTTCGCCTTGTACATATATAATCGTATCCTGTATTTCAAACGCCACTTTTTTGCTATAAATAGTACAAGTATCATACTGTATAACGGCGGGGAAGAGAAGAGGCCCTGTTTGCGATACACCGCTACGACACGAGCACGTTTTCTTTTAATTTCTTTTGTCGCAATCACAATCACTTGATCCACCATTGGATCTCTTCCTTCCTGGCAGACACTCTACTATGGGTATTCCAGGCTTGCTTCCTGAAATATTGGGTTGTGTCGGTCGTCCCACTGATTTGCGCGCCTTTAGTAACGGTGTCGCTCATGGCAGCGACAGCGATTCGCTCGTGCCTCTGCGCATCGGAGTGGACGTTTCGACTTGGATCCATTCGGCTAGCTACGGCCACAATGATGAACTGAGCGACGACCGTCACTTGTCAAACTATGGAAGAGCCGAGTTGCTGAATAACGACAAGACTAATATCGAGAAAGGCACAGAGAATGAGACTGCACCTACCATTTCATCAGAGGTTGAACAGGCTTATATAGTCAAGTGTGTCTCAAACATTGTCGGACGCCTGCAGCGGCTTCAACTAGAGACAAAAGGCGAAGTATTGGCTGTTTTGGATGGAAATACTGCTCCCATTAAAGCGGCGCAGGTGCAAGTCCGAGCGCGCAAGCGCAAGCAGGCGGAACTGGAACGAGATCAGCAAGTGGATCAAACTGGCGACGAGGAGGCACTTGAACGTCGCATCAAAATGAGTAAACGGGCTGGAGCCGGCAAGTACTTTACTGCTATTCTTGTTGCGGTACTTGATCAGCTGCGCATCAACAAAATTCCCTTTCTAGTTGCCCCGTACGAAGCTGACTCGCAGCTTGCGTATCTGTCACTGAATCGATGGATTGATGTCATAGTCACAGAAGATTCAGACTTGCTAGCCTACGGAGCCAGTCCTATTTTATATAAGCTAATTGAACACATTTCCAGTGGCGATCCGATTGGAACCATGGTCAGGAAAGAAGACTTGGCAGCACACAAGGACTCGTCGAATTCAAGTCTCAACCTCACCGACTTTAATGCGCTCACAATGGCTGTCATGTTTGTCGCCGTTGGGTCCGACTATAACATTGAGACAAAGATTAGGGGTATTGGCATCAAGGCGGCTTGCACTATAGTGAGGGACGTATTTTTCGGAGCTGCAAAATCCAAAAGCAAGGCGGTCATACTGGAGCAAATTTTTGCAAGGACGTTTAGCGCTGGCTGGGACCAAAACTCGCTGACGGAAGACTTTAAGGAAGCTTACAAGAAAGCATTCATTGAAGCATTGCTCATGTTCCGGCACCCAGTTGTTTTTGATCCAATTCGTGGCGAATGTGTGACCATGGGAAACGAACATGGCGATCCCGATCTCATGACGTATGGGCCTTACGCCGTGCTTTTTGCCGATCCAGTACGACGTGAAACGATCGTCGGCGCCTTTTATGATAGAAAAGTTGCCATTTGCATTGCGGAAGGTTGGATCTCGCCGCGCACGTTGCGCCCTTACGAAGGAACGCAGTCACAGTTGCCGGATTACGTTCTGGAAGTCATTGCTGCGATACCTCCTATACTCGCCGATGATGAATAGTTGAAATTTGTACGGTAAACATTGTTACTGTGAAAGTGACCCGACAGGTCGGTGTGGAGCCTAGATATCTTTAACTAAACGCCAGTTCTATCGCTTGACGCATCAGTATCACTGCTCGCTGAGCGCGTCGGGGTCAGTGTCTCGATGCGAGAGCAAGAGGCTTGAACCAGACTTGCAATGCCGCCCAATAAGAAGCAAATTGTACCAGAAATAAATATAATAGCGACGAACTTGTCGACATCTTCGCTTCTTCCCAAAAAGGAGAGGTCGACTACGTAGGGAACGGATGCAACCATGAATATGAGGCACCCAGTTATGTAAAAAACGCCGACTACTAATAAAGAGTACATATTCTTTTTTGTACCCTCCACCTTGAAGAGCTTGTGCGAGTCGAGCAAGACGCCAGCCATGAAAAGGCCGCTTCCAATAATGAAACAACACGCGCCAGGAGCGCAATTGTCAACAGCGGGCAAAAAGTATACGCTTCCAATGAAGTACGCAATCGAACCGGAAACGTATAGGTAGGATATCCAAGTCGATGAGGCTGCTGCAGCACTTTTGCTTTTGACAATTGTTATTGAGTTGATCATGCCGCCAATGACAAAGAAGAGACTCCCAATGACAAAGCACCAAGCTCCAATGAGAGCGCCGTTGAGAGACGGCAAAAACATGACGCTACCTCCCACGTAAAGTAGTGATCCAATTACATAGAAGAGTGCGCATGCGATCTCTCGATGCCGTCCTTGGCAAGCTGGCATTGTTCACAGGCAGCAAAAGATTCCCGCGGTCGATGGTCACTCGAGAAATAGGGTATTCGCTCCACCGTTATGTTTCGCAAGTAGCTTTTTCACCGCATTGGCTGGTTCTTACTGGTAACGTCACCGTTTTGCGTGTATTTGACGATACCGGCCATCACAAAAGGAAGCAAGGAGGAATCCTGGAGAGTTTTGGTGCGAAAGAACGGAAAAGCATTAATGGGCGTCTGCGCTTTACTTCCGTTTCGGCGATGCCGCGCCGACCACGAAAATTCGAAAGAACAAAATCAACATCTCCCTCGATCACCATCTACTGTTAGAGACTCTCATTGACTTGTTACAGCACTATTCACGAAACAATCAACCTATTCTGAAAATACCACTATGGAGGTTGACTCATCATCCCCATCGCTACCTCTCGATCAAGTCCAGATTATGATTCAGGCCTGCTTGACAGGAAACATTTCTGTCATACACGAGCTAGTTAATACAAACTCTATATACGCCAGTGAGCAAGACCCAACTACAGGTCAGTCTCCCCTCATGGCAGCTTCCTCGCTCGGCAATGGTGCACTCGTCGAGTACCTCTTGGAGAATGGCGCACCATGGAACGCAGTCGACCGGCAAGGTTTATGTGCGGGCGACTATGCGACAAACAATGAGCATTGGGGCGTTGTGAACTTGCTCGTCGACTGGGGCGTTCGATCCGAGCTCATATTGGGCATGGTGGAACGTGAAACCAAGCAGCAGTTAGGAATTGTCTCGCTGAATGCAGCCTCACATAACAATGCAGATGGCGCGAATGGACAAGCTCGTCCAGTCGAATATGAACCATCCACCAAACCCGACTATTTGCGCCAGCGATTGCAATATACACCTGATGGTAATGCTCTGCTGGATTCCGACCAGGACGCTGTCATGATGGAGTGGGAGCGTCCGCTCATGGAGGCGCACGCGGAAATATTAATGCAAAAGGCCAAGACAGTCCTCAACGTTGGCTTTGGAATGGGCATCATTGATACGGCATTGCAGCAACGGAATCCTGCTCTGCATGTCATTATTGAGGCTCATCCGGATGTTTATCAACATATGCTTGCTCAGCAGTGGGACAAGAAACCAAATGTTCGCATATGCTTTGGAAAATGGCAGGATGTTCTTCCGCAGTTGATAGCTGAGGGACTCACTATCGATGCCATATTCTACGACACTTACGGTGAGCATTATTCGGATCTCGAGGATTTCCACACCCTCATGGTGCAGCTGCTGAGCAAGCCGGACGGTGTTTACTCCTTCTTCAACGGGTTGGCACCCGACAATCTCTTTTTTCATGGCGTTGCCTGTCAATGCGCCAAGCTGCAACTCTCGCAACTAGGACTCGATTCAGAGTTTTTGCCATGTGAGATTCAGGTCAAGAATGAAGTGTGGGAAGGTATTCGTCGCAAGTATTGGCATGGAAGAGATACATACTATTTGCCACAATGCACGTGGAACGCACACTTTCTTGCGACGGGTCAAGTGCTAGACGATCCTATTCTTCAGCAGGTCAAGAAGAATAGCGGTAGTGCAGTGACTGATGTTGCGAGCGACGGCAAACGACAACGAGTGATGGAAATGAATACGTAAAAATTATTAGCGTTGTATCTATCACGTTGAGCCCCTGCCGTTTGATGCGTAGGAAGTGTGTTTTCCTTGTTGTTGCAACTGGAGCATTTGATCCATGGTCGCTTCCATAAGCTTCATCGATTCTTTTGCTTGGCGGACATCTCTCAGAAGAAAGAGCTGCATCACAGCAATTGAAAGGACAAACGGCAGTAGTGGTTGCCGACGAAGCGAGTCCCAGTAACTCATGTGAACGGGCTTTGTTATCACTTTCTTCACTGGCTTCTCTGTCGCAGTCGTAACAGCGTCCCCCAAAGCTGCACCCATGTATTTTGCAAATACTTGAAAGGAAGATTTGCACTCCGACGATGTCGTTCGGCTGATAATGCCTTTGAGCATGGTGGACTTCACAAAGACAATATCAAACTCAATCGTCACAGCGACCTTGTCCCCTCGAGCCTCCACTAGCACGCGATCAGAGACATAAAAGCAGTCCACCATGGGTACATCTTTGACAATAGTTTTTGTTTCCAGTACGAGTCCGTGTTTGCCATAACGTCGAAGCGATTGATCCTTTCTCGCAGCTGCCTGCGGTGGCGCCATTGGAGCATTGACTGGGTGTATATATGATATGGTTCGAGTGTCGTTGGAGCCTTGGTTGCTCCATGGTGATGCCTTTAATTCGGAGTCTCCGCGGCTTTCCATAAATTTGGAAATCGAATGATTAGCGTCGTCGTGCAGAAACAGCTCGTGGAACCTGTCCAGGTCGCAGTCCAGCACATGGTTAGTGACCACCTTTGTCGGATAATTGTTTTCAGTGATAAGTTTCTCCCAGTCCTCTTGGTCCGTTTTCGCGGGGCTGTCCGAGCTAGGGATAGGTTCCTCATGTGATGCTTGCTCGAGCTGAGTTTCATTTGCCACCCCCGATGAGTCCGCTACATCCACTGCCTGACCATCAACCTCCTTCCGAGACGCTAACAGCGAATCAGAGGTTGTGCTGTGGCTTAGTCTGCCTTGTCGGTCACCAGGTTGAACACGTTCCTTGTGAAGCGCCTGCAGTGACGACTCTATTCCAGCGGCATTGTGTACGCGACTAAAGCAATGTGTCGCTGCCGATGCATCGCTGTCACCATTGACAATTATCTGAATCACTGCAGCGACATTTTCGTCGTCCAAATTCACTGCGTCGAGTTGCTTTATGTGTTGTATGTCTTTCCAGTGCATCAAGACTTTCAGCTTGCCCCAAAAAACAAATTTGTGACCGACAAAGTAGATTGCTTCGTTGCCGGCATAAAGCTTGCCGTCGACGCCATTGTATTGACATGACATTGGCGGAAGGGAAAGCTTACCAGCAATAGCTTCCACGGCTTGAACATCCAATGTAGTTGCTCCTACTTGCGTAAGCTGATGGTCGATGTAAGCCGACGCTGCCTGGGAGAGGGACGAAATGTTGGGTCGCTTTTCTGACTCATCGTCATCTGCTGCATCTCCAGGAGCAAGGGGCTTTGGCACCTCATCATCCGGCAAGCTTGAGCTACTCGAACGAGTTGTAGGTCCCAGAAGCTTGGAATCGGAATTGGTCCGTTCGAGCACGCTTTCGACTGGGGTTGACACTTGCTTGACTGACGAGGTCGAATCTGCCGGTTCCATGAGTGCATCATTGTAAACATTCATCAGGAAAGCCCACATCTGGTCTCTTTTATATGTATGATCCGTAAGAGTAAAGACATGGCTGATTTCTCGCGTTGTGTCGTCGTTCAAAACAGTGATGTCAATACCATGTTCCTTCCATTTTAGGATTTGCTTGACAGTTTCCCATCGCAAAAGCTCCATCTTGTCCTCCAGTAGCAGATATGAGGTCATACCTGTAAAATATAATGCTTCATTTCCTACATAGAGAGTCCCTGCGATTCCTTGATAGTCAATTCTAGGATATTCGCCCAAGATATCGCTCCCCAAAATGCTTTCCACATTCAACGTTGTTCGGCGCACCACCAAGCTTGACAAGTTTTCCGACATGTTATCCGACCAGCAAGCAGCGACACACAAAAACAGCAACACCAATAAGGGCATGTGGGGAGTGAGTGTTAGACGCTTGATGTAATCACTTGCTTATCGAAAGGAAGGAGATGATTGAAGAGTGAAGCCGCATCCGATGCAAATGATCGAATCTGCGATGGCATTGACGTCGTCAAACCGGTACGACATTTACTTTTCTTTTTGGAAACGGATGACGACCATCAAAGCGTCACATCTCCCATCTCCTACCTGTCCCTCCAACCACCAGCATGAGCGTTGACACTTCAATCGAAACTAGCATTACCCAAGCAGTGAACAAGTACTTGGAAGACAACCATGGAAGCTTGGATCCCATTGCGAAGCGACAAATTAAATCATGGAACTTTGAATGGACTAGCGCTGGGCCTTTAACTGACGAACCAATAGGGACTACATTAAGACCTTCCGACACTTTTTCGGGACAACTGACATGGAAGATTGGCAACTCTGAACATCCAATTCATCTTGTTTTATCAAGCTCCTGCGTCTGGACGGAGACGAGTCTCGACTGGACGTGCCGTGTGCGAGCCGAGGTTGCGCAGCCGCCGACCGAAACGAAGCAACGAAAGATTTTCAAACGACTGCTTGAACGACTCGAAAAGGATGACTACATTTCTAAATTGTTTGTGAACGGAAAGAAGAAGGACAAGGAACGCGACGCCAATGATGATGTTGGTGAGGACGACTCTTCCCCTGACGGTCCCATTCTCGCGGAAGCTAGCATTCGCACCCCAAATAGCGGCTTGGAGGAGCGCGTCTTTACTGATCCAGACGTTGCCGAAGGCCTTAGAAGATCAATTTGGAACACGGCTCAGGATCCTATTGATATACTAGAGTTTGTGATTCAGTATCTTCCATTGTTGCCGTGTGTTGGCTCGTCGCTCGAGCAGCGGCAGCCGTCAATGACTAAATTGGCCAATCGCGCCGCTCTGCGACTATTGGAGGATGCCATGTGTGATGCTTGTGAAAGGGAAGGTGAAGAGGAGCTTGTGCAAGATTTGCACATACAACAAAAGAAGGTTCGAACGGAGGATTGACTTTGCATTGATTTAAGCCAGTCCCTGTTATGCAACTTTGTTGGAGTGGAGAAGTTAAATACACCAATGTAACCAGATTTTGTAAACTCGCATACTATAGTTATTTATAGACGGTGCAGATCAAAGTAAAGCACGGAGCTGATCGGCAAAGAAGGCGGAGCTGTGCGTGAACTGTGAGTCGTTCAGGAGTCGACCACGACTTACCTGTGGCCTCATTCGGAACTGTCATAAGCTACTTTATGCTACTTATACATGAGGACAAGGTGTTCCTGAGTCCTGAGACGGTAAATAGCTAATGCTACGCATGCTTTGATATCAAAGGTGAGCATCAAGCTGTCTCTGGCCAGCGCAAGCAGTCTTGCAGTCTTGTCGTGACGGCCGTTGTTGGGCCTGCAAATGGCCTAGGATGTCCTAAACCATTGGGGGCAATTGATTGACACAGGCTATGGGACAATACATGCATGAGTCATGGTACGACCACATTACATTGACTATAGTCTATCTTGTACACATGTGACATTCAATGATTCACGTGGTCTTCCTTTGAACTTCAATGTGGGCCAACGCACGGGACGAAAATGTCATTGATGACCAGACTTAATTATTCTACCGTCGCTTGCACATTTTCAAAATTTGATTGACAATCGACTTGCTATCTTCGACTACAAGCAACCATGATCGGATATGAAGATGTTATGAATGTTGTCACCTCGTGGGACCTTCTCAAGGCACAGCCAAACTTTCGAGAGACTGCAGGAGAGCTGATTTTCGTCCGGTAAGTCGTCGATTCATGATTGCAATGATGGATGATGGATGGATTCATTTCTCACTGCCAATTGCTTCCACGATTACAGAATCTTTGAATTCGACACAGACTTGATGAAGCTTTTCAAGTTTGACAAGGCCGATGTCAGAGCCAACGCCAAATTCCGAGCTCACGCCGACTCCATGGTGGACATGATGGACATGGCGGTCTCGCTCCTTGGGCCAGATTTGGATCCTCTGGCGGAAGATTTGCTTGACCTTGGCAAGCGACACATTGCCTATGGAGTGCAAATGGAGTATCTGCCGATTATGGAGCGCGCGGTCTTGCATGCAATGGAAGAAATGCTGCAAAAGAATTTCACTTCAAAGGACCGAAAATCATGGGAGCTAGTCTTTCATTTCATGATCACCAATATGATCAAGGGCATGCGCTGATCATGTAGACAGTCAGTGCCTACCGCATTACTTCATTTCATATATTAAATCCGACCAACAGTAACTCTGTTATATGCGAGTAAGCAGAGTAGTCGTGATCTCGGTCGTGAAGAAAACGATGCGCATGTGCCAGTACGACGTAACCTCATCCTCAAGTACCATCCATTGCTTTGCGACATCCAAATCGTCGGAACGCGCAAAGGATTCGCTGATCCATGACACGCTCATTTGCAATATTCTCTGGCAGAACTTGGTCTCTCACTGTCCTTTCAGCATCATTATCCACTACCAAACCATGTCTCCTCGTGCCAATCAAACAGAGGCAGTCGAAGAGTCGTCGGTCGGATCGTTTCACGAGGTTGATCGCGTGGAAATGGACGATTCGGATCACGACGAAGACGCTTCATCGTCATCGCTCCGTTCGGCGTCACTTGTAAATCTCACCACGGACAGCAAAACGGCCAAGGCGCATAATGGTTGGATTTGGAATTTGATTGGACTTTTTTCTATTTTGGGTTTTGGCATGTCCGCCTTTTTGATGAATCAACTCGTTCATGCGCGCGAGGAGCTCGAGGCGATCCGCAGCGACTCCGAGACGTTGTTCGCTCACAAGCAAATCATCAACAAGAACGCAAAGGCGCATAACTGGCTTGCAGGTCGTGTAGAAAAGTTCTATATGAAGGTCGAGTCGCTAGAGCAAGACGTTGCTGCTAGTATGGACGTTTTGTCGCAAGAAACGAGTCGTTGGGAAGATGCGTTTTTGAACGTTGCTGATGAATTGCATAATGCCACCTCTTCTCTGCGCGAGCTTGAGACGGAGGTCGCGGCTTACAAGTCACGTAGTCTTGGAAGCGACTCGCTAAAAGCGGAGCTCGATCCAGTGCCGCAGTTGCTCATGCGTGACATTTGGTCGGATGATGAACGTGAGGTTGTGCAAGCGATGAACACTTTGCTGACCTTTGCGCGCGATGAAAGCCTCGTCGACAAGAAGCTCAGTCTAGGTTTTGGGCATGTCAATGTCATTTTGATCATGGCTCGATGGAAAGACTCGGTTTCTATTCAGCGTTACGGTTGCCAGATGTTGAGTACATTGCCCCAAGCCATGCTCAAGCATGCGGCGTCAGTCGGCGCTCTTGATGCCGTGCTGTTAGCGATGAAGCGCTTTCCAAGCGACGAACATTTGCAAGAGCAGGCTCTTTATACCTTGCATCATCTTGTTGCCAAAAATTCCGGTAACATGATGCGATTGGTGGAGCGCTTGACCGCCATGCCGATTGTGCTCGACGCGATGCGCTCGTTTCCTGACAGCGCCGTCGCTCAGTTTTACGGCATTCGACTTCTCAAGGTATTGGGTTCAAAGCATCAATTTGTTGCTGCAATCATTGAAGCTGGCGGCCTGGTGGTTCTCGGTGATACGTATGCGCGTTGGCTTTATAGTGTCGACGAGCTTGAGAAAGGTGTCGTGGAGCTGGCTCGCACGACCATGGCAAGCTTGGTCAGCAAGGCAGCCTAGCGAATTACTTTTGAGTCCTACTCGCTGCTGGTAGATGATATTTACAGTAATTCTTGATACATTACTTATATCTATTTATTCAAATTCAAGCAACAATGCGCTAAACCAGTAGTAGCATCAGCAAATGAATCATCCTCATCGCAAGGAACCAACAAATCAGCGCTTTCCCCTGTAAGCACGGTTCATTTCTTGGCGTCTGCGGTCATCCATGGCCTGTTGTTGCTTCTTGAGTTGTCGGAATCGTTCGCGGATCGCCATGCAATTCGGCACAGGGCACTTGTTTGCCTTGCATTGTCGAGCGTGGATTTGAAGAAGGGCCCAAATGCGCTTGCACACATTGCATCCTCCAGATGCCTTGACCTGGCACTGAGCACCGTGTTTCAAAAGGCCCTTCATTTTGGTACAGTTGGCTGAAGGGCACTTTGACGAGTTGCAAGTCGCCGCGTGCAGCAATAGGGTCATATGCAGCTGTATACTTCGCTGCCGCTCCTTTCGCTGCGCCGCAGTCAACTCTTGCTGCTGACCACTACCAACAGGCATGGGTTTGAGCTGATGAGGATGGCGTGGGATTTTCGGATTTTGGACGCAGTCTTGGCACTGGTCAAAGTCGGCACATATAGAGCAATGGAAGCGATAGCCCGCCAGAATCTCGCGTGAACACGTCGCACATTGCTGTACAAATTTTGGAGCGTCGCGGTTGTGAAGGTGCCACAAAACCATCATCGATGAGTGCTTGGCCCTTCGAAGCATATCAAACTGATAATGGTTGCCTTGGCACAAATTCAAAAACGCTTGTCGATTATTCAGAAATTCGCAGTCCAATTCTTCTTCGTCGTCGTCGAGTACCTTTACTATACGACCTCTGCTATCCGTCGTGGTGAGATTCTTTAGCTCTTTCTCGCTCTTCTTATTCTCCTCTTTCACAACGACGGTGTCATCGCTCTTAACGTTGCCGTCGACGTCGCGTTTCTTCGCCGCCATTGCAGCAAACTTACCCTTTCGATGCGCAATGTCAGCTGGAACTTGCGTCGTAGGAGCTGCCTCACTCGGTGGGTCCGTTGTCGTCTCAATACCATTCGACTTCGCTTCCTCGACTTGCGACTCTATCTGCCCGGGCTGAGACGGCACTTCTTCTGGTTTCGCCTCGGCATTAGAAGGCGTCTCCAAGTTTTGGTCTGCCGCTACAGCTACTCCATCCGTTGACGGATCAGTACTTTGTTCTGTCGCTTCGGCTCCAGACTCTTTCGAATCTTCCTCCATCGGTTGTGGACCTGCCGAAAGCGTAGTTTCTGGGGCAGCATCACCTTGTTCGGCAACAGCAACCTCCGAGTTTGAACAATCAGGATTTTCCTGCTTTGCTTCACTGTCGTTGGAAAGACCATCCGCGATTGGGGCAGCAATGACAGGCGCACTTGCGTCGCTAGAGGACAATGTTTTGGCGGCTTCATTACCATCGGAATTAGGTGCGTTTAGAGTTGTTGCTGCTGGTGCTCCTTCTCCATTCTTCTTGTCCGACGGTGCTTCTTCCTCCTTTGCAACAATTAAACCCGTGATAAGCTCGTCGTCGTCGACTTCAGGCAGCTTCCACGTTATGTTGTGTTGGTCGCGATACTCTTGTATTTCCTTCGGAACAGTCATGTACTCTTCCTTTGTGCCTCTCCATCCAAGATGAGCCACAATGAAACTTTCTTTCATGGGTTGAATCGTCTCGCCAAGTTTCATCATAACGTAGTCTCGAGCACCTTCTTCTAGGCTCTTTTGGTCTTGACCGGCGGGGAAGAAACCACTAGCTTTTAAAGCTTCCTCGTCGTAACCCGTTGATCGCGTGCCACTCCGACCGGACTTCTTTTTCTCCTTTGCTTTAGCCTTTTCCTTCTTTTTGCTGCCTTCCGAACTCGACTTCTTACCAGACTTGCCTTCCTCGAGGTCCTTGATAATGTTTTCCACCTCAGCTGGAAAGTAGTCACCTTCCATGTATGGTACAATCGTCGCATCGTTCTTGGGATCGGCGAAGTACAGGTCGTACATGTTCGTAACAGTTCCAACGATACCTCGCCGTTGACATTCCACCAACATATCGATGTACCACTGACGCAGTCTGTCGTCTCGGGGAGTCTTTTGATCTTCCGGCTTGGCGTACAATATGTAGTCGTCGCCTTTCAAAGGCGGGCATGCCCAGATATGCGCCGTTGCATAACCCTTTCGACGAACATAGTCAAGATACGCGATCAAAATCTCGTGATAGATCAGTGTTCTCATCGATCGCGGCCTCATGTAATGGACACTGTCAAGATAGGAGACGTAGACGGTTCGACTATTTGGCGCTGGGTTCTTCTCGTCGTGTTCATATACGTATAATCCAAATAGCACAACATCCACTCCGTCAAGATTCTGGAATACAACAATGCACTTGCATCTGTAAGTGAACTCGTCCGGGTAGTTCTTAAACGCGTACCTCTTCTTCATGCGTTCTCGAACTTCCAGTCGCCGGTCCATCGACGTAACTTGTCGAATCGTAATGTGGCCGCCCATTTGGATCTTGCTCATTGCTTCCTCGATAGATGTTTTCTCAACTTCAGATTTCTCCTTCGCCGTCCTATCCATGTAATCATCGACACGCTTGCGGACATGATGTTCCAAAAATTCAGAGAGCTTCGTTCGAGGAAGTTCCTCGGCCATCGGCGTCGTAGACGTGCCATCCAACTGACCATTGCGCTTGCGCTCCGAAATAGTGCATCGCGGACAAGCGTACTCAGATCGCTGATCCTTATTCTGCCGCGTATTGAACAAGGCGCAGATTTGATGGACCCATCGTTCGCAGCGGTCACACTGCACCCAGCTTTCTTCGTGGACTTCATCATTCTTCTTTTTCGTCAATTCTTCCTTCTTGACCTGGATATCCCCAAGATCAATTGGGAGATTGTCGCGGAGCTCTTGAAAGCACTGATGGCACCAGTGGTATTGGTTGTTGCCACCGACGTAGTAATAGCTGTTGCGGCGGATACGCTTCGAAGGACAGTTCATGCCATTGCAGTAGAAAACTGGCGGTTCGAATAACAATTTTTCGCACCCGCATAAACTGCACGCTTCGCCATTTCGTCGCTTGATGTCCTCCTCGCGGTTGACTTGTTCCATCATCTTGGCGTACTCTTCTTCGAAATTATCCTTCATCTCCTTTGCCATATTGTATACTACCGAGCCTTCAGGGTTGTAGAGCATAGCATTGTCAAATGTCAGTTTGCAATGATACTCGAACTCGTCAAGTTTGTGATAAACGCCATTTTCAACCTTCTTCCGAATCGTGCCAAGATCCATCGGCTTTTTGATGACTTCAAAATAGTCAGGCAGTCCGAGTTCGACCGGATCGACAGGCGAATTGAAAACCCAACCATGCTGATGCGACTGCATAATTTTCAAAACGTCCATGCATTTCGTCTTCAGCTTGACCGGATTAAGTTGTAACCCTTGGTTCAATGAGGCCAAATGAGTTTCAATTTGCTCGACAGAAAAACAGTTGATCAGCGTATGGTCCTCGCGCGGCTTGGGCCCGCTATGTTTGGGCATGATGACCTGCCCATTCGAAAAAGCAAGACCAGGCGTATTCGCAACGGCTGGCCGGCCTGGATGCATCACCATATTCGGTCGAGACGCAGGTGCTCCTGGCGGTTGTGGCTGCTGCATTGACATCTGTTGCTGTTGTATCATTTGCTGCTGCTGTGGCAGTTGCGGCATCTGCTGCGAGGCGAAATCAGATGCAGGCCCCAAACCCCCGTCATTCGTCCGTCTCCGCTTCGTCGCCGGCTCCATTGCTATCGCCGTAGGCGCCACTGAAGTACCTTGAGATAATTGGCCTTGCTGCGACTGCTGTTGGACCACCTGCCGATGACTCTGCTTAAGTGCTTGCATTTGCTTTTGCTTCTCGTGACTTCGATGAATCGCTTCCCGCACCGGTCCACAGACTGGACAACGTACATCCTTGCAACGATGATAATGACTCAGAACATAGCGACTTGATACGCAATGAGGCACCAAACACTTTTGATTCTTGCATTCAGCAATGTGCTTCCATAATCGCTTCATTCCAGCGCAATGTGGAGTGACTGGGCACCGCCCATCGTCATGTTGGCACTTGGCGGCATGCCGCAGTAACAGTAACCGCTGCTGTTGATGCCTCAAAACTTGCTGTCGATCGGAAACGGTCCGAGACGCTGCGGCTGCCGCGGCAGAAGCTGCTCCATTCGCTCCTTCAACCGGCATCATTACTGCTTGTTGTTGTTGCTGCGGAGGCTGTGCAGACGCCAATGGCGCCGACGGCTGAAAGTTTAGCTGCTGCGGTAACTGCTGCAGAGGACGTTGCTGCGTCCCTTGCTGAGGCGCCATGACTGGATTAATGTCAGAAAGGTTCACCATCTGACTCTGCTGCGGCTGTGACTGCTGCTGCATCATTTGTGGCTGTGGCTGCTGGTTCGACAGTGGTTGAGGCTGCATTTGCATAGGCTGCGAAACCGTCGATGGCTGCTGCGCCATTGGCTGTCCAGGTTGCGGTGGACGTTGTTGCTGCATCATGGCTTGCTGTTGTTGCATCTTTTTCGTCTTCATTCCAATATTAATGGCGAGCTGCTGCAGTCGATTCTTCAAGGTCGACGCATCATTGTATTCGTCAAATGACTTTGCGGATCGATACAAGCTTTCCTCCAGCCTCTTGGCCATTTGCGGTAGCTTCTTTAACCATTCTTGCGGCGCGTTTGGCTTTCGTTGCTGCAGCAAGTGTACAATCTTGGCAATCATTGTTCGGCGTTCCTGTATATCTCGATCAGACTGCCATCCGCCGTTTAAGCCAGGATGCTGGGCGTAACTCTGTTGTTGCTGCTGCTGCTGCTGCGGAACAGTTTGATGCTGTATTCCTTGCACAAACTGCTGCTGCTGAGGGGCAGATGCTGGTTGCTGATTATACTGCGAAGAGCTGGCTGCTGCTGCATGCTGAGGCGGATTTGACGACGCTGCCGACATCATATTAGAAGACTGTGGTTGTTGCTGCTGCTGTAGATTGTATTGATGTTGCTGGTTTTCCTGCGGATTTGGCTGCCCATTATACGTGATAGTCTGCTGCTGAACGGGTTGCTGCTGGGCTGATTGTTCACTTGGCGGTGGATACTGGATCGAAGTCGTCTGCAAGTCCATGGCTCTCCAAAAAGACTACCGCCGCAACGCAATATTAATCAAGTACTAGATTTCACCCCTTTTATAAAGTAAATGTCGCGTTGTTCAATGGAAAGTCAAGTGATGGGCGGCAACAACGAGCAGCGTATTTGTTCTGTAAAACTGCAAGGCGAAATTAGTTAGGCATCGCTTCACGACGAACGAAGAAACCAAATGCATCTCAAGAAATAGATCTTTCAGACTTTGCATTCGCATATAATAAGTAACAACGACCAAGTCTGTCCGTGACAATTTACAAAAGCAAGCAAGCTTGATGGTATTTTCTCTTGAAAAATAAGGAAATCGCTGCATTGCGGCGGGAACAACCGCTCCAAAAATTCCTTTCTTCCGCAACAGCATTCACAAGGCAGTTATTTCCCTGCATGCACAATAGCGCAGCAATCAAAGCAAAAACAACCATCTTCTCCACCCATCAAGGCTCATCGACTTGCAGAATTTCCACTCGGCGTCACCTCCGCATCTGGGTCCGTAGAACGCCGTAGGAAGTCTACTATCCAGACTCGCACCACGCTATTTCTCGCGGCATTTTGCTCGGTTTCATGCCGGACAAATCTTCATTTCTTCCATATATTATATACGACAGCTCATAAGCATCAATACTCTTCTCCATGGTGCACATACCTTGGTGACAATGGGTGTTCGTCCAGATCACAGACGCGCATCAACACGCGGCGCCGCTGGATCGTGTGGACGACGAAGGATCGCCTTCGACGTTTCAAAATTTGGTGCCGGTCCGATACATACAAAAACTGGAACAGCTGACGCGGCGTGCGACGAGAAATCGAAACGTTACTAGCAAGAAGACGTTATGAAGCGTTAAATCGACAGCAAGCCGAACTTTGTGACGGAACAGATTTTATCATTCATACCGTGTATCATGCCTGCGATTGCCAGCAGTATACCAGCTCATAAACTTGCTTCTTGTAACTTCTCATACTCGAGGCATCTTAAGATCATTCTGAGTGCAGCGGCAGTCGATTCTTCGTAATTGCGATAAAGGTCTACTAGCGCATAGTATGGTGCAACTTTAAATAAACTATGGTTTGTGCGCGAATGTAGCTTGTATTGCGTTTTCATATAAATAAACCGTTGCTATACACAAGTGTTGCATTGCGGGTCAAAGCGTGACAACGCATGGCCTGGCCGACAATTGCCTATTGCAATCGCCAAGCGCGTAACATGCTCAACCTTCCATAAAGTCTCCAGCCATTGCCACCGCTTGTAATACAGCTGCCTGCAATGCATCAATATCGCTCGCTGGCGATGGAAAGGCATAAGGTATTTGCAAAATCTTGGGCTGTTTCAGCGTAGCATCATCGTCGTCGTCGTCAGCATTCTCCCCGTCCTTCCTGCTTTTTACATTGGCCAGTACGTCAACCTCATGTGCGCTCGCCTTGACAATCAAGCCAGCCGGTCCAACGGCAGCGACGGCAACTTGATCTACCTCGTAAAAGTCGTATTGCGAGTCAGTCGCCAAGTTGTAGGCAACCAGCGCCTTGATTTCGGAATGAAAATCAGGTTCATTCAAGAGTCGCTGCAGCGAGGAGCAATCACGCGTCAAGAATCCAGCCGTTTGCCACCAGTCGGGGTAGCTGTCTGTTTCTTTCAGCGCGTCGTACTCACGAGCCTTGGCCGAAACTTCCTCATGATGATCACAGTCCCACTCCCACTGTTGTATTTGCGCCGTCGCTTGAGTGTCAAGCTCATGCATATTGTCAATCAAACACTCCTCCTCCTCCGTCGATTGACAAGGTTTCGGAAAGGCGACTGGAACTAGTAGCGTCAAGCATTCCTCCTCGCACAATACAACCTCCAAGTCCACGTGTGCCTCATCGTACTTTGTCACTTGCACATGTTCAATTTGGTGCAACGCCATTTTATGTGGTCCAAAGGCGACTGCGAGTCGCGCCAAGCTGCCGAGAATGTTTGGTGAGTGTAAAAACGGAGGAGGGCTTGTAAACGACTCGTTGGCGTCAACTTCTTCGTCGTCTTCATCGCAGTCGTCCAAGGCACAGTACTCGTCTGGACTATAGTAAATGGTTGCGGGTCTCGTAGTCAAGCTGCTGCGAGCTGTAGTATGTACCAATGGCAAGAAAGCGTTCACGTCTACAAGCAAAGAAATGGCAATGGCTAGAAGAAGGCAGCCTCGGCATTGAAGCAGCTTCAACATGGTGATGTTTCAACAGCCCCAAGCAAATGAGCTGCAACAAGATGCGCTTGACGAATGTATCAAGGCTCTAGCTAGATGGTCATGTAATAGTATACGCAGTCTTTTTCTTTAATAGCTGACCACCTTGTCAAGGCAGCATCAACTCTGTAGAGGGTGCCGATTTGAATTGTGCAACCATGCAGAAGGCGAGATGGCTTTCTCTTCGCGAGTGGTTCTCAAATGAGTCATAGCGGTTCTCATTTTTAGCTTGGCTTGTTTTAGTTACTGTAGTGTTTTGATATGCAAGCCACACCATTAGTCGAGACGAGAACGTCTTTAACAATGACCAAGTCAGTTTATGCAAGACAGTGGATGCGTTGAAGCTGAAGGGGAGACGGATAGTTGAATAGTATACGACGATCTTAACACGCACATATAAGGCGTTTGATGAGCTGTTTAGCTTGATAAACAATGCGGGATAATATAAAGCTTCTTGTTTTCGTTCCCGCAACGTAGCTTGCCCTGCGTATTCTCGCGCATGCTCTTTCTGCCACTTGCGCTCTCTGGATGATTGCTTAGACGTCAGCTACCCTGCCGAACTCACTCCCTGTAAACCGCGATACACCCAAACCGCCGACTGCCTAGATGATACTTTTACCCATGAGTGACGTAATGATTTGAATGCCAAGCTCGACCGTTTCCGTCACACCCTGCGCGTGCGAAAGACTCGGATTCACTTCCACAACGTCGGCGCTCGCCAAGTTACCAGTCAGTGCGACAGCCTCCGCAACGTAGTGCGCCTCGCGAAAGGTTAAACCTCCTCGGACCGTCGTACCCGTAGCTGGTGCCAATACTGGATCCACTGCATCAATGTCGTAACTGACATGGAGTGGTCGGTGTGGATCCTTGGAAAGCAAATGGTGAAAGACCATCTCCATGACGTGTCCCATGCCGTGTCGGTCAATCTCGTGCATTGTGTATGCTTGAATGCCAAGTTTTTGAATGACGCGACGTTCCTCCGGATCAACGTCGCGCAATCCAATGTAAACAACCTGCGATGGATCCAGTCGAGGTGAATCTTTCAACCACTCCATGCCGGGTAGAGAGTGCCAACCATTTTCGGCGTCGTCCTTGTCGTTCGCAAAACTCGTCACTCCCCGCATCAACATTCCAACAGGCATGCCATGCATATTCCCCGACTCCGATGTCAATGGCGTATTCAAATCAGCATGCGCGTCAACCCATATAATGCCAGTGTTTGGTGCATGCATCAACACTCCGGCCAAGGTGCCGAGACCAACCGAGTGGTCGCCTCCCAGCGTCAAGGGAAACTCGTTGCGCTGGAGCGACTCGTAGACGGCGTTGCGGACAAGCTTTGCGCCAGCACCGACGCGTCTGCAGTTTTTGGCGTTTATCTTCTTGTCGTTGATTGTAGTAGTTTCAGTGTCTTGGTTCTCCTTGACGATACCATTATCACTTGTCTGCTTGTCAAATTCCAAATCCCCCAAGTCATTGACTGTCCATCCGAGTGACTGCAGATCCTTGACAAGTCCAGCTTGTCGAAGCAGCAATGGACCATCATCCGTTCCAACGTGCGGCTGGCCATCCGTCATGGGCGCGCCCAACACGGCGCAAACGTTGCCTGGCGTGTGACGAAAGAGTTGCTGCCGCGTCGATAGGAAAAAGGTTGGCAAGACGCGATCTCTCACAAGGCCATGACCGGCTCCTGTTCGACGAGTAGATAAATCTTCACCTACGACTCCATCTTTGTTTTGGTCAGAGGAAGAAGTCGTTGTTCTTCCATTGTGCATCCATCGAGTCAAGAGGTCCGTGCTGCTGCTGGTGGCGGTCGGTGTCGCGAATCTTGTTCTTCGAATAGCTGCAGCTGCCTGGCCACGACTCACCGTACGCATAATGCCGCAGTTCATCATTCCTTCAAATCGTTCGTTCGCTTCTACGTACATGGAGTGCAGGAACTGCGACGAGAATATATGCAGCGTTGGTGGGAAATGGCCGTGACGAAAAGGCGCGGTCGAAGGAATCCTTGAGTGTCACTCCACGACTCATTTTGGCGATAATGAAACCTTTCGGTGCTTGCGATGATCCTCTCGCATTACTGTATGTCCGATGCAACGACAAGTCATGATAAGATCATGAATGCGATGGGTTGGTAAGCTAATCTGTTAAGCTATTCGCTTGCTGAGCGACGCGGATTGTCAAATGGAAAGGCAGTCAAAAAGGAGCTTCTTTATAATGGTATTGCTATAGTTCAGTCCTGCAACTGCACCACACCCGCTCGCTTTTTACCGGCTCGGAGAGTGAGTTCGTTACTCTCCATAAAGTCTGATGCTGTCAGCGATAGTTTTTCATCCGTCAATTTTGTCTCGCCTAGTCGACCACCACCACCTTGGATGAGTCTTCGGGCCTCCTTCTTACTATCCACTAACTCGAGTCGCAGGAACAGATCCAATACACTAATGCCAGCTTCTAGCTCTTTGCTCGTTATTATAATGCGAGGAAGACTCTCCGTAGAGGATCCGGATCCTTTGAACATGCTTGATATTGTCTCGTGTATGGCAGAAAGACACTCTCGACCGTGTAAGAGCGCAGTCGCTTCGTCAGCTAGTATAATCTTGGCCTGGTTAATCTCCGCACCTTCAAATTTTGAATATCCCTCAATCTGATCCAATGACAGCTCGGTAAATAGCTTCATAAATCTAATGACATCGTCATCGGCCGTGTTTCTCCAGAATTGCCAGTAATCATACTCAGAGAGCTTGTCCGCATTCAACCAGACGGCTCCTCCAGCAGTCTTACCCATTTTCTTTCCATCGCTCGTCGTGATGAGTGGTGCCGTGAGTGCAAACAGTTGCGCACCTTCGATTCGTCGACCAAGCTCCGTGCCGCTCACCATGTTACCCCACTGGTCGCTTCCACCAAGCTGCAAGATTGTTCCGTATCTGCGATATAGCTCCAAAAAGTCGTATGCTTGTAATATCATGTAATTGAATTCCAAAAAAGAAAAGGGCGCTTCGCGAGTCAGTCGTTGCTTGACTGATTCGAACGACAGCATTCGATTGATCGTAAAATGAGTTCCATAGTCTCGTAGAAAATCAAGATACTTGAGTTGATTCAACCAATCATCATTGTTGACCATGACTGCATCAGTGTCCTTGTCTCCAAACTGCAAGAACTTTGCAAAGACCTTGCTAATGCCCGCAATGTTTTGCTGAATCATCTCCTCCGTCAACATGACTCTTGATTCGTCCTTCCCAGTAGGGTCGCCGACTTTGGATGTTCCACCGCCGACAAGTACCACGGGCTTGTGCCCGCTCTGTTGCAAATGTCGCAGTATCATGATTTGTAGCAAGGATCCTACATGAAGCGAATCGGCAGTCGCATCAAAGCCCAAGTAAGCAGATTGTACTCCAGTCGAAAGTTTTTCGTCGAGCTCGACAAGTCCCGTACATTGATGCAGAAACCCCCGATCGCGCATCACTTTTAGAAATGGAGATTTCACTTTTGATAATGCATCGGCTTCTTGCGCGTAAATGGAAGTGTCTTGGTCAGCCATGGGCGATGCGACGGATGATGCTGTCGAATGCAGACGCGTTTTCGAAGCAATGTTATGCGGAGAAAACGCTGATTGAAAAGCACGAGCGCTTTTTAAAATGCACGAGGCAAACAAGAGACTCATGCTTATACGATGTATCATTCTATTACTCGGTTGACTCACGGGATCAAGCCTGACTTGGTCGTGGAAATAAGGTTGCGCAATGTAATTTGGAGCCATGCCAAGGAAGTTTCGACGGAAGCGTGACGCGCGTACGTACGTCGTTCGACGTCGCAGTGGTTCAGATACTCGTGACTCAGAGTCCCGTAACGACATTATCGCTGATCCTTCATTTCGAATGCCGCGCGCAACGACCATCTCACTTTCGACAAGCAGCCGCACATCCAGTCTCATCGCTAGACAAGCATCAGAGTCTCTCCTTGCTTGTTATCTGTCACTTACCGTAGCATTGTATCATGTCACGTCGATCAGGCCGTCCTCAGGACCGCAACAATAAAATTCACGCCATCTCGTCTGTGGTTGAGACACTCTGCCGCCAGCAGTTGGCGATAGCTGGAAGTACCACCGACTCGGACATGAGCTGGATGGATGAACAGCTACAGGTACGTTAAGATTGAGTGTATAGGAATAAAGAATATGTATATCGAGTCCAAGTCATGTCTGACAAGCTGCTTTCTGCCTTTTCTAACAGCTCTTTCAAAGTCGCGCTCGCGCATGCGCTGGAGCTGCCGTAGTTTCCTATTCGTCGGCTGCAGACTTTGCTGGACGAACCGCAACGAGTGATTGGGAAACGGAAGAGGCTCGCATTGATACGCTTCTAGTCAAACATTTGAAAGCGGAGCTGGCTCGAGCCGGACTCTGCTGCGATGGCAAGAAGTGCATTCTTCAAGCTCGCTTGAAAGAGTTTCTCTATCCGCAATTCCAACCGCAATCAATCAGCAGCAGCGAGGAGGATATGGCGATGGATGTTGAACATGGAAATGACGGAGAAGAGGCTTTTAATGCTGCTGGAGTTAAGGAGCCGACGGGCGACAAGAACGTCTTGGGCCCGCGCACGGATCTTTCGCCGGTGGAAGAAGCCGATTCACCTACTGACGGTCCAGACTCCCATGGACTGGCTCCACAATCTAAATCTCAATCTACTTGTGGAGCGGATGCAGCTGGGGAACTAGATACTGACCAATACATGGGAGCGAGCGTTGCTGCCGCTAAGATGTCGGTTGATGTCATGGAAGATGACGCTCCCAAAGCCAACAAGGCCTCGAAAATGTCAATTGACGAGCCGGAAAAGATTGCTGGTCCCGACGTCGTTGACAATGATGCCAAAATGTCCACTGACGACGTTGCGCATCTGTCGCCCAAGAAATTTGAAGCGGGTACCGATGAGAACTTGAATCTCAGCCACCTTGGAGCTTCGCCCGGTCCCTCGGTACCAAAGATTCAATCTATGTCTCCAGTGGTTCCTAGCAGCTGCGATCGAAAGCGCTCGCGCTCACCACTTGGCATGGTTCAGTCTGCTTTGCAAATACGCTCTCCAAACTGCAGCCAAACAAAGGTTCAGAAGAAGTATCCTTGGCCCATGTCCCAGTCAAAGCAGCGCAAGAGTTCGGGCGATATTGACATGGTGGATGCACAAGATCTGTCAGCAACATTTGCTGTTCAACCTCCTGTTGCTCGATTATATCCAAGTGCTTCTCCATACAACTTTGCGTCTGCTACGACGGCCTCCGTAGCGCCTCGTGCATTCCAGGCAGCTCTCAGCACCAACAAGGTCGTCCCGGTGGGATTCATGGCGCCATCAAACGCAGACGGAGGCACTTCAGTTCTCAAGGGCGATGCACGAAAGAAAAATGAAGATCGCAAGGCTCGCATAAACAACAAGATTAGAGTAAACGGACGTACGGACGAAATTCGAGCCATGGTACGTGTCGTACAAGGTTAGCGAGCAGCCTCGAAAAGGTGCATTGAGTCTAACATATCTTATACCTTTCTCCATTGGTTGCAGAGCAAGCCAGTTCCGCCTACGAAGCCATTGCTGCCCACTATATCGCATACGCAGATCTTTACGACAGTCAAGTCTGCAGGAAAGACAAATCCTCCGGCCGCCACTGAAATGAATACCACCAAGATGCTCCAGCAACAAATGCGGGAAAAAGCTATGAATGGCAGCAACTTAAACTGGGGTCAGACGATGGCGTCTGGCGTTGCTTCAAGTGCAGCAACCAAAACTACAAGTGTCAAGGCCGCTGGCGTTGCTGGCGTTCACAAGACACAAATGACCGAGTCGCTGAAGAAAGACAGCAACTTTAGTCCAACTCAGTCTGTACCAAGCAAGCAGCCAACGCTACACAAGAAGATAGTACAAACCAGCCCGGTGCGCGCCATGTCCAGCCAGAAACCGACACCTGCGTCGCCATTTGATACGTACGAAATGTCTGATGGCGAGAACCACACAGTCGATTCGGAAGATGAAGAGGAGCGCGAAAAGAAGGCGAAGAAGTACATCCCCAATTGGGCGCGACCGCTGAATCTCAAAGTCATTTTGGAGAAGCAGCATAAGCGCACAGATGATCCGGATGATACCTTCTTCCGCGTCACTACCTGCGACTTGGACGCCATTTTTGGCACGCTGTCTCACAAGTCCTACAGTCATCGCAACTCCACTGGCGACTGGGGTGATGATCATCGGCCGCACGAAAATTTGGTTCCCAAGCGCGCAGTTGGCTACTAGGGCAATCCAATCTTGGGTGGAAATATTCATGGCGAGCTTGTGTCATACTAGGTTCAACCTGAATTCTCTCCAGAAACATAAAATTTATAGCAATCATCATTGTCATGAACGTCTTTATGCTTTAACAGAAGCTGATTCGATTAACTTTGCTACGTTTCGCATTACCTTTCTACGTAACGGCATGCCTAGATTATGGTACCGATGTGACTTTGTATTTCGCGAGTGCGACATCGAGATTCGACCGCGCATTCGCGACCTTCATTTTTTGGTGTGGAGGTGTTCTCTGACTTGGTTTAGCGACGTAACTAGTCATTCAAAAGTCTCTTGACGGATAGCATCAGTTGTTATTTTTTGTCTCTGGCTTTGTCTGACCATCCTCAAAGTTTCCGTCGTTCGCGTCGTCGCGCAGCGCATTGAAATTCACCCTTTGTCACTTGCACTTGACTTCAATTCCCTTGGTATCTTGGTACCATGGTCGAATTTGGATTAAAGCTTGAAGACAATAAGGTTGCCGCTTGGGGAGATCATTACATTCGCTATGAAGTGCTGAAAGAATGTCTTGATAAAGCCAAGAAGGTGCGGACCAAATTGGATCAGCTGAAGGAGAAACGGCCCGATGAGTATATGAAAATTGTCGAATCAATGCAAAACGGACTACCAACGCCAAGCGCATCCAAGGAAAATCTATTGGCAACTGGTTCCGAAAACGATGAAAAGTCTCCTGGAGGACTGGAAACAATTGTCGAGCAAGAAGCCGAACAAACGAAGCCTCTTCTTCCCCAGACTCCGCCTCGTCCCGACGCCAACTACGGAGCGTTGCAAGACACGCCTTCCTTAATTGCACGATCCATGAGTACACTTAGCGAGTATTTAGGAATATCCTTTGAGCGACAAGTTCGCGATGCTGTCAAGGAACTCGACAAGTATGCTCAGGAGTTTGACGTACTTCTCATGACGGACGTTGAGCGAGTGAATTCCTTTTACAATCGCAAGCTGGCCGATTTGCAAGGTCGTTTGGATCTACTCAAGGACGGAGTAGCTCAGACTTATAGTAAGCGACTGGTCGATCCAGAGACGATTCAGCATGGCGAAAATGAGTACTTGGAGACACCGCTTGTCCGCAATCGCAAGAAGAGCATGGTCTTGGAGGCGGTGGAAAAGATTCAGCGACGAGGTTCGCAGCTTATTCACCGACGACCGTCGCCGTCAATGGACAATACCAACACGCCATTAGGTGAAGGCGTCGGAGAAGAGAACGATCAAGATTTGAAGCAGGAAAAGATTCAGTGGGACCGTGAGGTCGAGTCGATTCAACGTGCGCTCATGGATTTGTATCGACGTGCCAAGCTGCTGCAAAATTATGCCATTATGAACTATACTGGATTCATCAAAATTGTCAAAAAGCACGACAAGACACTCAAGGAGCATAAAGGCCGTTATCAACAAGCCATTCGCCCCGAAAACATTTGCAACGAAGGCAAGGCTGTTGAAAAGCTCGGCGAATACATGGAGAAGCTATACGCGGCTTGGTTCTGTGACCGAAATTTAAGTGAGGCGCGAGCGCAGTTGCTACCAAAGCGAGGGGACGGGCTGGAAATGGATTGGTCGCAGATGCGACTCGGATGTACGTGCAGCATGAAGCTTGACACGGCTTCAAATATTGCTCGTGATGTTGTTCTTACGCATCCTCTTTTCTTATTGATAGACCGCATGGGCATGTGCTCAATACTTGGACTATGGGTTTGCTGGGACTGCATATGGGGGATGGTCAGCCATGGCGATCCAACGATTGGAGGGCGTGCAGCATTTCCGGTGTTTCGGGCGTGTGGCGGCCTACTGCTCCTCCAATGGTTTTGGGGATGCAGCGTCTGGATTTGGACGAGATATCGGATTAACTACATATTCCTCTTTGACTTCAATCCAAATATGTGTGCAAGCCCCTTAACCATCTTTAACGAAGCTGTCGATCACTCGCTCGTGTTTTTGTTTATCATGTTGCTGTACTACAAGGCTGGAGCACATGCGATTCCAGTCCATGCACCTGCTGGCATCTTTCCGCTAGCACTGATACTTTATACCATATACAATCTGCTGCTGCCATGGAGAACACGGCGGCTGATGTGGGGAACTATCTGGGGAGTTGTGACGGCACCTCGAACTTCACCGACGTTCTTTGATGGCTACGTCGGTGATATCTTTACCAGCATGGTGAAAGTCTTTCAAGACTGGGCATGGACGCTCGGCTTTGCTCTCTCTGGTGACTGGCTGTTAGATCAGGATATCGCGGAATCTGGGAAACATCGATGGTCGCATACAACGTGGTACAAGAATATCCTCATTCCCTTACTCACGCTCTTGCCGCTTGTGATTCGCTTCAATCAATGCCTCCGACGATTTGCAGACACAGGTCAGCGATTTCCTCACTTGGCTAATGCTTTCAAGTATGCTCTATCACAGACTGTCACTCTGTAAGTGAGATTTTTAATTGTTGATCGATTATTTCGAGCAAAACTGTGAGCTCATCGCTTGCCCTTCTCTGCAGGTTCGGTGCATTCCATCCCTTATATATGCTTAAAACGCATGACACGACATCAATTCGGTCCGGAAGTATTTTTCAAATATTTTGGGTGGCCACGTTTGTCGCGTCTTCCCTTTATTCTTTCACGTGGGATGTGTACATGGACTGGGGTCTAGGACGACCAGCTTATAAGTTCCTTGGTCCGCGTCTCATGTTCCCGAAACAGTTCATTTACTACA
Source organism: Mayamaea pseudoterrestris (assembly GCA_027923505.1). Lineage (NCBI taxonomy): Eukaryota > Bacillariophyta > Bacillariophyceae > Sellaphorales > Sellaphoraceae > Mayamaea > Mayamaea pseudoterrestris. The sequence continues at coordinate 2,092,333 of BROI01000001.1, forward strand.
TCATCATCGCCTCCGACTTTGTGTTACGGTTTGCATGGGTGTTGACTCTTGTTCCACCAAACTCGGGTGCCGACTTCGCACTGCCACAATATCTGACGGCTGTCTCCATGATGCTGGAATTATTTCGTCGTACCATCTGGGGGTTCCTACGCTTAGAAAACGAGCACCGCAATAACACAAGCGGCTATCGTAGGGTCGACTTCGTCCCGTTGCATTTCAGTACAGAACATAGTCATGGTTATAACCACGAAAAGGAACATCGTGGCTCATCGGTATTGTTTGAGGTGGTGGTAGTGACACTACTTGTCTTGGCAGCATCGGTCGCAAGTGTAGTAGCTGCTCAGCATCAAACGGAAATGGTTCGACTACAAAATAATGAGTTATAAGTTAGTTAGCCATTTTAGCGCGCAAGACCGATTGGCAATATTGCCGAAGGATAATGTATATATCTTGTAGAGCCATTAGACATGCTTATGGCATTCGTAACGTCGTTAATTGTGGTTACTAGGTCCTCGATGCGCGGAAAGGTAACGTTTGCATCGGAGCTTCAACAAACAAAAAAGTTTGCACTGTGCTGCGCATCTGTAAGAATAGGATGGCCTCCTACTGCCAAAAGCCAACATTAATGGCTTCGTCGATAATGTGCTCGCGCTTGTCAATGCAAATGAAGCAGGAAAGCACCAAGAAGCACGGTTAAGTGCACCAGCACTGTAAATTCCTACATGGCCACACACAGATCACTGCCAAGTGTATATCCAACACATGTTCTGAACGCCTTAGCAAGCGTCTCGGACGACGGTCGTGCGCATCAACTCTCTCAAAAACATGGTAGCATAGGACCCAGCAGGAAGGTCAAAGCAAACTCTCACGTGCAACTCGTCATCAGTGGCGAGTCGACTGCAAGATAAATTGGTTGCGCGCCGAATTAAATGCCGGTAACTGCCCTTCGCTGTCGATTCCGGAGGTACATCTTCTTTAGTAAAATTAACTCCATCCTGGGCAAGAAATTGTTCATACAACTTTCCAACGTCATTTTTTGGGAGCTCAACTCCGTGACCAGGAAGTGGAAGAACAACATCAAATATGGAGTGGCACCCCAAGTCTTTGTTGGTGACAAGGTGTATTGAGCCGCTGGATGCTTCTATTACCAGGTCACCAGACACAACGTTATAGCCATGCAGTTGCAGTCGCTTCGTCGCCATGATATTAAACACATATGACTGATACGCTCCGACCCAGAATGTTCGTTCATTGTAACCCAGGCATCTAATCGCCGCAAGTGGATTGTCGTTGCCGTGTCGCTTCAACCCCTGCAGAATGATTCGTTCGCGTGCCATTTTACTATTGCGCGGCAGTTTCTTATACGTAAGATTAACATCACCGTTAGAATTACTCCAGACTTCTCGCACTGCGCGGATATCTTCCGCCTCGGCAACCAATCCGCCACAAAGTATGCGTCCGGTCATCAGCAAGTCAATTGCTTTTGTGTAATTCTGCTGCAGCATTGCACGGCCTATATCAAACGCTCGTACACCAACGGCAGATGTGAGACCTGGTTCGCCCACGCGTTGTGTTCCATAAAAGTTTACAAAACCAAACGTTCGGACTCGGTCTACCATGGCTTCTACATGTGCCATGTCAGCAGATACAAACGACTCCTTCACAAAGCCACTATCGAAATCGACTTGCACCCTTTGAACATTACGCACGACAAGCTCGAAGCGATTCCCTTCAAGCATCCCCTTGCTTAGTTTCCAGTCAACCTTGTAGATTGTTCCTATTTCAATGCCCTGCCTTTTGAGAGCATCTGCTTGCTTCACAAGTCGCTGCGGCGAAACATTGGCCAACGTTGCAAACTGATACGTGACCGCCCGCATATCTTTGATACCAGCAAGGCCAATGTCGGGCTGCCGTATTTTGACGACGCGTTGCAAGGTTTGCTGGAGGGTGAGATGCTCCATATGCGTCTTTTTGATGACGCATAATGTGTTTGGATAAGGATCGGCAGTGCCCTGGTTGCGCTCATTTTTGCTGACGGCACGTCGACAAGAGTTCTTGCTCCATTGTACTGCAATAGCGACACCAATTGAGCCATCCGAATGCCGATAATCAGTGATTGTATTTGTACAAAGCGATTTACTCGATTGATTGCTGATTGTCTGGTGAATGACTCGTCTCGACTCTCGCGGCAATTTGCGCTTCAGCACTAGATTCACGGCCGCTAGTATGTTTTCCCTATCAACTTTACGCTTGAAGAATGCGTATAGCGCCTTGAGATCAGTGGATGGATCATCCAAGCACGGAACGAGATCATGAAAGCGGTTATCGATTGCGATGCGAATATTGTATTCCTTCTCCGAGCCGCTACCAATCGACTCTCGCAGGATGGACTCGGCGACAAGTAGCGGAAATAGCCGACGAAAGACATTATGGAATTGGGTCCTGTCAAGCGTCTTGTTGTTGATAGTTATGGGCGTGATCCAAATCTCACCAACCTTGTTGCTCGTCATGTCCTTTACGGTCAAAGCTGCTTCTGCTACTTCGTCAAGCTTGCGAATGGCTTCCAGGCTCGCTTCGGTACCTTCTTCAGTCATTTGTAGCTCCATTTCGAGAATCTTATTCATAGACAGCGCTGGTTTCTCATCGGTCAGAGCGAGCAATGTCGATGCGAATGTTTCAGTGTTGCTTCCATTGGCAGCTTTGAATGCAGGTGGCACTGAAGCTCCCTGCTGCCATTGACTGGCATCAATCGGACGAGTATCAGCAATTCTTATGAAATTCATCTGCTCTTCCGATAGTCCGGGAATAATTCGTCCCTCTGCCGCTATTTCGCGAACAATGAAATCCTGTGGAATAGACTTGATGGCACCAACCAATTCGGTCGAGAGAAACGACTGACAACCCTCAAGAGCTGCTGATTGTTTGAAATATTCATGAGGCAAGGGATGATTTAATGGTAACGGCGAAGCAAAGACGGGTCCTATTCCAATCGTCGAGTAGCTTCGTTGCAGCGTCGAGTGGCTTGAAATGTCAATGTCGTCCATGGCAAAGCTGGCAAAGGTTTCGTCTTCGGCTGCTGCTAGCGAAGATGGATCCTGTTCGTTCATTTTCAATTGCTAATCAGGAGTCTAAGTCATAGCAGTTCATTGTACACGCACATTGGTTAACAGGACGAATATTATGACGACGGTGCGGGTCGGAGGATGAATGCCATGGTGAAAGGCGATTGTCATTCTTCTGTCGAGCCATCACCACTGCGACAAAAACTATGCACGGCACATTTTTTGCCTCCTCAACGCGATGCCATACCCGTAGCACGATAGCGAGACCAAGTCCCATTACACGAGAGCATAAGCAATACACAATGTAAGTCTAAGAAATAGCAAATACACAAGAGGTGACTTGGAACTGTGCAGCGAGGCTTTAACCTACTGGATGATTTTGCCCCCTTTCTCATCTGCAGCATCGTAAGCGGCTTTAATCTCAAGCATCACAATTCGCCTAGATGTCGATCAAACACAAGATTTGATGCTGCGAAAGACCATCACGGGTGAAAATCTACATGTTGTGCTCCATACCAAAAGCTTGACGTCATTGCAATCTTGACACTACCGTACGGTGGATCACAACCACACTACTGGAAGTATCCTATATCATGTCGGTTACCAGTACGAGCAACGAGGACGACTACTTCATTCGAAAGGGGATTCACATACCTTCGCACCAAATCACTTCATCGTGGTCGGCAATGCAGTGTAGCCGACGTGTCTCGCCGACGTCTCTCGCCGACCTCTCTTGCTTGTGTCACTATAGGCTATTACGGTCGCCTAAACTAGCTCACCCTTGGGCCCAGCTGCTTCTTCGGTTCACAAGGGCAGACTGCTGTCGACCATTTTTCTTCGGCATGGCTCCAAGATACTGCTTCAATAAAAGGTTGACTTCTCAAACAACCTCGCAAGTCGTGGCCCTCGCGTGTCACTGCAAGTAAACGCGAGCTCTCGGCAGCTCTGGAAGATCGAAAGTGATGATGTGGCTGTTCATGGAGACTTGACGAAAAGTTTGCGTTAACCGCCGTCCAAGAGGTTTTCATTGTTTCGGCGACGTTAGCTCGATCAACCTCGTTGACTCGTGGATGAGCGACGGACAGGCGAGTCATTGCCGCTTGAACCGTGTTCGGCTAGTCGTAAATAGTGCTCTCCTATTGGCGCAAGAAGTCATTTTCGCCTTCTCCGTGACATCAGAATTTGGTTTGTCCGCTTCCATCAAGTTCCGTTGGTCAGGGATCTGTGAGCGAGCCGAGCCTCCAGAGTTCGTATGCATCATTCTCCGGGTCCGTGAGCGTTGGAAGAACGCGATGTCGCTAGTAAAAGCTGCTGACGTGTCAGAAGAGGTCCTAATTCGCACGCACGTCGACCTCGGCGTTGGGATTTTAAGTCGTGGTCACATAATCGAAGCGACCAACTCCGCGTGAATGAAGCCGCGCGAAGGCTTTCGCTCCTTGCTTCTCTCATAAAACTTTTGCCCGTCGCCTCTTGTCGACTTGTCTTGCACAAACTCCCTTTAGCATTCGCAATCATCTTCGCAAACCTTTCATCCTCGTAGTCATCTCAAAGCGTATTGAATATGACGACATCGAATTTCGGTCTCGACACGGTGAACATTTCGTTCCTCACCAACCCTGGCGACAAGAAAACCTTGCCGCTCGTCATTACGCCTCGTTGGAACGATAGTCTGCAATTTTGGATTGACTGGGCCACAAATAATCGTCCTTGGTTGAACGAGAAGCTCCTCCAATACGGTGCCATTCTGGTCCGAGGTTTTCAAGTCAACAGTGCCGAGGACATGGAAGCGGCCATTCAAGCCTACCAACCACGACTTAACAATACTTACCGAGGAACATCACCGCGCAACCTTCTTGGAAGCACCGAGTACATTTTCTCAGCAGCAGAAGTTCCAGCGAACTACCCCATTGCGCAGCACATTGAAATGTCCTTTTTACCGGCGCCACCAAAGGTAAGAAGAATGCAAGCAATTCGAATGTCAACGCCTTGACGCCCATGCACGTCTCTCACCATTCCTCTTTCTTCATTATAGCAATTATATTTCGGCTGCCTGAAACCAAGCAAATCATCGGGCGGCGAGACGGCGCTCGCTGACTTTCGCAAGGTCTACGAAGATGTTCCGCTAGAATTGAAGCAAAAGCTGCTCACCAAGGGGCTACAGTACACGCGCACTCACAAGAAGCAAGGCGCCTACTTGACCTATGACGTGAGTGACATGCTTGGCTGGCCTAGTCTCTTTGGAACGGACGACAAGCTTGAAGTGGAGAAAATGTGCAAGGCGGAAAACATTCCATTTTACTGGCAAGGCGATACCTTTGTCAGCGTTACCCACTCGCAAGCCTTTCAGCTACATCCCATTACACGCGAGCATGTTTGGTTCAATCACACTCAAGTCTTTCACTGGACCACGTTTCCGTGCGAGCTTTGGTTTGCTTTCAAGCGCACATGGGAGTTTCGCCTCTTGCTGCAGTGCCTCTTGGTCGGCTTCTTTTCAGTCATCAAGTATGGTTTGCTTCGACACAAGATGAGCCTGGACGTTTCCTTTGGCGACGGCGAAGCAATTAGCGCCTGGGAAATGTCGCAGATTCGTCGCGCCATTCACAAGAATATGGTTTTCAACCGGTGGCAAAAGGGCGACATTTGCATGATTGACAACTTTGCCGTGAGTCATGGCCGTCAACCGACGTACGACAAGGGTCGCAAGATTGCCGTTGCATGGTCGGAGCCACTGCAAAAGGCCAATGCCGTCAAGACGTTGGAACCGCTTGTCGAGTACGAGAACCCTCAGGAGCGAACGCCGACTGAGACACCCATGCCAACGCTTACCGCGGAAACGAGCAAGGCGTTGCTCGCCGAGTTGCATCCTCACAAGAAGCTCGAGGATCATGTTCAGCGCGCATTTGCCAAGGATGACTTTCCCGATGCTGCCTTTCACAATCTCAAGTCGCTCTTTCACGAGGTCAAGCAGAAGAAGATGCATCACCGGAGCTTTAGTCAGCCTCCAGTCTTTGAATACAAATGAGCGGCAAGGCGGAAGGCGTGTACAAGACTTTACATAAAATCAGACTGGCAGGATCCATGCTGAATCACTATACGTTTACATAATAACACTATGCAGTTTTAGCCATTTACGTCTTGGTATTGTATTCCATTTACGTCTTGGTATTGTATTTTGAAGGAAAGAATTTGTAATCGTCCAAGCAGCTCTCGCCTGTCACGCGTCATGCATAGAACAAGTGAACGTATCTGTTATACCGAAGGATCACTTTAGCTTCAAGCCTAACGCAGATAGAGATCATCCTCTCACCCAATACTACATTTGCTGTGTAGTAACGGCATGTAGTCGCATAGCTAACGAATGGAATCGCCAGCGGCGCGGCAAATTCACTTCCAGTAACGCTCCGACAAAGCGTGACTCTGCGAAAGATCCGTCACCTCCATCGCCACGATCACACACCAAGTCAATCAACCGAGTCATCCTTACACATTTGAAGTCCAATTGCTATCAGATCACAATATTCAAACCACCTGCCAACTATAGCATCATGGGAAACATTCCTCCACACATGCTGGATCAGATTCGGCAGGCACAGGAGCGCGCCCAAGTCACTGACAATGAGGTGCAAGCCGGTCCAAGCAAAAAGGCTCGCCTTGCCTTTCTGCAAGCCTCCAAAGCATCCGACGATATGAGAAAACCTGCCGAAATTATAAATGCGGAGTTAGCAGGCCTTGTTTGCTGCTTTTGCGAAAAGTCTTTGGCGCCAATGAGCAAGACGGATGCTCGAGCCGCGAAACTGAATCTTCCATGTCGTCACGCCTATCACTTGGATTGTCAGTGCGCACACTGGTATCAGACCATGCTAAATCAGCAAGATGAGAGTGACAATGGCGAGTCAAAGGTGCCTGCTATTCCAGTTGAAAGGGATGAGAGCGACTGCAAGTGCATCGCATGCCACCAAGCAGTGGAACAAACGCAGGAATTTGCAGCCGTCAATGTTCCAGCCAACACTGCCGACGCAGAATCCAAACCATCTGCGTCAAACGACCCATCAGCCGACGCACCACCAGCTATTTCCAACATTCTAGAGTCGGAAGATCCAAGCATGCACGACATTCTTATGGACATTCGAAGCAAATTATGGGATTCCAACCACAAGGTTGTCAGCGCCGCCCTGCGAATGCTCGTGCAAATCATTCATTCGGACATTGAGAGTGACGCAGGTTCCGAAAACGACGAAGACAGCGATGATGACGAAGAAGACAAGGATGACTACAGTGACTTGGGATTAGCCATTGGTTTGCCAGTGGTTCTTGTCCACTGCTTGTCACGACACGGAGCGGAACATGCCGACGTTCCAAAAATGGTTCTTGGCGTCTTGGAGTGGCTTGTGAGTCGGGAGGAACCAGCCTGTCGCATCATACCGCGGATTGACAATGCCCTCCTTAGCATTGTCGAGTCCATGCAGCGAAACGCTAGTGACGGATCTCTGCAGTACTTGGGACTGCAGGTGCTCAACAAACTCTTGACCAGCGAGACAAAACTTGCACTCAACAGCGCCGGAATTGTCGGAGCAACCTTTCAAGCCATGCAAAACAACAAGGAAAACACTCTTGTACAGGAGTCGGCCTTGCACTTTCTCAACAACTTTACCACCAACTCTGACTTTGCCACGCAAGCCGTGGCTGGTCATGATCAAACGCTCCGTGAGCGACACGCCCAATGCTTGGCAGGATCCCTATTTTGTGTCAGCAAGGACGCTACCAACGACCCTGATTCTATACTCGCTTGCGCACAATTGATTCTTACAGTGGCAAGCCTCGACCACGACTTCCGCGCAGCCATGCATAAGGTGGCGGGTGCGCCTATCAAGCAAGTGTTTGTCAACTTTGGAACAAATGCTCAAGTCAAGGCGGCATACCGCGATGTTCTAAAATGCCTTATATCGAAACCAGCCGTAGCAGGTCCTGGGCCCGAGAAGGACGCTGATGCGCAAAAGGTGCTGGCTCAACCAAGCGAGCCGGCGGCTGCTCCACCTGAATGTGACTCTAAATTACCCGCGGCCACTACTTTAAAACCAGAAGCATAAAGTAAATTCGGTAGAAGAGATTATTGTGGCAGGATCTGTCCGGGCATGGTCCACGACAATAATGGAGGCGCTTCCAAGGCGCCCGTTGGCAAACATTAGAGTGCCACTTCCTTAACGGATGAAATATCCGCGGGTCTTTACGGCGCGAATAACAAACGCCCTAGTGAAATTAGCATGTGCGTGCAAACATCACCGATTAACCACCAAAAAGCAAACATTAGGGTGCTTTTCCCATCGAGCATAGCGAAGCCGATCCAATGGACCTGCCAGTTTAGCTATGGTACCGGATCCGCCAGAAGCGACAATCATTGGAGCACCAATGGCAGGGCCTACTTGGTGAACCCAACTGTAAATTCAGGTCACCAATCGTTTTCTTTTGTTGGCGTCGTCATTTGACATTTACTTAACCCTGACAGATGACATTGGCGACTGTGGCGTCAGCTCAACTGACCAATTATATGTCAGACGAACGCCGGAAAATGTCATTGTTCGCTTTCACTGGACGCAGAGCATTTTTGGCTCGCACGAATGCGACTTGCGACCAACATTGACATTTTCGAAAGCCTCAAAGGCTTGCCAAAGGTCACCAAGTTTGCTTCACAACAAACGATCAATCAAGTCACCATGGAACGAAGTAATTTTGGCTTTCCTACTGCCAATGCAATGGCAAGCGAGTCTCAACTTCGACGTTTTAGAAGCTTCTATCAATCGTCATTGCCGCCGCCGACGCAGCCGCATCTTACAGCCCAAGCATTCCGATCGACTCAACAATGGACGGGTTCACCTGCACAGCAGTCCCCCATGTCCCCTGCCGATCCCTTTGCAGCTCAAATGTTAGCGAGATCACAAAGGATGCAAATGTTAAGAGAAGGTTTCTTTGCGCCATCGCAAAGCTTTGCAAGTGATCTTCCACCACCTCTTCGACAGCAACATCGGCAGCGACAGCACTTCATTCAAAGCATTCCCCCTCCACCTTTATTCACGGAGCCATCAAGACGGGTGTCAGTGAGCTCTATTCCTTCTTCTGATGCTGCATACATGCAAAGCTACCTGCGAAATGACCCTCGCTCGACATTTGCAGTCCAGCCGCAGGCACAAGCAGTGCCTAACATGAACAACTACTCGCTGATGCGGCGAGATTCGACATCCATGATATCACCAAATTTGTCTGTAGCGGGAACAAACTATCCTGTGCAAATACCTTGCTCGTATATCCCATCTCCTTCTCACATCCCGACGAAATTGCATAACTTGCAGTTTGGAGGCGAGCCAAAGCCTGCCGTAGTGACACCTCAGATCAACCCGAAGCACTACTTCCCAGCAGCATTCTATCCCTCTTCAAGCGATGTTGTCATTGAGTGGTCCTTCGACAAAGAGGGAGAGACTCGCTTTCCGGGTAAGAATAGGCTGTTTGGAGAGTTACTATTGGCTAATCACGGAGCGTATCTCGCCTGCAGATCCAAAGCCCAAGTTTCATCTCTCGTTGACGCAATAATAGACGCGCTGCTTCAAAGTCACGGACACTTTGTAGTTCCGCAGCGTGTCAACGACAAAGTCCTCTGGAAACGAGCCGACTTTGACATGGCGCGGGCCTTTTGCGTCCATCGCTTGCAGTTTCTGGCCATGAGCCAGGAGATTGAACATCTATCCCAGCCTACCGATAATCCCGCCACCCGTCAGCACATTGAAACGTCGACGGCAAGGAGGATGCATCGATCGAACGCCAAGCAGCCGCGGCGGCAATCGATAGCGGCCGATATGCTCGACGACCAACACACCGAGGATGATTTGATTCAAGTGAAATTCAAACGTCCGCGGAACGATAGGCCAAGTAGTAAGTGATACGATAGTAAGAAGTTCAATTATTATGTGCGCTACTACGCTGGACTCTCTACCGGTAACCAGCAACCTGCGTGTTGATTTCACTTCGACACCTTGTGCCCGGCTGTCTTCGGTACTGGTAATAGTATCCCATGGTTCAACTTGTAGTTGATAGATGCGAGATGCTCATGAATCAGTGGACATGGCAAAGAATGCTTACAGGCATAGGATGGGATTATGTTGGATCCGACGTTAAGGTTGAAAGTGGAACATGTAGGTGGCAGGTGCTTGCTAAGAGTGGCCGCAGAAGTGCAATTGCTGAACTATATCTCGCGCTAGGTTTTAGGCATGTTCATACTTAAATATAAATGGTATTTTATGCGGGACGCGAGCAACTGCACCGTCGATAAGTGTACCGGTACGGTTATTGGCGCGGATAGCGACACCATATGCACCCACCGGAACGTAACAAGACATTCCGCTCCGAAGGCGCTCTCTCTAGTTTTGCCATCACATGTAAGTGGCAACGGACGAGTCTAATGGATAAAAGCGACAAAGTTGTGCCAATGTGCCGTCCGCCGCATTGTAGCTAGTGGCATGGAACAGAATGGCGCAGCCCATTCTTTTGGTCGACACGTACCAATGATTGCCACATGCAAGGCGCTCCAAATAGTTTACATGCACCCACACTCCTCAAGCATCAAGCACAGGCCAGGTCATTGCTATCCCGGATGTCATGTGTTTAGTTGTTGCGAGCTTCAGAGGAAGGGCCTGGGCCTGAGCCTGGCGGGAGTCTCATAAAGGTCACAATGGAACGATTTTAGATCCTGGGATCTTCCCGTGAACCTACCGCTCGGTAATTTCGTCGAGCCACAGCTGCTGGTCACATGAAAGACGGTCGTTTGAAGCCTTTTCAGCCTTGAGCCTCCAACCGACCAATGACCGCAACCTTTTTCTTCATCGCTCTCCGAGCCGAAAACGGCTCCACGATTACGTCGACGTCGCTCTTCCTCCGAGCCTTGCCGCAGCAAGACTCATTCTGACGAAAAAGCCGCATGGCCTATTGGGTGACCAGCTGTTGATATTTTTCTGTCGCAGATGGTCAATATCTGTTTGACTATTGCCCTTAGAAACCAAGCGAGGATGAAAAGTCCCGCTTGTTTATCGAATTTCAGTACCGATACGATGACGGACAATCTCCGAATGGCCCTAACCCGGAATCCGTCGTCAGTCCATGACCGAGGCCTTTCTTTTCGAGCGCGTTGTTCTTGTGGATTTTGGACCACAACCTCCGAAACCGAAGAGGCTCTCGGCCTTCACCATTAATCTGCAAAAGACTGCATTAACCGCTCATTGCATCGTTAAATAACAATGTGCAATCCTCATCTTACTAAAACAGTTGACATGAGAGCTTACTGCCATGCTATTAACTCTGGTATCGTGCCAACGGTGACCAGTATGCCTCTGAAACCTTCTGCTGCTGCTTCACCCAAGGCCTCATTGTGCTTTGCCACGTCCCCAACGTCGCAAGCGTCCCCATCTCCTACAACTTCATCAAACAAGCGATCACTATCTCAAGTCAGTGGCACTGGCGAGTGCAGCATTGAAGCTCGATCCGCCGCAGATATTCCAGCCGTCCCACGTCAACCATCGGATGCGCCATGCACGAAACTATTCAACGCGTTCATACAGCGAGCGGTTCCTCGATTCATCACGGCCAATCCTCGAACTCGCGGCATGCTTGTCGAACTGATTATTCGCAAAGTGGAAGAAGTGTATCCAGATGCGTTTGTGGAATATTGCTCATCCTGCAACTGCGGACGAAGTCGCGTGGTTCCTCGAGATCGCATCCGCGCATTTGCGGCGAGCAAACTCATTGAAGCTTCCAAGAGTCAATTGGTGCAAAAACAAATAAAGGCGGAGAAACGTAAGCTCATTGCGCAAAAGGTTCAGGAAGCGAATGCGGCCTTGCGCAAGCAAGATAGTGAGGCTGCTGTTGCACTCAAGCAGCGTGTTTCGCAGGTTCAGTTCAAGCTGCCTCATGAGGAATTTGGACACGAAGATACGCATTGTAATGATGCAGGCAGCACTCAAAGAATGCAGACGGAACTTAAAACATAGACTTGGCCAACCATACACTTTATAATTAATGGGATTTTTTAGCAAAGAGAAATGAACGTAGCCTGCGATCGCCGAGCGTCTCATTCTCACTTCAGTGACCAATAATGATGGCGACGTAGTTGGCTGCACGAGCCTATCATGAAGCTTTAAACACAATGAGAGACAATCGTAGTCGATCCAAACTTTGCAACCATAAAAGGATTAGCTACCCTTTCTCTGTCCCTGTCTTACCGGTACTCTTGCTCCGGCAGACGGCGACGAAAGATCTCGTCCATGCGATGCGAGCAAAGCAGATGCGCAGCGCATTTGAAAGGAAGGAAACAAACATTAGAGAGACTTGTGAGCACCAAGTATACTTGTATTGATTTTCATCATGTTTCTCTATCGCTCTTCTGCAAGGACGGCGCGACAGCTGAGTCACGTCGTTGGAGTAAGTCATGCGCCTGCGTTTATCAATGCTGCCTCCTTCGATTGTTTTCGTCGGACAGTCGACAGCACTGCCCGTTTTGAAAGACTTTATACATATAATCTCACAAATAATCATAAATTGCAGCATAAACGCTCCATGGCTACCGTTCAAATGGCTGTCCGCGAGGCAATCAACCAAGGGATTGACGAGGAAATGGCGCGCGATCCATCCGTATGGATTTTGGGCGAGGAAGTTGCCCAATACCAAGGAGCGTACAAGGTTACCAAGGGTTTATATGAAAAGTACGGAGATGCTCGTGTTATCGACACTCCCATTACTGAAATGGGATTTACTGGATTGGCCATTGGAGCCGCCTACAAGGATACCAAACCGATTGTGGAATTCATGACGATGAATTTTAGCATGCAGGCGATTGATCAAATTGTAAACAGTGCAGCCAAGCAATTCTACATGAGCGCCGGAGACATTGCTTGTCCAATTGTCTTTCGTGGACCAAACGGTTTCTCGGCTGGAACGGCGGCCCAGCATTCGCAATGCTTTGCCGCGTGGTACTCGTCTTGCCCTGGCCTCAAGGTTGTTGCTCCCTACTCGAGTGAGGATGCCAAGGGACTCATCAAGGCTGCCATTCGTGATCCAAACCCAGTTGTTGTCTTGGAGCATGAGTTAATGTATGGCGTTAGCTTTCCCATGTCGGATGAGGCGCAGTCAGAGGACTGGGTGACTCCGATTGGCAAGGCCAAGATTGAGGTTCAAGGCAGTGACGTGACTCTCATTTCATTTTCCAAGACTGTCGGCCTATGCATTGAAGCGGCAGAAGCCATGAAGGAAAAGGGCGTTTCCGTAGAAGTGATCAACTTGCTTTCTCTGCGTCCGCTGGACCGCAAAACAATTATTGAAAGCGTCAAAAAGACTGGCCGAGTCGTCACTGTCGAACAAGGATGGCCTCAGTGTGGCATAGCCTCGGAGATTGCTGCCATTTTGATGGAAACTGATGCATTTAATTACCTTGATGCACCCATGGAGCGTGTGACTGGAGCTGATGTTCCGACGCCCTATGCGGCCGAGTTGGAGATTGCATGCTTTCCAGTATTGGATGATGTAGTTTCCGCCATTGAACGCACCACCTATCGTCGCATGGTTGCTTAAATTTGCTAGGTCGCTGCATAAATAGTCACCGTAATTAATCTATTTGTTAATAGGACAATCTGTTTCGTTAATGCATGTCTATCTATCTGTTTCTATTTGTATATATTTGGAGTGCATGGGAATGATGCGACTCCTGTCGAGATTTTGGAGCTTGCACAATCCTGTTGAAAATCAATGATAAGAAACAGGTAAGAAGATAAGATGCGACAGTTCATGCTCTTCTCACAATTGTATTTCCTTCCATCTGATTGATGTTATCATCAGGTGATCATTGAATGTAGTTAAAGGTTGAATTAATCGTCATGTGGAAGGAATGCATCAAAGAGGCTGCCAATGATTTCTCAGATTTTATTTTTGTACACTTTACGTCGAATCAGCATGACCAAGAGGTCAATCTGTCCGCCCGACGATACTATCCTCATTGAAACCAGCAACCGTTGATAAAACTAAAACGACACACGGCACATACCTGATTCATTCTTCGAAATGCAACTCGCGCTCGTCCGCTAGACCGCTCCCCTCGGGGGGTCGATACGTGTCTCGCAAGTTGTAGATCAAGGACAGAGAATGCTCCACATCCTCAAGCTCGGGCAAGATGCCAGTTTTCACATCGCGGTTGTAGAAACCCTTCATCGAAGGCCCAAACACTGACTTCATGTCAGAACAGGTCTTTTGCAAGAAACCGAACGAACGCGTTGAGTTGCCCAAGACCGAAAGCGTTGTCGTATGTGCCTTTAACTGATACATTGACTTCCAGTAGGATCCTGCCGCATATCCACCTTGCGTCAGCTGCGCCATACTCTGAGGGAGGACAGTCGCCAGCGACTGCTCGGGCTGATAGCGAACACCCATGCCTTCCATGAGGCAAAGCGTCTGCTCCGATATGGTCGTTCCGAGTGAGGCGGGTCGCATGGCTGCCGCCAAGCAAAAGTGAGTATGGTTTGACCGGTCTGTCGGAAGTGGGGAACATGCCGACAGTATGCCGTTCTCCGTAGTGTCTTTCATCCAAAGTCCAGGAAGTTCCTCTCGAGCTCGTTTGCACGACGTTTCTTGTTGGTGTTTCATGCGCAAATCGCGCTCCACACTCGTTCCTTGCTGCAGCTTGTTGATGGAAAAGTCGGTCGTTGGTAGCAAGCTATCCAATTCAAGCATTAAATGAGTGTTAGACGGCTTCATGGTTGTCAAAAATTCGGCAAACGACAGGTACGGAACAGTTCCAAACGGAAATTCGCCTCCATACGATCCGCCGTAGTACGAGTTGAGAGCAATCCGCGCCGACTGGGCGGCTGATGGATGCAGCCTGTAGCACAAGGTGGCTGCTTCCAATGCAGCGGCAGCTTGCATGATTGAACAAGTATTGGAAAGCGGCAGAATGGCGTGCGCATGCTGAGACTGCTCCGCCAAGGCAAGACCCGTTTGTAATCGTCTTCGAACGTTCTGCACCTGCTGCGTCCGCCACGTTGGAATATCGACATGCTCCGCCTCTAAAGGCCCCATACTAGAGTCGTCTTGCTTCTGCTGCTCACTCATGCTGATCATCCACCGACTCGCCGACGGAACCTCCTGCTCCAGCTCCTGCAGCAGCTTGGTGGCCAAACCATCGGCCCAGCTGCGACTACCTGCCACCACAACGCCTCCGCACGAGTCGCATTCCTCCAGCAGCCAGCGAAGTCGCTCCAAACAGTCATTTTCAAGCCACGCTGGCATGGTGTGTGTGTACGAATAGTAGTCGTAGTCTTGATCGAACGATGTCGTTGGTAGACTCAGCAGAGACTTGGGGTGATGGGGCGGCGCCAAGTAGTCGAACCAGCTTGTCGACGACGCAGCTTCCTTCTGTGTAGAGGTACGCCAATACTCTTCGAGTTGCGATTGTAGCAGAGGCTGCGTCTGACTCTTGAAAAGCTGTTGCTGGCGGTTGGAAATCTCTTGATCGTCCTCGTCCATCATGTCGTTTTCCTCATCCCAGTTCACTTGCCGCGACTTGCTTTGAAACGTACTCTGCGATCGATAGCGACTATGTGCATTCGTCGCCATGACTGTGGCAGAGTTTAAAAAGTCGTCAAACGCGTCGTTGACTGGTAAAGCTGCATCAGACTCCTGCTGCTGCTTCAAATCCAACCGCTCCGTTCCTCCCTTCCAGCAATCATTCACAACGTCGTCCGGTAGTAACGCACTGCTCCGCCGCCGCACCATGTTTCGTCCCTCATCGACGAACAAGACGCGAGGAACGTAAAGACTGTTGTGTAGAAGGTGCGAAAGGTTTACGTCGCAGTAAGCTTGATCATGGCTAGTCGAGGTGGCCGCCAAGCCTTGGAGGTTGATTAAATGAGTCGTCAATTCGCACGCCTCGGCGCCGAGTGCAAGATGCAGAATCTGGCGGCGATTGGACATGGTAAAGCATGCGTCAAATGCATATACTTAGGCTAGCAGGATCAATGCTGATACATGTTGACAAAGGACAAATCGAATGGTGTTGTGAAGAATGAGCGGCTCTGCGTGGCAAGCAACTCCTCGCGCGGGCGATGAGCGCGTACCGGTACTCAGTCATTGCGGTGAAAACTGCAGTACGTCGTAGAGTACTGGCATTAGTCATTTTGCAGTCATCAAACGCGCGAAATCGGAACCCATGCCGAACTCCAAGCACCAATCGCAAGCGCCCAAAAGTGCAGCGGTAGGAGTCGGTCGGGTGTGGCCATTCGCAAATGCGGGCAATACCGCTTCACGATCACCGCGTCGCCTATCGCTTCGCTTGCAGGAGACAATAGTAGCGCTGCTACTTCCTCCGCAGACTCGCATCTTTAGCGTGGACCTGAGTCAACGAGCCACTGTCAGAGCAACTACCGGTAGTGCAAGTGATTATGGAAGCGCCAGTTTCGTTGAGTCCGGCAAGTCGCGTGACGCAGCAATCCACTGCGCCGGAGGGAGAAGCGGAGCGTTTCACTGATGCAGGTCATGACACGAATAATGCATTGACCATGGCGCAGGAGGAAACGGTGCGTCGATTCGCCGCCTTGCTCTCCAGCGACGGCAAACCCGCGCCGCTAAAGGACCTTTCGTCACTGCTGGCTTCGTCCGTGGCGGAGGATTCGGTCATTTTGACGCTGCCGCTGCTGGATCTGCGTTACGCGGAAACGGACAATAGTTCGAGTAGCAGCAGCAGTGCGTTACCAAAGATTGGAGAAAAGAAGGTGATTCATAATGCTCATTGCAATAGTAGCAGACCAAGCATGACAGCCTCCGTCTTGTCAGGAACAAACGTTGATGGTGCAGGGGGATCTCTGCAGGTGACAGACTCCACCAAGGCATCATTATCAGCTACTACAAGTCACACCAAATCCACCTCCTGGACCAAGTCCACGTTAGCGTACGCCTCCCACGCGCTCGCCACCAACGTGACGGATTTCTTCTCCAACCTCATTGACTCGCGGGTCAAGGCCTGGACGCTGCTGTTGCTGCGGCATTCACTGTCGACGGGCGACACGGAGAGTCGGGCGCGCCTCCTGGGCATGCTGTCCACCTCCATTTTAGTGCAGCAGGCAACCACCAATCTAAAGACCTTGCCCATGCCGTCGTCGGCGGCGGGGCAGCGCAAGGAAGCCGATGTCATTTTGCCGCTGCTGTTGGAAGTGTTTCTGCAATTGTCGATTCAGGACAAGCCGTCGACGATCAAGTTGCTGGCGCCGGGAACTATATCAGGTGCGTACTACTTGTGGTGTGTGGTATCTTTGATTTTTAACACTTTCGCTTACTACCTTCTTTACAATTGCAGCTGACTTTGAACAAGCCACATTGTCGCCAGGAGCACTCAAGAAAGTTGTTATCAATCTCGATACCGGCATTATGCTTAGTTGCATGATTGATCAGGCCAGGCTTATTGTCTTCAAGGCTGTCGCCAACGTCACCAAAGCCAAGCTACCCTCGTCCATGTCAACCGTCGGGGTCGGATCAACGGAAGACCATGCAAACACGGACAGCAGTAGTAAGGAAAAGCCTGCAAAGCAAGGAAACTTGTTTCATCAAGCAGAGCCGTCACCAGCTCCCACAAGATTGACGACAGGCTTTAAAAGCTCTCTCGGCTTGTCCACCCTGCCAGTGGCAAGCGCAGCATCACCAACCTTGCAAAAGGCCAGGAACAGTGCTCTGCGCCTAAACTCCATCTTGCTCGGCAAGCCCGACAGTCAGAGCAAGCCCGCGCAGCTTGGCATGCGCAAAGGTCGGTCCGTGCAATGGGGCAGTCCTGCACAAATACCAACCATTGCAGCTCCTTTGGCAACCAAGAAACAACGAATGATTGAAAACGCCGCCAAACTGACCAGCATCAAGTCGTTTGGTCGTCCACACGGTGGGGACTTTGGTAGTGGGCCGCGCAACGCCACGTTTGGAGAGTACGGCCAAGGGGTGCGCATGTGGGGACGGGACGGACGCATGGCCCACCATCCGCTTCCCATGCAGTGCGCCGTCATGGATGATCAAGTTGGTTTGACTGGCATTGTGGAGCGGAATGCAACGTTTGATTGCTCCTCCGCGAAAACTATACCGGCGATGGTTGCGCCAAGAATGGGAATGGGAACTGCGTCGGCGCTTCCAAGGACTGCGACTGGTCTTGAGAATTGGTTGTTAAAGACCTCCACCGCCAGTCACAAGTGTTAAACAAAAAGCGCACGTTCAAACTCTGATACCAATAAATAGGATGGTAATCTTGCATATTTACATATCGTCCTATTCGAAGAGTAGGTGGCACGACGCTGTGGTGCGTTTAAAGTCGCACCATTTGTTTGCTCAGCAACAGCTACGAGTAAGCACGAGATAATTTGCTGCTTTGCGGACATGCACAGCTTAGGTGTTCAATACCAGCCGGTTCGAGCCCAACAACCTGAATATACTGTATACTCACGTCGTCTAGATATAAAGCAACAGTTTATTTAACTGCTTACAGCTGTCTCTTCCTCCTCCGTACTTGCAATTGCCGACCAGCAAAAGCGATCCAGGATTCGCTGACACAAATCCAAACTCTTGCCGTAAACTCCAATCGTCATCTTGGTAAAGCCCGACTTGAGCTCGACAAACGAGAACAAGACAACTTTGCTATTCTTGGCCTTGGCATTGTGACGAGAAACTTGCTCCAAGAGCTCCGAAGCCGTTCCTTCATAGCGGACCGAGTCCTTGCCATGTTTATATAAGCAATACTCCATCCCCAGCCACTGCAGCATCATGACGGCTGGTAACGTCGCCGTCACGCGCGGATAAACATGTGTCAAGTATCCCTGCGTGTTCTTTTTGAACAAAACATCCATTCCGACATTGCCCCAGTAACCCAGCGATCGACAATAGTGGACAACATCGCGACAGAATAAAAGCTGTAAATCTCTCAAATAATCTTGCGACGACAAAGTCAATATAGATGTTTCACCTTGGCAGATCTCATTTGATCCCAACCAAATAACAGATCCATTGGGATGAATGAAAAAGTGTCCACTGACGGCAAGTTCCGCTTGGAAGTATTCCGTGACAATGTAGCTTGACTGTCCACTATCCACCAAGTATTGCGCAAACTTTTCTTCATCCAGCGTCGACTTGATGACAAAGGTTCCCTTGTCATTCGATAGCGCATGCGTCACCTTGACGATGCAGGGGCGCTCCACCGTTGCGAGCAGTCGTGGTGTTCGTTTCGTTAGCAAATGCAAACTGTCAAGCCCCGACAAGTGGAAATGCATAAATGGATCATTGATATGCGTCGGAATGCTTTCGCAGGGTGCATAGGCATAGACGCGCGCGTTCACGTCAATCTCCGACACAAACTTGGGCTCGACAAAGACACTCGGCAAAACGTCCCTCCAATGTTCAAGCAAACCAGCTGGCGGCCGGCCATGCTGCAGGTACATGGGAAAGGCAGTTCCATGGACAAGGGCGTACCGACAAGGACCAAGGACGGTACGTGCCAACGGTGTATCGGGTGGGTAGTCGCAAATCCGATAGACTTGATGGTTGAAAAACCGCGCCGTCCGACTAGCCGATGATGGACTCTCGTAGAGCGCCACAACGTTTGCCGTATCTTGCTGCAAATAATCTAGTCCCTCTAGAATCATGTTTGATACCAGCGTCTTTTTATCCCACGCCACGACCGAAAATCCGCTGTAGCGTTGCTGCGAATGAAAGGGCCGAGGCAGCGACACAAAATCCGAAAGGCTCGAAAGGGTGCTCGAGTGGCTGCTTTCGTCGTCGTTGGCGTCATCGTCAATGTCATCATTGCTTTCGCCTCCACTGCTTCCACCAATGTGAATGACCGTCGGTACCTTGACAGTCATTGTAGTCGGCGGCTCATAGAAATTGGAGTCAATAATAAAAAGAGCACCGTGGAAGGAACCAGCAAACAAATCGGAAGCTGCAAGTTGAATAAATCCTAGGGATGCGTACGCAGTCTACGAAAATTTCCTTTCTCCTCTCTGCTACTGCTTTGTGAAAGCTACTGAATTAGTAAAAGAGTAGCCATGTGCCGTCAAAGGTTAAAGAAGAATTGTGATGGTGGTTCCATCCCAGAGCTGAGCGAGAAGCGGCTCTCGTCCTTGTGAACGTGCGTGATGCGCGCATCAATGGCACGCTACTCGCAAGCGGTCGAGAAAAGTCATTGTGCGTCACGTTTGAGTCACAAAACAGCTGACTGCAAGATCTCGTCGCGCAGACTTTGAATTCTGTGAACGATGTCGAGACGCCTGCGGGACCTGCTAGAGAGTTTGAGCAAGTCAAGGATATAGTGGTATACCATGCCGTAAGTAAGCTGTGCAAGATTTATCGATTTTAGCGTCATGAGCTTGCTGCTCACGATATTCCTCTGCTCTCGCTTTGCATTGAGCAGCTCGTTCCTTCCTCATGTAAGTCGTGGTGTATGATACACATCAAATCAGTACATTAAATCTAGCCTCATTTGATCTTGCTCATTACTCGTTCACTGCTGGCAGGGATCTCTGACATTCGTGGCCCTCTTGTTCGCTGCCGCGGCCTACGCGTTCTCACTCTTTGGTGCCTTTGGAAACAAAACGTTCAAGCTAGAGTTTGATGACACTCAAGATAACATTGCCAATGATCGTCTTGGTTCGATAGACTTTGGATATTTTGGTTACTGTGGAATCAACGGCTGTCAAAATTACAAGGATGGCGACGAGAGTTTCATCAAGAATTACGACAATGCAATCTTGCTGACAGGCGTCAGTGTCGCCCTCATCATTGCAGTGCTCGGAGGAGTCTTTTTGTTGTTTCTGCTGTTAACACTTTGCATTCGCATGACGCGATGGATTATGGTGACAATGGGTCTCGTCTTTGGCGTATGCCTTTCGCTGCCGGCTCTGTCGTTGGTGATTTCCGGTGTTGGTTTCGGATCACCCGATTGCTTCAACAATTTTGACGATGACAACTTTTTGACTGCAAACTTTACGTGGAACACGACAACGGATCAGTTTTATTATTGCCGTCCGGCGATTGGTAGCATCTTGGCGTTTATATCAGCGGTTCTGTGGATAATTACCTTGAGCATGCTATGTTGCTGCATGACGTCCGATCGTGAAGAGCAGTTGCAGCCGACGCATGACATGGAGCAGCCGTATGTAGTTGATGCTCAATCAGTGTATTCCCAGTCGCCTTCCAAGATTGGAGAGGCACAATCGAACTCTTGGGCACAGCCCCAGTATGCCGGCACTGCGACGACAGGGCTCGAGGAGGATCGTAAATCTGTCGGGTCGCCTCGATGAGTTCGGCTAAAATTTTACGTCACCTCCATCCATGTAATAATAGTCTTGATAGTCAAACAAGCTGGAGCTTTTCAAACTGTATATATATATATCCTATCTACTGTTATATGCATCAGCTTCAACGAAATGTGTAGTTTAAGTGATATTGAGTAGCAGCGATGCAAGTCGCATGTTGCAGATCACGCACCACCATGGATAAAAATAATACAAGGCAAAGCAAGTACATCATGGATTTCATTAACGTAATTATCTTTACGTCTCCATTGCTTCCATAGCCTCCTTTCCTTCCTCATCAGAATCGTGTGTCTCCTTTACCTCCAACTGATCCAAGTAAGGCTTCAGCTCATCACCTTCCAATAACTCATATTCCTGTCCCACTCCAACAATCGCAATACTCGCATTCTCCGGCGTCAACTCATCGTCACCACTGACGCATCCGACCAGCGCTTGCAAGGCATGCACAATCAATTGTTCCTTGCTCGCCGACGCAAACCCATCAGCATGCTTCTCCAAATACGTCTTGGCACTTTGACTACGGGCTCCAATGGCCGACGCATAAAACTCGTACAAGTTTCCACTCGGACAAGTCTGATACAAGTGCGGCTGCGAATGGTACACGCTCGCTACCAGCAAGCCGACTCCAAAGGGACGTCGAACGTAGGTTTGCGTCGTGCGCTGATGCTTGTCCGCAAGGTCAGCCATGAGCTGATGCGGCGGAATGGGATTGCCGTAAACGTACTTGTGGTTGAGACATTCGCTGCGCATGTACTTGGCAAGTGTGCGAGCGTCAGCGGTGAGTCCAGCGATGCCGCAGCAAATGTGAGAGTCAATCTCGAGAATCTTCTTTTGGTGGCTTGAGAGTTCTGAAACGGACCGCTTGAGAGCACCAAGGACGCAGAACTTGTCACTGCGGATGCCGACGCAAGCAGATCCTTGCTTGACGGATTCAATGGCGTACTCGACCTGAGTAGACGAACGCAAGCGACGGAATGAGTGAGATACTTGTGCAAGTTCCGTCGCAAACCAACAATCTCACAATTTTATTGTCGGCTTACCTGCAAGAGGCGGCCTTCCGGGCTCCAGACTGTCACGTCGGTATCATATTGGTTGCGAAACATTCTTTAAAAAGCTATGCAGTAAATGAACAAGACAATACTACGCAGCGACTGCAAGCTCATGGTTGTGCGAGGCGGTCGACCATCGATGCTCAAAGATCTGTCGTATAGGGACTCAATTCTTTTTTGTCGTATCGTGAGTCACCCAGCCGTTGACGACCTACCCGAGCGAGCCGACCCTCATTGCTTGCTCTGCACCTCTCGCCATTGCAAACCATTCTCTCATCACCATGGCCACTTCCAGCGTTCCTTCCAAGCGCAACAATAACTTTGTCGCTGAATCCGACTATCTTGCAGCTCTCGCTGCCATTGACGCCCGATTTGATACCACAAGAATTCGGCCCGTTGTGGAGGATCCTCGCGTCGCCTGGGCCCTGATCAATGCGGCCAAGCAAAGTCTTCCGGCAAACCTGGCGCGGGTCGTTCAAGTTGTAAGCGATGAAGCCTACCATGTTTATAAACATCAAATGAGTGGGGGAAATAAATCGAGGGAAAATAGTATAGATAAAGAATTACCAGCAACTGATGCAGCAGCTTCACATGACTTTCGGTTTGACGAATCCGAACTAATCGACCCCGATACTCTCACCAAAGTACAAGCACTACGCAAGCAAGTCCGAGAGCAGTCGGCCGCCGTAACAGTTTTGCGCGCGTCGGTCTTGGACCGCAGCGTCCGCTTGGCCGAGCGACAGGTTCACCTCTGGCAGCAGCAGTACCCAGTCGACACTTCAAGCAACGACGACGAATCAAAGTCGGAACATGTTGGCGACGCAGATACCGCAGTCTACCACGAGGCCGTTCAGGAAATGGCCTCCAATTTACAAACAATGCTTGTGGCGCTGGAGGAGACCATGGCGCACGTACCAAAGTCCATTGCGAGTCTGCAGGAGACAACCTTGGCCATTCAGCAAAACCAAAAGTTAGATGCCAAAGGAGCACTACAACCAAAGGCGACGAACGTGCAAGAGGCTACTAACATTGACACTGATCCTGAGAGCATGTTTTTGAATGGATTGGTTCGTTAGAAGGTAACGAGTAAAAGTAGAATGAAATGCATTATAAAGTAAAGGCTGTGAAATGAATTGATCAATCTCTTCGTCTCGACGCACTAGCTGGTTGCTGCTCCTCATTTCGCTTTAGCAAAGGCATTGCAAAATCGTAGATTTTTTGCAGAATGCTCAAGACGATTGAAATGCTAACATGAAGCGTTGCGACAATGACTCGTTGCGAAAACGTCATGAATTTGCTCCACAAACCTGCTGCTGCATGTTGGCTTGTCCCATGCTTTGGTAGCTGGTCCTTTTCGCTCGTTCCCATGACTAGGAGCTGCGGCTTTCCGTGAAGAGGTTGCGAGTGACTCAAAAGCAATTCATTGATTTCTTCCTCGCTTCGATTCGTTGGAGACGGAAACAGCACCTTGCCCTTGTGCAAAATCTGTCGCAATAAGAAGACAATGTTAATATGTGAAAGTCGGAACGAAATATCTACAGAAAGGTATCCTGCAAAACTTACTTTCATGTCTGCAGCATTCAAGCCCAAGGCTTGCGCTATCCTCGCTTGAACCGTCTTGGGAGCGCTCGCGCCGGACGACGACCCCATGTGCAACCAAGAACTCGCGTGACTATTAGGCTTTGCCCCCTCATCCGGTAGAGTCAGCTCGTACGTCAATCTTCCATGCTTTAACGTTACTGTTTGAGATGCAGGATCCAGGGCTGCCTCATCTCGCACCATGGCAATGGCAAGCTCGCACGTGGGACATGTGACGGCTCCATGCGAAGCATGACTTCGACAACGATCCAAGAGCTCTTCGAATGCAAGTCTGTGCCCGCAAGTTTGGCCGTCCTTGTCATATACAAGTGCAATATCGAAAGGAGACAGCATGGATAAGCTTTCAACCTGCTGCTGACTCTTGTCTTTGGCAGCCGCTGCTGCGGTGCTGGAAGCGACGGCGGCCATGGTGACAACGAAAGAGTGATGATGGCACGGATCTCGATCATGCTCTCAAGCGGGCGCGGTCTGCGAGCGCTCGCGAGTATTCACTCGCAGCGTCGGGATCAGAGCGCGTTTCGACTTGCGCACAATGCACATCCCGCCGAGACGTTCCATCACAGCTTGCCTCCTACTTTCAATTGAAACCCATAGTCTCAATCGGTAAACATGATGAGCGACGAGCATGGCGATTTCATGCACGTTGATGTTTCGCGCGCGTTCATTCGTGCCGCCTCGGTGCCAAGTGCAGCGGCGCAAGCCATGAAGGAGTTCAAAGCTGCCTTGAAGGAGGCCGCCATCAATCCCGACGCGTCAGACACCGTGGTCGAGTTTACTCTTGAAGGAAGCGCCTATACGCAGGAAGAGTTGGCTGTTTGCGATGAGATTGCCAAGATTTTGCTCAAGCTCAAGCCCCGTCACGTCAAGAAATTGGTGTTCACCATGCGCCATGGACGCGACTTGCAGGCGGCGGAACGCATTGTGACTGGAGCCAACATTCGGAAAATTACCTTGCGGAGAGAGGACTATCCTCCAAACTCTTTCACCGTTGCCGCGACTGAGGATGGACATGCCATGGACCGTATGCTCTCAAACAAGGCGGTCCAAAAGATTACCTTTCGCGGGCTCGTTTTTGCAGGCGACGTTTACAACGACGGATTGGCGGCAAGCTTGGTTCAATCAAGGGCACGCTTAACATTCGACGAGTGTGCCTTCTTGGGGGACGTGGATCCGTTTGTCAAAGCTCTTGCTGCGAATACCAAGTTGACCGTTGCCAAGTTTACCGACATGCTGCTGATTCAAGAGGCCCACGACTTTACAATCAAACTTTTGCGTACCGCCTGGTCATCCAAGCTCCAGTGTTTGACGCTATGTGTACCTGCGTGGACGAAGGAGTTGGAACTTGCACTCGCTCAGTTTTTGGAAGCAAAGAATTGCATCAGTACCTTGTCGCTCAATGTCCCGCGCAACATGATCCAGCACATGGAGCATCCCGGCCGGCTACTTTTGCAGTCCATCAAAAAGTCATTCGCGCGCACCACTCTCAAGCTCCATGAGCATCGCGATCCATTCCAGGGCCCCTACTTGATGGAGTTTGCCTCATTGTTTGGGCGGGAAACTGGATCTCTCGTTTACATTTACTTACGTCTCAACAAGGCGGGACGGCTTCGCAGCATTTGTAGTTCCAAGTGCTTGGTACGAATAGATAGCTTTGCCACTCTTGGCTCTGTCAGTTACGAGTTGGATTGCTTGTTTGTGCATTTGAAAGAGATACCCGGCTTCTTTGGAGCGAATGCCTTGCAGCCGCGCGCAGCAGCAACTGCTGCTCTCGGTAGCAAGCCGGCGCTGGCTGGCGACCGAAAGCGGAAAGCAAGTAGCCTTTCAATGGAACCTTGAGCAATGTGAAGAACTTTGTTTGAGGATTAGGAGGAGAATAATGAGTCCATGATTCGGTCGTTGCCAGTTGCATAAGAGGGAGCTGCGATACATTATAATATGCACGAAAGACACTACATAATACACAGTTAGCTAGTGTTTTGTGAGAGCTCGCTAATTTATGCAGGGAGGCAGAGTCAGGAAGTAGATATATTAGCGTCGTCAACGTACATTGCATGTCCGCTAGTTGCGTAGTGCAAACTGACAACTACCAACACCTTCCACCCACTTCCAGAGGCGTACATTGATCCCGAGCAAAGAGACTAAAGGATTGCCGGTGCGTGTGAATCTTCCACCACCTTTCAAAGGCGTACATGCACTCCCGAGTAAAGAGCCACATGATTGGCGTTGCTTGCGTATACGACGCAAAAACTTGATCGGCGTCGGCCGCCGTCGACAAAGGTTGCCGCAAAACGCGTTTACCGCAATCAGCCCATGCGAGTTGGTCGCGCTCTATGAGCACCATTCTTCCGCACAAACATCACTCATCTAGTGACCCTCCTCGGACAAACAAAAGAGATTCTACAGTGGAGCCATGTCGGCCAAAATGGCAAGCATCTCGTCTTCGTCCATGTCGCCGCCTTCGTCTGCCCCTGCTACCGACAATTTTACACCATCAACCTTTTCATCTTCTACCAGTGCTGCGGTAGCAGCATAATCTTGCATCAACTCCTCCACGTTGACTGTGTTTCCATCATTGTCGCGCGGCGTCGGCGGATTCAACCAAAACGAGCCAGGCGTGGCAACGTCCTGCAGCCACACGTTTTCAAAGTCGTGTATGACGGCATCCGCCAAATTATTGTCCGTCAAACTCAGGACGCGACATCCAGTGGCTCGCGCCGCTCTCGTTTGATGAAGCGTCGTGCCAAAGACAACGACGCGTGACATTAAGGGGAAACGAGGCGGTTCCGCTCGTTGCGCGGCGGCAAAGCCGGAGGAACCTCCAAACGGCTGGGGTTGTATTTCAATGGAGTGAATCGCTTGCCATAAATCCTTTGGATTGGGAGGAGGGCTTGTTTCTTGGTGAAACATGATGCAGCTCGACTTTGTCGTCGTTGCTTGGTACCTTTGAATGGCCGTCTCGGAATATCCAATCGCAAGCACCAAGGTTTTGGTTTCGCGGCACTCGTCCAGCAAGTCGCCTAGTCCATTCGTTTCCAGTGACAGTTCCGGCCCATATATAACGATGGCTTCTGGATAGTCAATGTTTCGAACCATGCCAAGTGCGACGAAAGAATGATCATGAATGAGTCGGTGCCGTCTCGACGCAAGGAACGCATGGCAAATGTCGATGAGCATGAAAGTGAAAGCGCAAGCAACCCTTGTCATTCTCTCAGTATACATCATCATCGTATTGATTATCTATATGAATGTAGTGGTAGCGTACCAGTAGCTGCATCGGCCATGGGCAAAAAATAAATGAATGTGACCGTCTCTTTCGGTCATGTCGCATTGGGTACCGCTATGACTTCGAGTCAGTCACGAAGCGAGTTCGCTTCGACCATGATGTGAATGCGATCTTTTTCGACCACAAAACGACAGCGTGCCACGACGAAAAAGACCCATGATGAACCATTCATCGACGCGTCTGCTGCTCCAGCATGGCAAGCGGTCAATGTTTGTAAGTGTAGTGTGTCGAGGGGAAGTTGGTAAGGCTGTGAATCCATCGCTCAACTCACGACATCATCGCCTTCTTTCCTCCACTCGGCTTGACGAAACAGAAGCATGTTTCAGCAACAAGTACTCGACTTCTATCTACAACAGCAACGAATCCTCCCTTATTCAATCTCGATGCCGACCCCGCCATTGTCAAAGTCCGTTTCCGAAAGCTCCTCGAGGAGGAGCGCCAGCAGGCGCTACTGGGTGGTGGTCAAGCGCGCATCACCAAGCTCCACGCTCGCGGAAGCTTGACGGCGCGGGAGCGACTCGAACTACTGTTTGATCCAGGATCGTTTCAGGAAATTGATCAGCTTAAGGCGCATCGCTGCATGGAGTTTGGAATGGATCAGCAAAAGTACCCTGGTGATGGTGTCGTGACGGTGAGTGTCAAGAGTGTACTCACTCTGCGCTTGCATACTGAAGGAGCGTCCTGTGAAATGACATCTGGTGATGGATGGCTTTATAAGAAGCGACCATACATGTATGCGAGCGATTCATTGTATGAGTTAATTTTGATGGACGTGTCTCAATCGCCACTTTCCCATCAATCATTACAAATCTACTGCAGGGTCACGGAACTGTCAATGGACGTATTGTTTACGCCTTTTCGCAAGATTTTACGGTACTTGGAGGGTCCTTAAGTGAGACTCACGCACAAAAGAGTAAGTTCGTTGCCTAGTGTCAGTCTTAAGTGTGATGTTTCGTCGTAAACTGCTGACATTCTTCACCTACTGTCATGCGTCACTAGTTGTCAAAACCATGAACATGGCTCTTCGCGTCAAGGCTCCAGTCATTGGCCTAAATGACTCTGGCGGCGCTCGCATTCAAGAAGGTGTCGATTCCTTGGGAGGTTATGCTGATGTGTTTCAGCTTAACGTTGATGCATCCGGAGTTATTCCACAGCTCTCGGTGATCATGGGGCCATGCGCCGGAGGAGCAGTCTACTCTCCCGCCATGACTGACTTTATCTTCATGACAGAAAACACGAGCTATATGTTTGTCACGGGTCCGGAAGTCGTCAAGACGGTGACGAATGAAACGATTGACAAGGAAGGTCTGGGAGGTGCATCGGTTCACACGGCCAAGAGCGGCGTCGCGCACGGGTCGTTTGCCAACGACGTAATGGCGTTGCGAGCGATGCGGTCGCTTTTGGATTTTTTGCCCAGCTCCAATGACAGGTCAACTCTGCCGATCAAGGAAGTGACGGACGATCCGAACCGTCTCGTCCCCGAGGTTGAGCTTCTTGTTCCATACGATCCAAACACACCCTATGACATGAAAGATGTCGTTCGTCGCATCGTAGATAATGGAGACTTGTTTGAAATAATGCCAGATTTTGCGCAAAACATTGTCACCGGTTTTGCGCGCATGGAAGGACGGACAGTCGGAATTGTGGGAAATGTAAGTGGGGTTTATATCTATGAGTTACTGTCACGTCTGGTTCTTGCACATAACTTGGCTAACGTGATTATTGCTGCGTGCAGAACCCTCTTACTCTGGCGGGGTGTCTTGACATTGACTCGAGCACAAAAGCTGCCCGCTTTGTCCGCTTCTGTGATGCTTTCAATATTCCACTAGTAACATTTGTTGACGTTCCAGGCTTTTTGCCAGGCACTGATCAAGAGCATGGTGGCATCATTCGCAATGGCGCAAAGCTTCTGTTCGCGTATGCCCAAGCGAACGTTCCAAAAGTGACGGTAATTACTCGAAAGGCGTATGGCGGTGCATACGATGTCATGTCAAGCAAGCATTTGCGTGGAGATGTCAATTACGCCTGGCCTGGTGCAGAAATTGCCGTAATGGGCGCTAAAGGTGCTGTTGAAATTATTTACGGCGGCAAGAATGCGGCGCAACATACGGTTGAGTACACGAAACGGTTCGCAAACCCGTTGGTTGGTGCTCAGCGGGGCTTTATCGACGATATCATTCACCCGAAGGACACTCGCAGACTCTTATGTAATGATCTCCGTGTCCTCCGAACGAAAGACCTTCCAAACATTCCACGGAAGCATACGAACATGCCTTTGTAAAGCACAATATACACGATGTTGAGATATAAACATTTTTAATAGTAAGCTTGTAACCCGGAGCGAACTAGTTGATACAGCCATATAAACATCGTTTGTTACTTTTATGACGTAAGCTTTAGTGTCACACTCTGGCGACATGCTATTCCCATCTGTTCCAGCCGGAAGTTTTGTGCGAAGGCAAGGGGATATTCGGTAAGTCTTTTGGTACGCGGCCAGTACCAGCCAAAGTTTGAAGCCATAAGCTAATCGTCGCCAAGGCATCACATGCCATGATTCTTATATCGGTCGAAGAATCTGGATGATGCGCGAGATGGACCAGCGTCGCCACAACATTCTTAGTATTGGTGATCGCCACTACTGCTCCTGGTTCGGTGCTGACATTGTATAGAAACGCAACCGAAGCCTCTCGCTCTTCTGCTTTGTTGCGAAGAGCACAAACAGTAATTTTGCTGAGTACTGCTTCTGTCGCCAGTAGAGCCTTGCTGGATGAGTCTGCCGACATGTTTTGAAGCGAGCGTAGAGCGAATATGCGATCTACTTCGACTGGTGAATCAGCTGCTTCTATAAGTATCTCCACTAGGCCTGCGTAGCGAGTTAGAAAACTTGTGTTTGAAGGGAAGCGGGTCAAATTGCTGATTATTTCGAGACATTTTGAATGAAGCTGATTTTCAGTTTCACCCGCCACCTGTACCAGGGACTCGACAACCTTGGAATCCGAGCAAAGGTGACTCTGTGGTAAAAGAGGGTAATAAACGGTCAGTTGAATTGTTATTCTGCAGATCTTCACGCGTGCATGTCACACAAGCGACTTACCGAGACGGCGCAGTGCTTGGATAAGTGTAGTAGTACGGCACACGCGTTCGATCTCGCTTTTGGAAGAAATTCTGCAATTTTTTCTGCAACCTTCTGTTTGTGTGTCTTGTGTTCTTGATCGGATAATCTTTCTTTACTTTCAATGATTCGCGACTCGTGGCCGTAAGTGGAAGCTTCAGACAAAGTCGAATTGTCGGACGATATGCTCTCATCGTCGGTTTCTCTACCGCGGCTGTCATTTTCTTCGTCGTGCTGACTATGACTGTGCTCGTTCTCGCTGTCCTCTGATTCTGATGCCGATCCTGATTTCTCGTAGCTTCCAAGGCCATTCGTAGAATGAGACAGCTCAGATTCTTTAGAAGCAAAGCTATCGAGTTTGTCGAGCGACTGATCATAGGCATCGCCTTTCAGAACACCGGCCAAAAGAGATAGAAGCCCTTCCATGCTAGCCATGGGTTCGCGACATTCGGCTGTTTTGGCGAGAAATGCAAGCGCCATGCAAGCAAGTGCACGAGCCTCGCCGCGGTCTTCGCGAATGACCTTGGCGAAGCACTCCATGTTGCCAGCATGCATGAGAACGTGGATTCGGTTGTCTCTCGGCTCACAAACATTCTTAAGGCAAGCTATGGCCCGTGTTCGTGCAGTCAAGGCAAGCTCGTGGTCATCATTTATCGGAATGTCCTGGTTGGCGGCAAAAACTAGTGCCTCCAAAAAGCTGTCAGTGCGAGCAAGCGTCAACTGATTCTTCTTTTGCCCCGTCAAGACCTTAAGTGCTCCACAAGCATTGCTGCGACGGGCGAGAGAGTTGCCCATGGCAGCGACTATGAGCTGTCGCAGATCACTCTTGGGTCTAACCCAGCGAATAGGAAAGTCTGGAGTTCCTAAGGCATGCTCGGCAATCATTTCTGCTGCCACGCGCGGGCGATTTGGAGGCTTGATCACTGGAAACGTATCGCGGAAGCGAATCCGTCTCGACTTGCGATTGATGGTTTCTTCAACCTCTTTTACTTTTGCTTCCGCCTTTGATTCAAGATTTGGTTCAGGCTGTGGCTCTTTCTTCTTTGGCGGCTTGACTACAGGCTCTGGAAGTTCCTCGATTACTGGGCAGTTCCAAGGCACGACTAAATGCAAATTAGAATCATCTTCCTTCTTTTCATCATCCATTTCCTCGTGCAATGGAGCACCTTCGAGTAACGGAAGCTCTGGAGGTGGACTCCTGTTCAATGAGTTGGAAGTGAGAAAGACGGATTTGAAAGTTTCTCGACGCTCCTTCAATGTGTCCAATATTGCTCGTGCTCGTTGAGCATTTCGCGTCCCACCAAGCGAAGTACCAATGGATGCAGCATCATGGTCTGAAGACGCCTTGTCGTTATTTATTTCTTCGTCGACTCGCGTCGCTGATAACGCATTCAAGCTTCTTTCGTCCAGTCTTTGCACATTTTCTTGTCCGCCTCGCCTGTCAAAACTTTCCCAGCTGCTTGATCTCGGCACTCTATGCCGCGCCGGGATAGTTTCCACTGTCGTCGCTGGTGAAATTGATCGAAGTATACCAATGTCTCTGGTTCCAACCGTCGCTAGTGATTGGTCGTCTATGCCAGTAAAATCGTTGTGTCGAATTGGTGAGACGATATGCTGCTGCTTCTGGTCCCCGCAATCTTTAAACTCATCCGCAAAGTAATCAAACGCTGAGAATTCGTCTCCTCCGCTAAACAAGCTTATTTGATCGTCTCGATGCATGTCATTAAATTCCTTCTGGAACTCCTCGCCGACTGCTCCCGCAGTGCGACGCTCATCCGAAGCGAAACTCCGAGCACCTAAAATTTCGTCATCAACCAATCTACTAGCCAGACTTCCAATCCTTGGAGTCGCTGCACTTGGATCAGCTGCAGTCGCAACATGAGGTTTATGAACATGCATGGCATTCGCCGCCGCAGCCAATCGAGCAGCAGCAATCTCCTGCTCGACGCGTTTAATGATCGAGTCGGCGCTTGCCTCTGATTGACAAAAGCTTCCTGATCCAATGTCTTGTTCCACGTCGGAGAAGAATCGTTCCGATAGCACCTCAGAGTCTGGCGACAAAATGTCGTCCATCATGTTGGTCGAAATGTCCGACGTGTTTGCTCGGAGCGAGGTTGGTCGATTATTCCACTGAGGATTGTTATCGGTGGTGGCATCACTAGATGATGGGCTTGGATTGTTGCGAATAGGCGGAGTGGCCTTGTGAAACTTGTTTTCCCAGGGAAATGGCATGTTGCGGACGCGCAAGATTTTAAAGGTTGTTTAAAGTCTAAGGAGCTGGACGATTGCTTGATCGCTTGGACACCAACAACTTCCTACCCAAGCTACTTGAGTCTAGACCTCTAAAAGTCTCTCGTTTGCACGTTGGCTCACGTTGTCCTGCCACGGTCACGATGATGGCAATGGTCGTCGCTCGTCCCTCGTGGTGGCGTCGCCAAGGCTTGTCGCCGGCCGATGTTTTGGCGATATCGAAACGCAAACTTTACTATAGTGTCAACAGTACTTTGGATACCACTTCACTTTTGGCGCGAAAACTCGCGACGCACCTCAGCCGCCCATTCTTGGAAGGCTCGATTGACGCAAATCTTTCGACGGCGCATCTTTCGTGCGACCTCACTATTTGCATCACAACTGCTGTATTGCAATACCTCGTCTACAATTACTATGCGGATATCAATAAGCATGACTCTACTCTCAAGCCTCGTTGCCTCGTCTACTAGAGCGTTTTCCCAAAGTGTGGCGTTTCGGTCGCAGCGCAGCCTTTTAACAGTGACGGCTCGCAGCCTCAGCTCACGAGGCGGTGGCAGCGAACCCATGCCGCATTCCGACGAGCAAATGCCATTCTATGCGCTCGGAATGAATTTAGCCATGCAAGTTGGTGGACAGAGTCAGCTCAAGACGTTGCTGGAGGATGATGAACTCGATCTTGTGTTGGAAGCCTTTTGCGACACGATTCGGGGAAGCAACGTTGTAGATGCTCGCACTGTATTGGAACGGTATGGACAAGATTTGAACAAGATTTTGGGGTCGCGAACGGATAACATTGTTGACCGCGTCAAGAAGGACGGAGAAGAATACATTGAAGGGTTCTTGGCGGCGAACGATGACGCTATCAAGACGGCCAGTGGAATGGTGTACTGCGAAATGACCAAGGGAGAAGGCAAGCAACCGTCGCTTGGATCGACTGTTGAAGTCCACTACCATGGAACCCTGACGGATGGAACCGTA
Source organism: Mayamaea pseudoterrestris (assembly GCA_027923505.1). Classification (NCBI taxonomy): domain Eukaryota; phylum Bacillariophyta; class Bacillariophyceae; order Sellaphorales; family Sellaphoraceae; genus Mayamaea; species Mayamaea pseudoterrestris. The sequence continues at coordinate 2,126,028 of BROI01000001.1, forward strand.
TTTGACAGTTCTGTGGATCGCGGACAGACTCTATCATTTCCACTTGGTGGAGTCATCAAAGGATGGTGAGTAAAGTTTAGCCATGCATGTCGGATGTCGGCACACTTCGCGGCGTATACTTAATCAAGATTCTTTATTCGCAGGCAAGAAGGTCTACAAATGATGCGAGAGGGAGGCAAGGCGACCTTGGTCATTCCTTCGGATCTTGCATATGGCGATGCTGGATCAGGCGAGGTACGATTTTTGGCTGCAAGCATTTCAATGCGCTTGGCAGCAACTCATGTTAACTGACCGCTAATCGTTTCCATACAGGTTATCCCTCCAGGCGCCACGCTAAAGTTTGAAGTCGAGCTCTTCAGCGTACAGTAACTGCTGCGAAACTCCCATCTCGATTACCGAGACGATACAGCTAATCAACATTTTAAACCGGACAAGCGTCCTTGATATCAATATCTGTTTTCGATATGAACTCTTACATATCCCCCTGCACGTCTCCGTCATCAATCAATCCCAAATAGTTCTCCTTGATAGTGCCAATGGCCGATATCGCTCCCTGCTCCACTGTTCGCCCCTTGATACGCAACCGTACTCCTGAGCCAGAACTAATCACAACCTCTTTGTCGTCGCTCACCCACGCATCTTTTTCTCCATCAAACCCATTAAACATGTCCTCTGGCATGCTATGCTTGCTGACAAAGATTCGCAGGGGTCCGCAAAAGGCAAAGAATCCAAGCGGATTGCATTGACTTACAACAGCGTCCAAAACTTCGTTCATAAAGGGCCGCAGCAAGAGAGCAGTGTATTTTACTGTGAATACTACATTTCCTGTATCATATTCAATGATACCTGACTTGACTTGATTCTCTGGAATGTCGATCACGTTGACAACGAATCCGTAATTGGCCAAGGCCAAGCCTTCCACTTGTTCCTTGAGTAGACGGACAATGGTCTGCCGTAGTTTGGGTCCCATGTGCACCGGCTCAAGGGTTATTTCATGATCTAGTTCTTTGACGTAAAACATGATAAGCAGATTCAATGGATATGCAAATCAAGGAGATGTAAAGCCATGGTTGCAATCGGATGGAGAGAGGTGCAATTTTAGTACCGCTACGATAGATATGTTGTCTCATCTAAAGTATCTTCCCTATCGCCGCTACAAGTACTTGTACAAGTATCACGAAAGTACCACCAGACGTACATAAACCGTTTGATGATGTTACACCTATCGGTACATTAGATAGCTTTAAGGTGAGTTTTGATGAAGACTTCTTGCATCAAAGCTTGGGCGCCTTGTTCTTCCACTGCAATCGGATCAGTCGAATGTTTTCTGGCTCATCAAGCTGCAAGTAATGATCCATGATATCCTCCGAATGCGTCCCCAAGTCATGAGTTGTAAAATGATTCAACGATATTGTAGTATACTCGGAGAGACTCGAAATTCCCATCTTATCCGATGCCTTTACTAATGCTGCTGCTTCGAGCCCTCGCGAATCGTCTTCGAGCACAAAGTCAATGGCATAGCAGCTACTGAGTTCCTTCAAATGACTAGCAACTGCCACATAGTATGTCATAATGAATGGAAGGTAGACGACTCCATCCCTTTGCAGCATTTCTTTGGTCAGTGCGATCAACGTCTTGTAGATCCAAGCGGAACGAATATTGTTCTTTAGGTAGCGATCCGGCATGTTTCTCCAGTCAAACATGACTTGATCAAAGCGAACGCCTTCCCACTTTGTGTGGAACTCCTTTTGAAGCTTGCGATTGGTGATGCTGCAGTTGATATGCCGCTCATGATGGCTGTCTTGGATGGAACATGTGTACGCTTTGAAGTGACAAAGCGCCTCCAAAAGATCCAATCGCTGCGTATCAAGGTCCTTGGGATCCCGAAAGGTCATGAGAAAGCAGAGTACATTCTTTGGGGACTTGGCGGCTCGTTTTAGTGACACTCTTTGGGGAACTATGGCCCGGTTGCTGCTGCTCGTCATGTTGGAACGAGTGCGATATCGGATCCAGGTGTATGTTTTGCTTTCAATGCAGCGTTCCCTTGTGGCTGCAAATTAAGCTCTTTGCGATTGAGAGATGCAGGCTTCGAGAAGTTCGTTACTCTACGTCTGCCGTCCTGAATTTCAAGTGCTCGGCCAATGGTTGACAGTCGATCGTCGATCACTCCAACGCTGCGTCTTCGCTGAAAGGCGAGCTACAGCTGCAATAGTGTTGAGGTTAACAGTATGTTGGAGTAAGTTTGACACGATCGGCTGACGTCACCCGAAGTGATTTCAATCTTGTGTGCGTTGCACGGGAGTGCGCGCTTTTGAAATTTTCATCGAACCTCGATCAACGCCGTATGGCAACTGCAACGACCAACTCTGTCAACGCGATTCACTCTTGTCACTTGTGCATTGTTATCGTCGAAGGCTTTTCCATTCCAGACACGAACCTCTTCTCGTTCCTGCACCAAAGTTATCGGTCTCATCTTTAGCAGCAGTCTTCTTTGTTCAACCGGTGGTATTTTCTCGAACAATTCGCCAACGTTTGCTATCTAAATATAAACAACCGCTACCATGCGATGCATCAGATCCCTGCTCGTCCTGCAGTGGCTACTGGCAGTCGCATACATGACAGTGCACGCTAATGTCTTGGATGAGTTTGGCGCTGTTCAAGACATGGACGGAGACGGGGATATAGACGAGTACGACGTCAAGAGTTGGGAGCAGCAAGTTCTATGGCACTCAGCGCTTGAGACTGTCAATGACTTGCCATGGTGGGTCGACGAGGAAGGTGAAACTGGGCATGATGGAGGAAGAAAGCTCAGCGATGAGGAGGAAACTAGCTTTTTACGCGAATTGGCACACAATGAGACAAGTCGTCGAACCAGGGTCAAGAGGAACAGGCTTCGTTTAAATACGAAAATAACGGAAGGATTTTGCTTACCTCCACCACGGGCTCTCTTTACGCCACAAGGTACCTGTCGTAGCAGAAAGCAGAGTTGTGGAGGTTCGAGTGGAAACTGCTGTTCAGGACTCGAATGTCGAAAAGGCAGGTGTAAAACAACGTGCATAGGTCCGGGGAGAGAGTGCGGCGCGACTACTATTTGCTGCAGTAAGCAATGCGTTAAATGCACGGAAGGTTGCGGAGACAAGTGTGGACTGGGAATTGAAAGTCCAAAGGATAACATCCAGGTGCGCCGATTTGGAGTGCAAATTATTTTTATTGGTGTTCATACCTGATCTCACACACTTCTTTCGCAGGCTTTCTACTATCCATGGTATTCTAATGTCGACACGGACGGCAAATTCAGGCATTGGGCCATACCTGGCCGAGGCCAAGATGGAGGAGTATACGATCCTTTAAACAGAGATTTACCAGCCCACTATTATCCAAGTCTCGGCGCTTACAGTCCAAACTCGCCCGACACGCTGAACCAGCATATGGAGTGGCTCAAGCGAGCTGGGATAGGTACTTTAATAATGTCGTGGTGGGGAATCAAGTCGTGGTGAGTGCTCTTAGCAGGTCGTTGCGCTCCTCCCACCGCCCAACTCATGCTCCACATGCTTGCCTTCAGGGAAGATTCACTCACGTGGAAAATACTCAACGCCGCCGATGACCACCAGTTGAAAGTGGGTTTTTACATCGAGCCGTATGGAGGGGGCTACGTTGTGAATCCCGACTCGAATGTGACTGCAGGGACCCGCACACCTCAGACTGCCAAAGAGGACGTCAAATACATTATCAACACGTATGGGTGTCATCGGGCCATGTACCGCCGCAAAGGTCGACCAGTCTTCATGTTCTTTGCGGCTCGTACGTATGATAACGGTAACCAAGCTGATTGGAAGCTGGCTTGGGATGAGCTGCACGCGGACGCCAGATACAATCCCATTGTCATCGCCCACGACATAAACTTGAAGGTATGTTCGCTATCCCTTTCATAATTTTATCCAAACGTGACCTATTTCACTAAACAATTCTTCTCAGGACCGCATCATCAAGGGAGGTTGGGACGGAGGGCATGATTATGGTACAGAAGCTGCATTCAAAACGTCTGCCGGCTGGAAGACCCTGTCAGCATCCTACGCTCTCGCGCAAAAGGTTTTCTACTTTACCGCCTCTCCCGGTTTTGACAATACCCGACTGAGTGACCCTGACAAACCTATTATCGGCCGTCAAAATGGATTACTATATGACTATCTATGGAAGCGTGCGATTGAGTTAAGAGCCACTACGAACCCTGTCATCATCACATCATTCAACGAGGCAAGTACATTAGTCGCATATTGGTGTCATGACGCAAGTAATCTTGATTCTCACTCGCTGTTAATCGCTTGCCATAACCATCACAGTGGCACGAAGGAACGCACATTGAACCTGTTACTGCGACTACAATCTCTGCTTACAACTACAAGGGCCAAGATCGAAGCGAGTTTACCTATCAGGACTATGAAGGCGCGTACAGTATGACTGGCCCCAATGCATCCTTTGCGTACATTGACGCGACGGCTTGCTACGCTAAACAGTATACAAGCATGGATGTTCCAGTTACGGCTTGCATATAGTGACTGCGAGGACGAATGCTTCTGCAAGTTGTGGCATTGTCCGCGGCGATCGACACCATCCGTCGTGGTCACAGCTTCTCATCCAGCAGGCAACAATGGGATACAATAATGTATCTCTTAGCATAGTTTATAACAACAAAGGAGTAGACCATCTAAATCATAGAAGGATGGGAAGCTACCCTTAGCGTGTTGTATGTTTTGCGCTGCTTCGAACTTTACTATTAGCTCGATCCATCACGGGTAGTGCTGCGACATTGCGTGAATTGGTTTCGACATCACATTCTGTGAGAGGACGAGGACCATGGGCGCCATTTTTTGCTCTTGCAACGTTCGTACACGCCATAAACAGCATTACAACCCGTTGCATGTGTAGTTCAATGCCGTCTGAGTCAGAAGTTACGTTTGCTGACTGTGAAAGTGGTCGGAGCGTGCTAATTGACGATGCATCGTCTAGCAAGTCTACGTTCGGTAGCTTCTCGCTGCGTAGGCGTTGTTCGAAACGTACATACTTCAGCCGCTGACTACCGAATCCCGACGAAGGAAAATGTTGCAGCTTTTCGGACGCTTCTGGATGACGATGCGTCTGCCTTAATGCAAGGCAAGAGTGACCTCGAACATCGCAACGTTGATTGGACGCACCACTACAAGGGTCAGTCGGAACTTTTGCTGAAACCATCGACTGCCGCTCAAATTTCCAAGATTCTTGTCTACTGCAATGAACATCGAATTCCGATTGTCACCCAAGCCGGCAAGACTGGCCTCGTCGGCGGAAGCGTACCGATGGGCCAAGAAGTCATTCTTTCGACGGAACGACTGAATCATATACATGGGATTGACAGTTCTGGAATACTCAAGAGCCAAGCTGGATGCATATTGCAGGACCTTCAGACCTACTGTGCCGAACGAAGCTTCCTGTTTCCGGTCGACCTTGGTGCAAAGGGTACTTGTCAGATTGGAGGCAACGTGGCTACCAACGCGGGTGGGCAATACTACTATCGCTACGGATCCATTGCTGCTAACTTACTGGGAATGGAAGTTGTATTGGCGGATGGTCGTATTCTGCAGTGTCGGAGCAACATTAAAGACAATACTGGCTACAAGGTCCATCAAATGTTTGTCGGTTCGGAAGGCACGTTGGGAATCATCACGGAGGTTTCCTTTCTTTGCCCACCGTTGCCCACGTCCAAGCAAGCCGTCTTTCTGGCATGCCGCACCTATTCCGACGTTTTGAAAGTCATGAAAGAGGCTAAAAGTAGCCTGGGCGAAGTCATGGCTGCGTTTGAATGGATGGACCAGGCGATTGTTCGACTCGTTGACGAACGACACGTTCGCTGTCCACTGCCTATACATGATGAGTATCGCTACTTTTTGCTCATCGAGACGCACGGTTCCAACGAACACCATGATTTGGAAAAGATGGAAGGTTTTCTCGATAAACTCTTGTCTAACGCTGCTGTTGCGGACGGTGTGCTCGCCCAAGATTTGACGCAGATGCAATCCTTTTGGAAGTTACGCGAGTCGGCAAATCCAGTCATGGCTGGAGCTGGATATACTTACAAGTACGATGTTTCCTTGCCGATTGAGTGTTTTGAGGAGTTTGCGGAGCACATGAAGCAACATCTCACGGCATGCTTGGTTGTTCATGGCGACTGGGGCCACATTCTTGACGGCAATCTTCATTTCAATGTCTGTACGCCGGGTGTTACAACAGTGGACGAGCAAGTCTTGGCTCGTTTAGAGCCTTACTTGTTTGAACAAGTCATGTTGCGAAATGGCTCCATTTCAGCTGAGCATGGACTCGGCCAATCCAAGAACAAATATCTAACGATGGTGCACGATGAAGCAACACTTGTAACCATGCGTCAGGTCAAGCGTTTGTTTGATCCCAACTGCATTCTTAACCCCGGCAAGTATTTGCCTGTCGCCTAGCACGTGCAATGTATCAACCAAGAACGGCAATGCAGCTTCATGATTGCTTTCAACTCATCATAGACTTTAAGTATCATCTGGTCGCAACTATGGCTCCATAGCTGGGGCACATTAAACACATTCGCAGAGCGGGCAGAGCGGGGAGGTAGTAGAATCAAAGCTTTTTAGTGAGCAGTGGCATTCGCGCGCTTCGCGTACGCAAACACTGTCAAACATAGACAAAGTAAAATTGATACTGGCCTTCAAAGTAACAATTTGCTTATTGTAGCCAGAATCTAGGTGGATTGATGCCAACAATTCCTGTCTATTGGAACACAAGGAGAGGCGAGATATAGCAGTAATTGAGTATATAACTCTTTGAGAGCATACTCCTAAAGTAAACAATGTGTTTTGGGATAGCTAACATGGTCATTGTGAAGGGAAATTGCATGCGCGCAGCGTTTGACGTCATCTGCGTCGCAGTGGCAGCGCACGAATTAATGTCGTGAAGCATGTTCGGATAGATCCTACGAACTGAATCAAACCAAGCGAGTCCAAGGTATCTCGCTAGTACAGGAGGTATGGAGGAAGAACTGCCACAAAGCTCAAGGTATAAGCATTTGAATAGGCATGGCAGCTGCTGGCTGAGACTGGTGACAAGTTATCACCAATCACATCGCAGTCCACGGAGACACCAGCCAGTACCTTATCTTCTAGCGAACCTGAAGAAAGGATGTAAGCACCATCTTGGCTTATTTTGGGCATACACATGGCTCAAGGCATGGGCATTTGAAAGGCATGGCAGCTGTTACTGGCTGAGACTGGTGACAAGTTAACACCAATCACATTGCAGTTCACGTAGACACCGGCCACTTTTCTGTTGGGCACCTGAAATAAGGATGTTAGCACCAATCTCACCGCGTGTGTGTCCCCAAGGATAGCCAGAGGAGAATTCATGGAACAGACCTATTGGGGGGTAGTCTTTGAAGGCCTTACACTGGAGCAACCTGGAGCTTGTTTCTGTGTGGATCTTTGCCCTCCCAAACAACTGGTGCTACATGTGAGCCGGGAATGATTGTTATGCACCAATCTCACTGCATATAAGTCCCCAAGCATAGCCAGACCTGAAATCATGGGACAAGACTATTGGGGGTAGTCATTGAAGGCCACACACTGTAGCACCTTGTAGCTGATTACTGTGTGGATCTTTGCCCTCCAAAGTTGATCTATGTTCAAGCTCAGCGCAGTGGTCTGGCAGGCTCCAAGGCTACAGACAATCATTCCGGGAATTAAAAGATCAAACTCATGCAACATGAAAGTGATCTTGCAAGACTTGGGTTGCTCCTACAAGGAGCTCATGCATGCTGGAGCTATGATTTTCAAGCTCAGCGCAGTGGTCTGGCAGGCTCCAAGGCTACAGACAATCATTCCGGGAATCAAAAGATCAAACTCATGCAACATGAAAGTGACCTTGCAAGACTTGGCTGCTCCAACAAGGAGCTCATGCATGCTGTAATGCGCTCCACAAAGTTGATCTATGATCAAGCTCAGCACCTTGGTCAGACAAGCCCAAGGCTACAGATCCTCATTCCGGGAATCAAAAGATCAATCTCATGCAGCATGAAAGTAACCTTGCAAGACTTGGCTGCTGCAACAAGGAGCTCATGCATGCTGTAATGCGCTCCACAAAGTTGATCTATGATCAAGCTCAGCGCAGTGGTCTGGCAGGCTCCAAGGTTACAGACTATTATTCCGGGAATCAAAAGATCAAACTCATGCAACATGAAAGTGACCTTGCAAGACTTGGGTTGCTCCTACAAGGAGCTCATGCATGCTGTAATGCGCTCCACAAAGTTGATCTATGATCAAGCTCAGCTCAGCTCAGTGGTCTGGCAGGCTCCAAGGCTACAGATCCTCATTCCAGGAATCAAAAGATCAATCTCATGCAACATGAAAGTGAACTTGCAAGATTTGGCTGCTCCAACAAGGAGCTCATGCATGCTGTAATGCGCTCCACAACGTTGATCTATGATCAAGCTCAGCGCAGTGGTCTGGCAGGCTCCAAGGCTACAGACAATCATTCCGGGAATCAAAAGATCAAACTCATGCAACATGAAAGTGACCTTGCAAGACTTGGGTTGCTCCTACAAGGAGCTCATGCATGCTGTAATGCGCTCCACAAAGTTGATCTATGATCAAGCTCAGCACCTTGGTCAGACAAGCCCAAGGCTACAGATCCTCATTCCGGGAATCAAAAGATCAATCTCATGCAACATGAAAGTGACCTTGCAAGACTTGGCTGCTCCAACAAGGAGCTCATGCATGCTGTAATGTGCTCCACAAAATTGATCTATGTTCAAGCTCAGCACCTTGGTCTGACAAGCCCAAGGCTACAGACAATCATTCCGGGAATCATAAGATCAAACTCATGCAACATGAAAGTGACCTTGTAAGATTTGGCTGCTCCAACAAGGAGCTCGTGCATGCTGTAATGTGCTCCACAAACTTTATCTATGATCAAGCTCAGCGCAGTGGTCTGGCAGGCTCCAAGGCTACAGACAATCATTCCGGGAATCAAAGGATCAGTCTCATGCAACATGAAAGTGACCTTGTAAGACTTGGCTGCTCCAACAAGGAGCTCATGCATGCTGTTATGTGCTCCACAAAGTTGATCTATGATCAAGCTCAGCGCAGTGGTCTGGCAGGCTCCAAGGCCACAAACAATCATTCCGGGAATCAAAAGATCAAACTCATGCAACATGAAAGTGACCTTGCTGGCTGCTTCTACGAGGAGCTCATGCATGCTGTAATGTGCTCCACAAAGTTGATCTATGATCAAGCTCAGCTCAGCTCAGTGGTCTGGCAGGCTCCAAGGCTACAGACAATCATTCCGGGAAATAAAAGATCAATCTTGTGCAACATGAAAGTGACTTTGCAAAACTTAGGTTGCTCCTACAAGGAGCTCATGCATGCTGTAATGCGCTCCACAAAGTTGATCTATGATCAAGCTCAGCACCTTGGTCAGACAAGCCCAAGGCTACAGATCCTCATTCCGGGAATCAAAAGATCAATCTCATGCAACATGAAAGTGACCTTGCAAGACTTGGCTGCTCCAACAAGGAGCTCATGCATGCTGTAATGCGCTCCACATTGTTGATCTATGATCAAGCTCAGCGCAGTGGTCTGGCAGGCTCCAAGGCTACAGACAATCATTCCGGGAATCAAAAGATCAAACTCATGCAACATGAAAGTGACCTTGCAAGACTTGGGTTGCTCCTACAAGGAGCTCATGCATGCTGTAATGCGCTCCACAAAGTTGATCTATGATCAAGCTCAGCGCAGTGGTCTGGCAGGCTCCAAGGCTACAGACAATCATTCCGGGAATCAAAAGATCAATCTCATGCAACATGAAAGTGACCTTGCAAGACTTGGCTGCTCCAACAAGGAGCTCATGCATGCTGTAATGCGCTCCACAAAGTTGATCTATGATCAAGCTCAGCGCAGTGGTCTGGCAGGCTCCAAGGCTACAAACAATCATTCCGGGAATCAAAAGATCAATCTCATGCAACATGAAAGTGACCTTGCAAGACTTGGCTGCTCCAACAAGGAGCTCATGCATGCTGTAATGCGCTCCACAACGTTGATCTATGATCAAGCTCAGCGCAGTGGTCTGGCAGGCTCCAAGGCTACAGACAATCATTCCGGGAATCAAAAGATCAAACTCATGCAACATGGAAGTGACCTTGCAAGACTTGGCTGCTCCTACAAGGAGCTCATGCATGCTGTAATGCGCTCCACAAAGTTGATCTATGATCAAGCTCAGCGCAGTGGTCTGGCAGGCTCCAAGGCTACAGACAATCATTCCGGGAATCAAAAGATCAATCTCATGCAACATGAAAGTGACCTTGCAAGACTTAGATGCTCCAACAAGGAGCTCATGCATGCTGTAATGCGCTCCACAAAGTTGATCTATGATCAAGCTCAGCGCAGTGGTCTGGCAGGCTCCAAGGCTACAGACAATCATTCCGGGAATCAAAAGATCAAACTCATGCAACATGGAAGTGACCTTGCAAGACTTGGCTGCTCCAACAAGGAGCTCATGCATGCTGTAATGCGCTCCACAAAGTTGATCTATAATCAGATGGGCGGACGAGCCCAATGGCTACATCTAATAAAGATCAATTTCATGCAACATGAAAGTGACCTTGTAAGACTTGGCTGCTCCAACAAGGAGCTCATGCATGCTGTAATGTGCTCCACAAAGTTTGATCTAAGATCAAGCTCAGCGCAGTGGTCTGGCAGGCTCCAAGGCTACAGACAACCATTCCGGGAATCAAAAGATCAAACTCATGCAACATGAAAGTGACCTTGCAAGACTTGGCTGCTCCAACAAGGAGCTCATGCATGCTGTAATGCGCTCCACAAAGTTGATCTATGATCAAGCTCAGCGCAGTGGTCTGGCAGGCTCCAAGGCTACAGACAATCATTCCGGGAATCAAAAGATCCATCTCATGCAACATGAAAGTGACCTTGCAAGACTTGGCTGCTCCTACAAGGAGCTCATGCATGCTGTAATGCGCTCCACAAAGTTGATCTATGATCAAGCTCAGCACAGTGGTCTGGCAGGCTCCAAGGCTACAGACAATCATTCCGGGAATCAAAAGATCAAACTCATGCAACATGAAAGTGACCTTGCAAGACTTGGCTGCTCCTACAAGGAGCTCATGCATGCTGTAATGCGCTCCACAAAGTTGATCTATGATCAAGCTCAGCGCAGTGGTCTGGCAGGCTCCAAGGCTACAGACAATCATTCCGGGAATCAAAAGATCAATCTCATGCAACATGAAAGTGACCTTGCAAGACTTGGCTGCTCCAACAAGGAGCTCATGCATGCTGTAATGCGCTCCACAAAGTTGATCTATGATCAAGCTCAGTGCAGTGGTCTGGCAGGCTCCAAGGCTACAGACAATCATTCCGGGAATCAAAAGATCAACCTCATGCAACATGGAAGTGACCTTGCCAGACTTGGTTGCTCCAACAAGGAGCTCATGCATGCTGTAATGCGCTCCACAAAGTTGATCTATGATCAAGCTCAGCGCAGTGGTCTGGCAGGCTCCAAGGCTACAGACAATCATTCCGGGAATCAAAAGATCCATCTCAGGCAACATGGAAGTGACCTTGCAAGACTTGGCTGCTCCTACAAGGAGCTCATGCATGCTGTAATGTGCTCCACAAAGTTGATCTATGATCAAGCTCAGCGCAGTGGTCTGGCAGGCTCCAAGGCTACAGACAATCATTCCGGGAAAAAAAGATCAAAAGCTCAGCACAGTGGTCTGGCAGGCTCCAAGGCTACAGACAATCATTCCGGGAATCAAAAGATCAAACTCATGCAACATGAAAGTGACCTTGCAAGACTTGGCTGCTCCTACAAGGAGCTCATGCATGCTGTAATGCGCTCCACAAAGTTGATCTATGATCAAGCTCAGCGCAGTGGTCTGGCAGGCTCCAAGGCTACAGACAATCATTCCGGGAATCAAAAGATCAATCTCATGCAACATGAAAGTGACCTTGCAAGACTTGGCTGCTCCAACAAGGAGCTCATGCATGCTGTAATGCGCTCCACAAAGTTGATCTATGATCAAGCTCAGTGCAGTGGTCTGGCAGGCTCCAAGGCTACAGACAATCATTCCGGGAATCAAAAGATCAACCTCATGCAACATGGAAGTGACCTTGCCAGACTTGGTTGCTCCAACAAGGAGCTCATGCATGCTGTAATGCGCTCCACAAAGTTGATCTATGATCAAGCTCAGCGCAGTGGTCTGGCAGGCTCCAAGGCTACAGACAATCATTCCGGGAATCAAAAGATCCATCTCAGGCAACATGGAAGTGACCTTGCAAGACTTGGCTGCTCCTACAAGGAGCTCATGCATGCTGTAATGTGCTCCACAAAGTTGATCTATGATCAAGCTCAGCGCAGTGGTCTGGCAGGCTCCAAGGCTACAGACAATCATTCCGGGAAAAAAAGATCAATCTTGTGCAACATGAAAGTGACTTTGCAAAACTTAGGTTGCTCCTACAAGGAGCTCATGCATGCTATAATGCACTCCACAAAGTTGATCTATGATCAAGCTCAGCGCAGTGGTCTGGCAGGCTCCAAGGCTACAGACAATCATTCCGGGAATCAAAAGATCCATCTCATGCAACATGAAAGTGACCTTGCAAGACTTGGCTGCTCCAACAAGGAGCTCATGCATGCTGTAATGCGCTCCACAAAGTTGATCTATGATCAAGCTCAGCGCAGTGGTCTGGCAGGCTCCAAGGCTACAGACAATCATTCCGGGAATCAAAAGATCAATCTCATGCAACATGGAAGTGACCTTGCAAGACTTGGCTGCTCCAACAAGGAGCTCATGCATGCTGTAATGCGCTCCACAAAGTTGATCTATGATCAAGCTCAGCGCAGTGGTCTGGCAGGCTCCAAGGCTACAGACAATCATTCCGGGAATCAAAAGATCCATCTCAGGCAACATGGAAGTGACCTTGCAAGACTTGGCTGCTCCTACAAGGAGCTCATGCATGCTGTAATGCGCTCCACAAAGTTGATCTATGATCAAGCTCAGTGCAGTGGTCTGGCAGGCTCCAAGGCTACAGACAATCATTCCGGGAATCAAAAGATCAACCTCATGCAACATGGAAGTGACCTTGCCAGACTTGGTTGCTCCAACAAGGAGCTCATGCATGCTGTAATGCGCTCCACAGAGTGTTCTATGATCAAACTCAGCATCTCGGTCTGACTAGCCCAAGGCTACAGACAATCATTCCGGGAATCAAAAGATCAAACTCATGCAACATGAAAGTGACCTTGCAAGACTTGGCTGCTCCAACAAGGAGCTCATGCATGCTGTAATGCGCTCCACAAAGTTGATCTATGATCAAGCTCAGCGCAGTGGTCTGGCAGGCTCCAAGGCTACAGACAATCATTCCGGGAATCAAAAGATCAATCTCATGCAACATGGAAGTGACCTTGCAAGACTTGGGTGCTCCAACAAGGAGCTCATGCATGCTGTAATGCGCTCCACAAAGTTGATCTATGATCAAGCTCAGCGCAGTGGTCTGGCAGGCTCCAAGGCTACAGACAATCATTCCGGGAATCAAAAGATCAAACTCATGCAACATGAAAGTGACCTTGCAAGACTTGGCTGCTCCAACAAGGAGCTCATGCATGCTGTAATGCGCTCCACAAAGTTGATCTATGATCAAGCTCAGCGCAGTGGTCTGGCAGGCTCCAAGGCTACAGACAATCATTCCGGGAATCAAAAGATCAAACTCATGCAACATGGAAGTGACCTTGCAAGACTTGGCTGCTCCAACAAGGAGCTCATGCATGCTGTAATGCGCTCCACAAAGTTGATCTATGATCAAGCTCAGCGCAGTGGTCTGGCAGGCTCCAAGGCTACAGACAATCATTCCGGGAATCAAAAGATCCATCTCATGCAACATGAAAGTGACCTTGCAAGACTTGGCTGCTCCTACAAGGAGCTCATGCATGCTGTAATGCGCTCCACAAAGTTGATCTATGATCAAGCTCAGCGCAGTGGTCTGGCAGGCTCCAAGGCTACAGACAATCATTCCGGGAATCAAAAGATCAAACTCATGCAACATGGAAGTGACCTTGCAAGACTTGGGTTGCTCCTACAAGGAGCTCATGCATGCTGTAATGCGCTTTACAAAGTTGATCTATGATCAAGCTCAGCGCAGTGGTCTGGCAGGCTCCAAGGCTACAGACAATCATTCCGGGAATCAAAAGATCAAACTCATGCAACATGAAAGTGACCTTGCAAGACTTGGCTGCTCCAACAAGGAGCTCATGCATGCTGTAATGCGCTCCACAAAGTTGATCTATGATCAAGCTCAGCGCAGTGGTCTGGCAGGCTCCAAGGCTACAGACAATCATTCCGGGAATCAAAAGATCAAACTCATGCAACATGAAAGTGACCTTGCAAGACTTGGCTGCTCCAACAAGGAGCTCATGCATGCTGTAATGCGCTCCACAAAGTTGATCTATGATCAAGCTCAGTGCAGTGGTCTGGCAGGCTCCAAGGCTACAGACAATCATTCCGGGAATCAAAAGATCAATCTCATGCAACATGAAAGTGACCTTGCAAGACTTGGCTGCTCCAACAAGGAGCTCATGCATGCTGTAATGCGCTCCACACCATTGATCTATAATCAAGCTCAGCATCTTGGTCTGGCAGGCTCCAAGGCTACAGACAATCATTCCGGGAATCAAAAGATCAAACTCATGCAACATGGAAGTGACCTTGCAAGACTTGGCTGCTCCTACAAGGAGCTCATGCATGCTGTAATGCGCTCCACAAAGTTGATCTATGATCAAGCTCAGCGCAGTGGTCTGGCAGGCTCCAAGGCTACAGACAATCATTCCGGGAATCAAAAGATCAAACTCATGCAACATGAAAGTGACCTTGCAAGACTTGGCTGCTCCAACAAGGAGCTCATGCATGCTGTAATGCGCTCCACAAAGTTGATCTATGATCAAGCTCAGCACCTTGGTCTGACAAGCCCAAGGCTACAGATCCTCATTCCGGGAATCAAAAGATCAAACTCATGCAACATGAAAGTGACCTTGCAAGACTTGGCTGCTCCAACAAGGAGCTCATGCATGCTGTAATGCGCTCCACAAAGTTTATCTATGATCAAGCTCAGCATCTTGGTCTGGCAGGCTCCAAGGCTACAGACAATCATTCCGGGAATCAAAAGATCAAACTCATGCAACATGAAAGTGATCTTGCAAGACTTGGCTGCTTCTACGAGGAGCTCATGCATGCTGTAATGTGCTCCACAAAGTTGATCTATGATCAAGCTCAGCGCAGTGGTCTGGCAGGCTCCAAGGCTACAGACAATCATTCCGGGAAATAAAAGATCCATCTCATGCAACATGAAAGTGACCTTGCAAGACTTGGCTGCTCCAACAAGGAGCTCATGCATGCTGTAATGCGCTCCAGAAAGTTAATCTATGAACAAGCTCAGTGCAGTGGTCTGGCAGGCTCCAAGGCTACAGACAATCATTCCGGGAATCAAAAGATCAACCTCATGCAACATGGAAGTGACCTTGCCAGACTTGGTTGCTCCAACAAGGAGCTCATGCATGCTGTAATGCGCTCCACAAAGTTGATCTATGATCAAGCTCAGCGCAGTGGTCAGACAAGCCCAAGGCTACTGATCCTCATACCGGGAATCAAAAGATCAAACTCATGCAACATGAAAGTTTTCTTGCAAGACTTGGCTGCTCCAACAAGGAGCTCATGCATGCTGTAATGCGCTCCACAAAGTGGATCTATGATCAAGCTCAGCGCAGTGGTCTGGCAGGCTCCAAGGCTACAGACAATCATTCCGGGAATCAAAAGATCAAACTCATGCAACATGGAAGTGACCTTGCAAGACTTGGCTGCTCCTACAAGGAGCTCATGCATGCTGTAATGCGCTCCACAAAGTTGATCTATGATCAAGCTCAGCGCAGTGGTCTGGCAGGCTCCAAGGCTACAGACAATCATTCCGGGAATCAAAAGATCAAACTCATGCAACATGAAAGTGACCTTGCAAGACTTGGCTGCTCCTACAAGGAGCTCATGCATGCTGTAATGCGCTCCACAAAGTTGATCTATGATCAAGCTCAGCGCAGTGGTCTGGCAGGCTCCAAGGCTACAGACAATCATTCCGGGAATCAAAAGATCCATCTCAGGCAACATGGAAGTGACCTTGCAAGACTTGGCTGCTCCTACAAGGAGCTCATGCATGCTGTAATGCGCTCCACAAAGTTGATCTATGATCAAGCTCAGCGCAGTGGTCTGGCAGGCTCCAAGGCTACAGACAATCATTCCGGGAATCAAAAGATCAATCTCATGCAACATGGAAGTGACCTTGCAAGACTTGGCTGCTCCAACAAGGAGCTCATGCATGCTGTAATGCGCTCCACAAAGTTGATCTATGATCAAGCTCAGCGCAGTGGTCTGGCAGGCTCCAAGGCTACAGACAATCATTCCGGGAATCAAAAGATCCATCTCATGCAACATGAAAGTGACCTTGCAAGACTTGGCTGCTCCAACAAGGAGCTCTTTGATGCTGTAATGTGCTCCACAAAGTTAATCTATGATCAAGCTGAGCGCCTTGGCCTGGCAGGCTCCATGGCTACAGACAATCATTCCGGGAATCAAAAGATCCATCTCATGCAACATGAAAGTGACCTTGCAAGACTTGGCTGCTCCAACAAGGAGCTCATGCATGCTGTAATGCGCTCCACAAAGTTGATCTATGATCAAGCTCAGCGCAGTGGTCTGGCAGGCTCCAAGGCTACAGACAATCATTCCGGGAATCAAAAGATCAAACTCATGCAACATGGAAGTGACCTTGCAAGACTTGGCTGCTCCAACAAGGAGCTCATGCATGCTGTAATGCGCTCCACAAAGTTGATCTATGATCAAGCTCAGCGCAGTGGTCTGGCAGGCTCCAAGGCTACAGACAATCATTCCGGGAATCAAAAGATCCATCTCAGGCAACATGAAAGTGACCTTGCAAGACTTGGCTGCGGCAACAAGGAGCTCATGCATGCTGTAATGTGCTCCACAAAGTTGATCTATGATCAAGCTCAGCGCAGTGGTCTGGCAGGCTCCAAGGCTACAGACAATCATTCCGGGAATCAAAAGATCAAACTCATGCAACATGGAAGTGACCTTGCAAGACTTGGCTGCTCCAACAAGGAGCTCATGCATGCTGTAATGCGCTCCACAAAGTTGATCTATGATCAAGCTCAGCGCAGTGGTCTGGCAGGCTCCAAGGCTACAGACAATCATTCCGGGAATCAAAAGATCAATCTCATGCAACATGGAAGTGACCTTGCAAGACTTGGCTGCTCCAACAAGGAGCTCATGCATGCTGTAATGCGCTCCACAAAGTTGATCTATGATCAAGCTCAGCGCAGTGGTCTGGCAGGCTCCAAGGCTACAGACAATCATTCCGGGAATCAAAAGATCAAACTCATGCAACATGGAAGTGACCTTGCAAGACTTGGCTGCTCCAACAAGGAGCTCATGCATGCTGTAATGCGCTCCACCAAGTGGATCTATGATCAAGCTCAGCGCAGTGGTCTGGCAGGCTCCAAGGCTACAGACAATCATTCCGGGAATCAAAAGATCAAACTCATGCAACATGGAAGTGACCTTGCAAGACTTGGCTGCTCCAACAAGGAGCTCATGCATGCTGTAATGCGCTCCACAAAGTTGATCTATGATCAAGCTCAGCGCAGTGGTCTGGCAGGCTCCAAGGCTACAGACAATCATTCCGGGAATCAAAAGATCAAACTCATGCAACATGGAAGTGACCTTGCAAGACTTGGCTGCTCCAACAAGGAGCTTATGCATGCTGTAATGCGCTCCACAAAGTTGATCTATGATCAAGCTCAGCGCAGTGGTCTGGCAGGCTCCAAGGCTACAGACAATCATTCCGGGAATCAAAAGATCAAACTCATGCAACATGAAAGTGACCTTGCAAGACTTGGCTGCTGCAACAAGGAGCTCATGCATGCTGTAATGCGCTCCACAAAGTTGATCTATGATCAAGCTCAGCGCAGTGGTCTGGCAGGCTCCAAGGCTACAGACAATCATTCCGGGAATCAAAAGATCAAACTCATGCAACATGGAAGTGACCTTGCAAGACTTGGCTGCTCCAACAAGGAGCTCATGCATGCTGTAATGCGCTCCACAAAGTTGATCTATGATCAAGCTCAGCGCAGTGGTCTGGCAGGCTCCAAGGCTACAGACAATCATTCCGGGAATCAAAAGATCCATCTCAGGCAACATGGAAGTGACCTTGCAAGACTTGGCTGCTCCTACAAGGAGCTCATGCATGCTGTAATGCGCTCCACCAAGTGGATCTATGATCAAGCTCAGCGCAGTGGTCTGGCAGGCTCCAAGGCTACAGACAATCATTCCGGGAATCAAAAGATCAAACTCATGCAACATGGAAGTGACCTTGCAAGACTTGGCTGCTCCAACAAGGAGCTCATGCATGCTGTAATGCGCTCCACAAAGTGGATCTATGATCAAGCTCAGCGCAGTGGTCTGGCAGGCTCCAAGGCTACAGACAATCATTCCGGGAATCAAAAGATCAAACTCATGCAACATGGAAGTGACCTTGCAAGACTTGGCTGCTCCAACAAGGAGCTCATGCATGCTGTAATGCGCTCCACAAAGTTGATCTATGATCAAGCTCAGCGCAGTGGTCTGGCAGGCTCCAAGGCTACAGACAATCATTCCGGGAATCAAAAGATCAAACTCATGCAACATGGAAGTGACCTTGCAAGACTTGGCTGCTCCAACAAGGAGCTCATGCATGCTGTAATGCGCTCCACCAAGTTGATCTATGATCAAGCTCAGCGCAGTGGTCTGGCAGGCTCCAAGGCTACAGACAATCATTCCGGGAATCAAAAGATCCATCTCAGGCAATATGAAGGTGACCTTGCAAGACTTGGCTGCTCCAACAAGGAGCTTATGCATGCTGTAATGCGCTCCACAAAGTTGATCTATGATCAAGCTCAGCGCAGTGGTCTGGCAGGCTCCAAGGCTACAGACAATCATTCCGGGAATCAAAAGATCAAACTCATGCAACATGGAAGTGACCTTGCAAGACTTGGCTGCTCCAACAAGGAGCTCATGCATGCTGTAATGCGCTCCACCAAGTGGATCTATGATCAAGCTCAGCGCAGTGGTCTGGCAGGCTCCAAGGCTACAGACAATCATTCCGGGAATCAAAAGATCAAACTCATGCAACATGGAAGTGACCTTGCAAGACTTGGCTGCTCCAACAAGGAGCTCATGCATGCTGTAATGCGCTCCACAAAGTTGATCTATGATCAAGCTCAGCGCAGTGGTCTGGCAGGCTCCAAGGCTACAGACAATCATTCCGGGAATCAAAAGATCAAACTCATGCAACATGGAAGTGACCTTGCAAGACTTGGCTGCTCCTACAAGGAGCTCATGCATGCTGTAATGCGCTCCACCAAGTGGATCTATGATCAAGCTCAGCGCAGTGGTCTGGCAGGCTCCAAGGCTACAGACAATCATTCCGGGAATCAAAAGATCAAACTCATGCAACATGGAAGTGACCTTGCAAGACTTGGGTGCTCCAACAAGGAGCTCATGCATGCTGTAATGCGCTCCACCAAGTGGATCTATGATCAAGCTCAGCGCAGTGGTCTGGCAGGCTCCAAGGCTACAGACAATCATTCCGGGAATCAAAAGATCAAACTCATGCAACATGAAAGTGACCTTGCAAGACTTGGCTGCTGCAACAAGGAGCTCATGCATGCTGTAATGCGCTCCACAAAGTTGATCTATGATCAAGCTCAGCGCAGTGGTCTGGCAGGCTCCAAGGCTACAGACAATCATTCCGGGAATCAAAAGATCAAACTCATGCAACATGGAAGTGACCTTGCAAGACTTGGCTGCTCCTACAAGGAGCTTATGCATGCTGTAATGCGCTCCACAAAGTTGATCTATGATCAAGCTCAGCGCAGTGGTCTGGCAGGCTCCAAGGCTACAGACAATCATTCCGGGAATCAAAAGATCAAACTCATGCAACATGAAAGTGACCTTGCAAGACTTGGCTTGCAAGACTTGGCTGCTCCAACAAGGAGCTCATGCATGCTGTAATGCGCTCCACAAAGTGGATCTATGATCAAGCTCAGCGCAGTGGTCTGGCAGGCTCCAAGGCTACAGACAATCATTCCGGGAATCAAAAGATCAAACTCATGCAACATGGAAGTGACCTTGCAAGACTTGGCTGCTCCTACAAGGAGCTCATGCATGCTGTAATGCGCTCCACAAAGTTGATCTATGATCAAGCTCAGCGCAGTGGTCTGGCAGGCTCCAAGGCTACAGACAATCATTCCGGGAATCAAAAGATCAAACTCATGCAACATGAAAGTGACCTTGCAAGACTTGGCTGCTCCTACAAGGAGCTCATGCATGCTGTAATGCGCTCCACAAAGTTGATCTATGATCAAGCTCAGCGCAGTGGTCTGGCAGGCTCCAAGGCTACAGACAATCATTCCGGGAATCAAAAGATCCATCTCAGGCAACATGGAAGTGACCTTGCAAGACTTGGCTGCTCCTACAAGGAGCTCATGCATGCTGTAATGCGCTCCACAAAGTTGATCTATGATCAAGCTCAGCGCAGTGGTCTGGCAGGCTCCAAGGCTACAGACAATCATTCCGGGAATCAAAAGATCAATCTCATGCAACATGGAAGTGACCTTGCAAGACTTGGCTGCTCCAACAAGGAGCTCATGCATGCTGTAATGCGCTCCACAAAGTTGATCTATGATCAAGCTCAGCGCAGTGGTCTGGCAGGCTCCAAGGCTACAGACAATCATTCCGGGAATCAAAAGATCCATCTCATGCAACATGAAAGTGACCTTGCAAGACTTGGCTGCTCCAACAAGGAGCTCTTTGATGCTGTAATGTGCTCCACAAAGTTAATCTATGATCAAGCTGAGCGCCTTGGCCTGGCAGGCTCCATGGCTACAGACAATCATTCCGGGAATCAAAAGATCCATCTCATGCAACATGAAAGTGACCTTGCAAGACTTGGCTGCTCCAACAAGGAGCTCATGCATGCTGTAATGCGCTCCACAAAGTTGATCTATGATCAAGCTCAGCGCAGTGGTCTGGCAGGCTCCAAGGCTACAGACAATCATTCCGGGAATCAAAAGATCAAACTCATGCAACATGGAAGTGACCTTGCAAGACTTGGCTGCTCCAACAAGGAGCTCATGCATGCTGTAATGCGCTCCACAAAGTTGATCTATGATCAAGCTCAGCGCAGTGGTCTGGCAGGCTCCAAGGCTACAGACAATCATTCCGGGAATCAAAAGATCCATCTCAGGCAACATGAAAGTGACCTTGCAAGACTTGGCTGCGGCAACAAGGAGCTCATGCATGCTGTAATGTGCTCCACAAAGTTGATCTATGATCAAGCTCAGCGCAGTGGTCTGGCAGGCTCCAAGGCTACAGACAATCATTCCGGGAATCAAAAGATCAAACTCATGCAACATGGAAGTGACCTTGCAAGACTTGGCTGCTCCAACAAGGAGCTCATGCATGCTGTAATGCGCTCCACAAAGTTGATCTATGATCAAGCTCAGCGCAGTGGTCTGGCAGGCTCCAAGGCTACAGACAATCATTCCGGGAATCAAAAGATCAATCTCATGCAACATGGAAGTGACCTTGCAAGACTTGGCTGCTCCAACAAGGAGCTCATGCATGCTGTAATGCGCTCCACAAAGTTGATCTATGATCAAGCTCAGCGCAGTGGTCTGGCAGGCTCCAAGGCTACAGACAATCATTCCGGGAATCAAAAGATCAAACTCATGCAACATGGAAGTGACCTTGCAAGACTTGGCTGCTCCAACAAGGAGCTCATGCATGCTGTAATGCGCTCCACCAAGTGGATCTATGATCAAGCTCAGCGCAGTGGTCTGGCAGGCTCCAAGGCTACAGACAATCATTCCGGGAATCAAAAGATCAAACTCATGCAACATGGAAGTGACCTTGCAAGACTTGGCTGCTCCAACAAGGAGCTCATGCATGCTGTAATGCGCTCCACAAAGTTGATCTATGATCAAGCTCAGCGCAGTGGTCTGGCAGGCTCCAAGGCTACAGACAATCATTCCGGGAATCAAAAGATCAAACTCATGCAACATGGAAGTGACCTTGCAAGACTTGGCTGCTCCAACAAGGAGCTTATGCATGCTGTAATGCGCTCCACAAAGTTGATCTATGATCAAGCTCAGCGCAGTGGTCTGGCAGGCTCCAAGGCTACAGACAATCATTCCGGGAATCAAAAGATCAAACTCATGCAACATGAAAGTGACCTTGCAAGACTTGGCTGCTGCAACAAGGAGCTCATGCATGCTGTAATGCGCTCCACAAAGTTGATCTATGATCAAGCTCAGCGCAGTGGTCTGGCAGGCTCCAAGGCTACAGACAATCATTCCGGGAATCAAAAGATCAAACTCATGCAACATGGAAGTGACCTTGCAAGACTTGGCTGCTCCAACAAGGAGCTCATGCATGCTGTAATGCGCTCCACAAAGTTGATCTATGATCAAGCTCAGCGCAGTGGTCTGGCAGGCTCCAAGGCTACAGACAATCATTCCGGGAATCAAAAGATCCATCTCAGGCAACATGGAAGTGACCTTGCAAGACTTGGCTGCTCCTACAAGGAGCTCATGCATGCTGTAATGCGCTCCACCAAGTGGATCTATGATCAAGCTCAGCGCAGTGGTCTGGCAGGCTCCAAGGCTACAGACAATCATTCCGGGAATCAAAAGATCAAACTCATGCAACATGGAAGTGACCTTGCAAGACTTGGCTGCTCCAACAAGGAGCTCATGCATGCTGTAATGCGCTCCACAAAGTGGATCTATGATCAAGCTCAGCGCAGTGGTCTGGCAGGCTCCAAGGCTACAGACAATCATTCCGGGAATCAAAAGATCAAACTCATGCAACATGGAAGTGACCTTGCAAGACTTGGCTGCTCCAACAAGGAGCTCATGCATGCTGTAATGCGCTCCACAAAGTTGATCTATGATCAAGCTCAGCGCAGTGGTCTGGCAGGCTCCAAGGCTACAGACAATCATTCCGGGAATCAAAAGATCAAACTCATGCAACATGGAAGTGACCTTGCAAGACTTGGCTGCTCCAACAAGGAGCTCATGCATGCTGTAATGCGCTCCACCAAGTTGATCTATGATCAAGCTCAGCGCAGTGGTCTGGCAGGCTCCAAGGCTACAGACAATCATTCCGGGAATCAAAAGATCCATCTCAGGCAATATGAAGGTGACCTTGCAAGACTTGGCTGCTCCAACAAGGAGCTTATGCATGCTGTAATGCGCTCCACAAAGTTGATCTATGATCAAGCTCAGCGCAGTGGTCTGGCAGGCTCCAAGGCTACAGACAATCATTCCGGGAATCAAAAGATCAAACTCATGCAACATGGAAGTGACCTTGCAAGACTTGGCTGCTCCAACAAGGAGCTCATGCATGCTGTAATGCGCTCCACCAAGTGGATCTATGATCAAGCTCAGCGCAGTGGTCTGGCAGGCTCCAAGGCTACAGACAATCATTCCGGGAATCAAAAGATCAAACTCATGCAACATGGAAGTGACCTTGCAAGACTTGGCTGCTCCAACAAGGAGCTCATGCATGCTGTAATGCGCTCCACAAAGTTGATCTATGATCAAGCTCAGCGCAGTGGTCTGGCAGGCTCCAAGGCTACAGACAATCATTCCGGGAATCAAAAGATCAAACTCATGCAACATGGAAGTGACCTTGCAAGACTTGGCTGCTCCTACAAGGAGCTCATGCATGCTGTAATGCGCTCCACCAAGTGGATCTATGATCAAGCTCAGCGCAGTGGTCTGGCAGGCTCCAAGGCTACAGACAATCATTCCGGGAATCAAAAGATCAAACTCATGCAACATGGAAGTGACCTTGCAAGACTTGGGTGCTCCAACAAGGAGCTCATGCATGCTGTAATGCGCTCCACCAAGTGGATCTATGATCAAGCTCAGCGCAGTGGTCTGGCAGGCTCCAAGGCTACAGACAATCATTCCGGGAATCAAAAGATCAAACTCATGCAACATGAAAGTGACCTTGCAAGACTTGGCTGCTGCAACAAGGAGCTCATGCATGCTGTAATGCGCTCCACAAAGTTGATCTATGATCAAGCTCAGCGCAGTGGTCTGGCAGGCTCCAAGGCTACAGACAATCATTCCGGGAATCAAAAGATCAAACTCATGCAACATGGAAGTGACCTTGCAAGACTTGGCTGCTCCTACAAGGAGCTTATGCATGCTGTAATGCGCTCCACAAAGTTGATCTATGATCAAGCTCAGCGCAGTGGTCTGGCAGGCTCCAAGGCTACAGACAATCATTCCGGGAATCAAAAGATCAAACTCATGCAACATGAAAGTGACCTTGCAAGACTTGGCTGCTGCAACAAGGAGCTCATGCATGCTGTAATGCGCTCCACAAAGTTGATCTATGATCAAGCTCAGCGCAGTGGTCTGGCAGGCTCCAAGGCTACAGACAATCATTCCGGGAATCAAAAGATCAAACTCATGCAACATGGAAGTGACCTTGCAAGACTTGGCTGCTCCTACAAGGAGCTCATGCATGCTGTAATGCGCTCCACAAAGTGGATCTATGATCAAGCTCAGCGCAGTGGTCTGGCAGGCTCCAAGGCTACAGACAATCATTCCGGGAATCAAAAGATCAAACTCATGCAACATGGAAGTGACCTTGCAAGACTTGGCTGCTCCTACAAGGAGCTCATGCATGCTGTAATGCGCTCCACAAAGTGGATCTATGATCAAGCTCAGCGCAGTGGTCTGGCAGGCTCCAAGGCTACAGACAATCATTCCGGGAATCAAAAGATCAAACTCATGCAACATGGAAGTGACCTTGCAAGACTTGGCTGCTCCTACAAGGAGCTTATGCATGCTGTAATGCGCTCCACAAAGTGGATCTATGATCAAGCTCAGCGCAGTGGTCTGGCAGGCTCCAAGGCTACAGACAATCATTCCGGGAATCAAAAGATCAAACTCATGCAACATGAAAGTGACCTTGCAAGACTTGGCTGCTGCAACAAGGAGCTCATGCATGCTGTAATGCGCTCCACAAAGTTGATCTATGATCAAGCTCAGCGCAGTGGTCTGGCAGGCTCCAAGGCTACAGACAATCATTCCGGGAATCAAAAGATCAAACTCATGCAACATGGAAGTGACCTTGCAAGACTTGGCTGCTGCAACAAGGAGCTCATGCATGCTGTAATGCGCTCCACAAAGTTGATCTATGATCAAGCTCAGCGCAGTGGTCTGGCAGGCTCCAAGGCTACAGACAATTATTCTGGGAATCAAAAGATCAAACTCATGCAACATGGAAGTGACCTTGCAAGACTTGGCTGCTGCAACAAGGAGCTCATGCATGCTGTAATGCGCTCCACAAAGTTGATCTATGATCAAGCTCAGCGCAGTGGTCTGGCAGGCTCCAAGGCTACAGACAATCATTCCGGGAATCAAAAGATCAAACTCATGCAACATGGAAGTGACCTTGCAAGACTTGGCTGCTCCAACAAGGAGCTCATGCATGCTGTAATGCGCTCCACAAAGTTGATCTATGATCAAGCTCAGCGCAGTGGTATGGCAGGCTCCAAGGCTACAGACAATCATTCCGGGAATCAAAAGATCCATCTCAGGCAACATGGAAGTGACCTTGCAAGACTTGGCTGCTCCTACAAGGAGCTCATGCATGCTGTAATGCGCTCCACAAAGTTGATCTATGATCAAGCTCAGCGCAGTGGTCTGGCAGGCTCCAAGGCTACAGACAATCATTCCGGGAATCAAAAGATCAATCTCATGCAACATGGAAGTGACCTTGCAAGACTTGGCTGCTCCTACAAGGAGCTTATGCATGCTGTAATGCTCCACAAAGTGATCTTGATCTATGATCAAGCTCACGCAGTGGTCTGGCAGGCTCCAAGGCTACAGACAATCATTCCGGAAATCAAAAGATCAAACTCATGCAACATGAAAGTGACCTTGCAAGACTTGGCTGCCACAACCAGGAGCTAATGCATGCTGTAATGCGCTCCACAAAGTTGATCTATGATCAAGCTCAGCGCAGTGGTCTGGCAGGCTCCAAGGCTACAGACAATCATTCCGGGAATCAAAAGATCAAACTCATGCAACATGGAAGTGACCTTGCAAGACTTGGCTGCTCCAACAAGGAGCTTATGCATGCTGTAATGCGCTCCACAAAGTTGATCTATGATCAAGCTCAGCGCAGTGGTCTGGCAGGCTCCAAGGCTACAGACAATCATTCCGGGAATCAAAAGATCAATCTCATGCAACATGAAAGTGACCTTGCAAGACTTGGCTGCTCCTACAAGGAGCTGCACGTAATGTAATCGCTCCACCAAAGTGGATCAATGATCAAGCTCAGCGCAGTGGTCTGGCAGGCTCCAAGGCTACAGACAATCATTCCGGGAATCAAAAGATCAAACTCATGCAACATGGAAGTGACCTTGCAAGACTTGGCTGCTCCAACAAGGAGCTCATGCATGCTGTAATGCGCTCCACAAAGTTGATCTATGATCAAGCTCAGCGCAGTGGTCTGACAAGCCCCAAGGCTACTCAGACACATTCGGATCAAAAGCATCAAACTCATGCAACATGGGAATTAGTGACCTTGCAAGACTTGGCTGCTCCAACAAGGAGCTCATGCATGCTGTAATGCGCTCCACAAAGTTGATCTATGATCAAGCTCAGCGCAGTGGTCTGGCAGGCTCCAAGGCTACAGACAATCATTCCGGGAATCAAAAGATCAAACTCATGCAACATGAAAGTGACCTTGCAAGACTTGGCTGCTCCAACAAGGAGCGCCCCTGGAAAGCGATGCATGATCGAGCTCAGCGGGCGCTCCGACAAAGTCAAGATCAAACAACAAACAAGCTGGCTAGACAACAGGGTTGGCAAGCAGCAGCAAGAGGTGGAGGCATGGATGGGGTCGGCAGCTCGGTCTGGTGCGTCCTACAGACGATCATTCGGGGAATCAAAAGATCAATCTCATAAGGCAACTATGAAAGTGACCTTGCAAGACTTGGCTGCTCCAAGCATCAGCGAGAGCTCATGCATGCTGTAATGTGCTCCACAAAGTTGATCTATGATCAAGCTCAGCGCAGTGGTCTGGCAGGCTCCAAGGCTACAGACAATCATTCCGGGAATCAAAAGATCAATCTCATGCAACATGAAAGTGACCTTGCAAGACTTGGGTTGCTCCTACAAGGAGCTCATGCATGCTGTAATGCGCTCCACAAAGTTGATCTATGATCAAGCTCAGCACCTTGGTCAGACAAGCCCAAGGCAACAGATACTCATTCCGGGAATCAAAAGATCAATCTCATGAAACATGAAAGTGACCTTGTAAGATTTGGCTGCTCCAACAAGGAGCTCATGCATGCTGTAATGCGCTCCACAAAGTTTATCTATGATCAAGCTCAGCACCTTGGTCGGACAAGCCCAAGGCTACCGACAATCATTCCGGGAATAAAAAGATCAAACTCATGCAACATGAAAGTGACCTTGCAAGACTTTGGTTGCTCCAACAAGGAGCTCATGCATGCTGTAATGCGCTCCACAAAGTTGATCTATGATCAAGCTCAGCACCTTGGTCAGACAAGCCCAAGGCTACAGATCCTCATTCCGGGAATCAAAAGATCAATCTCATGCAACATGAAAGTGACCTTGCAAGACTTGGCTGCTCCAACAAGGAGCTCATGCATGCTGTAATGCGCTCCACACCGTTGATCTATGATCAAGCTCAGCGCAGTGGTCTGGCAGGCGAGAGCTCATGCATGCTGTAATGTGCTCCACAAAGTTGATCTATGATCAAGCTCAGCGCAGTGGTCTGGCAGGCTCCAAGGCTACAGACAATCATTCCGGGAATCAAAAGATCAATCTCATGCAACATGAAAGTGACCTTGCAAGACTTGGGTTGCTCCTACAAGGAGCTCATGCATGCTGTAATGCGCTCCACAAAGTTGATCTATGATCAAGCTCAGCACCTTGGTCAGACAAGCCCAAGGCAACAGATACTCATTCCGGGAATCAAAAGATCAATCTCATGAAACATGAAAGTGACCTTGTAAGATTTGGCTGCTCCAACAAGGAGCTCATGCATGCTGTAATGCGCTCCACAAAGTTTATCTATGATCAAGCTCAGCACCTTGGTCGGACAAGCCCAAGGCTACCGACAATCATTCCGGGAATAAAAAGATCAAACTCATGCAACATGAAAGTGACCTTGCAAGACTTTGGTTGCTCCAACAAGGAGCTCATGCATGCTGTAATGCGCTCCACAAAGTTGATCTATGATCAAGCTCAGCACCTTGGTCAGACAAGCCCAAGGCTACAGATCCTCATTCCGGGAATCAAAAGATCAATCTCATGCAACATGAAAGTGACCTTGCAAGACTTGGCTGCTCCAACAAGGAGCTCATGCATGCTGTAATGCGCTCCACACCGTTGATCTATGATCAAGCTCAGCGCAGTAGTCTGGCAGGCACACTGTAGCAAAATGGAGATGGTTACTGTGTGGATCTTTGCCCTCCCAAACAACTGATGCTACACGTGAGCTGGAAATGATTGCTATGCACCAAGCTCACCGCATGTGTCCGCAACCATAGCCAGAACAGAATTTATGAAATTAAGAATCTAAAACTTGCAGTGTTGGCCATACCCACAGTGGAGGCCATACCCATGGTGTCAGTCTCCAGGCAATCCCATTTGCATTATTTGAAACTCTGCCCTCTGTCAATGGCATACCCTGGACAGGTTTTGCGTGACCCATTGGGTTGTTGGGTGGCCAGGGCATGGGGCATCTGACAGGTAAGAATCTAAAACTTGTGGTGTTAGCCATAGCCACAGCGGAGGCCGTATAAGAATCTAAAACTTGTGGTGTTAGCCATAGCCACAGCGGAGGCCGTATCCATTGTGTCAGCCTCCAGGCAGTCCTTTTTGCGCCATTTGAGACTCTGCACCTGTCAATGACATACCCTGGACAGGTCTTGCCTGACTCATTGGGTTGTAGGGTGGCCAGGGCATGTGGCATTTGACAGGTAAAAATCTAAAACTTATGGTGTTGGCCATACCCACAGTGGAGGTCGTACGACTTGTTGGATCTACTAGTGGTGCACCTCAAGTGGCAAGTGAGACTTCCAAAATGGCCTGCAGACCCCATAATACAACCAATATGGACTTGAACAACGAATGGGAGTCATAGACTTGTCCATTTGGGTGTAGAAGCCATTACTATGCCCTGAGACTCTGCACATTCAACCAATGGTTGAATGTGCCAGCCCTGCTCCCTTTTTGGCTGCAGGGATCATCAGCATTTCCTGCTGAGCCCTCCAATTTCTTTCAAATCATGCTTGTTGTAAATGATGGGCCATAAGTTGGTCAGTTGCACCTCAGCATCCATCACCATGTATGCCACAGTGAGACTGAACAGATCCAACAACTTGATGGATCTTGTAGTGGTGCACCTCAAGTGGCAAGTGAGACTTCCACAATGGCCAGCAGACCCCATAATACAGCCAATATGGTCTTGAACAATGAATGGGACTCATAGACATGTCCATTTGGGCGTGGAAGCCATCACCATGGCCTGAGACTCCGCACATTCAACCAATTGGCTGCAGGGATCATCAGCATTGCCCACTGAGCCCTCCAATTTCTTACAAATCATGTTAAATGACAGCATCTGCTGGCTGAGACTGGTGACAAATTGTCAGCAGTCACATTGCAGTCTACCAAGGGACCAGCAAGGCAATCCATCTTGTAGCGCACCTGAAATAAGGATGTTAGCACCATTCTGGCTTGATTTGGGCATACACAAGGCTATGGGCATTTGAAAATGATGGCATCTGCTGGCTGAGACTGGTGACAAGTTGTCAGCAGTCACATTGCAGTCCTCAAAGACACTAGCCCATCAACTTGTAGCGCACCTGAAATAAGGATGTTAGAACCATTCTGGCTTGATTTGGGCATACACAAGGCTATGGGCATTTGAAAATGATGGCATCTGCTGGCTGAGACTGGTGACAAGTTGTCAGCAGTCACATTGCAGTCCTCAAAGACACTAGCCCATCAACTTGTAGCGCACCTGAAATAAGGATGTTAGAACCATTCTGGCTTGATTTGGGCATACACATGGCTATGGGCATTTGAAAATGATGGCATCTGCTGGCTGAGACTGGTGACAAGTTGTCAGCAGTCACATTGCAGTCCTCATAGACACTAGCCCATCAACTTGTAGCGCACCTGAAATAAGGATGTTAGAACCATTCTGGCTTGAATTGGGCATACACATGGCTCAAGGTATGGGCATTTGAAAATCACGGCATCTGCTGGCTGAGACTGGTGACAAGTTGTCACCAATCACATTGCAGTCTACCAAGGGACCAGCCAGGCAATCCATCTTGTAGCGCACCTGAAATATGGATGTTAGCACCATTCTGGCTTGATTTGGGCATACACATGGCTCAAGGTATGGGCATTTGAAAGTCAGGGCATCTGCTGGCTGAGATTGGTGAGAACTTCCCACCAGTCACATTGCAGTCCTCGACACACTAGCCCGTCAATCCATCTTGTAGCGCACCTGAAATTAGGATTTTAGCACCATTCTGGCTTGATTTGGACACGGCTCTGTGTGACCTGCTACTGCTGTTAGACCTAGTCTGACTGGTACTCAGGGAAGAACAATAACGCTTCCACACAATCCGTTTCGACGAGGCTGCGCCGAGCAGCATCAATCGTCCATGATTTTATATCTAGATATTGTTCCTACATCAAATAGAAAAGGAGTAGTCTCACTGGAGTGCAGCAGCTGTAAAGGTAGAATTGGCCTCTTTTTCAAACTCGATTCGTGGCCGTCGGCATTCGTCACTTGACACTCGACAAGGATGATTCAATGCCGAAGAACGCGAGGAGTGGAAATCACTATTCTGTTATGGCTCGTCTACATCCTTCCAGCCGAGCCATTTCAACAAAAGAAACAACCCTCGTGTTATAACCTTGAGAGCCATTTGCTCCTACGGCAGCAGCATGTTGCAGCTATCCAACAAGAAGACGATAACACATCGGCAGTTGGCGTTCGACTCAACAAGGTCTTCAAGGCGACGCACAGTCGACGTCAAGCGGACGATTTGATTGCAAGTGGACGCGTCACGGTGAATGGAGCAGTGGTATCCGCCGGTCAACGAGTGGTTCCCTTTCGGGACGTGGTGCAGCTGGATGGCAAACGCATCGAAAATTGGGAAGCGTTGAATGCCATGTCGCGCCCAAACGTTGAAGACACCAGAATGCCACGAGCAGTGTTTGAATACACGAAATACTGGAAGCCGACGGGTGTCGTTTGCACCACGGACCAAAGGATACGCGACAATATCATTGACGTTTTGCGCCAAGATGGCTACTCGCCCGAACATCGCGTCTATCCGGTGGGACGCTTGGACCGCGACACGTCCGGTCTCATTCTGCTGACTTCGGACGGTCGGCTACCGAACGCCGCGCTGCGTGGCGAGCACAAGCAGCCAAAGACCTATCATGTTGGCGTCGACCGTTTCATTTCAAATCACCGCCTTGACGAGCTTCGAAGCGGCGTTGTCATTACCACTGTGGCGCAGCGGGACGGCAATCGCGCTCCACCACTCACCGCCAAAACGAACCCTTGCATCATAAAACGCATTGACGAACGATCCATGTACATGACCATT
This sequence comes from Mayamaea pseudoterrestris, assembly GCA_027923505.1. NCBI lineage: Eukaryota > Bacillariophyta > Bacillariophyceae > Sellaphorales > Sellaphoraceae > Mayamaea > Mayamaea pseudoterrestris. The sequence goes on from BROI01000001.1 coordinate 2,157,899, forward strand.
ACCGAAGGTCGCAACCGCCAGATTCGAAAAATGCTCGACGCCGTTGGTCATTCGGTCGTGTGGCTGGAACGTATTTCCTTTGCCGGCTTGGAGCTTGATCCTTTAGAAGGGCCAGGAGATTGGAGGCGACTGGACGAGAAGGAAATGCAAATGATACGAGGTATCATAGAACATGCTGATGCTGACAATGGTGGTTGATGGGAGGATTGCTTTGCCTGCCTTGCTCGAGCGTTGCAGCACCAACCGCCAATGCAATTCCCACTTGCCAGCTACGATGCACGCTGGAACAAGTACTACTGAGTAGAACTATACAGCATATAGTAACAGCACTGCAACCTATTCGGTCTATATGTATTAGTCGTCGCTATTTGATTAACTTGACGATTCTTTGCTTCATACATGTATCAGCAGCTCATACTTATGCTCTTCAACTGGGAGTGACAGCCGACTTGTACGTCGTGGTGAGCTCCGGATTCTCCGCCTTGCTCTTGACGAGTCCAATCGGCTTGAGCACCGCCATAATGACTGGCTTGACCATATCCTCCGTCTTTTGCATGGCACCAAAGACAATCTTGACAATCGTCTCAATGGCGGGGTTGAGAATATTGTCATCCACCTTGGTCAAGTTGCTCGTGACAGCACCATCCAAATCGGACATGCTAGATCCAACGACCGACACCATCTTGCCGGCAACGCCTTCGTCAATCCCGAGAAAGGGCTTGAAGACCATGACAGACTTGCCCCAGCTCCAAACATCCTTGGCGGTCACGTACGCCTTTTCGGCAGGGTTGATTTCGTAGCTAGTGCGAGCGGGAGAAGTCGGAGAGGAAGTCATGTTGGAGTCGTGGAATTGAGGGCTTGGAGGAGAGTCTGATTCAAAGGATCTGGAAAAGGTCAACGCGTCTTTCATGGGAGAATCAAAATTAGAGTGTGAGAAATTCATCGAGAGAGGATCCGCAATCGCCGTCATGAAATCCTCTTGGTCAGCCGCCGTGACAAAGTCGTCCACTGTATTCGTCGCCGTTGATCTTGCTCGCATGGTCAAGTAGAGCTGCTCCGAGAGAACCGTGGCCGAAACCGTTTGCGTATCAATTTCGCCACCGAAAAAGAATTCCTCGCCGCTACTCTTGGGAGAAATCGGAGGATGGAGATCCTCAACGTTCATTCCAGGAGTATTACTGCCGGCGCGAGGCGTCGGATTGTCCGTGTAAGGACTGCTGACGGCAACGCTGGTAGTCGTAGCGTGGACTTCAATCTGCGATCCAACGAGGCTCCGTCTCATCTTGCTCCTGGCAGCTTTATAATGTTTCGTTCGTTGACAAAATTCAATCTTTCGACAATCTAAATGGTACTATAGTCAAATAGAATGCAATAGGAGCAGCAGCGTGTAAGAGGATTGATATGATCCTGTTCAGAAAGATGAAGCAACGAAACGAAGAAAGCGCCTTGAGAACGCAAATCCATCCGCTCGCGCAAAACCGCAAGCGGCCGACGACGTGTTCGTGACGTCACGCTTTCGAAGGATGTCGACGTCGTCGAGTGGCGAAAAGGCGCGCTCACCATGGCGAACCCATGCGCCGCAAGCAACCAGCAAGACATGGATTCGCAAGCAAATAACGCATGCTATATACACTGACATCTTCTAATTGTCTCATGAAACAAAACGCAAAAGCAAACGACCGAAAAACGACTCCGATATCCCGTCGGAACGCTTTTTCGAAAGCCAGCGTGCCTCATTAAATCTTTCCTCGCTCGCAACGCCAAAAACTGCACGCACGCAATCCATGCATTCACATACCTCACCGGTGCTGCTAGTAGTTTCTGTTGGGCTAGAGTTGTAAATGTTCTTGGTAGGAGTCCACGGCCAGGATTTTGGAGATAGAAACTGCGGTGACATCAAGTTTTGTGAGGATGGGGGTTCGGCCAGTTTGGGCCTTGGCGGAGGACAAAAGAGGGCCTGGCAGAACATGCTGGTGCTGCAAATAAATGCGGTTGCCACGTCGATTTCGAACCAATGAGCGTGGAGTGAAAACGGAGCAAAGGTGAATGACGTCATGCGACGAGCCAATGGGACGCGTCGATGGAGTAAATTAGCCAATGGAAAGCATCCAATCCTTGGTGACGCTATATCTTTGAGTGCAGCGCGATTGAAAGGACTTTTCATTAGAAAGGATCGCGGTGGATGCACCCGCATCTTCTTTCGACGCCCATAGCTAACTTGTTTAGCTAAACTAGTAGCAAAAAGACAGCTTGCACATGCAGAGCTATGTCGAACTATCATATGTATCGACAGATGAACCTCACCTCTGCAGGGAGTTTATTTCATCACTGCTTTGAACTATGCCAGTAGCCATCATCAAAAGTTTGAAGCATACCAGTAACCGGATTGACAAAGAAGATTTTCACGCCTCAAGTAGCAAAAACCCATGCTGAACCCAACCCCGGTCATTTTCCTGGAGGGATTGTAGGTCAAAATTTGAATGGATTGCACATCTTGCATCTTTAAACCGTGCCTAGCAACCGCAGAGACTCATATTGAAGCAGGCTGGCCCGTGGCTATGGCTACTGAGTGTGTTTGTGTTTTAAAAGTTGAAACCCATGCTGAAACTAACCCCAGTCATTTTCCTGGAGGGTTTGTAGGTATAAATTTGAATAGATTGCACATCCTGCATCTTTAAACATGCCTAGCAACCGCAGAGACTCATATTGAAGCAGGCTGGCTCATGACCATGGCTATTGAGTGTGTTTGTATTTGAGTAGCTGAAACCATTGTTGAACCCAACCCCAGTTATTTAACTGGAGGGTTTGAAATGGATTGCACATCCTGCATCCTCTATGCATGCCTAGCAACCGCAGAAGCTCAGATTGAAGCTGGCTGGCACATGGCTATGGCTATTGAGTGTGTAAATATTTGAGTAGCTGGACCCATGCCAAACCCAACCCTGGTCATTTTACTGGAGGAGTTGTAGGTATACCATGGAATGGATTGCACATCCTGCATCCTTTATGCATGCCTAGCAACCGCAGTGACTCATTTTGAAGCTGGATGGCCTATGGCTATGGCTATTGACTTTGAGTGTGTTTGAGTAGCTGGACCCATGCCGAACCCAACCCTGGTCATTTTACTGGAGGGTTTGATGGTAAACCATGGAATGGATTGCACATCCTGCATCCTTAATCCACGCCTAGCAACCGCAGAGACTCATATTGAAGCTGGATGGCCCATGGCTATGGCTATTGAGTGTGTTTTTGAATAGCTGAAACCCATGTGCCTGCCAGCAACCACCAAACCCCACCCAACCCCGGTCATTTTACTGGAGGGTTTGTAGGTATACCATTGAATGGATTGCACATCCTACATTCTATATGCATGCCTAGCAACCGCAGAGACTTATATTGAAGCAGGCTGGCCCATGGCTATGGCTATTGACTGTGAGTGTGTTTGAGTAGCTGATGCCAGCCACCACAAACCCCACCCAACCCCGGTCATTTTACTGGAGGGTGTGAAGGTACATCGTTGAAGAAATTGCACATCCTACAACATTATGCATGCCTAGCAACCGCAGAGACTCATATTGAAGCGGGCTGGCCCGTGGCTGTGGATATTGAGTTTGTTTGTATTTGAGAAGCTGAAACCCATGCTGAACCCAACCCCGGTTATTTTGCTGAAGGGTCTGTAGGTATAAATTTGAATGGATTGCACATCCTGCAGTTTTTATGCATGCCTTACAACTGCAGAGACTCATATTGAAGCAGGCTGGCTCATGGCTATGGCTATTGAGTGTGTTTGTATTTGAGTAGCTGGACCCATGCCAAACCCAACCCCAGTCATTTTACTGGAGGGTTAGTAGGTATAAATGTTAATGGATTGCACATCCTGCATCCATAATCCACGCCCAGCAGCCGCAGAGACTCATATTGAAGCAGGCTGGCTCATGGCTATGGCTATTGAGTGTGTCTGTGTTTTAAAAGTTAAAACCCATGCTGAAACTAACCCTGGTCATTTTCCTGGAGGGTTTGTAGGTATGCCATTGAATAAATTGCACATCCTGCATCTTTAAACCATGCCTAGCAACCGCAGAGACATATATTGAAGCAGGCTGGCCCATGGCTATGGCTATTGACTGTGAGTGTGTTTGAGTAGCTGAAACCATTGCTTAACCCAACCCCGGTCATTTTACTGGAGGGTTTGAAGGTATACCATTGAATGGATTGCACATCCTGCATCCTTTATGCATGCCTAGCAACCGCAGAGACTCATATTGAAGCTGGCTCGCCCATGACTCTGGCTATTGAGTGTGATTATATTTGAGTAGCTGGACCCATGCCGAACCCATCCCTGGTCATTTTACTGGAGGGTGTGAAGGTATACCATTGAATGGATTGCTCATCATGGATCCTTTATGCATGCCTAGCAACCGCAGAGACTCATATTGAAGCTGGATGGCCCATGGCCGTGGCTATCGAGTGTGTTTGTATTGGAGTAGCTGAAACCATTGCTGAACCCAACCCCGGTCATTTTACTGGAGGGTGTGAAGGTATACCATTGAACGAATTGCTCTTCTTGATCCTTTTTGCATGCCTAGCAACCGCAGAGACTCATATTGAAGCTAGATGGCCCTTGGCTGTGGCTATTGAGTGTGTTTGTATTTGAGTAGCTGGACCCATGCCGAACCCAACCCCGGTCAATTTACTGGAGGGTGTGAAGGTATACCGTTGAAGAAATTGCACATCCTACATCCTTTATGCATGCCTAGCAACCGCAGAGACTCGTATTGAAGCGGGCTGGCCCATGGCTATGGCTATTGACTTTGAGTGTGTTTGAGTAGCTGGACCCATGCCAAACCCAACCCCGGTCATTTTACTGGAGGGTTTGAAGGTCCATTGAATGGATTGCCCATCCTGCATCGTTTATGCATGCCTAGCAGCCGCAGAGACTCATATTGAAGCAGGCTGGCACATGCCTATGGCTATTGAGTGTGTTTATATTTGAGTAGCTGGACCCATGCCGAACCCAACCCCGGTCATTCCTCAAGGGTTTGAAGGTATACTATGGAATGGATTGCACATCCTACATTCTTTATGCATGCCTAGCAACCGCAGAGACTCTGATTAAAGCTGGCTGGCCCGTGGCTAGTGCTATATAGTGTGTTTATATTTGAGTAGCTGGACCCATGCTGAAACTAACCCCGGTCATTTTCCTGTAGGGGTTGTAGGTATACCATTGAATGGATTGCACATCCTGCATCTTTAAACCATGCCTAGCAACCGCAGAGACTTATATTGAAGCAGGGTGGCCCATGGCTATGGCTATTGACTGTGAGTGTGTTTGAGTAGCTGATGCCAGAACCCCACCTAACCCCGGTCATTTTACTGGAGGGTGTGAAGGTATACTGTTGAAGAATTGCACATCCTACATCCTTTATGCATGCCTAGCAACCGCAGAGACTCATATTGAAGCAGGCTGGCCCGTGGCTGTGGATATTGAGTTAGTTTGTATTTGAGAAGCTGAAACCCATGCTGAATCCAACCCCGGTTTTTTTTTTGCTGGAGGGTCTGTAGGTATAAATTTGAATGGATTGCACATCCTGCATCATGTATGCACGCGTAGCAACTCCAGAGACTCATATTGAAGCTAGATGGCCCATGGCTGTGGCTATTGAGTGTGTTTGTATTTGAGTAGCTGGACCCATGCCGAACCCAACCCCGGTCATTTTACTGGAGGGTTTGATGGTATACCATGGAATGGATTGCGCATCCTGCATCTATTTTTGGTAATGCCTAGCAACCGCAGTGACTCATATTAAAGCAGGCTGGCTCGAGGCTATGGCTATTGAGTGTGTTTGTATTTGAGTAGCTGGACCCATGCTGAACCCAACCCCGGTCATTTTACTGGAGGGTTTGAAGGTATACCATGGAATGGATTGCACATCCTGCATCCTTTATGCATGCCTAGCAACCGCAGAGACTCATATTGAAGCAGGCTGGCTCATGGCTATGGCTATTGAGTGTGTTTGTATTTGAATAGCTGAAACCATTGCTGAACCCAACCCCAGTCATTTTACTGGAGGGTTTGAAGGTATACCATTGAATGGATTGCACATCCTGCATCCTTTATGCATGCCTAGCAACCGCAGAGACTCATATTGAAGCAGGCTGGCTCATGGCTATGGCTATTGAGTGTGTTTGTATTTGAATAACTGAAACCATTGCTTAACCCAACCCCGGTCATTTTACTGGAGGGTTTGAAGGTATACCATTGAATGGATTGCACATCCTGCATCCTTTATGCATGCCTAGCACCCGCAGAGACTCATATTAAAGCTGGCTGGCTCATGGCTATGGCTATTGAGTGTGTTTAGATTTGAATAGCTTGACCCATGCCGAACCCAACCCCGGTCATTTTACTGGAGGGTGAAGGTATACCATTGAATGGATTGCACATCCTGCATCCTTTATGCATGCCTAGCAACCGCAGAGACTCATATTGAAGCAGGCTGGCTCATGGCTATGGCTATTGAGTGTGTTTGTATTTGAATAACTGAAACCATTGCTGAACCCAACCCCGGTCATTTTACTGGAGGGTTTGAAGGTATACCATTGAATGGATTGCACATCCTGCATCCTTTATGCATGCCTAGCAACCGCAGAGACTCATATTGAAGCAGGCTGGCTCATGGCTATGGCTATTGAGTGTGTTTGTATTTGAATAGCTGGACCCATTGCTGAACCCAACCCCGGTCATTTTACTGGAGGGTTTGAAGGTATACCATTGAATGGATTGCACATCCTGCATCCTTTATGCATGCCTAGCAACCGCAGAGACTCATATTGAAGCAGGCTGGCTCATGGCTATGGCTATTGAGTGTGTTTGTATTTGAATAGCTGAAACCATTGCTGAACCCAACCCCGGTCATTTTACTGGAGGGTTTGAAGGTATACCATTGAATGGATTGCACATCCTGCATCCTTTATGCATGCCTAGCAACCGCAGAGACTCATATTGAAGCAGGCTGGCTCATGGCTATGGCTATTGAGTGTGTTTGTATTTGAATAGCTGAAACCATTGCCGAACCCAACCCCGAGTCATTTTACTGGAGGGTTTGAAGGTATACCATTGAATGGATTGCACATCCTGCATCCTTTATGCATGCCTAGCAACCGCAGAGACTCATATTGAAGCAGGCTGGCTCATGGCTATGGCTATTGAGTGTGTTTGTATTTGAATAGCTGAAACCATTGCTGAACCCAACCCTGGTCATTTTACTGGAGGGTGTGAAGGTATACCATTGAATGGATTGCACATCCTACATCCTTTATGCATGCCTAGCAACCGCAGAGACTCGTATTGAAGCAGGCTGGCTCATGGCTATGGCTATTGAGTGTGTTTGTATTTGAATAGCTGAAACCATTGCTGAACCCAACCCCGGTCATTTTACTGGAGGGTGTGAAGGTATACCATTGAATGGATTGCACATCCTGCATCCTTTATGCATGCCTAGCAACCGCAGAGACTCATATTGAAGCAGGCTGGCTCATGGCTATGGCTATTGAGTGTGTTTGTATTTGAGTAGCTGGACCCATGCCGAACCCAACCCCGGTCATTTTACTGGAGGGTTTGAAGGTATACCATTGAATGGATTGCACATCCTGCATCCTTTATGCATGCCTAGCAACCGCAGAGACTCATATTGAAGCAGGCTGGCTCATGGCTATGGCTATTGAGTGTGTTTGTATTTGAATAGCTGAAACCATTGCTGAACCCAACCCCGGTCATTTTACTGGAGGGTTTGAAGGTATACCATTGAATGGATTGCACATCCTGCATCCTTTATGCATGCCTAGCAACCGCAGAGACTCATATTGAAGCAGGCTGGCTCATGGCTATGGCTATTGAGTGTGTTTATATTTAATAGCTGAAACCATGCTGCTGAACCACCCAACCCCGGTCATTTTACTGGAGGGTGTGAAGGTATACCATTGAATGGATTGCACATCCTGCATCCTTTATGCATGCCTAGCAACCGCAGAGACTCATATTGAAGCAGGCTGGCTCATGGCTATGGCTATTGAGTGTGTTTGTATTTGAATAACTGTAACCATTGCTGAACCCAACCCCGGTCATTTTACTGGAGGGTTTGAAGGTATATTATGGAATGGATTGCACATCCTGCATCCTTTATGCATGCCTAGCAACCGCAGAGACTCATATTGAAGCAGGCTGGCTCATGGCTATGGCTATTGAGTGTGTTTGTATTTGAGTAGCTTGACCCATGCCAAACCCAACCCCGGTCATTTTACTGGAGGGTTTGAAGGTATACCATTGAATGGATTGCACATCCTGCATCCTTTATGCATGCCTAGCAACCGCAGAGACTCATATTGAAGCAGGCTGGCACATGGCTATGGCTATTGATTGTGTTTATATTTGAAAAGCTAAAACCATAGCTGAACACAACCTTGGTCATTTTACTGGAGGGTTTGAAGGTATACCATTGAATAAATTGAACATGCTGCATCTTTTATGCATGTCTAGCAACTGCAGAGACTCATATTGAAGCAGGCTGGCTCATGGCTATGGCTATTGAGTGTGTTTGTATTTGAATAGCTGAAACCATTGCTGAACCCAACCCCAGTCATTTTACTGGAGGGTTTGAAGGTATACCATGGAATGGATTGCACATCCTGCATCCTTTATGCATGCCTAGCAACCGCAGAGACTCATTTTGAAGCTGGATGGCCCATGGCTATGGCTATTGACTGTGAGTGTGTTTGATTAGCTGATGCCAGCCACCACAAACCCCACCCAACCCCGGTTATTTTACTGGAGGGTGTGAAGGTATACCGTTGAAGAAATTGCACATCCTACATCCTTTATGCATGCCTAGCAACCGCAGAGACTCGTATTGAAGCGGGCTGGCCCGTGGCTGTGGAAATTGAGTTTGTTTGTATTTGAAAAGCTGAACCCATGCTGAACCCAACCCCGGTTATTTTGCTGGAGGGTCTGTAGGTATAAATTTGAATGGATTGCACATCCTGCATTTCTTAAGCATGCCTAGCAACCGCAGAGACTCATATTGAAGCAGGCTGGCTCATGGCTATGGCTGTTGAGTGTGTTTGAATTTGAGTTTTGAGTAGTGGGACCCATGCCTCACCCAACCCCGGTCATTTTACTGGAGGGTTTGTCGGTATAAATTTTAATGGATTGCACATCTTGCATCCTTAATCGACGCCTAGCAGTTGCAGAGACTCATATTAAAGCAGGCTAAATTATGGCTATGGCTATTGAGTGTGTTTGTATCTGAATAGCTGAAACCATTGTTGAACCCATTCCCGGAACTTTTACTGGAGGGTTTGAAGGTATACCATTGAATGGATTGCACATCCTGCATCCTTTATGCATGCCTAGCAGCCGCAGAGACTCAGATTGAAGCTGGCTGGCACATGGCTATGGCTATTGAGTGTGTTTGAATAGCTGAAACCCATGCTGCCTGTCAGCCACCAATAAACCCCACCCAACCCCAGTCATTTTACTGGGGGGCGTGAAGGTATATCATTGAATGGATTGCTCATCCTGGATCCTTTTTGCATGCCTAGCAACCGCAGAGACTCATATTGAAGCTGGATGGCCCATGGCTGAGGCTATTGAGTGTGTTTGTATTTGAGTAGCTGGACCCATGCCAAACCCAACCCCGGTCATTTAACTGGAGGGTTTGAAGGTATACTATGGAATGGATTGCACATCTTGCATCCTTTATGCATGCCTAGCAGCCGCAGAGACTCATTTTGAAGCTGGATGGCCCATGGCTATGGCTATTGACTGTGAGTGTGTTTGAGTAGCTGGACCCATGCCGAACCCAACCCCGGTCATTCCTCAAGGGTTTGAAGGTATACTATGGAATGGATTGCACATCTTGCATCCTTTATGCATGCCTAGCAACCGCTGATACTCATTTTGAAGCTGGATGGCCCATGGCTATGGCTATTGACTGTGAGTGTGTTTGAGTAGCTGGACCCATGCCAAACCCAACCCTGGTCATTTTCCTCGAGGGTTTGAAGGTATACCATGGAATGGATTGCACATCCTGCATCCTTTATGCATGCCTAGCAACCGCAGAGACTCAGATTGAAGCTGGCTGGCACATGGCTATGGCTATTGATTGTGTTTATATTTGAATAGCTAAAACCATTGCTGAACCCAACCCTGGTCATTTTACTGGAGGGTTTGAAGGTATACCATTGAAATGAGTCAGGAAAACATGTCCAGGGTATGCCATTGACAGGTGCAGAGTCTCAAATGGTGCAAAAAGGACTGCCTGGAGGCTGACACCATGGGTACGGCCTCCACTGTGGGTATGGCCAACACCACAAGTGTTCTTACCTGTCAAATGCCCCATGCCCTGGCCACCCAAATACCCAATGAGTCAGGCAAAACCTGTCCAGGGTATGCCATTGACAGGTGCAGAGTCTCAAATGGTGCAAAAAGGACTGCCTGGAGGCTGAGCGTGAATAACAATGTTGGCATCATTCTGGTGTATTTTGGGCACCTACAGGGCTTGCTGTAGGGGCGTTGGCATCTGCGGGCTGAGACTGGTGACAAGTTGTCACCAAATACATTGCCATCCCCTCAGACACCAGCCAAGCCTACTATCTTGTAGCGCAGCCTGAATAATGATGGTGGCACCATTCTGGTATAATTTGGGCACCTACAGAGCTTGCTGTAGGGGCGTTTGAATGTCATGGCATCTGTGGGCTGAGACTGGTGACTAGTTGTCACCAAATACATTGCCATCCCCAGAGACACCAGCCAAGCCTACCATCTTGTAGCGCAGCCTGAATAATGATGATGGCATCATTCTGGTGTATTTTGGGCACCTACAGGGCTTGCTGTAGGGGCGTTTTGAATGTCATGTCATCTGCGGGCTGAGACTGGTGACAAGTTGTCACCAAATACATTGCCATCCCCTGAGACACCAGCCAAGCCTACCATGTTTTAGCGCAGCCTAAATAATGATGGTGGCACCATTCTGGTGTATTTTAAGCACCTACAGAGCTTGCTGTAGGGGCGTTTGAATGTCACGGCATCTGCGGGCTGAGACTGGTGACAAGTTGTCACCAAATACATTGCCATCCCCTGAGACACCAGCCAAGCCTACCATCTTGTAGCGCAGCCTGAATAATGATGTTGGCACCATTCTGGTGTATTTTGGCACCTACAGGGCCTGCTGTAGGGGCGTTTGAATGTCACGGCATCTGCGGGCTGAGACTGGTGACAAGTTGTCACCAAATACATTGCCATCCCCTGAGACACCAGCCAAGCCTACCATCTTGTAGCGCAGCCTGAATAATGATGTTGTCACCATTCTGGTGTATTTTTGGCACCTACAGAGCTTGATGTAGGGGCGTTTGAATGTCCCGGCATCTGCTGGCTGAGACTGGTGACAAGTTGTCACCAAATACATTGCCATCCCCTGAGACACCAGCCAAGCCTACCATCTTGTCGCGCAGCCTGAATAATGATGTTGGCACCATTCTGGTGTATTTTTGGCACCTACAGGGCTTGCTGTAGGGGCATTTGAATGTCCCGGCATCTGCCGGCTGAGACTGGTGACAACTTGTCACCAAATACATTGCCATCCCCTGAGACACCAGCCAAGCCTACCATCTTGTAGCGCAGCCTGAATAATGATGTTGGCACCATTCTGGTGTATTTTGGGCACCTACAGGGCTTGCTGTAGGGGCGTTTGAATGTCCCAGCATCTGCGGGCTGAGACTGGTGACAAGTTGTCACCAAATACATTGCCATCCCCTGAGACACCAGCCAAGCCTACCATCTTGTAGCGCAGCTTGATTAATGATGTTAACACCATTGTGGTGCATTTTGGGCACCTACAGGGCCTGCTGTAGGGGCGTTTGAATGTCCCGGCATCTGCGGGCTGAGACTGGTGACAAGTTGTCACCAAATACATTGCCATCCCCTGAGACACCAGCCAAGCCTACCATCTTGTAGCGCAGCCTGAATAATGATGTTGGCACCATTCTGGTGTATTTTGAGCACCTACAGGGCTTGCTGTAGGGGCGTTTGAATGTCCCGGCATCTGCGGGCTGAGACTGGTGACAAGTTGTCACCAAATACATTGCCATCCCCTGAGACACCAGCCAAGCCTACCATCTTGTAGCGCAGCCTGAATAATGATGTTGGCATCATTCTGGTGTATTTTGGGCACCTACAGGGCTTGCTGTAGGGGCGTTTGAATATCCCAGCATCTGCGGGTTGAGACTGGTGACAAGTTGTCACCAAATATATTGCCATCCCCTGAGACACCAGCCAAGCCTACCATCTTGTAGCGCAGCCTAAATAATGATGTTGGCACCATTCTGGTGTATTTTTGGCACCTACAGGGCTTGCTGTAGGGGCATTTGAAAGTCCTGGTATCTGCGGGCTGAGACTGGTGACAAGTTGTCACCAAATACATTGCCATCCCCTGAGACACCAGCCAAGCCTACCATCTTGTAGCGCAGCCTGAATAATGATGTTGGCACCCTTCTGGTGTATTTTGGGCACCTACAGGGCTTGCTGTAGGGGCGTTTGAATGTCCCAGCATCTGCGGGCTGAGACTGGTGACAAGTTGTCACCAAATACATTGCCATCCCCTGAGACACCAGCCAAGCCTACCATCTTGTAGCGCAGCCTTAATAATGATGTTAACACCATTCTGGTGTATTTTGGGCACCTACAGGGCCTGCTGTAGGGGCGTTTGAATGTCCCGGCATCTGCGGGCTGAGACTGGTGACAAGTTGTCACCAAATACATTGCCATCCCCTGAGACACCAGCCAAGCCTACCATCTTGTAGCGCAGCCTGAATAATGATGTTGGCACCATTCTGGTGTATTTTGGGCACCTACAGGGCTTGCTGTAGGGGCGTTTGAATGTCCCGGCATCTGCGGGCTGAGACTGGTGACAAGTTGTCACCAAATACATTGCCATCCCCTGAGACACCAGCCAAGCCTACCATCTTGTAGCGCAGCCTGAATAATGATGTTGGCACCATTCTGGTGTATTTTGGGCACCTACAGGGCTTGCTGTAGGGGCGTTTGAATGTCCCGGCATCTGCGGGCTGAGACTGGTGACAAGTTGTCACCAAATACATTGCCATCCCCTGAGACACCAGCCAAGCCTACCATCTTGTAGCGCAGCCTGAATAATGATGTTGGCACCATTCTGGTGTATTTTGGGCACCTACAGGGCTTGCTGTAGGGGCGTTTGAATGTCCCCGCATCTGCTGGCTGAGACTGGTGACAAGTTGTCACCAAATACATTGCCATCCCCTGAGACACCAGCCAAGCCTACCATCTTGTAGCGCAGCCTGAATAATGATGTTGGCACCATTCTGGTGTATTTTGGGCACCTACAGGGCTTGCTGTAGGGGCGTTTGAAAGTCCCGGCATCTGCGGGCTGAGACTGGTGACAAGTTGTCACCAAATACATTGCCATCCCCTGAGACACCAGCCAAGCCTACCATCTTGTAGCGCAGCCTGAATAATGATGTTGGCACCATTCTGGTGTATTTCTGGCACCTATAGGGCCTGCTGTAGGGGCATTTGAATGTCCCGGCATCTGCGGGCTGAGACTGGTGACAAGTTGTCACCAAATACATTGCCATCCCCTGAGACACCAGCCAAGCCTACCATCTTGTAGCGCAGCCTGAATAATGATGTTGGCACCATTCTGGTGTATTTTGGGCACCTACAGGGCTTGCTGTAGGGGCGTTTGAATGTCACGGCATCTGCGGGCTGAGACTGGTGACAAGTTGTCACCAAATACATTGCCATCCCCTGAGACACCAGCCAAGCCTACCATCTTGTAGCGCAGCCTGAATAATGATGTTGGCACCATTCTGGTGTATTTTGGGCACCTACAGGGCCTGCTGTAGGGGCGTTTGAATGTCACGGCATCTGCGGGCTGAGACTGGTGACAAGTTGTCACCAAATACATTGCCATCCCCTGAGACACCAGCCAAGCCTACCATCTTGTAGCGCAGCCTGAATAATGATGTTGGCACCATTCTGGTGTATTTTGGGCACCTACAGGGCTTGCTGTAGGGGCATTTGAATGTCCCGGCATCTGCGGGCTGAGACTGGTGACAAGTTGTCACCAAATACATTGCCATCCCCTGAGACACCAGCCAAGCCTACCATTTTGTAGCGCAGCCTGAATAATGATGTTGGCACCATTCTGGTGTATTTTGGGCACCTACAGGGCCTGCTGTAGGGGCATTTGAATGTCCCGGCATCTGCGGGCTGAGACTGGTGACAAGTTGTCACCAAATACATTGCCATCCCCTGAGACACCAGCCAAGCCTACCATCTTGTAGCGCAGCCTGAATAATGATGTTGGCACCATTCTGGTGTATTTTGGGCACCTACAGGGCTTGCTGTAGGGGCGTTTGAATGTCCCGGCATCTGCGGGCTGAGACTGGTGACAAGTTGTCACCAAATACATTGCCATCCCCTGAGACACCAGCCAAGCCTACCATCTTGTAGCGCAGCCTGAATAATGATGTTGGCACCATTCTGGTGTATTTTGGGCACCTACAGGGCTTGCTGTAGGGGCGTTTGAATGTCCCGGCATCTGCGGGCTGAGACTGGTGACAAGTTGTCACCAAATACATTGCCATCCCCTGAGACACCAGCCAAGCCTACCATCTTGTAGCGCAGCCTGAATAATGATGTTGGCACCATTCTGGTGTATTTTGGGCACCTACAGGGCTTGCTGTAGGGGCGTTTGAATGTCCCGGCATCTGCGGGCTGAGACTGGTGACAAGTTGTCACCAAATACATTGCCATCCCCTGAGACACCAGCCAAGCCTACCATCTTGTAGCGCAGCCTGAATAATGATGTTGGCACCATTCTGGTGTATTTTGGGCACCTACAGGGCTTGCTGTAGGGGCGTTTGAATGTCCCGGCATCTGCGGGCTGAGACTGGTGACAAGTTGTCACCAAATACATTGCCATCCCCTGAGACACCAGCCAAGCCTACCA
This sequence comes from Mayamaea pseudoterrestris, assembly GCA_027923505.1. Taxonomy (NCBI): domain Eukaryota; phylum Bacillariophyta; class Bacillariophyceae; order Sellaphorales; family Sellaphoraceae; genus Mayamaea; species Mayamaea pseudoterrestris. The sequence continues at coordinate 2,172,943 of BROI01000001.1, forward strand.
TCTTGTAGCGCAGCCTGAATAATGATGTTGGCACCATTCTGGTGTATTTTGGGCACCTACAGGGCCTGCTGTAGGGGCGTTTGAATGTCCCGGCATCTGCGGGCTGAGACTGGTGACAAGTTGTCACCAAATACATTGCCATCCCCTGAGACACCAGCCAAGCCTACCATCTTGTAGCGCAGCCTGAATAATGATGTTGGCACCATTCTGGTGTATTTTGGGCACCTACAGGGCTTGCTGTAGGGGCGTTTGAATGTCCCGGCATCTGCGGGCTGAGACTGGTGACAAGTTGTCACCAAATACATTGCCATCCCCTGAGACACCAGCCAAGCCTACCATCTTGTAGCGCAGCCTGAATAATGATGTTGGCACCATTCTGGTGTATTTTGGGCACCTACAGGGCTTGCTGTAGGGGCGTTTGAATGTCCCGGCATCTGCGGGCTGAGACTGGTGACAAGTTGTCACCAAATACATTGCCATCCCCTGAGACACCAGCCAAGCCTACCATCTTGTAGCGCAGCCTGAATAATGATGTTGGCACCCTTCTGGTGTATTTTGGGCACCTACAGGGCTTGCTGTAGGGGCGTTTGAATGTCCCGGCATCTGCGGGCTGAGACTGGTGACAAGTTGTCACCAAATACATTGCCATCCCCTGAGACACCAGCCAAGCCTACCATCTTGTAGCGCAGCCTGAATAATGATGTTGGCACCATTCTGGTGTATTTTGGGCACCTACAGGGCTTGCTGTAGGGGCGTTTGAATGTCCCGGCATCTGCGGGCTGAGACTGGTGACAAGTTGTCACCAAATACATTGCCATCCCCTGAGACACCAGCCAAGCCTACCATCTTGTAGCGCAGCCTGAATAATGATGTTGGCACCATTCTGGTGTATTTTGGGCACCTACAGATCTTGCTGTAGGGGCGTTTGAATGTCCCAGCATCTGCGGGCTGAGACTGGTGACAAGTTGTCACCAAATATATACAATGCTATCCCCTGAGACACCAGCCAAGCCTACCATCTTGTAGCGCAGCCTGAATAATGATGTTGGCACCATTCTGGTGTATTTTGGGCACCTACAGGGCTTGCTGTAGGGGCGTTTGAATGTCCCGGCATCTGCGGGCTGAGACTGGTGACAAGTTGTCACCAAATACATTGCCATCCCCTGAGACACCAGCCAAGCCTACCATCTTGTAGCGCAGCCTGAATAATGATGTTGGCACCATTCTGGTGTATTTTGGGCACCTACAGGGCCTGCTGTAGGGGCGTTTGAATGTCCCGGCATCTGCGGGCTGAGACTGGTGACAAGTTGTCACCAAATACATTGCCATCCCGTGAGACACCTATCAAGCCTACTTTCTTGTAGCGCAGCCTGAATAATGATGGTGGCACCATTCTGGTGTATTTTGGGCACCTACAGGGCTTGCTGTAGGGGCGTTTGAATGTCCCGGCATCTGCGGGCTGAGACTGGTGACAAGTTGTCACCAAATACATTGCCATCCCCTGAGACACCAGCCAAGCCTACCATCTTGTAGCGCAGCCTGAATAATGATGTTGGCACCATTCTGGTGTATTTTGGGCACCTACAGGGCTTGCTGTAGGGGCGTTTGAATGTCCCGGCATCTGCGGGCTGAGACTGGTGACAAGTTGTCACCAAATACATTGCCATCCCCTGAGACACCAGCCAAGCCTACCATCTTGTAGCGCAGCCTGAATAATGATGTTGGCACCATTCTGGTGTATTTTGGGCACCTACAGGGCTTGCTGTAGGGGCGTTTGAATGTCCCGGCATCTGCGGGCTGAGACTGGTGACAAGTTGTCACCAAATACATTGCCATCCCCTGAGACACCAGCCAAGCCTACCATCTTGTAGCGCAGCCTGAATAATGATGTTGGCACCATTCTGGTGTATTTTGGGCACCTACAGGGCTTGCTGTAGGGGCGTTTGAATGTCCCGGCATCTGCGGGCTGAGACTGGTGACAAGTTGTCACCAAATACATTGCCATCCCCTGAGACACCAGCCAAGCCTACCATCTTGTAGCGCAGCCTGAATAATGATGTTGGCACCATTCTGGTGTATTTTGGGCACCTACAGGGCCTGCTGTAGGGGCGTTTGAATGTCCCGGCATCTGCGGGCTGAGACTGGTGACAAGTTGTCACCAAATACATTGCCATCCCCTGAGACACCAGCCAAGCCTACCATCTTGTAGCGCAGCCTGAATAATGATGTTGGCACCATTCTGGTGTATTTTGGGCACCTACAGGGCTTGCTGTAGGGGCGTTTGAATGTCCCGGCATCTGCGGGCTGAGACTGGTGACAAGTTGTCACCAAATACATTGCCATCCCCTGAGACACCAGCCAAGCCTACCATCTTGTAGCGCAGCCTGAATAATGATGTTGGCACCATTCTGGTGTATTTTGGGCACCTACAGGGCTTGCTGTAGGGGCGTTTGAATGTCCCAGCATCTGCGGGCTGAGACTGGTGACAAGTTGTCACCAAATACATTGCCATCCCCTGAGACACCAGCCAAGCCTACCATCTTGTAGCGCAGCCTGAATAATGATGTTGGCACCATTCTGGTGTATTTTGGGCACCTACAGGGCTTGCTGTAGGGGCGTTTGAATGTCCCGGCATCTGCGGGGCTGAGACTGGTGACAAGTTGTCACCAAATACATTGCCATCCCCTGAGACACCAGCCAAGCCTACCATCTTGTAGCGCAGCCTGAATAATGATGTTGGCACCATTCTGGTGTATTTTGGGCACCTACAGGGCTTGCTGTAGGGGCGTTTGAATGTCCCGGCATCTGCGGGCTGAGACTGGTGACAAGTTGTCACCAAATACATTGCCATCCCCTGAGACACCAGCCAAGCCTACCATCTTGTAGCGCAGCCTGAATAATGATGTTGGCACCATTCTGGTGTATTTTGGGCACCTACAGGGCTTGCTGTAGGGGCGTTTGAATGTCCCGGCATCTGCGGGCTGAGACTGGTGACAAGTTGTCACCAAATACATTGCCATCCCCTGAGACACCAGCCAAGCCTACCATCTTGTAGCGCAGCCTGAATAATGATGTTGGCACCATTCTGGTGTATTTTGGGCACCTACAGGGCTTGCTGTAGGGGCGTTTGAATGTCCCGGCATCTGCGGGCTGAGACTGGTGACAAGTTGTCACCAAATACATTGCCATCCCCTGAGACACCAGCCAAGCCTACCATCTTGTAGCGCAGCCTGAATAATGATGTTGGCACCATTCTGGTGTATTTTGGGCACCTATAGGGCCTGCTGTAGGGGCGTTCGAAGGTCACGGCATCTGCGGACTGAGACTGGTGACAAGTTGTCACCAAATACATTGCCATCCCCTGAGACACCAGCCAAGCCTACCATCTTGTAGCGCAGCCTGAATAATGATGTTGGCACCATTCTGGTGTATTTTGGGCACCTACAGGGCTTGCTGTAGGGGCGTTTGAATGTCCCGGCATCTGCGGGCTGAGACTGGTGACAAGTTGTCACCAAATACATTGCCATCCCCTGAGACACCAGCCAAGCCTACCATCTTGTAGCGCAGCCTGAATAATGATGTTGGCACCATTCTGGTGTATTTTGGGCACCTACAGGGCTTGCTGTAGGGGCGTTTGAATGTCACGGCATCTGCGGGCTGAGACTGGTGACAAGTTGTCACCAAATACATTGCCATCCCCTGAGACACCAGCCAAGCCTACCATCTTGTAGCGCAGCCTGAATAATGATGTTGGCACCATTCTGGTGTATTTTGGGCACCTACAGGGCCTGCTGTAGGGGCGTTTGCATGTCCCGGCATCTGCGGGCTGAGACTGGTGACAAGTTGTCACCAAATACATTGCCATCCCCTGAGACACCAGCCAAGCCTACCATCTTGTAGCGCAGCCTGAAGAATGATGTTGACACCATTCTGGTGTATTTGGGGTACCTACAGGGCTTGCTGTAGGGGCGTTTGAATGTCCCGGCATCTGCGGGCTGAGACTGGTGACAAGTTGTCACCAAATACATTGCCATCCCCTGAGACACCAGCCAAGCCTACCATCTTGTAGCGCAGCCTGAATAATGATGTTGGCACCATTCTGGTGTATTTTGGGCACCTACAGGGCTTGCTGTAGGGGCGTTTGAATGTCATGGCATCTGCGGGCTGAGACTGGTGACAAGTTGTCACCAAATACATTGCCATCCCCTGAGACACCAGCCAAGCCTACCATCTTGTAGCGCAGCCTGAAGAATGATGTTGGCACCATTCTGGTGTATTTTGGGCACCTACAGGGCCTGCTGTAGGGGCGTTTGAATGTCCCGGCATCTGCGGGCTGAGACTGGTGACAAGTTGTCACCAAATACATTGCCATCCCCTGAGACACCAGCCAAGCCTACCATCTTGTAGCGCAGCCTGAATAATGTTGTTGGCACCATTCTGGTGTATTTTGGGCACCTACAGGGCTTGCTGTAGGGGCGTTTGAATGTCCCGGCATCTGCGGGCTGAGACTGGTGACAAGTTGTCACCAAATACATTGCCATCCCCTGAGACACCAGCCTAGCCTACCATCTTGTAGCGCAGCCTGAATAATGATGTTGGCACCATTCTGGTGTATTTTGGGCACCTACAGGGCTTGCTGTAGGGGCGTTTGCATGTCACGGCATCTGCGGGCTGAGACTGGTGACAAGTTGTCACCAAATACATTGCCATCCCCTGAGACACCAGCCAAGCCTACCATCTTGTAGCGCAGCCTGAATAATGATGTTGGCACCATTCTGGTGTATTTTGGGCACCTACAGGGCCTGCTGTAGGGGCGTTTGAATGTCACAGCATCTGCGGGCTGAGACTGGTGACAAGTTGTCACCAAATACCATTGCCATCCCCTGAGACACCAGCCAAGCCTACCATCTTGTAGCGCAGCCTGAATAATGATGTTGGCACCATTCTGGTGTATTTTGGGCACCTACAGGGCTTCCTGTAGGGGCGTTTGAATGTCCCGGCATCTGCGGGCTGAGACTGGTGACAAGTTGTCACCAAATACATTGCCATCCGCTGAGACACCAGCCAAGCCTACTATCTTGTGGCGCAGCCTGAATAATGATGTTGGCACCATTCTGGTGTATTTTGGGCACCTACAGGGCTTGCTGTAGGGGCGTTTGAATGTCCCGGCATCTGCGGGCTGAGACTGGTGACAAGTTGTCACCAAATACATTGCCATCCACTGAGACACCAGCCAAGCCTACCATCTTGTAGCGCAGCCTGAAGAATGATGTTGACACCATTCTGGTGTATTTTGGGCTCATACAGGGCCTGCTGTAGGGGCGTTTGCATGTCCCAGCATCTGCGGGCTGAGACTGGTGACAAGTTGTCACCAAATACATTGCCATCCCCTGAGACACCAGCCAAGCCTACCATAATGTAGCGCAGCCTGAATAATGATGTTGGCACCATTCTGGTGTATTTTGGGCACCTACAGGGCTTGCTGTAGGGGCGTTTGGATGTCCTGGCATCTGCGGGCTGAGACTGGTGACAAGTTGTCACCAAATACATTGCCATCCCCTGAGACACCAGCCAAGCCTACCCTCTTGTAGCGCAGCCTGAAGAATGATGTTGGCACCCTTCTGGTGTATTTTGGGCACCTACAGGGCCTGCTGTAGGGGCGTTTGCATGTCCCGGCATCTGCGGGCTGAGACTGGTGACAAGTTGTCACCAAATACATTTCCATCACCTGAGACACCAGCAAAGCCTACCATCTTGTAGCGCAGCCTGAAGAATGATGTTGACACCATTCTGGTGTATTTTGGGCACCTACAGGGCTTGCTGTAGGGGCGTTTGAATGTCCTGGCATCTGCGGGCTGAGACTGGTGACAAGTTGTCACCAAATACATTGCCATCCCCTGAGACACCAGCCAAGCCTACCATCTTGTAGCGCAGCCTGAATAATGATGTTGGCACCATTCTGGTGTATTTTGGACACCTACAGGGCCTGCTGTAGGGGCGTTTGAATGTCCCGGCATCTGCGGGCTGAGACTGGTGACAAGTTGTCACCAAATACATTGCCATCCCCTGAGACACTAGCCAGGCATACCATCTGACACAATATTATTGAGTTGAGTTGACCTGCGTCTTATGACAAGACGGTTAGCTACCTGTGTTTTGTATGCATTTAATCCTGTGCAGGGTTGAGTCACACTTGTGACCGAATCCTCACATACATGAGTGAAATCGCTGACGATCGAGGCGTGAACCTCGACCGTGAACCCAGTGAGAATGAGAAAGAAGCGCACGAGTAGAGTAGCGAGTAACATGCACTATTCTAGCAATTGAGTTTGTTTGTTTGCTTTACGCTGGACGAAGAGGTTGATCGCTCCGAGTCCATTGTAGTCGCTGGAATAAAGGTTCGTCTGATATTATCGTGTCAGATTAACAGTCTTGCTAGCTTGTCTTGACCTGAGAGAGCTGTGCGAAAGAGAGAGAGTGAAAGAATCGAGAAATTGAGAGAGAAAGAGCAGATTCCTTGCGGCGTCGTCAATCCGAATACTTGGCATGAGCGCGTAGAACAGGATCATATAAGGCTCGACTGCATTGAGAGCGGTTGTTGTGTGAGAAAGGACTTGCGGAAAGCGAGGTATTCACTATCATGGTTTCGGTTACTGCGGAGGCTTTGCAAGCGCTCTGTGTGAACGTTTTCGGACGAGACATCCAAGAAGCGTTCTTGTTTTGGAATGTAACCACCACTACCCAGATGTTGAGATTGACCAAGGAGCAACTTGAAGCCCCCTACTGGGTCGACAGAGCCGCCATCCCACCAGGCGTTGGCCAACCTGAAGGCGCGCAACCCGACGATGCGCAGCCGGGCGACAAGCCGGCCGAGGAACCGGCCGAAGAACAAGCAGCCGCCGCCCCAGCACGATACGAGACGCGTCTACCACCAGTCGACGTGAACCTTATCCTCGATGCATGCGAAAGGTTTAACATGCACAACGGAGCCCCGAACACCAAGAGGTGGACGGAGCTTGATTTAGGCAAGCTTGAGCGATTCCAAGAAAGACTCGCCGAACAAGAAATCGGTCGGAAGCGTGAAGAAGGGTACTATAACCTCAAGTCCAAGAGGGCGCAAGCCGAGCTACTTGCCAAGCAACTCGAAAATGAGAATATGAAGGCTGAGAAGGCCGAAAAGGAAGCAGATGCCAAGGGTCGTTTCTCGAACATCAAGACGAAGCGAGATTACAAGGACTACAAAACGTTCCAGCATCCCCACGGGTGGTTGAGTTGGAGCGCGTCTACCAAGGCAATCGCCAAGCTCCATGGCTGTTCTAACGTGCTCGGAAGAAGAGAAGGAAGAGTTCAAGGAGCAGCAAATCTTCATGTACACTGCGTTTTGCAATTGTCTCGAAGTACCTGGATACCAATCGCTCCTAATGAAGTACGCTGACGAGTCTGACGCTCAGAGCGTCTATCGCAACCTCGCGACCAAGTTTGGTTCCAGCGAGTTAGCTACCATCCAAGCGAACGAACTGCAAGCCAAGCTTGCGACGATTCGCCTAGATTCGACCTGGACAAAAGGACACTACAAGTTCCTAAACTACATCGAACAGCTCATGAAGAATCTCGAAGAGTTCCGTCCTGGAGTGACGGATGACAAGAAGAAGTACTACTGGCTCCGAGCTGCAGTGGAAGGCGACGAAGAGTTCGGCCCCACGTGCACGACATTTGACCAGCACTTAACATTTGAACGATGACGCATCATCAGTGCAAACGGTGACCCAGACCCCATCGTAATGGAAGATTATGACTATCATTTTGACATGTTGTCACAGCAGGCTCTGCCCGTCGACAACAAAAACGCCAAGTTGAACAAGGGCAAGAAGAACGCCGACCGCCAAGCGAACAACGTGAACACTTCCGGGCAAGGACGTGGTAATGGACGCGGTTCCGGCCATGGCGGAGGACGCGGCGGCCAAGGCGGACGCGCAGAGACGGACGGTGGGCGTGGCACCCAAGTGGCGCTACGGGTTCCGAGGACGAGGCTCTTCCGCGCCACTACCAGCGAGCCGGTACGCTGAAGTGCATCGGGAACGATTTCCTGGTGATTATCTGAACTTTGAACAGTTGTTGCAGGCCCCCTGGTTGTTCATGTCGTACAGCACTCGCCGACTCAACAGCGCGACGAAACGCCAGCCCACGCAAGCCGCCCTGCAAGACCCGAACAACAAGACGCGCGAATCAACGGAAACCGCTGCGAAAACCAGCAGTCAGCAGCAGCCGCATCGGTGCCCGCAATCTCGTATCAGAATGACGCCGCCCCCGAAGCACCAACGCACAGCCACTCAAGGTGCAACGATGACATGATTAGATCTTCCTTGCGAACGCCGGGTCGTTCGCACTCGCGCGAAACACCAGCAAGAGCTTCGGGGAGCGACGGCCGCCGAACCAAGGCAATGGTATCGGGCGCTACACTCGCGAATCGAGCCGCAGCAACCCCCGAGAGGAACGGGGTCGAGGGGACCGAGCGATATGAGAACTTGAGTACTACCAACACACGAACGTGACAGGTTTGAGCAACCACACGGTTCGCGACTCCAAGTCGGAACTGGCGCCGCATGATTGAGACTCTCGGACTGAATCTATTTATTATCAGTCTAACCAGTATGCTGGTACGACGGTGCGAATCCATTCAGCGCAATCGCAGCTGTTCGCTCGCCATCTGGATCGACTAACGCCGCCGCTTCCCAGCAGCGGCGCGCCATTGTCACCAGTTGTGGCAAGACCATCCCCTTGGCGATCCGTGACGGTTTGCTCTGTATGGATAAGGGCGCCCAACCGACGGATGCAGAGTTGAAATGTATCCGACGGGTCATTTTCTTCATGGACACCCTTGGATCCGGGCAGAGTTGGATAATGAATGGAACGAAGAAGACGAGTTTAATCGTCAGCTGAATGAATGGAAGAAAACTACGGTTTCACGACGCCGCGATGGATGCACTCGGCGACTCCACCTACCGGAACAACATGAACTCAGTGGAACGTGGTGCAAAAAGCATCGACGCAATCAGGTTGATACGACGCAAGCCAATGCACGACGCATAATGCCAATAAGAAATTTCCGACTACCAAGCGCTTCTCTCTCTCGACCCTTACCTTGGCTATACTACTTGAACGAGTCAAGCGCACTCATTAAGAATACGATTACAGCTTCGTGCATCGGCACACACCCCATTTCGCCAATACTTTAAGTCGCGATTCCCTGCCGCCATGTGTGTTTCCCTGACGACACGAGGACAGATACTCTGGTTTTCCAAGGAAGCCGCCAGAAACGACGGGAACCGCGGCCATGGCGGATGCAAGATGATGCAACTGTTCGCCGTGGCAAGAAGAGCCTGCTGACGCAGGGATACCCACTGAGAACCGAGAGAAGCGCTCCTGGCGCAAGACTTAATTCGAGACATGGGCGTCCCGACTTGCCTATTAGCGATAATCATGAGTGCAGCTCGGAAGCAAAGTTGAAACCTGTTGCGATTCTACGCGATTCAGGACTAACAGAGCGAGCCCGACAGAACCAGAATCGCCGAGCGCCGATCCGGCCAGGCCAGTCATCAGTCCAGAACATCATGAACCGCATCGGGCGCACTCCGCTGGAGCCTGGCTCGCGCGCGCTGCACGTAATTGCCTTGGTCAACAATCTGGCGACCGAGTCCCTCAACTGGGAAGACCCCACTGAAGCCGCCAACCGAGTAATACCTCGACATTACTGCCGGCTTCCTGCAGTTCGCCCTGGGAACGAGTCCTGTACTGGGCTGGAGCCGACGCAGCCGCCGACATTTCCTCACACACATAGGAAGCAGCAGGACGCTGGGCCGGCATTGCAGAGAACAAGGGTGACATCCCTCGCGTACTCAAGTTCGATCCGATCGAATCCGGAATGGTTGTTGTCCGATCCAACGCCCGCCCTTTCTCCGAAGGACAACCTACGCGCTGAAGCTGAAAGCGCCCTGAACCTGAGTCCGAACGACCATTGTTCCGCGGAACCTGTCTTCGACGCACGCCCGCGCGCAGAACGAGTGAAACTGGGTCGACGAGTTTGGACGATGAGTATGACCTCCAGCGTCGGTCCGGTGTTTGAACACGACCTACACCGAGCCCACAGCGCCTGACTGGGGAACGCGGGATGAAGACGCATTCACGCTTGGAAAAGGGCCGAAGTTAGCCGGGTTTGGATCCCGACGGACTCCATGCCGCCCTTTACTCGCTGAACTGATGGGACGCGACTGTCCTTCTTGACGAGGAAGACGGCTCCACGCGACGCTACAAGGTTATCGAGCAAACTAAACGATCGCGATGAAGCCAACCACAAGATCATCAAGTTCCACTGAGCCTCGGCGACGGGCGACGTCGACGAGCTTATTACCTACAACGAACTAGCCACCTGTGCGAGCGGCAAGATTCTTTACGACTGGGGACGATGACAACGACGACCAGTACCACAAGTTTGGGATTTCATTGACGGACATGAGGGTCCACTGACACAAGCCGACGCCACGCGCACCGCGGCTCATCCCACAACTTGCTCATACACTGGGCAAATGAAGTAGGAAGACCTGGGAGCCACTGCATTGATTATCAAGTCCCATTCCTGTGACCGCTGCCGAGTATGGCAAGCGCAAGGGTATGCTGGAAAAGGATGGATGGAAGCGCTGAGGCGCATGGCAGGACACACTAAACTGTTCCGAATGCAGCTACTGGGTGCAGGAGCATCCCAATGTCTTCGCGGGTAGCAGTGAGAGACCTTGCAGGACGGCGACTTTTATATTCCATCATGCCATATTGTCGAGACGGTGAGTCTGTTTGGAGTCGTCGTTCAGTATGCAGAGGAGGTGGAGGAGCAGCTGGAATGCCAGAACCTGTTGCTCGCTTTTGGTTTCGACAAATCTTGCGGGTGCGCGTCATGGGGAGCTCGAGTGAGCGCTAGTTGTATTACTGTTCACTCACATGTAGCCATTTACTGTTTTCAGGAGTCTGGATCATTTACAGAAGGAAGGCGTTTGCCACCGTGACTTATCTTTAGAAAATGTTTTGGTGGATGGCGAGAAATGCATGATAATCGACATGGGCATGTGTTTGCGCGTACCTACACTGATCATAAGCGTACAAAACGCAGTCTGAACGTTGTACGAGGAACGATACGGCGCCTGATGAAACCCCAAGGTGTCTGCGGCAAGCATAACACATGTCACCTAGAGTGTTTGCAAACATAAAGAAAACTTTGATGGATTTGCAATTGATCTGTGGGCGGCTGGGTCATTTTGTACATTATGCTGACAAGGGTTCCACCATACGACCAAAGCAAGTCCAGACTGACCAAAGATTTGAGCTGATGGTATCTGGCAGGCTCATGGAGCAACTTGCAATTGGGACATAATACCCAACCGACGAGGCTGGCGACCTCATGCAAAGATGTAGGTACAAACGGGATCGGCTAACTTACTGGCCGAGGTTATGTCTCATCCATGGAGTTACTAATGACCACGTGGAAAGCGCCACCTCCATAGCACCTCCTTTATTTTAATCAGGACTGACTATGTGTTAACTACTTCAACAAACGTAGGACCGACATGTCACGTGAACTCGTAGCTGAGAAGGGCTGGCTTGGATACACTAAAGCTATTCGGAACGTGAGACTGATGGAGCATTTTCTACAGTACGTAGGCGAAGAACATCATTGGTTAACATTATAAAGAAACGAGAAACGTTTCATCAATTCAAGACCAAAAGCTACCTTAATATCGTAGTATCCGTTTGATTGCTATTAGCCGTCACTTGTGCTACCTGAACACCACTCAGCTTCTCGTTTCTCTAAAAGCGATGTTGGAAATCTTCCGCATGATCAGCCGCATCTCCCAACTTGAACGATTACCACAGTGACGACCATCGAGTGGCCACTTAGATAATGTTCGCTGCATAACCTTCTTTAGTATTAGCCATGGAGCAATGTTTTCTGCTCGTAGGAGACAAATGCATAGTAATCTGCAAATATCGTAACAAGACAAGCAAAGGGTCAGCCGCATGATGGAAATGGTGCGAAACGTTTTCCAAATGACATAAGAGCAGTAAATCTCACCTCTGCATCAAGACCAGGCTTCTTTTTCCCACCATTTGACCATGGATTGGATTCGCGCTTAATCGCGAGCACATGTTCGAGCAAAAGCACCAAGAGCCGCCATGGTCGATTGTGGCTGCAGATTGTGACGTTGAAGGCAGCGGCGACATAAGGATCTACTTTAGTCTCAAGCAACTGTGCAGCTCTTAGTGGGCGTTGTACAATGTGACACACAGTAGATGTGGTGGTCATCAGTCGTGCATGACCTGGAAACCAGCAACGACATTTTCCTTCGATAAGCCTTCATCTTTCATCTCCATGCCAATGAACAACCAACAATCAGATGTGCACAAGTTTGACTGGCACGGTCAGCCGGAATAAGCTCCACCCAAAGCACGAAAATCCGAAGCCGAAGTGAAGATTAATGATTCACCATTCAGTGTCGCCAGACTTGTTGAACAGGCTGGTCCACCAGTCTCTCAGCTTCCCTAAACCTCGTATTCTACAATGCCATCGAAAAATCATATGGGCGTCAAGAACCACCAAACAGGAGATTTCATTGAAAATCAAATTAATATTTTGTGTCCGTGGGCGACATCGACCGAGCTTATGTCGTCGAAGACGATAGCGAAAGTTCCTCTGGACTGGTGCGGCTTTGTATTCCTCTCAAGAAGAAGTCGGCAACCGAGCCTTATAGCGCAGCGCAATGGGAAACTACAGATGAAGCTTGTCGTCTTAGCAACGTTATTGCAAGATGCAGGCCAAGCAAAGGATCCACTGAAGGTAACCTTGTACTGCAATACGTGGGTGACTATCACCCTCATGTTCTCGGTTGCGAGGTGATCTTTCAAGATGCTGACTACCTTTACATTGTTACCAAGTACTGTGCGGGAGAGACTTGTATCTGAAAAATGCAACGAACACTGAGTATTCGAGGACGCAGTTGCCTTTCTCAAACCGGAGCTACTGCAAGCTCGCGTATGGTTTCGACAGCTCATTCAGGCCATTAGTCATTTGCAGACAGAAAGGAGTCTGTCACCTTGACATTTCAGCTCGAAAATTTACTCATAGACGACCACAACAACTTGCAGTTGGTCGACTTTGGATCAGCATATAGAGTACCGTAGTAGCTCTGCATGCACAGGGTCATGTTCTGCATATCTGATGGGTCGGAGCGCCGATTGATTTCGGCTCCCGATCAAGGAGGTGACGCACCTACTTGGCACCGGAAAATGGTGGACAGGGTTCCTTTTGACGGCTTCGCATGTGACATTTGGTCTGCTGGTATTGTTTTATTCATTCTCTTGGTCGACATGGCACCATTTCAGTGGGCGCATCTTTCAGATCTCCGCTTCCAGCAAAATTGCTCAGGGACGCTTGAAGGAAGGTTCGGGGAGCTTGAAAAATTTCCGTGAGCGATGACGCCTGTCAGATTTTTTGCTTCTCCAGAACATGATGATGCATGATCCAAAGCAAGAGACTAAATATCAAACAGATCACGGAGCATCCATGGTTCACAGGATAGATATAAGACGTTGCGACTGCATTAATCTTTTAATCAACTGGCCGTTTTTATACAAGCGTCATTTAACTACGCACAACGATTTCTTTTGCTTTGTAAACTAGAAAATCGACTCCAAATCATTTCGCGCTTTGCACCTTGATGGAGACTTCGTTCAAGCGCTTCCATGGTGGCGTGAATGGATCGTTATATTGCGACAGCGTAACTGCCTTAGCACCTGGGACAATTTCCCATTCCTTGCTGCTCCGCTAGACCTTGCATCAGTTGTTCCCCTTCCGGCGGTTCGTTTCCACTTTTCGATGCATATCCGCCAAACATTATAACTGCGCGACGTTGTCCCCCTGCAGGGCCAAGCCTCACGCCACTCCCTTCAATTGGTTGTGGGGCTTGTGTCAACCGGTCGCTACTCCAGAAATCGGAGGGCATGACGAAGGATCATCTTTCGTTGGTCGCCACTTTCGTCCATGAGCACTGGAATCGTCATTTTCATTGGCGTTTGCTGTTGATTCTTTCCGAAAAAGATACCCGGCAAGAAGTATATTAAAGGATCCAGCGCTGACTGTCTTGGGTTTGTCGTTGTTCGGGCGCGCGTCGTCGTCAGAGGGGTTCGCGGCGCCCTTGAGACGACGGAGCACACCTGCAAAGGGCTGGTATTGTCTATATTCGATACCATCTCGGCCGGCTCGGACCAGGATGTCATACTTTGGTGTCTCGAGGTCTTCACCCATGCGTCTTCGGAGCTCATCTTGTGCCCGAGGTGCAAAAGCTTTTCTTTAGCTCCCGACGAGCCTTGTATTCATCACGCGAATCGCAGGAGTCCGTAGTCCTCGCAGCAGTTTCTCTTTAATTGTGCTAGTCGACCTCGTCTGGCTCTGTGGGCCAATTGTCTCAAGATTGATACAAGCACTCGCCGTCGGCGGCGCAGTTGGTCAATTGCGTCGACACCATTCGAGTCATTTGCATCTTCGTCCGATGGAGGAGGTGTCGTGATATCAAGCGTTCTTTGCAGCGATGCCATGCGCAACCTTTTCGAAAATCTTGTGAGCAGTCTAGAGCGACTCAAAATGCTTGGTCGGTTCGATCGGGTCCCTGAGAAAGGAGGGTGTTCAAGAATTCATCGATTTCTCTTGAATCAGTTCCATTGGAACGCATTTCATTCAATTCATTGACGAGGTTGCGGCAGCAGAAGAGTTGAAACTTTTTAAAGCATCATATAGAAGCGTGATTTCTCTGTCATATGGTATACTTCTGATTCTTCAATGGTAACGCTGGGAACGTCCGCATAATTGTCGACTGTTGACGTTTCTGCCTCGGCAGCGAGTGGAAAAAGCACAGTCATTTTCAGGTGATGGGCACCGTCCGCTTTTTACATCCTTTTCCAACTGACGAAAGGAACCCGTCGGCTACATACGCTAGCAGGCATGCGATCACTAAGGCGATTGAACGGACGCTTTTTCGCCATGGTATGGTGGTAGGAAGCCAAAAAAATGAAAGCCAAAGATTCGCTGCAATGGTAATGACGTCACGCATGTCTTGCCGGTACTACCGTCAAGCTTTCGTTCCACTCGCTACCAAGCCATGGCACTATGAAACTATGATTGCAACCAACAAAAAATGTTGCGCCGCTCAGTAACCGGTAGCTCCTTGTCTTCAGCGAAATCCACAGTGGCACTCCAGAAGATTGTTGCATGGATCCGAAGATAAATTCGGAGGTCTTCCGATCGACGAAGGCCCTGCCGCCGAAGTCATCACGTCGACACAATCATATCTTTCTCCCGCGGATTTACATCAGCTTGTTACGCATCAAGCGTCTGCCATTCATGTTCGGATTTTCCCAAAGACAGCAGCCAAGACACTAGGAGAGAAGCTAACTTTCCGTGCGAGGCTGGATTGGCGCGCAACTGGAAAGTAAGCACGAGTCGCGGGTTAGAGTCGAGCGATGTTTCGACACTGGGTGCCATGATCCTTTAATATTGTGTCGGCGTGCTGCCAGTACGGACAAGCGGGATGATTACTTTGAAGGGTTTCTCGAAGTTGCAGAACCGACGGGTTGCTGAGCAATCAGATGGACGCTCCTTCCTCAACTATGGCCGCTCGACTTGCTGCGTCTCCGGTTAGATGAGCATGGTCCGGAAGGTGCTGGCGCTGGCACCTTCCTGTGAAACGACCGTTTGGTGGGGTGTTTGACGCGTGTGATGAAGGGTCTACGCGCTGGAATCAGGTTTCATTCCCGTCGATGAAATGGGACCTTTAGATCCAAACCAGAGTTATTTTCCCAACATATACTTGCAGCTGCCAAGGCACCATAAAGACGAAAATGTATCTGCTGCTACATGTCATAAAGAGACGCTTCGCATATGGCCGGTTGGTGTGCGCTCTCGCTGGGATTGTTATCGCAATGCGCTCTTGTTATCTGGCTTACACTGGCCTGATCTGGAAGCGCAGATGCGGCTACGAACGACGCTTGGACAGGCCCAAACTATTGCAGTGGAGCCTGGAGATCTTGTTCTCATTTGCGCACAAAGACGTAAGTTAGACTGATCACTTTCTTCTGTTGAGTTGAGTCCGAGTCACTAACACACTAACTGGACACCATACGCTCAGCTCACGAAGCGATTGGGTTTCAACATGGAATCAGAATATCTCTGCAATGCTTTTTACAACATCATGGGCCAGATAAGCGACTGCTGATTGACTCCTGATGGCGCCTCCGATATGTGTGCAGTTGAACGACTCGATGGATCAACAGGCTACTTAAAGCGGTATATGCTTCCTGGCAACTGTACACATAAACGCTAGTATCATGCAAATGGGTTCAATGGAGGGATTTGTATGTTGATCCGCTGGCGGAGTTTATTCCCCTGGTCATACCAACTACCAATATCGGTACACCTTGCGTTCATACTTTTGCCGCATTTTTCTGTAAAAGCACAGCCTGTCCTTGCATACGTATCACCCTTTATCATGTACGACGTAGGTATGTACATACAGGACAATGTACTCACTGTCAGTACTGTACTCCACTGTAGTACTATGGCGCCATGCTAGCAAGTTCCTATGAGATGAGAAGACTATCTCTGGCACCTCAAGCTTTGAACAGCACCCAAAGTTTGAACAGTGGACAAAATTTGCTGCCACACATCCATCAAGGTAGTGGCAGTTATTCTGCCACTGTTAACCCCAATGATCAATCTACTAGTTTATCAATCATGCTTTGTTACGGTCACCCTTAAGGACACAGGATGTCACACATTTATTTCTCTCCGTTTGAGGCATCTGCATCTGTGTCGTTCCACCAACCAGACAATGCCATTGCACTCTCCATGGACTGCAATAAGGTGGCACTCAAAGCTTGCCAGAGAATGGACTCCATTCTGGCTTGATTTGGGCGTACTCATGGCTCTAGGTATGAGCATTTGAAAATCACAGCATCTGCTGGCTGAGACTGGTGACAAGTTGTCACCAATCGCATTGCAGTCTACTGAGGGACCAGCCAGGCAATCCATCTTGTAGCGCACCTGAAATAAGGATGTTAGCACCATTCTGGCTTGATTTGGGCAAACAGATGGCTCTAGGTATGGGCATTTGAATATTACGGCATCTGCTGGCTGAGACTGGTGACACGTTGCCACCAATCGCATTGCAGTCTACTGAGGGACCAGCCAGTCAACGTATCTTGTAGCGCATCTGAAAAAAGATGTTAGCACCATTCTAGCTTGATTTGGGCATACGCATGGCTCTAGGTATGGGCATTTGAAAAGCCTGTCATCTGCTGGCTGAGACTGGTGACAAGTTGTCACCAATCACATTGCCATCTACTGAGGGATTAGCCAGGCAATTCATCTTGTAGCGCATTTGAAATAAGGATGTTAGCACGATTCTGGCTTGATTTGGGCATGCGCATGGCTCTAGGTATGGGCATTGAAAATCACGGCATCTGCTGGCTGAGACTGGTGACAAGTTGTCAACAATCACATTGCAGTCTACTGAGGGACCAGCACAGGCAATTCATCGTGTAGCGCACCTGATAAAAAGATGTTAGCACCATTCTATTTGATTTGAAATACACATGGCTCTAGGTTGAGACTGGTGACAAGTTGTCACCAAATACATTGCCATCCCCTGAGACACCAGCCAAGCCTACCATCTTGTAGCGCAGCCTGAATAATGATGTTGGCACCATTCTGGTGTATTTGGGGCACCTACAGGGCTTGCTGTAGGGGCGTTTGAATGTCACGGCATCTGTGGGTTGAGACTGGTGACAAGTTGTCACCAAATACATTGCCATCCCCTGAGACACCAGCCAAGCCTACCATCTTGTAGCGCAGCCTGAATAATGATGTTGGCACCATTCTGGTGTATTCTGGGCACCTACAGGGCTTGCTGTAGGGGCGTTTGAATGTCACGGCATCTGCGGGATGAGACTGGTGACAAGTTGTCACTAAATACATTGCCATCCCCTGAGACACCAGCCAAGCCTACCATCTTGTAGCGTAGCCTGAATAATGATGTTGGCACCATTCTGGTGTATTTTGGGCACCTACAGGGCTTGCTGTAGGGGCATTTGAATGTCACGGCATCTGCGGGCTGAGACTGGTGACAAGTTGTCACCATATGCATTGCCATCCCCTGAGACACCCGCCAAGCCTACCATCTTGTAGCGCAGCCTGAATAATGATGTTGGCACCATTCTGGTGTATTTTGGGCACCTACAGGGCTTGCTGTAGGGGCGTTTGAATGTCACGGCATCTGCGGGCTGAGACTGGTGACAAGTTGTCACCAAATACATTGCGATCCCCTGAGACACCAGCCAAGCCTACCATCTTGTAGCTCAGCCTAAATAATGATGTTGGCACCATTCTGGTGTATTTTGGGCACCTACAGGGCTTGCTGTAGGGGCGTTTGAATGTCACGGCATCTGCGGGGCTGAGACTGGTGACAAGTTGTCACCAAATACATTGCCATCCCCTGAGACACCAGCCAAGCCTACCATCTTGTCGCGCAGCCTGAATAATGATGTCGGCACCATTCTGGTGTATTTTGGGCACCTACAGGGCTTGCTGTAGGGGCGTTTGAATGTCACAGCAACTGCGGGATGAGACTGGTGACAAGTTGTCACCAAATACATTGCCATCCCCTGAGACACCAGCCAAGCCTACCATCTTGTAGCGCAGCCTGAATAATGATGTTGGCACCATTCTGGTGTATTTTGGGCACCTACAGGGCTTGCTGTAGGGGCGTTTGAATGTCACGGCATCTGCAGGATGAGACTGGTGACAAGTTGTCACCAAATACATTTCCATCCCCTGAGACACCAGCCAAGCCTACCATCTTGTAGCGCAGCCTGAATAATGATGTTGGCACCATTCTGGTGTATTTTGGGCACCTGCAGGGCTTGCTGTAGGGGCATTTGAATGTCACGGCGTCTGCGGGATGAGACTGGTGACAAGTTGTCACCAAATACATTGCCATCCCCTGAGACACCAGCCAAGCCTACCATCTTGTAGCGCAGCCTGAATAATGATGTTGGCACCATTCTGGTGTATTTTGGGCACCTACAGGGCTTGCTGTAGGGGCGTTTGAATGTCACAGCAACTGCGGGCTGAGACTGGTGACAAGTTGTCACCAAATACATTGCCATCCCCTGAGACACCAGCCAAGCCTACCATCTTGTAGCGCAGCCTAAATAATGATGTTGGCACCATTCTGGTGTATTTTGGGCACCTACAGGGCTTGCTGTAGGGGCATTTGAATGTCACGGCAACTGCGGGCTGAGACTGGTGACAAGTTGTCACCAAATACATTGCCATCCCCTGAGACACCAGCCAAGCCTACCATCTTGTAGCGCAGCCTGAATAATGATGTTGGCACCATTCTGGTGTATTTTGGGCACCTACAGGGCTTGCTGTAGGGGCGTTTGAATGTCACGGCATCTGCAGGATGAGACTGGTGACAAGTTGTCACCAAATACATTGCCATCCCCTGAGACACCAGCCAAGCCTACCATCTTGTAGCGCAGCCTGAATAATGATGTTGGCACCATTCTGGTGTATTTTGGGCACCTACAGGGCTTGCTGTAGGGGCATTTGAATGTCACGGCAACTGCGGGCTGAGACTGGTGACAAGTTGTCACCAAATACATTGCCATCCCCTGAGACACCAGCCAAGCCTACCTTCTTGTAGCGCAGCCTGAATAATGATGTTGGCACCATTCTGGTGTATTTTGGGCACCTACAGGGCTTGCTGTAGGGGCGTTTGAATGTCACGGCATCTGCGGGCTGAGACTGGTGACAAGTTGTCACCAAATACATTGCGATCCCCTGAGACACCAGCCAAGCCTACCATCTTGTAGCGCAGCCTGAATAATGATGTTGGCACCATTCTGGTGTATTTTGGGCACCTACAGGGCTTGCTGTAGGGGCGTTTGAATGTCACGGCATCTGCAGGATGAGACTGGTGACAAGTTGTCCCCAAATACATTGCCATCCCCTGAGACACAGCCAAGCCTACCATCTTGTAGCGCAGCCTGAATAATGATGTTGGCACCATTCTGGTGTATTTTGGGCACCTACAGGGCTTGCTGTAGGGGCGTTTGAATGTCACGGCATCTGTGGGCTGAGACTGGTGACAAGTTGTCACCAAATACATTGCCATCCCCTGAGACACCAGCCAAGCCTACCATCTTCTAGCGCAGCCTGAATTATGATGTTGGCACCATTCTGGTGTATTTTGGGCACCTACAGGGCTTGCTGTAGGGACGTTTGAATGTCATGGCATCTGCGGGCTGAGACTAGTGACAAGTTGTCACCAAATACGTTGCCATCCCCTGGGACACCAGCCAAGCCTACCATCTTGTAGCGCAGCCTGAATAATGATGTTGGCACCATTCTGGTGTATTTTGGGCACCTACAGGGCTTGCTGTAGGGGCGTTTGAATGTCACGGCATCTGCGGGCTGAGACTGGTGACAAGTTGTCACCAAATACATTGCCATCCCCTGAGACACCAGCCAAGCCTACCATCTTGTAGCGCAGCCTGATTAATGATGTTGGCACCATTCTGGTGTATTTTGGGCACCTACAGGGCTTGCTGTAGGGGCATTTGAATGTCACGGCATCTGCGGGATGAGACTGGTGACAAGTTGTCACCAAATACATTGCCATCCCCTGAGACACCAGCCAAGCCTACCTTCTTTTAGCGCAGCCTGAATAATGATGTTGGCACCATTCTGGTGTATTTTGGGCACCTAGAGGGCTTGCTGTAGGGGCGTTTGAATGTCACGGCATCTGCGGGATGAGACTGGTGACAAGTTGTCACCAAATACATTGCCATCCCCTGAGACACCAGCCAAGCCTACCATCTTGTAGCGCAGCCTGAATAATGATGTTGGCACCATTCTAGTGTATTTTGGGCACCTACAGGGCTTGCTGTGGTGGCGTTTCAATGTCACGGCATCTGCGGAATGAGACTGGTGACAAGTTGTCACCAAATACATTGCCATCCCCTGAGACACCAGCCAAGCCTACCATCTTGTAGCGCAGCCTGAATAATGATGGTGGCACCATTCTGGTGTATTTTGGGCACCTACAGGGCTTGCTGTAGGGGCGTTTGAATGTCACGGCATCTGCGGGCTGAGACTGGTGACAAGTTGTCACCAAATACATTGCCATCCCCTGAGACACCAGCCAAGCCTACCATCTTGTAGCGCAGCCTGAATAATGATGTTGGCACCATTCTGGTGTATTTTGGGCACCTACAGGGCTTGCTGTAGGGGCGTTTGAAAGTCACGGCATCTGTGGGCTGAGACTGGTGACAAGTTGTCACCAAATACATTGCCATCCCCTGAGACATTAGCCAAGCCTACCATCTTGTAGCGCAGCCTGAATAATGATGTTGGCACCATTCTGGTGTATTTTGGGCACCTACAGGGCTTGCTGTAGGGGCATTTGAATGTCACGGCATCTGCGGGATGAGACTGGTGACAAGTTGTCACCAAATACATTGCCATCCCCTGAGACACCAGCCAAGCCTACCATCTTGTAGCGCAGCCTAAATAATGATGTTGGCACCATTCTGGTGTATTTTGGGCACCTACAGGGCTTGCTGTAGGGGCGTTTGAATGTCACGGCAACTGCGGGCTGAGACTGGTGACAAGTTGTCACCAAATACATTGCCATCCCCTGAGACACCAGCCAAGCCTACCATCTTGTAGCGCAGCCTAAATAATGATGTTGGCACCATTCTGGTGTATTTTGGGCACCTACAGGGCTTGCTGTAGGGGCGTTTGAATGTCACGGCAACTGCGGGCTGAGACTGGTGACAAGTTGTCACCAAATACATTGCCATCCCCTGAGACACCAGCCAAGCCTACCATCTTGTAGCGCAGCCTGAATAATGATGTTGGCACCATTCTGGTGTATTTTGGGCACCTACAGGGCTTGCTGTAGGGGCATTTGAATGTAACGGCATCTGCGGGCTGAGACTGGTGACAAGTTGTCACCAAATACATTGCCATCCCCTGAGACACCAGCCAAGCCTACCATCTTGTAGCGCAGCCTGAATAATGATGTTGGCACCATTCTGGTGTATTTTGGGCACCTACAGGGCTTGCTGTAGGGGCGTTTGAATGTCACGGCATCTGCGGGATGAGACTGGTGACAAGTTGTCACCAAATACATTGCCATCCCCTGAGACACCAGCCAAGCCTACCTGTTATGAATACGCACTCGCCATGACTCATTAATATCCTATTCTGTCCACCATCCATTTCATCGCTGTGCTCAGCCACTCGATTAGCAAGAGTCTCCTGGCGCTTACCGCCATGATCTCGTTAATGTAACAATTCAACGTTATTGAACTAGTCTGCTTCGAGTGTCTGCTGTAGTACCTTGTGGCCCTTCAACAGAATTGTTACATCTTACCCACCCTTCTCTTCGCTTTACTCATCTTTCCCTGCTCCGTGCCTCCAAAGCTCCTCACGATGTTGATCAAACTTCCTGAGTTGACGCCCTTGCCCGCCCTCACCACCGAACCCAACTATGCTAATCTGCTTCTACTCAACAATGCTCTATGTGAACAAGCCCGCAAGATCCCTCTCCGTAATGGCGACGAAACTTTCGGTCACGATTTCCTTTGCCTCCAACCTGCTCAATACGCCTACCGTCACCCCGACACTCCTTTCGTCATGCCTGCTCAGCCAGCCGCTCTTGCTGATGCCAATGACGACATGCCTACCAACGCCCTTACCGAACGCAATCGCAAGTACAAAGATGCGCTTAACGATTTCAACACGATGCACCTTGCTGACGTAGCCCTCAAAGCGCTCATCATTGCTGCCGTCCCCGAAACTTACTACGCGGTTTTGAAACACCCCCTTCACAACTACGCCACCATCACTACTCTCCAACTGCTCACGCACTTGTTACTTACCTACGCCAACATCACTGGTCCCGAACAAGATGAAAACGTTCAGCGCCTCCATGCCCCCTGGGATCCCAACGAACCCATCGAAACCATTTGGAGTCGCATCACTGAAGTTACCGATTTTACCATCGCAGCCGGCGAAACACTCAGTGAAAGAACCATCGTCCGCTACACACTTACCGTCCTCGAAAACAGTGGTGTCTTCAACGAAGCTGTTGCACGATTTGAACACGAATTCTGCCACACCCATTCCGGCCGTCCAGGCCAAGACCGGCACAAGCCCTCGCCAAGGCCACGGATTGCCCTGAACTACACCATCCCCTGAGACATCAGCGTACTGCAGCTCTTCCATCTGTACGCGCAGCCTAATGGCACCACCACCACGCCTGCTCAGCTTTCAACGCCAGCGCCCACCTTACACCTGCCACACGCTCCCGACACAATATTATTGAGTTGAGTTGACCTGCGTCTTATGACAAGACGGTTAGCTACCTGTGTTTTGTATGCATTTAATCCTGTGCAGGGTTGAGTCACACTTGTGACCGAATCCTCACATACATGAGTGAAATCGCTGACGATCGAGGCGTGAACCTCGACCGTGAACCCAGTGAGAACGAGAAAGAAGCGCACGAGTAGAGTAGCGAGTAACATGCACTATTCTAGCAATTGAGTTTGTTTGTTTGCTTTACGCTGGACGAAGAGGTTGATCGCTCCTAGTCCATTGTAGTCGCTGGAATAAAGGTTCGTCTGATATTATCGTGTCAGATTAACAGTCTTGCTAGCTTGTCTTGACCTGAGAGAGCTGTGCGAAAGAGAGAGAGTGAAAGAATCGAGAAATTGAGAGAGAAAGAGCAGATTCCTTGCGGCGTCGTCAATCCGAATACTTGGCACGAGCGCGTAGAACAGGATCGTATAAGGCTCGACCGCATTGAGAGCGGTTGTTGTGTGAGAAAGGACTTGCGGAAGCGAGGTATTCACTATCATGGTGTCGATTACTGCGGAAGCTTTGCAGCTTCTCTGCACGAACGTTTTCGGACGAGACATCCAAGAAGCGTTCTTGTTTTGGAATGTAACCACCACGACCCAGATGTTGAGATTGACCAAGGAGCAACTTGAAGCCCCCTACTGGGTCGACAGAGCCGCCATTCAAGCTGGCGTTGGACAACCTGAAGGTGCGCAACCCGACGATGCGCCGCCGGGCGACGAGCCGGCCGAAGAACCGGCCGAAGAGCAAGAAGCCGCCGCCCCAGTACGATACGAAACGACACTAGCACCAGTCTACGTGAACCTTGTCCTCGATGCATGCGAATGGTTTACCATGCACGACGGACCCCCGAACACCAAGAAATGGGCGTTGCTGGATTTAGGCAAGCTCGAGCGATACCAAGCGGTTCTCGCGGAACAAGAAATCGCGCGGAAGCGTGAAGAAGGATACTACGTACTCGAGTCCAAGAAGAAGCAAGCCGAGCTACTTGCCAAGCAACTCGAAAATGAGACCATCAAGGCTGAGAAGGCCGAAAAGGAAGAAGATGCCAAGGGTCGTTTCTCGAACCTCAAGACGAAACGAGACTACAAGGACTACAAAACGTTCCAACATCCCCACGCGTGGTTGAGTTGGAGCGCGTCTACCAAGGCAATCGCCAAGCTCCATGGCTGTTCTAACGTGCTCGACAGCAAGTACGTACCAGTCACGGAAGAAGAGAAGGAAGAATTCGAGAATCAGTGTATCTTCAGGTACACTTCGTTTCGCAATTGCCTCGAAGTGGGCTGATACCAGTCGCTCTTGATGAAGAGCAGCGACAAGTCTGACGCTCAAGGCGTCTATCGCGAACTCGCGACCAAGTTTGGTTCCGGCGAGTTAGCTACCATCCAAGCGAATGAACTGCAAGCCAAGCTTGCGACGATTCGCCTAGATTCGACCTGGACGAAAGGACACTACAAGTTCCTAAACTACATCGAACAGCTCATGAAGAATCTCGAAGAGTTCCGTCCTGGAGTGACGGATGACAAGAAGAAGTACTACTGGCTCCGAGCTGCAGTGGAGGGCGACGAAGAATTCGGCCCCACGTGCACGACGTTCGACCAGCACCTGCAATTTGAACGACGACGCATCATCAGTGCAAATGGTGATCCAGATGCCGTCGTGACGGAAGATTATGACTGTCTTTTTCGACATGTTGTCGCAGCAAGGCTTTGCGCGTCGACAACAAGAACGCCAAGCTGAATAAGGGCAAGAAGAACGCCGACCGCCAAGCGAACAACGCGAACACTTCCGGCAAGGACGTGGTAATGGACGCGGTTCCGGTCGTGGCGGAGGAGCGGGCGGCGAAGGCGGACGCGGGGTGGGCGAGACGGTGGACGCGGTTCCCAAGTGAGCCGCGGTTCCGGAGGACGAGGCTCTTCCGCGCCACTACCAGCAGCCGGTACGCAAGCGCATCGGGAACGATTCCCTGGCGATTATCTGAACTTTGAACAGTTGTTGCAGAACCCCTGGTCGTACATGTCGTATGAACGACTCGGCCGACTTAACGAGGACGAATACGCTCAGCTCATGGCTCGACGTGAAGCCGTCCCAAGACCCGCCACCACAAGACGCGCGAACAACAGTAACCGTGCGAATAACCAGCAGTCACAAGCGGCTGCATCGGTGCCTGGTACAATCTTGTATCAGAACGACGCTGTCTCGATCGCCCCGACGACAGCCACTCAAGGTGCACCGGATGACATGATTAGATCTTTCCTTGCGAACGCCGCGTCGTCTCGCACTCAAGCTGCGAATAACACCCAGCAAGAGTTTATGGGAAGCGACGGCCGTCGGTACCGCGCAATGGTATCGGTGCGCTACACTGTGAATCGAAGCTTCGCAGAAGACCCGCCAAGGATCACTGATTGACGGCGGTGCGAACGGTGGACTCGCTGGAAGCGATATGAGAATCTTGAGTACTACCAACCACACGTGTAACGTGACAGGTTTGAGCGACCACACGGTTCGCGACCTTCAAGTCGGAACTGGCGTCGCATTGATTGAGACTCGGACTGGACCCATTATCGGGCAGTTCAACCAGTATGCTTTGTACGACGGTGCTGAATCCATTCATGCTCCGTCGCAGCTTCGGTCGTTCGGTCATCTGATCGACGACGTCCCTCGCTCCCAGAATGGAACACAAGCCATTGTCACCAGTTGTGGCAAGACCATCCCCTTGGCGATCCGCGACGGTTTGCCTCGAATGGATATGCGTCCGCCGACGGACGCAGAGTTGGAAATGTATCCGACGGTCATTTTCTCTGCGGACACCCTTTGGGATCCGGCGGACTTAGACAATGAATGGAACGAAGAAGAACTTGAGTTTAATCGTCACCTCGACGAATTAGAAGAAACCCACGGTTTCGTCGACGCCCGCATGGATGACTTCGGCGACGCCACCTACCGGAACAACATGAACTCAGTGGAACGTGTGGTGCAGTATGTCGATCGCAATCAGGCTGATACGACGCGCCAAGCCAATGCACGACGCATAATGCCACAAGAACCTGACTACCAAGCGCTTCGACCCTACCTTGGCTACACGCCACTTGAACGAGTCAAGCGCACCATTAAGAATACGACACAGCTTTTCCGTGCATCGGCACACACCCCATTTCGCCAACACTTTAAGTCGCGATTCCCTGCCGCCAATGTGGTTCGTTTCCATGACGATACGGCGACAGATACCTGGTTTACCCAGGTACCCGCCTTTAACGACGGAATCCGCGGCCATGGCGGATGCAAGATGATGCAACTGTTCGTCGGCAAGAAGAGTCTGCTGACGAGGGGATACCCACTGAGAACCGAGAGTGACATGCCCATGGCGCTCGAAGACTTCATTCGAGACATTGGCGCTCCCGATTTGCTCATTAGCGATAACTCGCGAGTGCAGCTCGGGAAGCAAGTTGAAACCTTGTTGCGATTCTACGCGATTCGTGACCAACAGAGCGAGCCCGGATACCAGAACCAGAACCCTGCCGAGCGTCGCATCCAAGAAGTCAAGTCATCAGTCCAAAACATCATGAACCGTACGGGCGCACCCGCTGGAGCCTGGCTCCTATGCGCGCTGTACGTAATCGCCTTATTCAACAATCTGGCGACCGAGTCCCTCAACTGGAAGACCCCTACTGAAGCCGCCTTCAACCGAGTACCCGACATTTTGCCGTTCCTGCAGTTCAAGTTCTGGGAACGAGTCCTGTACGAAGCTGGAGCCGACGAGCCGCCGACATTTCCTCACACCAAGGAAGCAGCAGGACGCTGGGTCGGCATTGCAGAGAACAAGGGTGACATCCTCACGTACCAAGTTCGATCCGATCGGACTGGAATGGTTGTCGTCCGATCCAACGTTCGTCCCTTCTCCGAAGGGCGTAACCTACGCGCTGAAGCTGAAAGCGCTCCTGAACCCGAGTCCGAACGACCACTGTTCGCGGAACCTGTCTTCGACGCGCGTCCCGCGCGTGAACGAGCCCAAGTCGAAACTGTCGACGAGTTTGACGATGATTATGACCTAGTCGGTCCGGTGTTTGAACACGACCTTACACCGACCCCAGCGCCTGATTCTGGGGGAACCGTGGATGAAGACGCATTCACGTTGGAAAGCGCTGCCGAGTTAGCCGGTTTGGATCCCGACGGACCCATGCCGTCCTTTACTCCGGCTGAACTGATGGGACGCACTGTCCTTCTTGACGAGGAAGACGGCTCCACGCGACGTTACAAGGTTATCGAGCAACTGAACGATCGCGATGAAGCCAACCACAAGATTATCAAGTTTCGATTGAGTCTCGGCGACGGCGACGTCGACGAGCTTATTACCCACCGAACCAGCCACCTTTGCGGAATACGCAGATCTGTACGACGACGATGACAACGACGACCAGTACTACAAGTTTGATTTCATTGACGGACATGAAGGTCCACTGACACAAGCCCACGCTACGATCGCGGCTCATCCTACAAGGCTTGCTGATTAAATGGGACACAATATTATTGAGTTGAGTTGACCTGCGTCTTATGACAAGACGGTTAGCTACCTGTGTTTTGTATGCATTTAATCCTGTGCAGGGTTGAGTCACACTTGTGACCGAATCCTCACATACATGAGTGAAATCGCTGACGATCGAGGCGTGAACCTCGACCGTGAACCCAGTGAGAACGAGAAAGAAGCGCACGAGTAGAGTAGCGAGTAACATGCACTATTCTAGCAATTGAGTTTGTTTGTTTGCTTTACGCTGGACGAAGAGGTTGATCGCTCCTAGTCCATTGTAGTCGCTGGAATAAAGGTTCGTCTGATATTATCGTGTCAGATTAACAGTCTTGCTAGCTTGTCTTGACCTGAGAGAGCTGTGCGAAAGAGAGAGAGTGAAAGAATCGAGAAATTGAGAGAGAAAGAGCAGATTCCTTGCGGCGTCGTCAATCCGAATACTTGGCACGAGCGCGTAGAACAGGATCGTATAAGGCTCGACCGCATTGAGAGCGGTTGTTGTGTGAGAAAGGACTTGCGGAAGCGAGGTATTCACTATCATGGTGTCGATTACTGCGGAAGCTTTGCAGCTTCTCTGCACGAACGTTTTCGGACGAGACATCCAAGAAGCGTTCTTGTTTTGGAATGTAACCACCACGACCCAGATGTTGAGATTGACCAAGGAGCAACTTGAAGCCCCCTACTGGGTCGACAGAGCCGCCATTCAAGCTGGCGTTGGACAACCTGAAGGTGCGCAACCCGACGATGCGCCGCCGGGCGACGAGCCGGCCGAAGAACCGGCCGAAGAGCAAGAAGCCGCCGCCCCAGTACGATACGAAACGACACTAGCACCAGTCTACGTGAACCTTGTCCTCGATGCATGCGAATGGTTTACCATGCACGACGGACCCCCGAACACCAAGAAATGGGCGTTGCTGGATTTAGGCAAGCTCGAGCGATACCAAGCGGTTCTCGCGGAACAAGAAATCGCGCGGAAGCGTGAAGAAGGATACTACGTACTCGAGTCCAAGAAGAAGCAAGCCGAGCTACTTGCCAAGCAACTCGAAAATGAGACCATCAAGGCTGAGAAGGCCGAAAAGGAAGAAGATGCCAAGGGTCGTTTCTCGAACCTCAAGACGAAACGAGACTACAAGGACTACAAAACGTTCCAACATCCCCACGCGTGGTTGAGTTGGAGCGCGTCTACCAAGGCAATCGCCAAGCTCCATGGCTGTTCTAACGTGCTCGACAGCAAGTACGTACCAGTCACGGAAGAAGAGAAGGAAGAATTCGAGAATCAGTGTATCTTCAGGTACACTTCGTTTCGCAATTGCCTCGAAGTGGGCTGATACCAGTCGCTCTTGATGAAGAGCAGCGACAAGTCTGACGCTCAAGGCGTCTATCGCGAACTCGCGACCAAGTTTGGTTCCGGCGAGTTAGCTACCATCCAAGCGAATGAACTGCAAGCCAAGCTTGCGACGATTCGCCTAGATTCGACCTGGACGAAAGGACACTACAAGTTCCTAAACTACATCGAACAGCTCATGAAGAATCTCGAAGAGTTCCGTCCTGGAGTGACGGATGACAAGAAGAAGTACTACTGGCTCCGAGCTGCAGTGGAGGGCGACGAAGAATTCGGCCCCACGTGCACGACGTTCGACCAGCACCTGCAATTTGAACGACGACGCATCATCAGTGCAAATGGTGATCCAGATGCCGTCGTGACGGAAGACTATGACTGTCTTTTTCGACATGTTGTCGCAGCAAGGCTTTGCGCGTCGACAACAAGAACGCCAAGCTGAATAAGGGCAAGAAGAACGCCGACCGCCAAGCGAACAACGCGAACACTTCCGGCAAGGACGTGGTAATGGACGCGGTTCCGGTCGTGGCGGAGGAGCGGGCGGCGAAGGCGGACGCGGGGTGGGCGAGACGGTGGACGCGGTTCCCAAGTGAGCCGCGGTTCGGAGGACGAGGCTCTTCCGCGCCACTACCAGCAGCCGGTACGCAAGCGCATCGGGAACGATTCCCTGGCGATTATCTGAACTTTGAACAGTTGTTGCAGAACCCCTGGTCGTACATGTCGTATGAACGACTCGGCCGACTTAACGAGGACGAATACGCTCAGCTCATGGCTCGACGTGAAGCCGTCCCAAGACCCGCCACCACAAGACGCGCGAACAACAGTAACCGTGCGAATAACCAGCAGTCACAAGCGGCTGCATCGGTGCCTGGTACAATCTTGTATCAGAACGACGCTGTCTCGATCGCCCCGACGACAGCCACTCAAGGTGCACCGGATGACATGATTAGATCTTTCCTTGCGAACGCCGCGTCGTCTCGCACTCAAGCTGCGAATAACACCCAGCAAGAGTTTATGGGAAGCGACGGCCGTCGGTACCGCGCAATGGTATCGGTGCGCTACACTGTGAATCGAAGCTTCGCAGAAGACCCGCCAAGGATCACTGATTGACGGCGGTGCGAACGGTGGACTCGCTGGAAGCGATATGAGAATCTTGAGTACTACCAACCACACGTGTAACGTGACAGGTTTGAGCGACCACACGGTTCGCGACCTTCAAGTCGGAACTGGCGTCGCATTGATTGAGACTCGGACTGGACCCATTATCGGGCAGTTCAACCAGTATGCTTTGTACGACGGTGCTGAATCCATTCATGCTCCGTCGCAGCTTCGGTCGTTCGGTCATCTGATCGACGACGTCCCTCGCTCCCAGAATGGAACACAAGCCATTGTCACCAGTTGTGGCAAGACCATCCCCTTGGCGATCCGCGACGGTTTGCCTCGAATGGATATGCGTCCGCCGACGGACGCAGAGTTGGAAATGTATCCGACGGTCATTTTCTCTGCGGACACCCTTTGGGATCCGGCGGACTTAGACAATGAATGGAACGAAGAAGAACTTGAGTTTAATCGTCACCTCGACGAATTAGAAGAAACCCACGGTTTCGTCGACGCCCGCATGGATGACTTCGGCGACGCCACCTACCGGAACAACATGAACTCAGTGGAACGTGTGGTGCAGTATGTCGATCGCAATCAGGCTGATACGACGCGCCAAGCCAATGCACGACGCATAATGCCACAAGAACCTGACTACCAAGCGCTTCGACCCTACCTTGGCTACACGCCACTTGAACGAGTCAAGCGCACCATTAAGAATACGACACAGCTTTTCCGTGCATCGGCACACACCCCATTTCGCCAACACTTTAAGTCGCGATTCCCTGCCGCCAATGTGGTTCGTTTCCATGACGATACGGCGACAGATACCTGGTTTACCCAGGTACCCGCCTTTAACGACGGAATCCGCGGCCATGGCGGATGCAAGATGATGCAACTGTTCGTCGGCAAGAAGAGTCTGCTGACGAGGGGATACCCACTGAGAACCGAGAGTGACATGCCCATGGCGCTCGAAGACTTCATTCGAGACATTGGCGCTCCCGATTTGCTCATTAGCGATAACTCGCGAGTGCAGCTCGGGAAGCAAGTTGAAACCTTGTTGCGATTCTACGCGATTCGTGACCAACAGAGCGAGCCCGGATACCAGAACCAGAACCCTGCCGAGCGTCGCATCCAAGAAGTCAAGTCATCAGTCCAAAACATCATGAACCGTACGGGCGCACCCGCTGGAGCCTGGCTCCTATGCGCGCTGTACGTAATCGCCTTATTCAACAATCTGGCGACCGAGTCCCTCAACTGGAAGACCCCTACTGAAGCCGCCTTCAACCGAGTACCCGACATTTTGCCGTTCCTGCAGTTCAAGTTCTGGGAACGAGTCCTGTACGAAGCTGGAGCCGACGAGCCGCCGACATTTCCTCACACCAAGGAAGCAGCAGGACGCTGGGTCGGCATTGCAGAGAACAAGGGTGACATCCTCACGTACCAAGTTCGATCCGATCGGACTGGAATGGTTGTCGTCCGATCCAACGTTCGTCCCTTCTCCGAAGGGCGTAACCTACGCGCTGAAGCTGAAAGCGCTCCTGAACCCGAGTCCGAACGACCACTGTTCGCGGAACCTGTCTTCGACGCGCGTCCCGCGCGTGAACGAGCCCAAGTCGAAACTGTCGACGAGTTTGACGATGATTATGACCTAGTCGGTCCGGTGTTTGAACACGACCTTACACCGACCCCAGCGCCTGATTCTGGGGGAACCGTGGATGAAGACGCATTCACGTTGGAAAGCGCTGCCGAGTTAGCCGGTTTGGATCCCGACGGACCCATGCCGTCCTTTACTCCGGCTGAACTGATGGGACGCACTGTCCTTCTTGACGAGGAAGACGGCTCCACGCGACGTTACAAGGTTATCGAGCAACTGAACGATCGCGATGAAGCCAACCACAAGATTATCAAGTTTCGATTGAGTCTCGGCGACGGCGACGTCGACGAGCTTATTACCCACCGAACCAGCCACCTTTGCGGAATACGCAGATCTGTACGACGACGATGACAACGACGACCAGTACTACAAGTTTGATTTCATTGACGGACATGAAGGTCCACTGACACAAGCCCACGCTACGATCGCGGCTCATCCTACAAGGCTTGCTGATTAAATGGACGATTGTCGAACGTCCGCCTGATATGCTGTGACGCGCGCGAGCAGCGCAAGGGTATGCTGGAAAAGGATGGATGGAAGCGCTTGAGGCGCATGGCAGGACGCACTAAACTGTTTAACCGCATGTGCAAGGCTGCAAAGAAGAACCGTGTCCAAGAAGCGCGTTTCAAGTTTGGCGTTCAAGTTCCTAATACCTGGAAGGAAGCGAACCGCCTCGACGCTGCTAATGGAAACACCCTGTGGGCTGACGCCGTCAAGACTGAGATGGAGCAGCTACACGAGTACGACACTTTCATCGACAAGGGCATCGGTGCCTTCATGGAAAGTGACTGGAAGCGTATCAACGCGCATCTTGTTTTCGACTGCAAGAACGATCTACGACGTAAGGCCCGGCTCGTCGCCGGGGGACATTTGACCGCTCCGCCCAAGGACTCCGCCTACTCCGGCGTTGTATCTATGCGAAGCATTCGAACCATAGCACTGTTAGCTGAACTGAACGACCTCAAGTTTTGGGCTGCCGATGTCGGTAACGCCTACCTCGAGGCCAAGACCAAGGAAAAGGTCTACATTGTTGCCGGTCCCGAGTTTGGACCATTGGAAGGCCATACCTTGGTCATCTACAAGGCACTTTACGGATTGCGCACTTCTGGCGCGCGTTGGCATGAGCACTTTGCCGACACACTCCGCGACATTGGATTCTACCCAAGCTACGCGGATCCTGACGTCTGGATGAAAGACTGTGGCACTCACTACGAGTACGTCGGCGTGTTCGTCGACGATCTGGCTATGGCCATGAAAGATCCACAAGCCTTCACGGACCTCCTCAAGGACAAGTACAAGTACAAGTTGAAGGGCGTCGGCGACATCAAGTATCACCTTGGAGCCGACTTCTATCGTGATCCCGATGGAACCCTCTGCATGAGCGCGAAGACCTACGTCGGTCGCATGCTCAAGAACTACGAGACCATGTTTGGCGAGAAGCCACGCAAGCGCAAGTCACCGCTTGACGACGGGGACCACCCCGAACTTGACCTTACCGAAGAGCTGGATGCCCGTGGCATTCAACAGTACCAGTCTCTTATCGGTGCCCTCCAGTGGGCAGTGACCCTATGTCGACTTGACATTCATTGTGCCGTAATGACACTTGGCCGATTCCGCTGCGCCCCGCGCCGCGGACACCTGGACCGAGCCAAGCGAGTCTGCGGTTACCTAGCTGAGTACCCTGATGCGGCGATTCGTTTCCGGACGAAGATCGTCGATCACGGGGAACCTACCAAGTATGATTGGTTGCAATCGGTCTACGGCAACTCAAGCGAAGAGCTTCCGTGGAACATGCCGATCCCGAAGGGCAAGCCTGTGCAACTAACTACCTTTATGGACGCGAACCTGTACCATGATTACACTACTGGACCGCCCAATGGGAGTCCTGCATTTCCTGAACCAGACGCCCGTCGAATGGTTCTGCAAGCGTCAGAATACTATTGAGACTGCAAAGTACGGATCCGAGTTCGCGCGCCAAGCCGCGACGGAACAGATTACCGTGGTTTGGGATTCACTGCTCGCAGTTGGGATCTTGCGTGGACCAGACGTTCGCGACGTGTCAAGGCGTCAACGCCGCCACACTTTAGCCCGCATGCGCCGACTACCACCGAGTTCGCGAGGCCATTGCAAGCAATGTTCTGTACTTTGAGCACATCTTCGGCAAGCAGAACGTCGCCGACGTTCTTACCAAGTTCTTGCCGCATGCCACGTTCCAACCCCTGATTATTCCGATTCTTTTCAGGAAGGGTGATACGGCAAACCGATCGTTGTCACAAGCCTAGATCAAGGGGGATGACACAATATTATTGAGTTGAGTTGACCTGCGTCTTATGACAAGACGGTTAGCTACCTGTGTTTTGTATGCATTTAATCCTGTGCAGGGTTGAGTCACACTTGTGACCGAATCCTCACATACATGAGTGAAATCGCTGACGATCGAGGCGTGAACCTCGACCGTGAACCCAGTGAGAACGAGAAAGAAGCCCACGAGTAGAGTAGCGAGTAACATGCACTATTCTAGCAATTGAGTTTGTTTGTTTGCTTTACGCTGGACGAAGAGGTTGATCGCTCCGAGTCCATTGTAGTCGCTGGAATAAAGGTTCGTCTGATATTATCGTGTCAAAAATGGTGCTAACTTTCAGGTGCGCTACGAGATGCATTGACTGGCTGGTCAATTAGTAGACTGCATGTAGCTAAAATGGGAGCAGGGCTGGCACATTCAACCATTGGTTGAATGTGCAGAGTCTCAGGGCATGGTGATGGCTTCCACGCCCAAATGGACAAGTCTATGAGTCCCAATCATTGTTCAAGTGCATATTGGTTGTATTATGGGGTCTGCAGGCCATTTTGGAAGTCTCACTTGCCACTTGAGGTGCACCGCTAGCAGATCCAACAAGTTGTTGGATCTGCTCAGTCTCCATGTGGCATACATGGTGATGGATGCTGAGGTGCAACTGACCAACTTATGGACCATCATTGACATTAAACATGATTGGAAAGAAATTGGAGGGCTCAGCGGGCAATGCTGATGATCCCTGCAGCCAAAATGGGCGCAAGGCTGGCACATTCAACCATTGGTTGAATGTGCGGAGTGTCAGGGCATGGTGAAGGCTTCCACGCCCAAATGGACAAGTCTATGAGTCCCAGTCATTGTTCAAGTCCATATTGGTAGTATTATGGGGTCTGCAGGCCATTTTGGAAGTCTCACTTGCCACTTGAGGTGCACGGCTAGCAGATCCAACAAGTTGTTGGATCTGCTCAGTCTCCATGTGGCATACCGGTACATGGTGATGGATGTTTAGGTGCAACTGAAGAACTTATGGCCCATCATTGACAACAAACATGATTTGAAAGAAATTGGAGGGCTCAGCGGGCAATGCTGATGATCCCTAGAGCCAAAATGGGCGCAGGGCTGGCACATTCAACCATTGGTTGAATGTGCGGAGTGTCAGGGCATGGTGATGGCTTCCACACCCAAATGGACAAGTCTATGAGTCCCAATCATTGTTCAAGTGCATATTTGTTGTATTATGGGGTCTGCAGGCCATTTTGGAAGTCTCACTTGCCACGTGAGGTGCACAGATAGCAGATCCAACAAGTTGTTGGATCTGTTCAGTCTGCATGTGGCCTACATGGTGATGGATGCTGAGATGCAACTGACCAACTTATGGCCCAACATTGACACCAAACATGATTGGAAAGAAATTGGAGGGCTCAGCGGGCAATGATGGGCGCAGGGCTGGCACATTCAACCATTGTTTGAATGTGCGGAGTGTCAGGGCATGGTAATGGCTTCCACGCCCAAATGGACAAGTCTATAAGTCCCAATCATTGTGCAAGTCCATATTGGTTGTATTATGGGGTCTGCAGGCCAATTTGTAAGTCTTACTTGCCACTTGAGGTGCATGGCTAGCAGATCCAACAAGTTGTTGGATCTGCTCAGTCTCCATGTGGCCTACATGGTGATGGATGCTGAGGTGCAACTGACCAACTTATGGCCCATCATTGACACCAAACATGATTGGAAAGAAACTGGAGGGCTCAGTGGGCAATGCTGATGATCCCTGCAGCCAAAATGGGCACAGGGCTGGCACATTCAACGATTGGTTGAATGTGCGGAGTGTCAGGGCATGGTGATGGCTTCCATGCCCAAATGGACAAGTCTATGAGTCCCAACCATTGTTCAAGTCCATATTGGTAGTATTATGGGGTCTGCAGGCCATTTTGGAAGTCTCACTCGCCACTTCAGGTGCACCACTAGCAGATCCAACAAGTTGTTGGATCTGCTCAGTCTGCATGTGGCATACATGGTGATGGATGTTTAGGTGCAACTGACCAACTTATGGCCCATCATTGACAACAAACATGATTGGAAAGAAATTGGAGGGCTCAGCGGGCAATGCTGATGATCCCTGCAGCCAAAATGGGCACAGGGCTGGCACATTCAACCATTGGTTGAATGTGCGGAGTGTCAGGGCATGGTGATGGCTTCCACACCCAAATGGACAAGTCTATGAGTCCCAGTCATTGTTCAAGTCCATATTGGTAGTATTATGGGGTCTGCAGGCCATTTTGGAAGTCTCACTCGCCACTTCAGGTGCACCACTAGCAGATCCAACAAGTTGTTGGATCTGCTCAGTCTGCATGTGGCCTACATGGTGATGGATGCTGAGGTGCAACTGACCAACTTAAGGCCCATCATTGACAACAAACATGATTTGAAAGAAATTGGAGGGCTCAGTGGGCAATGTTGATGATCCCTGCAGCCAAAATGGGCGCAGGGCTGGCACATTCAACCATTGGTTGAATGTGTGGAGTGTCAGGGCATGGTGAAGGCTTCCACGCCCAAAAAGACAAGTCTATGAGTCCCAATCATTGTTCCAGTCCATACTGGTTGTATTATGGGGTCTGCAGGCCATTTTGGAAGTCTCACTTGCCACTTGAGGTGCACCGCTAGCAGATCCAACAAGTTGTTGGATCTGCTCAGTCTGCATGTGGCCTACATGGTGATGAATGCTGAGGTGCAACTGACCAACTTATGGCCCAACATTGACACCAAACATGATTTGAAAGAAATTGGAGGGCTCAGCGGGCAATGCTGATGATCCCTTCAGCCAAAATGGGCGCAAGCTGGCACATTCAACCATTGGTTGAATGTGCTGTAAATTTTCAAGTGCCCATACCTAGAGCCATGTGTATGCCCAAATCAAGCCTGAATGGTGCTAACATCCTTATTTCAGGTGCGTTACAAGAAAGTTGACTGGTTGGTCCCTCAGTTGACTGCAATGTGACTGGTGAGAAGTTCTCACCAGTCTCAGCCAGCAGATGCCGTAATATTCAAATGCCCATACCTAGAGCCACATGTATGCCCAAATCAAGCCTGAATGGTGCTAACATCCTTATTTCAGGTGCGCTACAAGAAAGTCTGACTGGCCGGTCCCTCGGTTGACTGCAATGTGACTGGTGAGAAGTTCTCACCAGTCTCAGCCAGCAGATGCCGTAATTTTTTATGCCCATACCTAGAGCCACGTGTATGCCCAAATTAAGCCAGAATGGTGCTAACATCCATATTCTAGGTGCGCTACAAGAATATTTGACTGGATGGTCCCTCGGTAGACTGCAGTGTGATTGGTGACGACTTGTCACCAGTCTCAGCCAGCAGATGCCATTATTTTCAAATGCCCATACCTAGAGCAATGTGTATGCCCAAATCAAGCCAGAATGGTGCTAACATGCATAATTCAAGTGCTCTACCAAGAAATTTTGACTGGCTTGTGGCTCAGTAGATGGCAATGTGATTGGTGACAACTTGTCACCAGTCTCAGCCAGCAGATGCCATAATTTTCTAATGCCCATACCTAGAGCCACGTGTATGCCCAAATCATGCCAGAATGGTGCTAACATGCCTAAGTCAGGTGCGCTACAAGAAATTTTGACCGGCTTGTGGCTCAGTAGATGGCAATGTGATTGGTGACAACTTGTCACCAGTCTTAGCCAGCAGATGCCATAATTTTCTAATGCCCATACCTAGAGCCACGTGTATGCCCAAATCATGCCAGAATGGTGCTCACATGCTTAATTCAGGTGCGCTACAAGAAATTTTGACTGGCTTGTGGCTCAGTAGATGGCAATGTGATTGGTGACAACTTGTCACCAGTCTCAGCCAGCAGATGCCATAATTTTCATATGCCCATACCTAGAGCCATGTGTATGCCCAAATCAAGCCAGAATGGTGCTAACTTTCAGGTGCGCTACAAGATGCATTGACTGGCTGGTCAATTAGTACACTGCGTGTAGTATCAATTGTTTGGGGGGCAGACACCCACACAGTAACAGTAACCAGCTCAAGGTGCTACAGTGTGAGGCCTTCATAGACTACCCCAATAGTCTTGCTCCATGAATTCTGTTTTGGCTATGCTTGGGGACACGTATGCAGTGAGATTGGTGCATAACAATCATTCCCAGCTCATGTGTAGCATCAGTTGTTTGTGAGGGCAGTGGTCCACACAGTATTCAGCTCCACAATAATACAATGTGTTGCCTTCAAAGACTACCCCCAATAGTCTTGTTCCATGAAATCCACTCTGGCTATGCTTGGAGACACGTATGCAGTGTGATTGGTGCATAACAATCATTCCCAGTTTTTGTGTAGCATTAGTTGTTTGGGAGGGCAGAGGTCCACACAGTAACCAGCTCCATTATGCTACAGTGTGTGGCCTTCAAAGACTACCCCCAACAGTCTTGTTTCATGAATTATGATCTGTCTATGGGGACATGTATGCGGTGAGATTGTTGCACAACAATCATTCGCAGCTCATGTGTAGCATCAGTTGTTTGGGAAGGCAGAGGTCCACACAGTAACCAGCTCCATGGTGCTACAGTGTGTGGCCTTCAAAGTCTACCCCCAAAAATAGTCTTGCTCCATGTATTATGTTCTGGTTATGCTTGGGGACACATATGCGGTGAGATTGGTGCATAACAATCATACCCAGCTCACGTGTAGCATCAGTTGCTTGTGAGGGCAGTGGTCCACACAGTATTCAGCTCCACAATAATACAATGTGTTGCCTTCAAAGACTACCCCCAATAGTCTTGTTCCATGAAATCCGCTCTGGCTATGCTTGGAGACACGTATGCAGTGTGATTGGTGCATAACAATCATTCCCAGCTTTTGTGTAGCATTAGTTGTTTGGGAGGGCAGAGGTCCACACAGTAACCAGCTCCATTATGCTACAGTGTGTGGCCTTCAAAGACTACCCCCAACAGTCTTGTTCCATGAATTATGTTCTGGCTGTGCATGGGGACACGTATCCAGTGAGATTGGTGCATAACAATCATTCCCAGCTCATGTGTAGCCTCAGTTGTTCGGGAAGCAGATGT
The DNA here is from genome assembly GCA_027923505.1 of Mayamaea pseudoterrestris. NCBI lineage: Eukaryota > Bacillariophyta > Bacillariophyceae > Sellaphorales > Sellaphoraceae > Mayamaea > Mayamaea pseudoterrestris. The sequence continues at coordinate 2,212,463 of BROI01000001.1, forward strand.
TTACACAGGAACCAGCTCCATGGTGCTACAGTGTGTGATCTTCAAAGACTACCCACAATAGTCTTGTTTCCATGAAATCCGCTCTGGCTATGTTTGGGGACACATACATACCTAGAGTCATGTGTATACCTGAATCAAGCCCGAACGGTGCTTACTTCCTTATTTTAGGTGCACTACAAGATGCATTGACTGGCTAGTCCCTCAGTGGACCGCAATTGGTGACGACTTGTCACCAGTCTCAGCCAGCAGATGCCATGATTTTCAAATGCCCAAATCTAGAGCCACGTGTATGCCCAAATCATGCCAGAATGGTGCTAACATCCCCATTTCAGGTGCACTACAAGGTGAGTTGGCTGGCTTGCAAACTTCTGGGTAAAGATTTTGGATTGTTCTTTGAGCTTATTTATGCAATTTCGTTTCAGTGTTTGAAAATTGTTGCTCCAATCAGCTTTGCCTAAGCATGTTGCATCCTTCCACCTATTTATTTCTACAAAGAATGCCAAGAGCTTATACACTATAAGATTAGTGTCAATTTAGTTCATAAATATCGTGTTGAGTAAAGACGCATCTTTAAAACGTCAATCTTGTACGTTCACTATTGATCCGGATCACGTTTAACCCCTCGTATTCCTCCAAACAAGCCTGCAATTGCTGCGACGTAAAGCCCTTGCGCAGCACCATGGCTTCGCAAAGACTAATCTCCAGCTCGTTCGACCCCGACACCGTAGCAAAATCACGAATGATGTGAAACACCCGCGACATGACATCCTCACCCCGACGTCTACGTCCATTATCGTCATCATTATCTTCTAAACTAGCCTTACTCATGTGCGTCAACCGAATCGCTTCGTCCACATCCTCCCGGGCGACAAAGTCCGAAAACCGAAGGCGGGCCAATGCTTGACTCAAGCGCAAAATGGATAAAAGCTGTCGTGCTGTCATTGACGTTTGGTCTCCCTGCTTGCGGGGTCGTCCACCAGGTCGATCCTGCATGCGAAGCGAAACATATGCTTCGACAATATAAGGTGCCACATCAGGCGGAACAACAGGCTGATGCCTTCGTGCACGGGAAATATATTCGCGCAGCACACGCGGAGGGATTACATTCTTATCGGCCCCACCATTGCGATTAGGTGCTTCATCTGTGTCTGAGTCGTCATCATCGCCCCTTGAGCGCTCCAAACCTTCGTTTTGGTGCACAAACGTAACGTGCCGAGCAAGAGCAGTGTCTTTATCAACATCCGCCAGGTCTAGAATCAAAAACATAAGATCGAATCGACTCAACAGCGAGTTTGGAAGATTCACATTTTCAGACAACGACCTTGATCGATTATAACGTCCATACAGCGGATTTGCTGCCGCTAAAACAGCAGCGCGGGCATTCAAGGTAGCGACAATACCCGCCTTTGCAATTGACACAGTCTGCTGCTCCATGACTTCGTGAATTGCTGTGCGATCGCCTTCGTCCATTTTGTCAAATTCGTCAATGGCGCAAATACCTCGGTCAGCTAACACAAGCGCTCCTCCTTCCAATGCCATTTCTCCTGTTGCCATGTCTTTAGTTACGGCCGCCGTTAAGCCGACGCCGGAAGAACCCTTGCCAGTCGTATAAACACCTCGCGGAGCAATTGATGCAATCTGCTTCAAAAGCTGCATCAGAGTAAAAGGCAAGATTGAGTAACACGTAACGAAAGACAGCATGTTCACAAACTGCATATTCATTTTTACCTGGGACTTTGCCACTCCTGGATCGCCCATGAGACAAATGTTAATATCGCCTCGAATTCTCATTCCATCGGGCAGTGTTCGCGTACACCCACCCACAAGCTGCAAAAGCAGCGCTCGCTTAATATCTTCATGACCAAAGATTTCTGGCGCAATGGATCTAGCCAGTCGCCCAATCGGATCGTCGCTGCTTGTGGCAATTTCCATAATCTGTGCAGTCAGTCGCGCAACTTCTTCTTCCGATAGGCTACCATCCGCCAAGAGCGACTCGTCGTACGACTTCTTGTGCACGTGAACGTGTTGTGCCTCCAAGTATGTGGTTGTAATCAAACCAGCCTGCATTGCACGGTAGCCCGACTCAGCCAGGCGCTGTGGCAAAAAGACGCCGTCAATTGTCACCACGTCGCCCGGAAGCGCTAATCGGGTCAACTCGCCCCGACAGTAGACACTCAAACTTCGCGGTACGTGCCCCATTGGCACTTGGTTCGGCAATTCTTGGAGCTTTAATTCTTGAAACTTGCAAAATTTGCTCGCCCGCGTTTGCAAGTGCAGTGTATCAGGTTGCTTGCAGTCAGCATTGGGACAAGCACGCTGCGGCATGAACTCGCGCTTGTTCTGAACCACTTGGTAGACTTCCACGCCACATGCGTCGCACGAGTAGGCGGCCACAATCAGTGAAGGTTTCACATCGGATGCCCTAACAATCATTCCAGTAATTGTCACCAAATGTCCCATGGCCTTGGAGCGAACATTGCGAAGACTGGCACCGACCAGTGTCGATGAGCTCTTGTCAGCACTTGCACGCTTGACAACATGTCGATCAAACGGGGGCATTGTTCCTGGCCGCCCAAAGGGAAGGATGCGCAGCTCGTATCGTCGCAGTAGGACTGGTGGAATCATTTCCTGCGCATTCGTGCGTTGCTGCTGGTTTTGCTGCTGGTCGTCTTGTTCGAAATTGGCATTACCAGCGTAAATGTTGTTGATTCCATTGTTAGCATCCTGCTGGTCCTGCTGTTGGCGACGAATTTGGTCCTGCTGTAGTCGCTGCTCCTGTAAAATGTCAATGGGATCGCGAATGACTCCGACGCGATGAACATTGTTGCGACCAGCCGATGGTTGCATTTGCGCGAGCGTCTGATCAATGACATTGCAAAATAGTTCTTGGTAACGCATGGTATTGATAGCGGCTCGCTGTGCCAAGTCTCCACCTTCAATGGAAAAGTTCTTGAGCTCATCGAGTGGTACTTCAACGACAAAGGTATTCGAGGCAAACGGAGAAGATGCAGCAGCAGCCTCGCTTGGCGCTAAATGTTCGCTCTCATAGTAACGTCTATCCTTGATTCGCTGCAAATGCTGCCGATAACAAAGCTCTCGACGCGTTCCAGTCGTTGCAGACGCCGTTGGGTTGAGCATCATGGATTCATCCTCATCGCTATCGTCCGTTCCGGCGAGTGAAACGACTGCCAGCGAAGTATGCTGCTGCAGGAATTTGGAAAAGATTTCTGTTCCAATCAATAGAGAAATTATATAGTCAGTACAATATAAGATTGAGTTTCTTCGCATCGATTAGGTTGAGGATTACTCTACCTCTCTCTCGTCCGCCAGTCTCCCTCAACATTCATCTGATCATCCCTCACCTTCATCCTTTTGATAGTCTGGATAATTGCTCAACACTGGGTCTGAAACAAGATTATCGTCATTGTCTTCACTTCGTTGGGATGCCATTACAGCAGCAGTCTCTTACTCGTAGTGTACCAGTAAAAAATGAATTTCACGCAATGGGCGCTCACTCGTGGTCATGGTGCCCGCATTGGAGGGACTGATGATGTCGCACCGCAAATGAGTGAAAACTGGTGCGACATTCAAAGCTTGACGACCATCCGATGTGCACGATAGCAATCATTCCTCTCCCTTTTGTGATACATCCTTCCTGTCATTTAAAAAGGAGAACAATCCAAATAATTTGTCATGAGACACCGACTAATAGTTCTAGAGGTATTCATAATAGCTCTTAGCAGCCAGGCGTATGTCTTCGTGCATCAGAAGCAACGGACTTTTACAGGCTCGGTTGGTCCTCGCTTCGACGGTGGATCGACATTAGAGTCATCGACAGACTCTGGCGACCTGCCTCCCGCATTGCCAGCACAGCCAGATACAAATGATATAAGACTGGAACCTTTTCTACCAGCTGCAGATTCTAACTACCGCAATGTTGGTCCTGTTGGTCATGGTGATTTCATAGTGTCACGAGAAGGAGAGCCTCGAGCGAATGAGCTCGTGAATGACAATATTCTTCGCATTGTACGAGGCAACTGCACTGATTTGGAAGTCAATACTTTAGTCTGGAAGTGCTTGGGTTATAGATTCGCCAATGGCGCATGGAATTGTGAGAAAGTCTTCCCAAAGTGGCGCGACAAGTATCCAGATCCACCAGACTTTATCGGCATGCAACGAGTCTACAGCAAGCAAGTGGATGAACCAAGTTTAAGGGCCAATCAACAACTCGTGCGTAGTATACCTGCCGAGCACAAGCAGCAGCTTAGACTACATTTGAAACCAATGGGATTCGATGGCTTTAAAATTGCCACGCTGACGCCAAACAAGACGCGACGAGCGCAATGCGCCAACTGGCTACTGTATTATCGGGAACATTTGTTTGGATACACGCTAGAGGACTTGATTGAACGACGAAACAGACGAGAGGATGAAAAAGCTAGTCGTCAAGTGCAGCAGCAATCGATAGACGAGGATTGGCGGCCACCGATTAAGGAAGTGTTCTAAATGGTGCAACGACGACACGTTACTAAATATCGCACTAACGAACATGTTGTGAAGGTATTCACTGCATTTTATGATAGACCATTTGCTAGGAATGTGTAAAAACTAATCCGTTCGGCAAGTTGCCGAGGCTCATACGATATAATGTTTTTAAAAGAGGATTATACACCTTGCTTTTCGCTTCAGAGGTTGCTACTCCTTGAGACGACCCGTTCCGAGTCGAATTACTGATAGTTGGCAATGCTGCACTTACAGATACATTTGCCTCGTTTTGCTAGAGTAATCTGTAACAAAAGTCTACGCCGCCCGCGACCCCATGCGCGTCTCGAGCGGCCGCTTTTGCATGTGCGAAAAGTCGAGTGTATGGGCAATCGTTTGCGTAGTATTCTTGGCAGCGCACGCACAATCCTCGTCGTCACTTGCTAAATCACCAGAGCACTCACTGCCGGCATCATCGTCGGCGAGGTCAAACTGGTTTGTGTATGATGGTTCGTGCGTCGATGGTCCGTTGAGCGAAAGACTTGAAACGAAGAGAGCCTTGCTAAGCTGCAGTAACGTTGGCGGAGGAGGCCGTTGAGGGGAAGGGGAATCTGACGAAGCAGACGTTTTGTGTGTGATTGCTGCTTGGATCGGCTGCTTAGGGATCGGTTTTGGCTCTGGTTGCTGCAACGGCGGCCTCTTGGGTCTAAATACAGACTTGCGTCCCAAATTGACCAGTGAATCGCGGCAGAAGCTCTCTACATCATCATCATCCCTGCTACTGTCGCTCTCGTCGTCCGTCGCGGCCGTGGAACGAGCTGCTGGTGTTCGATGACGCCGAGGCGGATGTGGTTGATCCTTTGCTGCCAAGGAATTCTTGCCAAAGCTTTCCATGTCACTCTCGTCGTCGTCACTGTTATGCATCGCCAAGGCAGAATCTTTGCAATAGCTGGATAGTGCACCGTTTGTCGGCGATTCTGTCGAGAGAGCTGTGGATGGCGCAGGATTGCGAGGGCAAGATGGACGCTGGCCAGCGACAGAATCCTTGCAAAAGCTGTCGTCGTCAAAGTCGCCCCAACTGCTGCTGCTGCTTTCGGAAGAGCTGGAAGAGTCGTGTCGTTCGTAAAGGTTCAAGTTCATGGTGCTTGGTCGTTCAGTCTTGATTCAGCAGCTATCCTCTTGCTTACGAGTACTGGTGATTGTATAATGCATTGAAGCGAACAGCAGTTGGATGCTGGATCATCGGAAGCGTTTGTTGCAAGTAACCAATGGGAATAAACGACGACTAACCGGCATGCCAGCCCACGATTGCCACCAAGAAGGTCAACAGTAAGGAAGGAGCCCACTGTGATGGCTTAATTCAAATTATGGTCACTGACTCATTTCTACGACTTGGCAATTCAAGAGGCACGACCAGGGCAATAGCCATAATATCAACCCATCGGCGGTTTCCCCATTGGAAACTACTCGCGAAAGAGGAAACATGGCGCCACGCCATCACGTTAACCAAAAGGGAGTACTTGATTATATATCTCAATCGACGTATAGTCTGTTGCTGTTTTATGGGCAGAATTGCTGCAGAAGAGCCGAGCCAAGGCAGCAGCAGCAGCAGCGGCACGATCGAATACACGTTTTCAGCCAAGGAGTCGTGCGTTCACCAAATATGTGACGTCAATAGTGTAAATTCAAACTGCATCTTGTTTCACAGTGAGCGTTAAAGTACTTTTTACTTCAAAATCCGCACCCATGACGGAATATATTTATCTCCTCATATTTACTCTCTCTTCGCGTGTACAGTATTTCACATCATCGCTCGCCGATTGTGCCACTAGTACGATTACGATGAAAGCGGATCTCAACTTTTGATATCCATACCGGTTGCGTCAAAGTACAATATGTATTGAACTCACTTGGCCGATTGTGCCAGAGTACGCCCACAAATGAAACGCAATGTCGATTTTATCGCCTCGGGTCTCGGTATCACACGGCATTTTCGCGAAATATAGAGCTTTTAGAGATCCAGAAATGCATATCATCGCTCGAATGCACAATTATTCCAGGCAAGCGCAAGTTCAAAGGTACGAATTGGTGTGCAAGAAGGAGTACAAAATAAGATACGAATCGCCTCGTCAATGTCTTTTCAGTGTATCACATTTATAAAAGCGTTGCATGATTTTCTGTTTGAGTCATTGAACGAACGAAATCACCAACAAATGGTTCAAACACAACAATGTAAGCTTTAAATCTATAAAGTCTTTCACTATGCCTCTTCTTCTGTCCAATCATTAGAGGAAGACATGTGCACATGGTCCGTCGGAACTTCGTACGACTCCGCCGCCGGTCCTAGCAGCTGCACTAATGCATGTGCAGCTTCATTCTTCACGTCGTCGTCTCGCCAAAACTTCTCAAGCGCCGTAGCCATTGCAACAAACCCGCCGGCATGAGCCAGTGCTGTCAGTCGCTCGCCATCGTCCAGACACAAATTTGCGAGCGTGCCGCAAGCATTTCTTTGCACTTGTGCATCATCGGCGTGACGCGTCATGCATGCAACCTGAACCGGTTAAATGAAGAGGCAATTAGGATGAAAGGTTTAACGCAGATAGGTACACTAGTTCACTGCTACTGATCAACGTTCACTCACCAAACCACCATGGTTCAACGAACCGCAATCGGCATTGCCACAACTAAGATTCCACAGGGCCGCCCACGCTGCTTCCTGTACACGCGTATCTCCAAAATGGGTCATCATGGCACCCTGAATGGCCTCTAAACCACCGACTTCACCAATCGCCAACTCATTGTCGGAATCCAGAGCTAACTTTTCTAAAGCCTTACAAGCGGCGACCTGAATACCAGCATGCATTGTGTGTTGCTCCATGCAGTTGACAATTGCTAGCAATCCTCCGGTTCGAGCAATCAATGCGACCTTTTCTGGATCACTGGCAACGTCAGCGAGATACAACAAGGCGCTCTCAACTTGGGCAGAGTCATGACTCCACAAGTCTTTCCGAATCAATCGCGTCATTACGCGCGTCGCTGATTCTTTTCGATGTTGCGGAGGCAAGATGAAGCTCTCGCGCACGCCAGCAAAAGCTGGCAAATGTGGTCGCATCTGAAGTCCATTATATGCGGACGAAGAGCTACTGAGTTGACTTGATCCTGGCGATGGTCCCTGACTTGGGTGAGGCGACGCTGTTCTCGAAGGTACGGGGGTTGTTATTGACGATGATGAGCGCGGTGGTCGAAAAACATGCGCCACTTCGTGTGACGCACGCACAGATAATCGTCGCTTCGGCGCTGCCAAAGACGAGTTTCCTGTTTGTGATAAAATCGAGATTTCGTCCACCGGCCCTGAACCTGACGACAATTGCGATGCAGGTGTGATCAATATAGAAGAATCATTCAGTCTGTCTTGACAGTTAGAGCCAGGCGAGTCGTTGCAAAAAAGAGGCTGATCGCGTCTATTCTGGGGTAACGATCGACTGTCGCCATCATCATTGTCTGCAAACTCAAACGAGTCCATTGGTAAATTACGCTCTACCTGCGGCGTTTGCATTCCCGAACTGTCAAGTGTCGAAGCCATAGTCCCTAGGTCTGGCAATCTTGGAGGCACCTCTTGCTCGCATGGCGAGTTTTGCAGGGATACGTCGGACGTATTGTTCTTTCTTAAGAGAGTCATATTAACTTTCGGCGGGCTTCCTTCCTTCTGCGTAAGTTTTTTCTTCAATTTTCCAAAGAAGCCCTTACGTTTCCTTCCTGGCGTCGTCGCTGGCGACGAAGTAACACTTGCACTATCGTCATGCAAACAAACTCCCCCAGCATCAATTGGATCCAAAACACCCGAGTCGTCCGAAATACAACTGGAAAGGACGTGCACTGCCTCGAGTGAGAGTTCGCCATGAGCCATATCACTCGTCGACGTCTCGCCTTGAGAGTCCGACCCATGCACATTTTCGAGTAACTGCCCCATCCGAGCCTCCAACACTACATCCGACGCTTTATCTATGTCAACATCAGCGTTAGTTTCTTTGGGAATGCTGTCAACGCTCGGCTTCCATTCCTTTTCAAGCAGGTTGTCCGGCAATTGGGCGCCTTTAATTCCACGCGGTGGTGTACAATCTCCTTCGCTTACTTCGGCAAGCTCATTCGTACTTTCTAAAAGTGCTGCGTCTTGCGACAAAGGACTCGAACTAATCGACGACGGCGGCATTAATGCCTGAGTCGCAGGCGATTCAGCCTGCATAACAATTTCAATGGCGCTTTGATCCGCCCCACTACCAGTAGAAGCCAATTGGCATTCGTAAGTCGCTTGCTCTGCACCATCGCGTTCAAGTACTTCGTCATCGACAGAGAGTGAAGAAAGGAGTGCATGAGGTTCAGTCTCCTCGAGGTCTTCGTCATTTTCTTTCGCGACTAATTCATCGTCGACAAATAACTCATGGATCGTCCCTTGAGATTCAGCTATCTCTGTAACTGCCAAGTCTACATGCAACTCGTCCACTAGTCTTGCCGCTTTGTCAGTTTCCATCGCAAAAGACTCGCCTTCCGACAGTAAAGATTCTTCAAGAGGCTGTTCCGGTGCACTAACACCGATGAATCGCTCATCTTGTTCGACAGATTGATCTCCCATTCGTTCCGGAGTGGTTGGAACGGAAAGCTCCTCCTTGGCACTGACGAATCCACCCAAACTGCTGCTGCCGTCCGAGTACTCCTCCCGATCCGGTTCTACTACTGAATTGCTGCCGTCCTGCTGATCGCATGAAAGCTGGTCAAGTGCTTCAATCGACAGCTTTTGTGGTGATCGTACATTGGACTTGATGGGAGTATTCGCCTCGGCGACTCCGTCTCGTTGCATCAAAAGTATGTGTTCAATTTCCTGTTGCGCACTTTGTTGCGATTCAGCCTCCAATCGCGCAAGCAACGCATGAGCGTCATGCGAGTCGTCCTTCTTTTCTTCTACATTCTCATGCGAGTGAATGGAACTGGAATTGGCCAATGAGTCATGGTGTTGGGGAGCTTGTCCGTCTTGCGGTGGCAATAATGGCGTTGAATGCGTTTCTCCTTCACTTTGACACTCTTTTGCAGGCGATTCCTTTTCCTCCACTTCCTCCAATGATGATTGACTGGCGCTACAGGAACTGCTGCTGCTACTGGTCGCCGGAGTTTCTTCCTTGTCCTCGTCGGGAGAGGATGAAACGGTTTCAATTATTTTTTCTTCCAACCGAAAGGTTATTGAGAGTCGCTTCGTCAGCTCGTCCATTACTTGGTCACGAGGAGCAACTGTCTCATCCGCATAGACTTGAAGGGTTTCCTCCAAGTTTACATCTTCGACAGGATGAATTGACTCGTCGCTTCCATCAGTCGTACTATCGGTATCCTCATTGGCTGCTGCTGCTGATTGCTGCTGTTGCGGCTTATGCGAGTCTTCGTCAATGGGAACTAGTAGCTTGGAAAATACGACCATTGTTTGGCGCTTCTTTTGTGGAGAAGTTTTCCAATAGTTGCAAACGGTAGTAGACTTTAGCAAACTCTCCTCCAAGGCTTCCGTCAAGGGCAAGAGGCAGCAGCATGTGCTTGCCATCGCGCGTTTTCGCTCGGCGTCTAACCCTATGTCGCACTTGGCGCGCCTCGACTGTGAGTAACGCAGATGCTCGGCTGACGTTGGGAACACAATTTTCAGTTAGCGATTCAACGCATGAGGCGCGTGCCGGAGCTGGCGGGCGCGGCATAGAGGCGCGAGACCGGTACCGGTAGTAGATGAGTGTGACGGAGCCCGAGCCAAGTCCCTTGGCCCGAGCTATCAACTTCAGTACAGTAGCAGGATAACTCAGCTACGAGTATGATCGTGCCAGTCTAGTACGCGTACAAATCTCTGTAGCTCATTTACAGTCTTGTTGATGTTACATTGTCTTTTAAATTTGCTGCTAATAATCATGGTGGACATTTGCCGAAGATCCGCACGCTCGCCTTCCCGAGCAGCAAGAATCGTTGGCTTGCATATTCAAACCCGTACGCAACTCGCATCGATGTGACGATATGTAACAGCAGCTGGCCATGTCGTTGGCGAGTGTATATCAGTTCAAGTTCGTCTCAGCCACTTGCAGCCGACAGCCGCTGGTGAAGATTCCTGGACTTGACGATGACCAAACGAGGCTCCCATAAATCAAACACTACTTGCAAACACTGGAGAACGGCTTCCAACTCGCGCGTGCCATTGATGTCAATTGCGAGTACATCCACAGCTACACCAGCTAGCTTTTCAGGCAGCTTAGTTGAATCTTCCAAAATGTCCCAGAGCAAAAGGTTCAAATGGGGATGATTCTTTCGTGCAGTAGCAACACTAGTCTCGGATTTATCAACACCAAATACGCATTTCGTTGACTTTTGGTAGACGCGATTCACATTGTCGCCAAAAGCACTGCCAATCTCTACAAACACGTCGTCGGGCAGCGTATTTACGACGCACGCTCGGCGGTAGATTGGAGTTTCAGGGTAAACCAACACTAGTTGTCGCTGATTTTTGTCAAGAATTCGGACAATATTGCTCCTGCAGATGGTATATGTACTCCCCAATGGATATTGGACGCGAATGCGAGAATTTGATGCAGCAAGTGCATCGTCGTCGGTGACGCGAGCTCGAAGGAACAGCTCAAGACGTTGTGCAGGAACATGTTCTTTCTGGTCAACTTCTTCCTGCAATTCTTCTAGTGGATTGTTGCGCATGGCATCATTATTGTCCGATGCCGACGTCCGTTTCATCTCACCGCCAGACTCATTCTTTGAATTGCGACGTCGTCCTTTGCTTCTCAGAACCCATACGAGCTCGTCTTTCCGAAGAGGATTGTTCAAAGATTGCTTTTCCAATTCATCATGACGAAGATAGCTATAGAAATTACCACTACATGGCTGAGGTAGCTCTTTCTCGATGGCCATGGTCGATCAGATTTTGACGTCGATTTGCAGTGGAACGGGATTGAGTACCGTATCATGTGTCGTACCGTCATCTTGAAAAATCGCGGCATGAGCTTTTCACTATGGCAGTTTTAGCCAACGGCAGCTTATTCATTGGTCACTTGTATGTAAATGAGTAGGTTCTTGCTTTGAAATGGTTGCCGATGTCTGGTGTGGGTCCCGTAGAGAGCTTTGAATGTCCACGTAGCCAAGTAGGCTGACTACTGCGCGCGCAAGCCGGTCATTTCGGACCTCCACCAAGGATCCACTTGGGGCGCATCCTGTTGGCGGGACCATCAATGCAAATCCAAAACTAATACTCTGACTACACTAATATTGATATGGTGGTTGTAGCCATCTATATATTGTCTTGATACGACATATACAAGTGATGGTACGGCTCGCCCCAGTTGACCGTGCCAAGACTTTTCAAGATGACGGTAGGCGACACTACATTCATCATCATCTTCTCTTCTTGGGTTAGGTGCTCGTTTTAGTTATTACCAGCGAGTGATTACCACTAAATCTAACTAAAGAGTATGTTTTGTGACGACTTGCATATCAACATGACCGCTGGTGGTATTATAAGTTTCTCGTAAGAAAAGACCAATAATACTCGTCCGTCGCGAGACAGTAGACAGCTCGACCAGCATAAGCTGCCACAATCGTCGACCAGACCAGCGTCAGCGCCAAGTTTTTGTTGTCAATGTCAGTGTAGTTTCGTTTAAAACCAGTCCGTTTGCTCTCCAGACGCTCAAACGCCCAATCTGGCAAAGTGAGTGGCAAGACGCGACTGGCGATTGTTAGCGTTTTAGCAAGTGTCACTGCATGCGAATGCATTGTGTCGTACCTTGCGCATTTTCCAGATAAGCGTCCATGTTACCTTGTGCTTCAATGCGGTCGCATTTGTCCAAAGCCATGACTAAAAGATGTAGAAAAATGAGCAAGTACGCGCAACGTGAGTTATGGCTCCGACGGCGTTGAGCATTGAAATGGCCAAGATTGACTCACATTTTAGCACTGCTTGCTCATAATCTTCTGGTTGAAAGAGTCTATGAAAGAAAGGCTTTGGTCCACGCAACAGCAATGTCTTGCCAATTCCGTAGCCGGCTTCAGGTCGATCGGCAGCAGTGCTCGGTGACCACTTTGCCAACTTTTTGTCGTACTTTGGAACCATCAGCAGTGCAGACTTTCCCTTGTTAACCACATGGCTTACTTGAAAGCCGTGAGACATGCACACGCTAAGAGCGATGCATACAAAAAGGAAGGGAAGAGCCATGGTGAACGGCGTGTGTGACGGATGAAAATTGGAAGCGCAGAAAATGCTGACGAAGCGAGCGTGTCGTGGTGCGACAGCTTCGATCACTACCTACGGTGTGAAAAAATAGGTTCAATTCAACCGACTACAAGTACTACAATCAAACTCGAATGAAAGAAGTGATTAACGGTATGTAATTTATCGAGAGGTCTCGCTTGCTGGCTTGTCACAAGGCGCACAGTATGACTTTGGTTCAAACCTCAAAAGACACCGGACGATTGCTGCCAGCGCGACAACATATTTCGGTGTGCTGGAATGGTTTCATCGTTTCCTGCCTTCCTAGTCACTGGTTCCTTTGATTCATCCTTTTCTGGTTCCTTCCTTGATACATCATCTTCATCCAAAGAGGCAAACGAGTTTGCAAGTCCAATATTTCCCCCATCGACGCCCGGCCGTTTACTCGACTGAGTCGGCGAACCAGTAAGTGCATCCGCCATGTCCAGCATGCTAAAGTCACTGCTCGCCTCGTACAATTCCGAAGATGAAGGTGTTCTTCCGTAGGGGTCCGCTTCGACTGGTTTTTGAAATAGCAAAGACGACCGAAGCTTGGAGGCTGCGTTGGAAACCGTCTCAGGCACGGACGGCATCAGATCTAAACGAGAAAAGCGTTTCTGTCTCCTTACATGCTTGGCTGAAGGTGGGGTGATTGTCGTTGAATCGTCTCTAGTCTTCATTGTCAACACTTTGCTTAACAAGTGACGCTCTTGCGATGTGAGTGGCGGCGCGCCCACGCTCGCGCGTTTGAAGCCTTCCGTGCCAACAGCTGTTTCGTGTCCAGGTCATTATGACTCATGGCAAATGACTCCTATTCATATGGGGAAACTATACCGATACTCCAAGGCTTTCGTATCGTTTACCTAGCGGATGGACTTGCACAACGTAGTTCAAAGTATACATTCTCAAACTAACTGTAAGGTTAATTGAACTACCTTAGCTGGAGAGCAATCACATATAAATTTGAGCAATCAGCCAAAAGCCGAATTCAAACGAGTATGATCATAATGCCACACTAGTTACTGCATGCAATCTTCTGCGCCACCAAGTCAAGCAATAATGTTGCCTAGCAGCACTGCTTCTTCGGCTGCGATCCTTGAGAAGCCTTGAGGTTGAGCCCTTGCTTATTTTGCTGCGGGCCACCCTGCCCATCTGCAACCAACCTGTCCTTGACAGCGCGGGCAATGCCTACAAAGGAAGGGTCAACATTAATGTCATTCTTCGCCGAGCACTCCCAAAATGGAATATTGAATTCCTTGGCGAGTTTCTCTCCCTCTTCCGTGCTGACAACCTTGTCGTCCAACATGTCGCACTTGTTCCCGACCAAAATCTTGTTAACATGTACATCCGCATGCTGCTGAATTTGTGAGATCCAATTGCGAATGCTCTCAAACGAGCGTCGGTCAGTAACGTCATACACGAGCAAAATTCCCTGCGCACCGCGAAAATAGCTTGTCGTAATTGTACGAAAGCGTTCCTGGCCTGCCGTGTCCCAAATCTGAAGCTTGATGCGAGTTCCATCAATATCGACATTCTTAATTTTAAAATCAATGCCAATCGTAGTAATAAACGTCGGCGAGAACGAGTCGTTGGCGTAACGGAGCAACAGCTGCAAAGCAAGTACGGAGCGAAAGGAATCGGTGAGACGCTGGTTCGAGCAAGATTACGCGGTCCATGTGTCCATGCAGCTGCAGCTGCTAATGCTGTTAAACTCACGCAGGTCTTCCCAACTCCACTGTCACCGATCATTAGCAGCTTAATCTGCATATCGTATGGAGCGGAGCCTTGAGACATCTTGAATATTATTAAAAGCAATGAGAAAACAGGCAGGAGCGTGCGGAAGCTTTTGCTGCAGCGGCGCTCCACTCGTCAAAATCGAAGGTGTTGGTCGACGATGACGATGGTCATCCGTTGAACTAGCCGAGTTAGAGGGAAGGTTAATATTCTTAGCTAGCAACAGCAAGCCAGCCAATTCATTCATGTATGATAATGTATGTTATTACTCATGTCAAACGATTACACAGCACTCTATTTCACTTTTAAGCATTGTCATTTGTCAATGGTTCTGGCAAGAGCGGAATACCAGCAATGAACTGAATTACGGCTGCAGCGGATGGTCGACTCGATGGCACAAGATTCATACAAGCAGCTGCGATCTGGCCAATCGATTCAAGTACCTGCCTATGAGCCACTGGTCTTAGTTTTAGGTCCGCCTCGAATGGATTCTCGCCAAACAGGTTATCAAAAAGCACGTCGTTTGACATGCCGTTCGGATTCTTTCTCGTACCCTGGAGGCAGCCAGTTAACAGTTCAGCAGCAATCACACCGAACGAAAACATATCACTGGCAGCATCGTACTGACAAGACCCGCGTTCATAGCGAGGGCATCGATATCCACGCGAGCCAAACACTGCTTCGCCCGAATGAAACCTGCCACGATCCGTTGCAATTAACCGACTCAGTCCGCAACCAGAAAGCTTGGCAACAGAGTAGTCGCTTGCGACAAAAATGTTGCTGGGATTGATATCGCCATGAAAGCTTGGCTTGCGACGAGATTGGTCGCCTTCGTGAACGTAGTGCAACGCTTGTGCAATACAGAGCATGGTCTTAACTCGCAGGTTCCACGAAAAGGCCGTGCGAGCGTACTCATTTTCAAGAATATCACGGAGCGATTTGCGATTGCGCAAGTCGTACAGGAAACAGTAGACGGATGGCCCTAGCAACTGCGCCGTTATTCGCATAATGTTGTCGTGCTGAATATGTTTCAACTCACCGACAACAGACGCTCGCACTTCATTCATCGCCCCTGCTGTATGCATGTAAAGGCTGCGGACCATTAAAGTGGCACCATCGAGTTCATCATCATGAGCGTCATAGATATTGCCGACGGAGGAATATGTGATGATTCGTTTCGGAGAAAAGTTGCTCGTCAGGAGATTAAAATACGCATGAGAGAGGTCAATGGCTGGTCCACCGCTTGCATCCATGGGCTGCTCCAAAACGTTCTTTAGCAAAGCTTTTTCATCATTCATTATAACATCATTGCCGGCTTCGTCGTCTTCTGCTTCTGCCTCGGTCAAATCAAATGAGATGCTTTCGAAGGCCGACGTTTGCCGCAGAGGCCTTGGTGGTGTGGGAGACATGATAATAGTTGGCCGCGACTTGGTGCTTTCCACCATTCGCTGTTGATCATGTTGCCTGTGCTTCAGCAAAACATCCAAGATTCTAGCCCGGGCCTCTGACACTTGATTACTTGTTGTATCCAATACGCGCAAGCTTGGAATTTCGTCGAGCAGCTCCACGAATGCTCCAGCGCCGCCATCTCCTGTTGAGAGTAAATACGTTTTGCATGAGACTTGGCTATGTAACTGATGGGAAAGTATATGTGCCCGAGAAGGGGCGAAGGGATTCGCTAAGTGGGTCCTAAGTAATTGAGTGAATGATACAGTCAGCTGTTCTGACTGTCTAAGTGGAGGTCCGTGGGCGACCGAGATATAGGCTATGAGCGAAGTAGGTTGGCGAGGGTGCGGATGCACCTCGACCAGGTTTGAAATAATAAAGATCACTTTTCTATGGCAACAACAGGTTGTAGAACATACTAGTAGCAATTTTCTGAAGACCTTCCAGCATTTCTCGAGAAAGATTCGTGGACTGGGTCTCGGAAAGAAGTAAGAGAAAGGTCAGGAACAAGGAGACTGCGCCATGACGGATACTATCAAGACGTCGGTGGGCAAGCTCGCTGAGTTCAGTGGAAACCAAGAGGACTTCATCACATGGAGACTAAGGTCAAACGCCGTATTGGCGTGCAACGAAGTGTTGCAATATTGTGGGACAACCAAGCATTCCAGTCTACCAAGGACGGAGGAATCAACGGACGTGTCGCCACACAGTGACGCGCAAAAGTTAGCGGTCAAGAGGAACAGCAAGGCAGTCGCCATGCTGGTGCAGGCGTTCAAGAAGGATTCGCTATTGCTATTATATCACCAGTGCTGCACGAGCGACTGGCCGACGGGTCTAGCCTCCGATCTCATGAAGAGGCTTCAAGACAGATACCAACCGAATGACGCATTGACGGGCATCGAGTTGGAGCAGGCTATTCAAGCCATCAAGGACGTATCAGCGACAAGTAATCCTGAAGTCCTATTCGATGCGATCGATCGGGTCGCCATCAAGTTCGCGACGTCAAGTGTTAAGCTCACTGAGTCGCAGAAGGAAGTAATCATCTGGCAGCGTTGTCAGAAAGTGTACGCAAACGTGCTGACGTCACTTCGCATCAACTATCGAGAGAGTCTAACGACAGACCTGATGAGACAGAACATCCTCGATGAGTATCGCTCCCGTCACGGATGGAGTGACGAGAAGAAAGGGAATGACGACGACAGTGACAGTGGGGATCAAGCGCTTGCGGCATTCACCGGCAACTGTAACAAGTGCGGAAAGAAAGGACATAAAGAACGCGACTGTCGTTTGAAGAAGAACAACAACAACAACAATAATAACAGGAACAATAACAATGGAGGCAACCGGATCAACGGAAGCTGCAACAACTGCGGCAAGCCAGGACACAAGGCGGTCGATTGCTTCGACAAACCAGAGAATGCTGCGGCAAAGGCGGCATGGTTCAAGAAAATAAAGGGCAAAGAAAGGAACAATGGCGGAAGCGGCGGAAGCGGAAGCAATGGAGGTGGAAACAGAAACCAACAGCAAGCGAACGCTGGCTTCGAGTTCGTTTGTATGGCAGTCAACAGTATGTCGACGGTCAACAACGACAGCAGTCTTTGGATATCGGATAGCGCTTGTACAAGACATATAACAAACAACAAGGTTGGTTTGAGCAACACACGTCTGGTCGGCAACGGCGACGGAGTGAAAGGGATCAATGGCGAGCTACTCGAGTGTGAGCTCATTGGAGATTTAAAAGGGATCGTCTGCAACCAAGACGGAAAGGAATTGTACACGACGTTGATGAAACCAGTGCAGTATTCAAAGACGGCATACGGCAACCTCTTTAGTGAGGCCAAGATGATTAAGGAAGGATGGAGCATCACGAAGGAACGCGAGCGGACCATCATGAAGAAGGGAGAGCACAGGTTGGTGTTTGATATACCGATCCATCAAGGCGGTGGAGTCATGCACGCTATAAGAATCAAGCGTGACGAAAGCATAAAGAACGAGGTGGCAAATGCAGCTATCGATATAATGACTGTCCATGATCGACTCGGGCATCCAGGGCAAGAGATGACCAAGCAAGTGGCAGCGCATCTAGGATGGGAAGTCGAGGGGTCAATGACTCCATGCGCTTCATGCGCAGTTGGAAAGGCAAGACAAAAGAATATAAAGAGAGAAGAACCAGCAGGCAAGGCTGACGTACCGAACGGACGAGTCTTTGTGGACTGCGCGGTATTAAAGGCAAGCGACAGCAGCAAGAAGATCAAGAAGAGCGTGTGGATTATGATCGTTGATGAGTACAGTGGACTCAAACATTCCTATTGTTGCGAAACAAAGGATCAAATGCCAAAGATAGTTTGCAGTCGCTTCTTGATTTGGAAGAACGAAGGCAAGCCAGTCAAGATCGTAAGGATGGACAACGCAGGCGAAAACCAAACATTAAAGGAGCTGGCGAATGGAACGGAGTACAATCTTGGAATTAAGTTTGAATTGACTGCGGCAAGAACGCCTCAGCAGAACCACTTGGTAGAGGTGGGTTTCAATACCATAAAGGGAAGGAGTCGGGCGTTGCTCTGTCGAGCAAACGTGCCGCAAGGCGTGCGATGGAAATTCATGCCACACTTGGTAGTAACGACTACTAAGCTTGAAGGATTGGCGGTCATTACTATTGACGGCGTCAAGCAAACTCGGTACGAGCACTGGGGAGCGGAGATTCCCGCATGGGCGCCGCAGCTGTCACTAAGATGGGGGAATGGCAGTCGTCGTTAAGACTGCAACCAAGACGACATCAAACGATATGGACAAGGAGCCATTGGAATGTTCATTGGCTTATCGGATGAGCATGGAGGAGACGTGATTCAAGTATGGAATCCGAAGACGAATCGAGTCTGTCTAGTTAGAGACTGGTCGTCACTCAAACGCTGGTATTACAACGAACCCAACAAGGAGCTGCGTGAACTAAAGGAACAGCAGCAGCCAGAAGAATGGGAGTGGGACCCCGACGCTGAACTTGCGGAGCGCGAAGCTAAGGAAGAGCAAGAAGAAGAAGAAGAAGATGAAGAGGCCGAGCAAGAAGGAACGAATGAAGAGGAAGAAGGCGGCAGAAGCGGTACGACACGCTCAGGACGCGCAGTAAATCCTCCTCGACGTTTGATTGAAGAGATGGCAGCGGCAGCATGGCATACTGAGGTTGCGGAGCGAGCGCTTGTCGTCTACCCTCAAGAGAATGAGTATAATGCGGGGATCCTACAAGCAATGGATACGGACGAGTACGTTCCGATATACAAGGAAGAGGTCAGCTGGGTTGGAGCAGGGATTGGTGGCGGATTCACCAACACCAACGAGCTGCAGACTATCAAGTACGAAGACGCAATGGCTGGTCCTAACAAGAAAGAATGGGAGGCAGCGCTCGATCGCGAGCGAGCGAACGTGGAAGGCAAAGGAACCTATGAGGTCGTGCCGCGTTCATCAATGCCAGCAGGAACGAAACTGATCGGCAACACATACGCTTTTAAGAAGAAAGCGAACGGCATTTACAAAGCCAGATTGGCAGCGCAAGGATTCATGCAGATTCCAGGCAAGCACTACAACCCCAAGCATGTGTCATCACCCGTCGTGATGGATTCGACGATACGCTTGGTGCTTGGCCTAATGCTGATGGCAGGATGGGGAGCAGAGATAATGGACGTGCGAGGCGCGTTCCTACAAGGAGAGTTTCTGGACAACGAAGAGCTCTATATGAAGATGCCGAAAGGATTTGAAAAGCATCATCCACCTAACTCGGTGTGCAGAATGCTGCGGCCGTTGTACGGATTTATACAAGCGTCATACGCCTTCTGGGTGGCGCTATGGAAAGCGATGCAAAGGATGGGATACGCGAAGAGCAAGGCGGATCCATGCTTGTACTTTAAATGGACAGCAATTGGACTGTCAATCTGGATGAGCTTCATCGACGACTGTTTCAATACGGGTCCAGATAAGCTGATTGCAATTGCGAAGAACAAGATGAACGAAGAGTTCGATATGGAGGATCTAGGGGAGATGAAAGAGTACGTCGGATGCAAGATTGAAAGGAATAGGGAGGAACGGTCCCTCAAGATTACTCAACCAGTCATCATTCAAAGCTTGAAGGACGAGTTTGAATTGTCAGAAGGAGGCGAGGAGCCTCGAACACCAGCAGAACCAGGAACGGTTCTAGTGAAAGGAAAGCCGACTGAGTCACCTGAGCTGCACTCTATGTACAGATCAGCTGTGGGCAAGCTGCAGTGGGTGAAGCGCCAGACGAGGGCGGATTTGGTTAACGCGGTAAGAGAGTTATCGAAGTGGGTATCGGGCCCATCGGCTGCTCATTTAAAAGCAGTCGACAGATGCATGAGGTACACTCTTGCAACAAAGAACAGAGGCGAGGTCATGAAGGCGGACGCCGAATGGGATGGAAGCCCAGAGCATGAGTTTGTTCTGTGGGCAGTGAGCGACTCTGATCACGCAAAGGATCCAGACAGTCGCCGCAGTATTACGGGGTATTGCACGTTTATGCACGGCATGCCTATCGTCAGAAAAGGGAAGCAACAGGAGTTTGTGACTCTATCGCCAACTGAGTCGGAGCTCGTTGGAGAAACGGAAGCGGTAAGGGACTTGCTCGCGCACAAGAAGCTGCTCGAGTCAATCGGTTTGAAAGTCAAGCTCCCAATGAAAGTCATGGGAGACAATAGAGGCGTCAAGGAGCTGATGGAGAATCAGTCTACAGGCGGGCGAACGAGGCACATTGATGTGCGCTATTACTTTCTGCGTGAGTTGCAGGAAGAAGGAATCATTGAGTTGGTTTGGATCCCAGGCAAGACGAACCCTGCGGATCTCTTCACCAAGAATTTGGGAGGAAGTGACTTTGAGCGTCACACGGCTCGATTCACTGGAGTGGACGAGTACATGCGGTTGATAGACCGCGCTGGAGAAGAAGGCGTGAGCGCCGACGAGGAATAGCCGTCTCATGGCGGAGCGTGTTGAGAGTAAATACGTTTTGCATGAGACTTGGCTATGTAACTGATGGGAAAGTATATGTGCCCGAGAAGGGGCGAAGGGATTCGCTAAGTGGGTCCTAAGTAATTGAGTGAATGATACAGTCAGCTGTTCTGACTGTCTAAGTGGAGGTCCGTGGGCGACCGAGATATAGGCTATGAGCGAAGTAGGTTGGCGAGGGTGCGGATGCACCTCGACCAGGTTTGAAATAATAAAGATCACTTTTCTATGGCAACAACAGGTTGTAGAACATACTAGTAGCAATTTTCTGAAGACCTTCCAGCATCTCCAATCTGATTGCACGAAAGGTTCAAAATTTTGAGCCTCGTTTGTTGCTTCGTCTGCTTGGGTGTATCATTTGCGTCGATACCATTCTGCAGTGGCGAGCGCGATCCAACATCGTCTTCGTCCTCGTTTGACGCGTCACCCAGTTCGGTCAAATCTTCCTCTTCACTGCCGTCTCCGTCTCCGTCTTCGTCATCCTCACTCACGTCTTCCTCATATACTAGTCCATGCGCAATAGAGATACACCTAGAATTCTGAATCTTGTTGTTGGCTAGTTGAAGCACCTGCAGATTGGTCATGCCCAATAGCCGATCGCCCAAGTGCGCCGCCCCGGCATCCGTAATCTGATTGTTCTGCAAGTAGACTTCGCGCACAAGCGAACCATCCATTTCTCGAGCCAAGACTTCAACGCCAATGTCTCCAATGTCATTATTCGCTAGATTCAAGTGTCGCAAATGATGCCAAAATGAAATGTGTTTGGCAATCTCAAGACACCCGTCATCCAGACAATTGTTGGAGGCTAGATTGAGCGTATGTAGTAAATCAAGTCGTTGGAGCGGCTCAGCAAGCTTCCATATTCCATCATGTCCCATGGCATTGCTTTTAAGCAATAGTGTTTGTAACGTCGTCGGCAACGAGAGTGACTGCGCCCCAAAATGGCCCATGGATGTATCACTCAAATCCAAGTGCACCAACGTCTTGTTCTTGGCCAAGTAATTTTCACTCAGCATCTTGATTCCTCTTGGTCCCAATTTCCTATTACCAGCGAGCGAGAGTAGTGAAAGATGCTGAAAGTGATTCAAAATCTTGCAAAGTTTGCGCAAGGCGTTTGCCGAGAGTCCGATGGATGCCAATGTCAATTCTCGTAGCTGCTTCAGTGACACCAGCACCTCGCAAAGTTTACTAAACGTCTCTGACTCCAACGTAATATCTATTATTGAGAATATCTGAATATCTTCGTTCTCGCTACTTCGATTGAGAATAGCGTCTAGAATATGTTGCAACGTTTCGTTGGAGCACGTCGCGTCGAGGTCCACGCTAGAGATTGTCGCGTTTGGATTGCGGAGCTGTTCCACAAGCTTTTCAGTTGTACTACCGGTAGTTGTCTCCATGATCAGACACTGGACGTTTACGAAAGCTATCAACGACGAGTGCTTCTTCTTCTTGGAGAGGCATGCGGAGACGGTTTCGGACGCAGCTCCAAGTAGTTACGGTGCGACATAAAGATCGAATACCGGTACGATGAGCTACTCTGCGCAATTGAGGTGATCGAATCTCTCGTCTCACAGAATTCACAGTCAATCCAAAGCCGCCATTGCTACAGCAAGCTTCAAAATCGTAGTGGATGCTTTCAATGCTAGTGTTGGTCATACTGAGCATTATCTCTATTGCTGATTGCAGTGCGTTTGAACCTACCGCTGCTTCAAGCAATCAACAAGTATTTCGTCGCGACTCTTTGACGTATCGGCACATTCCATGCTCTGATGTTAATACCAGCAAAGCAAGTCGATTGAATGTCCCTCTCATAATAATACCTGGATTTGCACAATCCATAGACTTGTACATGCCACATCTTCCAGCGCTCACTCAAAAACGGAGTGTCATTGTCTTCCAAGCCATGGGGACTGGGACAAAAGCATTT
Source organism: Mayamaea pseudoterrestris (assembly GCA_027923505.1). Classification (NCBI taxonomy): domain Eukaryota; phylum Bacillariophyta; class Bacillariophyceae; order Sellaphorales; family Sellaphoraceae; genus Mayamaea; species Mayamaea pseudoterrestris. The sequence continues at coordinate 2,235,319 of BROI01000001.1, forward strand.
CCTTCGGACGTATCCTTGCCGGCCCAAGTCAAGGCGCTCGCAACAATATTGGATTACGAATTTGGTAATGATACGCAAGTAGACATTGCTGGGTTCAGTATGGGTGGTCGCATCGGCTTGGCGGCAGCTTGTCTACTCCAAGGCCGCATCCGCAAGTTGCACGTGACAGGCGTTGGACTGCAAACCAGCGAACATGCTCAAGTTCACTACCATGCTTGGAAGGAGTTGCTGCGAGAAGAACATCTACAAGGCTTTGCTTGGAGTGTGCTTTTGTCATCCTACCATGCATCGTTTTTGCTGCAACATCAAAATCACCTTGTGTCTTGGGCGGAGTCACTTTCCGGATCGCACATGCACACGCCTCAAGGATTGCTTGCGCTGCTTGAACAGACACACAATCCAAAATGGAGCGTCGAGAAAATGGCAAGTCAGCTGCCAGGAACCTGCAAAATTCACTTGATGGTGGGGCAAAACGATCAGATGGCTTCATTGGGAAGTGTGCAGGCACTGAGCGCGAAGTTGATCCTTTCGGAGGACCTACTGACAGTTGTTTCCACGTGTGGCCACGTTGTTCCCATGGAGTCGCCTCGAATTTGGAGAAACAGTATCTTGCAATTTTTGGACGATGCTTGATAAGCCGACACACCCGTCATTCTCTAGTGGCATTCGATGACTCGCCCGCACAGGACTCCTTGCTGGAAGTATGCATCGTTTACCTTCCGCCATCACTTTACCGTACGTACGGCAAGAGCATGAAAGCATGTGATGGCCGACTAACCGTTCGAGTGTCAGAAAATGAGCGACCATATGCAATTTCGACAAGGGAGTTGACAGCATCGGCGGACGGCAAATCGTCCGTGAAATTCATTGCTTGAATTGCTCAAGATACGCAGTATAAGAGTAATATATTTAACAGTTGATATTACTTTTTTAATGTGTAAATAGTGTAGTTTATCGTGATGCATATGCATCGACTCTTTGGTCATCATTACCTTCTGTCGTCAAGGTTTCTACGCGGAGAATCAGTGTGATCTCGTATAAGTCGTTTCCACATTGACGCAAAACCTGCAAACCCTGCAAACGCAGTCAGCTTTAAATCGTCTTGGTTTGCTGCAGTTGAATCTTTTGGCTCCGATGACGATTAGGTGTTCGTGGAGGAGAATCTTTGCTTTCGTCGGCCGTATACGCTGAGAAGCTTTCCCAGCTACTGTGCAGCAGACAGCATTTGCTGTCGGTGCTTGCATGCATTCCACTCTCAGCGTATGGTAATCGAGCGAGACGTTCCGATAGAGAGGCGATATGGTCTTGTGACGCACATGGCGAAAGAGTAGACGTTTGCAGCTCACTTGAAGCGCCATCATATGCATCGCAAGTACGCCGAGCGATGCTTATGGTCCGCTTTGGAATATTTGGTGTAATGTCGGCCTTCTCTGTCATGGTTTATATTGTGTGTACTCGTAATTTTCGTATACCGTCAATGGCAGTCAAATAAAACGACAGGACCGAACGAGTAAAAATTGTCAGTGGGCAAGATTCCGTGAGGAACACTCAAGAATATCCGAGACATTTGCTTCGCTTGGTTCTTGTTTGAGTCTTGGGCATAAATACAAATACGAAGAGCAGCTATCTATGCTCACAATCGATATTTTCAACTTCAATATACGACTGCATGGGCCGGCCGTGGAGTCGATGGACATGCGCCGAAGCAGCTCCACCAATGGAACATCATGGCTAGCTACAAGCATTTTAATCTACGATAATTGACGATTAAAGTAATAATTCATTTGTTGATTGGCTCATAGTTGCCGTAATGTACTCGGCGCATGGCGCTAGCGCACTTAGTTGGCGCTTGCCGTATATCCGGCAAAACACTCCTAGCTTTTGGCTGATCTACAGCCTGCAGCAGCCTCGAATGCTAATGGGTGGAGATTCTAGGTTTGGTAGCTGCATATTTGGTAAATCGGTTCTCGTCAGCTACCTCCGTCTTGGACCCATCGGAGATGGCATCATGACTCCTTTGCTGCGTCGCAAGCACCCTCGGCCATTTCTCAATTCATTACAGACTCTTCTTATCGGTATTTGTGGTGGCGAGTCAATCAATGACCTGGAGTAATGGTGGTAGGCAGGTTGATTTATGTTTGACGAACTCAATGAAAAGGTGCCTTCAACGTCAAGTGAAGCCATACTTGTTGAGAGGAATGAGTAGCTATCGGACCACATATTGTAAGCCGAGTCAAATTTGCAGTGTACGTGCAGAAGAGGCTGCGGCAGCATTTGACGATCGTCGATCGTCGTAGTCGTCGCTGCGTCGCTGCCACTTTCAGCATCAAAGCAGCGAGAGCATTTGCGCTGAGGTTGGCTGGGCGCCCGTTCAGATTTGCATTCTTTATTGATTAAATCAAGCATGCTGCACTGTTTGAACTCGTTGCAGTTCCAGACGATGGAGTAGAATGACAAGTCTCTATGGCGCACAATTTGGACAGTATGTGCGAGTTCGAGTGAGTTGATGGCTGAGGTGTCGTTCTGCGGTTTGAAAAACGAGTCATTGGGCTCATTGAAGTACGTACGCAGAATTCCAAAAGTTCGCACGACTGAATATTCGTGATATTGGTCGAGCTTCATTTCGTGGTTAACAGTAAATCGAACGTTACGTCATTTCTCAAGCTCTCGAGACCACACCATCTGCCAATTGCCCGCTCGTACGAGCATCGCTTTATCTTGTTCACGTGTCCCGTGACCGACAACTACTTAACGCTGACATCTCCGAACAGGCCCTGTGAACGTTCAAATGATTGAAGGTCTTGCTTCAAACATGGATGTCCGCCAACTCCGGATGCGCGACAGTCGCATACACTTTCGGAGTTGACCATGAAGATTCGAGTCAAAATCTCTCGCAAATCAAAGGAGGAAGAAGGCTGTAGCGCGGTTGAAAGCAGCGAGACGAAAAAGCCACCGCGGACGAACCTTGCTAATCATCAAATACTTGCCAAGTTCCACGACTCGTTCGCGAGCGATACTTTGCATTCCAGCTTCAACTCGAGCATTGCATCGGGATCACCAATTCTGACTGACTCATGCGGCAACTTTGAGCATGGGTCTTTTCGCATTCGCAGTCCATTTTCAGGTGGCAAGGAGAAGGACAAGGTCAAGGTCGACCTCGAGCGTTTCTTTGGGAGCAATTACGTCAAGTCGACACATGCCACTCCTCCAGTAGCAACTTCATCGAAGAATGGCTCTGGTACTCACTGTGATGATGATGCGACCAAGCCAAAGGAGTGCACTCGTCGTCGATCCCGGTCGCGGTCACGAGCTCGCATGTCGACTACGCCGATTACGCCGATTACGCCTCCCGCAACTGTAAAGTGCAATCATTTTTCCCAGCGAGGAGGCGATGCTATTCATTCTACTTTGAATTTGACAGAGTCCTCTCCAAGTTGTCGTCGCCAAGCACGTCGGAGCAAGTCGCTTGGTTTTCGAACGTCCGACGAAATCATTCAAGCCTACGACGACCTTCAAAAACGAGAGATTGCGCAGGCCGAACGACTTGAGCAAGTGCAATGTGAAGCAGTTCGTCGACGACGAGCCTCCATGTCGCATGGTACTGTTTACGACGAAAGTCACTTGGTTTTGGATCATGAAAGGCTAATAAATCATCATGTAGACGGTGGAGCGAAAGACAGCAAGCCTACGCAACAACAGTGCAAAGGTGGAATTCCAAGGAACTCTTTCACTCACGCTCGCTCAATAAGCGCATCCAATGATGACCTGCTGCAAGCCTATGAAGACATTGTGAGCGATTTCGATAAGAATGTATAGGTTGCAGCGTGCAGCTGTCCAAGTAATGCTTTGCGTCTCCTCGTATGCATTTGTAACGTCGTAACATGTGCACATTTCTATGTACTAGAATGAAGGCACGATTTACTTTGAAAAAAGAAGTCATGTTTGACACGAGCCATGTTCATAGTTCCATCTATATACCAAGCATGTCAACACACGTTAGCAAAAGTCTAAAAGCGTCCTTAGTTTTTTGCTGGCATTGAGCCAATGCATTGTTCGGCATCGTATCATCCCAATCATATTAAACAACAAAGCCTACGCATCGCCACCACCATCTACTGGCGCCTGTTCCTCTTCCTGTTGAACCGGCCTGACTGGCTGAGCTTCCTGTATCATGGTGATTGCGTCTCCCTTTAGCAGAATGCGGCCGACCGACAGTCGTTGCGACTTGCGCGTATCAATCTCAACGGCATCGTCCAAAACAAAGTTCATGTATTCGTCAAAACCAATAATTTGTCCTTCCATTTGCATGTGAGTATCTTCGTAGAGCCAAATGCGGACACGAGTCTTTTTCTGTAATTAGTCAAGATGAGAGAATCGATGAGCGGAGGCGACGAGGCGACAAGACGTACAGCAATTTGCCCGGCAATATCATAGTCATATTTAAAGCAACAGTAGTGGAAAGTTCCGAATAATTGACAAGCATTGTCGCAATGAACGTTTTGTAATTGAATGTCGATTTTGCTGGGAATTTGGACATACCTGCAAGTGTCCAAATATAACGTTGATTGGCGTCGCCATGACCTTTTTAATTCGTTTCGGTGGCATGATGGCAGTTGTTTCTTTACTTTACAGTAGAAAGTAAGAGATGGGCAAGGTCCAGTAGGTCGTTCCGACGATAAGATCGACGAAGTCGAAGCGATTGACAGTGAATGGAGGTTGACGAGTTGGAAACGGCGCGGTTGCCGCGCGCTGGGACTACCGGTCCGACATTGAATGTCGCGCCGATCGCTGATCATTCGGATGGGGCTGGTTTTTGTTGCCAGTTCCATGCTGAGATTGCTCCAAATGTACTTGTAATTTACGATATAAACCTCTCCTATTCGCTTGCAAAAGATCCGCTATAAAAGAGTGAGCTTATTCTATCCTAAGCGACCGCCGTAACTCTTGGAATCTTGACCTCTCCAAGAGTGTCTCCGAGTCTCTATAGCTAACTGTCCTGTTCATTGCAACGCAGCCAGTCGATCCCGCATCTTTACCAATGCCCTGGGATGTAGGCCATAGTACTGAGGATCACCTGTTTAATCACCGATTCTCAGCACTCTCCTCTGATCCGATGTACTTAATCTTCAAAGTACTCATCGTCGCCGACGAACACCTTTGCGTGCTTGTTAAACGCCTTCACGCCCAGATTCTTTGTAAAGATATCGGCGCAATTGTCGTCGGTTCCAATCCATTCAATGTCTATAATCTTTTTCTCCTTCAACTCTCGAAGGAAATAATATCGCACGTCAATATGACGCGTCTTGCCGGCCGTCGACCAATTGTTCGTTAGATCAAACGCGCCCTTGTTGTCTCCTATAACTTTCATTGGGAGCTCGACTTGTAATCCAATCGACTCCAGTAATCGCTTGTGGCTCAACAGCTCGCGCGCTCCGTTCGTCATCTCCACTAACTCCGCCTCCGTGGGCGACAGCGTGACAAAGTCTTGCATCTTTGAGCATTGAACGATTGGCGCGTCCTCTAGAAACGTGCTGTAGCCTCCTGGACTCCTTCTTGTGTCTGGATCCGACGCGTATGAGAGTCCGTAATCACTTTCTCTGAACTTAAAGCTTGGTGTGCCATCCCATTGCCTCGATGGCTTGAGGACGAGTCCACGCTCCGAGATCTCGCTCGTTCGTCGAGGTTCGTTCTTCTGTCCGTTGGTCCTTGTAGACGCCTTGCAACGTCTCTAACAGTGTTGCTTATCTCTGGTCTCGAGCCTCTTTTAATCCATTGAACAATGCCAACGCCGCTGCGAATCGCGTGATGCTCCTGCGCTCCAACGATTGTTCGCCGCTCTTACTTCCCGGTGACGCCGGAAGCCTCTCCTCATCGAGCTCGCTGGGTATATTGAACTCGTCTTTGAGTCTTTGAATTGCGACTGGTTGAGTTATCTTCAACCATCCTTCTTCCTTCGATCTGCTGGAATCCCCTGACCGCCATTCTTGCTCGCTTTGTTCCGTTTGCCTTTTGCTTCATTGCCCATGTCGTGTCGATCAGCTTCGTTCCTTCAGGAAGCTGCGAGCGTGGGATTTCTTTGAAGCATTTGTACTTGAGCATTCGATCATGCTCGTCGTCAACCGCCTTCTGCCATTCAGCGACTGGTCCCTTCGCCATTGCCTCGCTGAACTTCATTACTTGTAGCTCTGATGTATGCGCAATGCCATCGCCAATCCCTGCGCCAACGAGCGCTAACTCGTCGCGCGCCGGCGTGTAGCACTCGCCTTCCTCCATCTCCTCGATGATTGCCGCGTTGAGCGTAAGCTCACAGTCCAGCATCGCCAACGCCGCATTCTTGGGTCGCCAGCTGATACGCCAGCGTTACTTGCTCGATCAATCGTTGCCTTGGTATTACAACGCGCCCGGATCGAGTTATTGTTCTTCCTTCCCCATGGTCAATCTTTGTGACAGCTCGCTCGTTTGCTGATGCCATGTTGTCAACGTCACCGTTGACACTCTCCTCTTCCTCACTGTCGCTGGCTTGCGCGTCGTGAGTCGCACCTCTTGGGGTGTCAAGATCCCAATCGATGCCTTCCTTCTCCTTTAAGTCGGCTATCTCCTTGATCGTTTCTTGGAAATACCACTTGTTTAGGAACGTTACATCTCTAACCTCTGCAACTCTATTCGTCTTGGGATTCCAAACTTGATAGACGTCTCCCTCATGGTCATCCGGAAAGCCTACCAACATGCCGACTGCGCCTTTGTCAAATTCCATTCCCGGTTTCTTGACACCTTTCGTCAGCACGCACGCCTCGCCCCAACGCCTCATGTACTTAACAAAGCGTGGAATCTTTTCGCCAAAGTGCTCATAGCGTGTTTTCATTTCCCCATTCAACTCGACCATGGTGAGTCCATCCAACTTGCTAGCATGCTTTACTAGCCTTGCAAAGAACTTCTGCCTCTGCTTCCGGTACGTTTGCTCTGTATGCTATAGCTCTTGAACGCCCTTTGAGTGTGCGCCAGCAGGTTTCTGCCTTGTGGTTCTTGCGGCGTGTTTGCGCTGTCGATTCAATGCGCTTGACGAGTCCCTCTGCCTTGGCTTGCCTCGCAAGACTCTTGTTCTCGCCAGCGTTATCCATCCTTAGAAACTCAACCTCTCCTTTTTGTGCTTCCTTCTCTAAGCAGGTTCAAGGTGGTTTCCACCATTGCGGTCTTGGTTGCGAAGAAGGCTACAACTTGGAATCCTTTCGCCTCGTCGACGATGCATCGACCGTTCAACTTTCCTGGCAGATTCTTTCCTTCTTTATCTTTTGGCGTCGTCAAGTCCAAGTAGAGACGTCGTCGTCTCGGTGTCGCTGCCTCGTGCGTCCTTCCTGTCGGCCTTCGCTACGCCGCAAGAGACGCATGGATTCATCTTTCCAGTTAGCGTCCATCCTAAGTGCTTCGCTGTCGCTCGAGTCGCTGCTTTGCCCATGTGGCCAAACTCTTCATGCACTTGTTGGTAAGAAACGACTCTGTTTGCGTTTGCCGCGACTGTTGCTTGTTCTGCCGTCGTCGGCGTCCTTTTGACTCGCATAGCGTGGAAGACTCCGCTGCCGACTTGTACCGTCACATCGAAGACTAACTTGCGCTTTCCTTTGCTTAACTCCAGTCCATCTATTGACTGCTTCAGCGTCCAACCTTCCTTTATCATCTTTCCGACTGGAATGAGGTTGCCGACGGCTGACTCCGAGTAACTGACTCGATCCAACGACAAGTTTCCAACCTTCTTGCCGTCCTTATCCACGATTGTGCCTCGCAACTTTCCAACAAGCTCGGGATGTACGTATTCACTGTTCCCGACTTTGATCTTATCGACGCTTGTTGCTGCCCTTGTCTCATACATTGCTTCTTTGGCTACTTGCGTTATCGCGCTCGTGCAGCCCCCTTCGGACCTGCGCCAACTGTTGCCCGGTTGCCATGATGAAGAATTCGTCGTCACAAGTGACATTTGCCGACTCATTCTTCTTCTCCAAGATCTTCTTGAACCAAGCGGGGCGCTTGGAGGCGTTCTTCTCAAGATGAAAGCAGTCTTCTTTCTTGTGCCCTTGCTTTCCGCATTCGTCGCACGTTCCTTGGAATCTTTCTTCGACCTGCTTCTGTTGCCTCCCGCCGCCGCCGTTCCCTTTATACTTTGGGCAGTCCTTCTTCTTGTGTTCCGTGCTGCCGCAAAGCCAGCAGGCCCTTGGGGTTTCCGATCGACGATTGAGTAAAGAGAGCTTGTTCATCTTCATCTTCATCGTCTCATGCCCCTTTGACGCGCGTCGCCACTTGGAGGCACGCTTCTGCCATCGTGCCACGCCCTCGTTCGTTAGCCTGGCTTCTCAAACACGACATGCTCCGCCTGTATGTAGGAACCACTTGACGCTCCTCGAGCTTTGCTCCTGACGCTAGAAACTGACTCTCCAGCTCTGCTACCTTTAGGAACAACTTGGTTGGATTTTTGCTGTCTCGCATCGAGAGACTGCTAAGGTCATCCATCAACTTTAATTGGGCAACTTGATCGGTCGGCTGATATTGTTCGATCAGCTTCTTCATGACGTCACTTGCCTTGCCCGTCGGCCACGCTTCCGTCCTTGATTCCGTAATGATCAAGAGGAACTCCGCTCCCTTGTCTCCGTCGCCATGCGCCATGATTAACTGCGCCATGGCTACCTTGTTCATCTTGACGGCTCGCCTGTTGGCGTACGATTGATTTGGCTGTTCTTCTCGCGTCGGCAGGTCCGCCCATCCGCTTGGATCCATTACCTTGTCCAAGTCATGTGCAACTTGCCACGCCTCGATCTCCATCTTCCAAGTCCAAAACTTCTTGTCTTTATCCAACTTGGGGATCGCCGCAGGCTTCTTGTTCCAGCGCTCATCTTTCCATCGCTCCTCGTCAGTCCTTGCAGGAACGATTCCTTGGGCTGGTTCAGCCATGCTGACTCGGGTATCTCCGAGGCTACCTTAAGGTATGCTGAGATTGCTCCAAATGTACTTGTAATTTACGATATAAACCTCTCCTATTCGCTTGCAAAAGATCCGCTATAAAAGAGTGAGCTTATTCTATCCTAAGCGACCGCCGTAACTCTTGGAATCTTGACCTCTCCAAGAGTGTCTCCGAGTCTCTATAGCTAACTGTCCTGTTCATTGCAACGCAGCCAGTCGATCCCGCATCTTTACCAATGCCCTGGGATGTAGGCCATAGTACTGAGGATCACCTGTTTAATCACCGATTCTCAGCATTCCAGACTGGCAAGACTAAGCGTTTGTAACTACCGGTAGTCCTTACCCTTGCTGCCATACCTACCGAAGTGGTAGTATCACATATAAAGCTCGACTCTTCTGACATGTCGTCGGAACAATTTACCAATTTCCAATTCAATATTGTTCGCGAGCAAGCCAAGAAGGATGTCTTTCGCAAGTACGAAATCATTGAATTGCTTGGCCAAGGCTCCATGGGATCAGTCAGCAAGGTTCGAACAAAATCTGATAAAATTGGAGGATCAGCTTTTCGTTTGGAAGAAACGAGAGGGCCTTTTGGTTTGCTGAGGAAGCGCAAGAAGCGATCGGAACAGTCAATCGAACTCTCGTCGACGTATGAGTATGCACTCAAGTCAATCATTCTCGATCGACTTTCCAGCACGTTTCTCGACGAACTCAAGAATGAAATCACGATTCTACGCTCTCTGGATCATCCCAATATTGTTCGATTGCACGAGGTGTATACGTACAAAAAACAAATATTCATGGTCCTCGATCTTTGCTCGGGTGGCGACTTGTACTGCCGATGTCCCTACTCGGAGCGACAAGCTGCTCGCTACACGGCACAGCTTGTTTCAGCTGTTTGCTACATGCACGATAATGGCGTGGTGCATCGTGACTTAAAGTGGGAGAACAGTGAGTGTTGAAAGCGTGTGATGTTTCATATAAATTGTTGCATCCGCATGTCTGATATTGCGCTTGTCCTTGTTTAGTCATGTTTGACGGGCCGTCGACACTAAAGGTCATTGATTTTGGTTTGAGCAAAAAGTTTGATGGTCGACCGAAGCTCATGCGTGATCGCGTGGGTACAATCTATTCCATGGCACCGCGTACGTCACGTTTTAATTTCGTGTGTATTTATGCTGTCCATGACAGCCTATTTCCAACTCAATGCGTTTCTTTGCATTCCTCAGAAGTTCTACAGGGAATTTACTCTGAAAAGGCAGATCTCTGGTCGCTTGGAGTGATTGCATTCATGATGCTTGGATCACGCAAGCCATTCTATAGCCAGAGTCGCCGACAAATGGTTGACTTTATTATGCGAGCGCATTACAGCTTTACTGGTGAAATCTGGGATTGTATTTCAGACACGGGCAAGGATTTTGTAAGCAAGCTGCTCATTGTTGATCCAAAGGAACGAATGGACGCAAACATGGCCTTGAGCCATCCTTGGCTCGTGAATCGAGAGCACTGGCACGACGAAAAGCCATCAGAGCAGCTGCTACGAAAATTGGACGATAGCTTGCATGGGTACCGATATGTATCATCTTTGAAGAAGCTGGCGTTGAATGTAATTGCCCATCGATCAACGTCGGAGCAGATAGTTGAACTCAGCCGTACGTTTGAAGCGTTCGATAAGAATCGTAATGGCATCGTTACATTTGAAGAGTTCAAGATGGCTCTCGAGCGATCTGCTCTTTCAGATGAGGTTTTGAAAGAGGTTTTTGACAGCGTCGTAAGTGTACAGCATTGATGTATGAAGCATGGCATGACATGCAAGTTTGGTTGACTTGATCCGCAATATTCATTTAACGACGCAGGACATTAACAAGGACGGCCATTTGCGATACACGGAGTTTTTAGCGGCGACTGTCGAAGCGCATGGTCATATCAGTGAAGATCGCATTGCTGACGCGTTCGATAGACTCGATAGTGATGGCACGGGCTTCATTAGCAAGAAGAACCTGCAAGAAATACTTGGCGAAGACTGCAACGACGAGATTGAAGCTATAATTTGCAGCGCCGATGAAAACAAAGACGGTAAAATATCCTACAAGGAGTTTCTTAAAGCTTTTCGACAGCAAACCCTACTTACGGCAAATCAAACACTCAGCATGGACGACAGTAGTATTGGTCTCGATGGCAGCAGTCTTTTGGGTCTCGATGCAAAGATTCCAGGCGGCAAGTACGATGTTCCGCTGGACGAAACTTCGATGGATATTGACATTTCGAGTGGTGTATCGGTATAATGGATCGGATCTGGATCTGAGCTACCGAGATATTCGTAATAGGCAGGCAGAGTCTTTCTTGACTATATTCGTTGAATCCAACGCGACGCAGTAAACCAAAATGTCTACTTATTAAAGATATCTGCAAGGTTGTATAATCTTTGCACACCAACAATTCCAATAACTGTCAAACCGTTTTGGTTTCGACCTGTTTGCGCCTCGCTCTTCGATAGCCTTTTACAAGCATCCACTTTTTGAAGCCGGCCGACGCACGCTCGCAAATGCTATCCTCGTACAAATCAATCGGACCCGTATTTGCCCTCGCCGTGATTGGCAAAGTCGCCTCGGGAATGTCTTGGTACTTTTGCTGGCGCCACTTGTTGGGATTGGCGTAATATCCGCAAATGAGAGCGACAGCGAGATAGGCAAACATTGTATGCAGAGCAACCGTTGCTAAAGGGCTAGATCCAACGTCGCTAACCTTGACGAGTTTTCCATTGCGTTGAATATAATGATGTGAAAGTGCATGAGGAATGTAGAGTGGTTGGAAACGGAGTAAAACGTAAATTAGCAGGAAGAAACCAACAGCAATCCACGAGAATCCTACGCAAACGCTCAAGCAGCACTGTCGGGAAATAGGAGCAGAAGCAGGAGTCTTTGTTAGACCAATAAACGCTCGATAGTCAGCGTCCGATACGTGAAGAGGCGTTCGGTAAAAGAGGTGAACGTTTTGAAGAGCAACATGTTTGCGGCGATGATTTTGATAACCGTTTGGGTAATGAAAGGAATGTAAATGTTTTGCAGAGTCAGGCTGAGGCGAAGAAGTAATCTCCCAGGAGCTGCTGGTGCTACTGCCGCCGCTATTTGTCTTTTCGGCAGATTGTGAGCGATTTCTTCGGTGCGAAAGCATCGTCTTCGTCTCGCCAATTGCTGCTGCTGCTGATGGTAAAGGCCGCGACGTCAGAGAATTTACCAAAGGAAGAGCTCGTTGTCGCATAGTCTTCGCATTGATGATTTATATTCCCGGGGTATAGAAATTCGTTTGTTAATTGCTTTAAGTTTAATAGCGCGTCAGGCGACGATTTCAAGCATTGTGCGTTCATTCATTCGTCATGGTCGCGTCGAACAAAAACGCGTGACGCGAAGCGGCGCGCCTTCCGAGAACCTGGAAACGGACGAGCCATTAGGTCATGAGCACGTCATAGCAGCTACGGTATGATATATGAATGTGAACGCTGGATGGACCTACATTAACTTGCGTCTCACGTCTCGTCGTGCACCATTCCATGCAACATGTGCTATAGGATTTATATAAGTTGATTTGATTAGCTGCAGTCACGGGTAAAACTACATACGTGACCGAAAACCATCTTCGTGCCAAGCGCCGAGCCTGGATTACTACACCACGCCTGCGTCACGCAAAAAGCATGCTCCCAATTCGAATACTAATTCAAGCCAAGGTTGGGAACGTCTTCGATGTCATCAGACCCATCTGCTGCTGGCTTCTGGTCGCCATCTTGTGTCCGCGCCGATTCAATCTCGGAAAGCTTCTTGTTTCCTTCTTCAAGAGCCTGCTTGGCCTTTTCTTCCAACTCCTTGAGCTTTTCAGGATCCTTCATGGCATCCTGTGTCTTTTGCATCGCCTGTTGGAATTGAGGAGCTTGCATCATGGTTCGCATTTGCGCCTGAAAGGCGGGGTCCTTCATTAGTTTCTGCGCCTCGCGAACCATTTCTGGGTCCTATGATACAGTCATGATGAGAATGTGTGAGAGGCTACAATTACAGAACGATGAGGTAATATGCACAGATTTCAATCAAGACACCTTTCCCGTCGAACTGGTCGAGCCGTTGCCTGTTCTCGATCGAACGACAGGAATGTCGCCATCGATATTCGCTTTACGTGCGACAAATAATCCATTTACACACCTGCATATCCTTCATGAGTTGAGCCATCATAACGTTATTCATGGTTGCGAATAAATAATGTTCCAAAACGAGGGTAGAACGACTTCATGCAATGTCATCGTCGCAGTCGCAACCGATGGGAGCATACGAGGACCGACAACTTCAACATCATCGACATCGAGTGCGTGTCCACGAAACGGATCCTGACAATGAGCGAGCTTTGCTGACGTAGTTTTCACTGGCACTCGTTTCCTAATATAGCCTTGATGACGAAGTTTTCACTGGCACTCGTTTCATACTATTGCCATATGACGCAGTTCTCACTGGCACTCGTTTCGTACTATTGCCAAGTGACGCAGTTTTCACTGGCACTCGTTTTCTACTATTGCCTCGTGACGCAGTTTTCACTTCCAAATTTGAACTGTGAATGAAAGAGTGGTCGCGTTTCGACAAGCATCGCCCATTTTTTACCATGGCCGCCAGCGACAGCATCTATCGTACCGACAGAATCAGCTCCCACTCGCAAGTCACAATGATACTTCCAAGCCCAACATCTGAGTTACTGCGAATTTGGCTTTCTATGTTCGACTAGCAAGCCGCTACATTCTGATCAGCCAACACTTCCGTGGCACACCATCGAGCAGCCTTGCACCGATCGGTGATGAATGAACAATGAAACAAACATGGCCGTCATAACCAGCTCATCTAAGCAACCCATGTATACTCGCGCGTATCCGACATAATGTCTCCCATATTAACCGACAGATCCATCTGTTCTTTATCGTCTTTGCTCTGTAATGCAGCAAAGCCGTCTCTTTCATGAGGCTCTCTCCAAACGAGGCCGAGTTTGTCAAACACGTCTTTCTCCGTCGTTGGTCTGAAAATGCTGCCGTCTGGCTCCTTCGCGCGAATTGCGTACCCTGCGTCATCGAGTCGAAGCTTACCGCTTCCGTCCAGCATCCACAACCCATGGTCGTCCAGTCTATATCCCATCATCTTCTTTGACCAGAAGCGCATTGCGCGATTGAAATGACCGTTGCCTGAAATTTGATATATTCACAAATGAGCGCAGCCGCTCCCACATACTCGTATTAAGCGTGTCATTATTTTAAACTCACCGGTAAAGTATAACGAGGCATATACAAACTCCGAGTATGGATACACCTTAATATCAACCCGTCTGACTTTGCCACTTATTGTCGGTGACTTGAAAATACCCATCCAAGTGTAGGATCGCTTGTCTTTCATTTTCGTCGAGGAAACACTTGCCAATGGTTTAATGAACTTCTTTTCCGACGCTTCAAGCGTCTCAAACCGGTCGGGGTTCATGCCTCGAATCAAAGTAAGGTGATGCAAAATGAATTCATCGTCGTGCAATTTATCCACAAGTTGTCCGAGAAACGTGGGGGGCACCTCATTCAGCCAAGCAGGATCGGTGATGATAAAGTCCACATCCCCATTTGTAGGTTTCATCCGCCTATAAGACCCCATGGCGTGGACTTGAGCAGATGGATAAAATTGGTCGCTGTTGGCTACAGTTGTTACAATCTTGACAATGTGCGTAGCTTCGTCACGATCCATTTCCTCGTTAATGTCTTCGTAATACTTCAAGCCCAAATACTCGTTGCGCTGCCACATTAGCTTTCCTAATTCAGTTGCTGTACGCAAACTTTCGATATCGTGATAGCCCAAACTCAGCAACTCCTTTGCTCTCTTTGGACCAACGCCCCAAATACCCGTAAAGTCTCGAATAGCCGCGCGATCCCTATCCGCGATTAAAGACTGTCGCCTTAGGCAGCCTCCTGTGGTAACATACTCTTTCGCAATATCCACGCAACTCCCCTTCAGCCCGTACTGATCCTTCAGTTCGTCGACATTTTCGAATGTGACATCGAATGTCAGATGGCGCATAACACTAGCGGCTTTGTTAAACGTATACGCTCGCCATAGATCCTGATCGTCCATAGGAGCGTCTCGGTATAGCTCAGAGAGCTCAGTAAATAGGTCGGCAAGATCTGAATTCTTGCTTTCGGTGATCTGACTATCTAGCGGAATGCCTCTCTGACGCTTGTGTGGCGACTCTACTCCAGCTTCCGGTTGCTTACTTAAAGACTTCCGACTGTGCAGCGCCAGCCGATAAGTCTCGTCGCCAGTGACCGGACCAAATCGCTCAAGGTCATCCGCCTTCATCACCCACTTGAGCCGCGCAAAGACAACGCCGTGCTGTTCCATGTACTGATGCAGGTCCTGGACGCTGTAAAACTTTAAATCCTCGTTGATCAATTCACCTTCATCCATTCGCAACGAATTACCAACAATCAAGTAATTCGGTGGATTTAATCGATCAAAAGTGTCCATGATTGTGGCCCCGCGAGCAATAGCCTTGCGCCTCGCTCGTTCACGAATCTGCTTATTGAACATGTCGGCATGCCGGTTGCAGCTAACGAAGTAAAGCTTGGGACCAGCCGCCTTGGTATCAGCGCTCTCTGTTTCGCGTTTCGAGTCAGATGTAACAACGTTCTCGTCCACACTAACAGTGGCAATACCAACGACCTGTTCCAAGCTTGCTGGAATCTGCATAGTCGTTAGCACCTTGTCAAAAGGAGACTTACGCACTTTACGACAATCTTCGTGCTCATCTGCGGTTGATTGTCCGTCAAACAGGTTATTTTGTTGAGCTGGCTTTGCCGGCATCTCACCTACGAGCATCGCCGTTTTCGCCATCGCCGCAATCGGCGGCGTGAACAGCAGTGGCGAGTCTTCTAAAGGCAATAGTTGCTGCAGCATAACTTCTTCTTTTTCTTCTGCTCTGTCGTGTTCTAGTGATTCGCTGCTTTGAAACAAGTGTGGAAACCTAGATTCCGACGCAGGACGAATAGGCCACTTCTCATCGTACGCCTGCGTTCTCAGCGGAGATTCCGTGTCATCAGGGCTCATTGGCAAAGCACAACCCTTTTGCTCACTCTCGTCTATCGGTTTGTCAGTAATTTGATGCACAATTGTTGTCGCTTTAGTTTCTGGCAAACGCCTGCCGTTCTGGTGTGCAACGACAAGAAATTCTAATGGCAATTCGTCGTCGCAAATCGGCCGAAAAGTAATCGAGTCGCCCTCTTGAATTAACAGCGGACCGGCCCAGAAATCTTTCGCTGTTCGGCCACTGCTTTTATCAAAGCCATAGTCACACAAGTTCTTGCCGTTAAGTTGCATCTTGTCCATGACTGGGTAAGTGCCATCACCTCGGGCATGAATAAAGAGAGGTACAGCTACTCCATCGATGCGTTCGTCCTTCGTCTTGTTGCAGCCAGAAACTTTGAGGAACTTTTTTGGTATATGCTTGGTCCAAGGACGTTCGCAGCGTTCACAAAACGCCGATGATTTGCTTCGTTGACTATATGATGCATCCTTGCCTTGGTCGCCTTCGTCGGAAGCGAAAACAGACGAGTCACGCCGCTCGAAAGCACAAATTCTTTTCGTTCCAAAATCACCAAAGCATAAGCAGCTCTGCCAATGAGCGAGTCGTAATTCGTAGCGTCCGAAAATGAAATCTTGATCGTGACGTTCCGACGATGTCAATACAATCAAGGCGTTTTGGTTTGGCCGAGGTTTCTTGCGATTGGGTGGCAATAGAACTCCATTTAACGCGGGAGCCAAAGCAAGAAAGGTGCCGTTGGATGTTGCCATTTCAGTCGACGATCAAGCACGGACTTGAATTGGTGCTAACATTATGGCAGATGAGTGCGCCGTGGTCGCACTCGCGATTCTCACGAAACTCTCGGAGTGTGACGCAAATGCATGCAATACTGAAAACGAAGGAAAGAAACGTCATTACTAATTTACATGAGTCATTTGCTGAAACCGCTGCGTTTTCAACTGCACGCCTCACATTTTCGATTGCTAACACACACGACCCACTATCAACCAGTAGGCACGTTGTGCGGTAGTACATGTAGTAGCTCTAAAAGCATTACAAAGTTACTTGCGTCTAATCCCGTGAGAATTGGCCGAGATGGCCGCTTTCTTTGACTTGTGAGTGAAGAGTGTGCGGCTCTGACTTGTCGCTTGTCGCGCGATCAGAAATCAGAAGCAACGCCATATTTTCTTTCGACTCTTACTTGCTCTGCGCCAAGTTGTGAATACATCGACAAGTCAATGTCGCCGTCCTGTGACACAAACACAACTACAGAGACGGCTGCAAGGGTGTATGACCATGCGCCGAATGCTTAGATGCGCGAAAGGGAGGCGATTTATCCCATTCAAGGCAATGACCGCCCCACTGGCCAAATGTTTTACAAAGTGATAAATACAATCGTATGTCGTTTATGAATTGCAGTAGGTAGATGGACTACAATGATGTGTCGCTGATCGCCTCATGTCTCCAAAGATGTACTCTTATTACTTATGAATCGACTACTACAACGTAGTTCGAATGCGAATAATCGAATACCACTGTAAACACCCATCAACGCTTCTTTGATGCTTGTTGCCTCTTGCCCGCAGAGGTATTTCTCGCCTTGTGCGAGGAGGGCGGTGATTCGTCGCTTGATTTGTCACCATGCTTGTCATCATACTTTGTCATCTTTATAATGTCATCCTTTTGAACTAACGTTGAATTTGGTCGTGATTGCTGCTGTTGATGTGATTCTATATAGTCCAAAAGTCTGTGGTTGCGATTCCAGTATGCTTGATGGCATATGACACCGGCCATGAAGCCAACAGAAACTGCCGCAAAAGGTCGCATGCTTGGGTGCCAGCCGCAATGTCCAGCTTATGATGGCTTTAACTCGTAAGCAAAGTGGTGGCCAGCAGATGCACTGTATACTGGACTGGACTCGTCTGATGCTGCTGGGTGCAAAAGGCCGGTTGTTTTCGCGGAAATCGAACATGTCGACCGCTCTGCAGCCCGGCCAGATTCGCTTTTTTGGTCGCGTTTTAAAAGGGAACCTGAGACGATGATGTCGGCAAAAGATTCGAAACGGATATTTTTTTCTCTTGAGCCTGATAATGCAAACTAATACAATTCTGCTCGTCAAAGGGCCTGGCTCTGCAGAGGCACTTGAACCAAGTGATGCAACGAGTCGCTCCACAGACACTCAGCCATGCATCGATTGGCAACAGCCTCTATCAAATCAGCGGGCCGTTTCGCAGCGTCATCTTGTCTTGGTCCCTTCTGTAACATTCAGAGGTTGCAGCAGAAAGATAATGTTTTATTCGCGGCTAGACGCAGACGCCGAAGGAGCAGTCGACGGTCAATACGTCAATGAGAACACTTTGGTCTGATGCCAAAACACAACCAGCTCGAGCCACTACTAAGCTATCATTCCTTCCGATATGCTTTTCATTTGTAATACATTAAACAATAATGGAGCCAAAGCTGTCGTTCCTTTGAGTTTAGATGGACATATGGCGGCTCGTCCGCATCGCGAGGAAGTCGCGTCATAAAGGCAATAGTAAATAGGACGCAATTGACACTGGCACTCGTTTCGTGCTATTGCCTCGTGACGTAATTGACACTGGCACTCGTTTCGTACTACTGCCTTGTGACGAAATTGACACTGACACTCGTTTCGTACTATTGCCTCATGACGTAATTGACACTGGCACTCGTTTCGTACTATTGCCTTGAGACGTAATTGACACAGGCACTCGTTTCGTACTATTGCCTCGTGACGTAATTGACATTGGCACTCGTTTCGTACTATTGCCTTGTGACGTTATTGACACTGGCACTCGTTTCATACTATTGTCTCGTGACGTAATTGACACTGGCACTCGTTTCATTCTATTGCCTTGTGACGTAATTGGGGCAGGTGAATCGTTTCGGTACGCACCGACGGATCACCACGAAATCCGCTCGCTCATCATCACACCTCATTCGTTGTTGCGTCTTCCCTTGTAATCCCGCTGCTTACTATCGGTACTCTACCGTCCACTCTGAGTATATTATCAGCATGGCTCGTAAAAAGAATAAGGGAAAGCCATCGCAGCAGGATGACTCTGACGACGATGACAACGGTGACGAGCACTTGGCGGCGCTCTTGGGTGGCAAGTTAAAGACAAACTATGGAAGTGATAGCGAGGATGATGACGAATACGATGGCTCTCCTGCTCAAAGAGGTAGAGCCAAGCAACAATCTGTCAAGAAGAATCAAAAGAAAAAGGCGTCGGCTGTCATGGCTGCTGCACTGGCTGGATCTGATAGCGACGACAATGATGTGCCTGCCGCCGCCAAAGACGACGATGATGACGTACAGCAAGTCACGATGAAACTAGCAGACGATGGATGGGGAGCTCTGATGAGTGGCGATGGCGAGTCCAAAAAGAAGAAGAAGGACAAGAAAGAAAAGAAGGAGAAGAAGGACAAGAAACCCAAGCAAGCAAAGCAAAGGCGTGATGAGAGTGACGACGAGGAAGACGAAAAGGTTGTCGAGACACCTGCTGCAGTCGCTCCGTCCCAGCCATCTAAACCAGAAGCAAAGAAAAAGTCAAAGTTTGAAATACAAATGGAAGCAAAGCTGGCAGCGACCAAGGCAGCGGACGATGAAGCAGCGTCAAAGGTTGTAGACGACAAGGACAAGAAACAAAAGAAAAAGGTTGCCAGTGGCATGAATCAACTTGCCACCATGCCTGACGCGTACGATGAGCAAGTCGACAAGGCTGACGTCGACGAGCAACAAGATGGTGACGATGCAGTCTTGTACGGCGCACCGGACGACCACGCCTGGACGGACAAGTCGCTGGCCATTAAAGCGGCGGAAGATGGCGGTGACAGCGACGACGATGATACGATTCCCCTTGTGGGACCGGATGGGAAAAAATTGAGCAACAAGGAACGCAAAAAGCTCATCAAGGCCAAGCAGGCGGCTCAGCGTGAAGCACAGTATGAAATGGCGGCGGCCAAGGCTTCACGCGAGGGAGCGCAGTTTGCTTGCAGTCAAACGGCCGTGAACGAGAATGACTCCAATTGGGAAAATTCATTGGACATCAACGTTCCTTCATTTAGTATTAGTGCAGCGGGAAAAATATTGTTCAAGGATGCAGCTCTTTCAATTGCGCACGGTAGACGTTACGGTTTGGTCGGTCCAAATGGTACGTCGTCGTTATCGCGACATGTGTTTTGCAAAAAACGGATTTCATTAGCGTGCCATGGTGGCAGGAACGTCAGCATTTGATTAGATATGTGTGATGGCTGTGCCGAAAGAACTCGAGCTAATCTTCTTCCTATCGTTGTATTAAGGACGCGGCAAGTCAACATTGCTGAAAATGATCGCGTCCAAGGATTTGAAATTGCCGCCACGCATTGACTTTTTGTACGTGGAGCAGGAAGTCGTTGCCGACGATACGCCTGCTGTGGAAGCTGTATTGAAGGCTGACAAGCTACGATGGGATCTTCTCGAGGAAGAAAAGGCTCTCATGGCCGCCATTGACAATGGTGACGAGTCGGAGGAAAAAATTGATCGCCTTCAAACCGTTGTGGACGAACTAACGAACATGGGATCCGATTCTGCCGAAGCAAAGGCGCGCAGAATTTTGTTTGGTCTAGGTTTCACCATGGACATGCAGACCAAGCCGACCAAGATGTTTAGTGGAGGCTGGAGAATGAGAATTTCGCTCGCTCGGGCCCTCTTTGTAGAGCCAACCTTGTTGATGCTTGATGAACCAACAAATCATCTTGACTGTACGTTACCCTTTCTCTTTGTGGCTATTGCTGCTCTCTGTATGGCTATTGTTGCTTGGCAAACGAGGGAGAGTGGTCGCGTTAACGCAAAATTGCTGTGCTCGTTCGTCTCACGCTCCGTTCTGCTTACCAGTGAACGCCGTCATTTGGTTGGATGAGTACTTACAAAAGTGGAAAAAGACACTCCTTATCGTATCGCACGACCAAGATTTTCTAAATAGCGTTTGCCAAGAGATATTGCACATTGAAGACTTGAAACTCGTCTCGTACAAGGGCAACTACGACACGTTCAAAAAGATGGAGAAGGTCAAGTACGAACAACACATCAAGGCATGGGAGAAACAAGAAAAGCGACTCCGTGAGCTCAAGAAGCAAGGTCAGTCAAAATCGAAAGCTCAGGAAACCGTCAAGAAGGATGCCAAGCGCGAAACGGGTGCTCGTAACCAGAAGAAAAAGAATGCCGCGATTGCCTCGGGTCACGAAACAGCCGAGGCGACAGATTTAATTACTCGTCCACGGGAGTACCAAGTCAAACTCCACTTCCCTGAGGTTGCCGAGATATCGCGACCAGTAATGGATGTGACCAATGTACACTTTCGTTATTCGCCCAAGCATCCAGTTATCTTTGACTGTGTCGACTTTGGCATTGACATGGTGAGTATGACGAACGAAATGTGTGGGATATACAGCTTCTTTACGTGTGGCGAACACAAACTAACCTTGTTTGTATTGCAGGACTCGCGAATATGCATTGTCGGACCAAATGGAGCCGGTAAGTCTTTGGACGCATCATCGTTCTGTCATGTCATCGCGACCATTGCAAAGCGCTCACTACACAATGCTCGACTGCAGGAAAATCTACGCTTCTGAAATTACTTACAGGTGAGGTTGAACCTACAAAGGGCGAAGTCCGTCGTAACCCTCGACTTCGGTAAGTCTTTTCGTGTTGTATACTTGAAGCGCCGGCCAATCTTGACTTACCGAGGATTCAATGCCCTTGTCCTTTTATTCAGCATGGGCATTTACAACCAGCACTTTGTTGATCGGCTCCCCATGGACAAGAGCCCTGTCGAGCACTTGCGCGATCGTTACCCCGACGAGGACTACCAGTCTGTTCGCAATCGACTTGGCAAGTATGGCCTTGAAGGGCATGCACATGAAGTGACAATGAGGGACTTGAGTGGAGGTCAAAAGGCGCGAGTTGTCTTTGTCGACCTCAGCCTTCAGTGCCCGCACATTCTGTTACTAGACGAACCGACGAATAATTTGGACATTGAGACAATCGATGCTTTGTGCGATGCCATTAACGAGTTCAATGGTGGCATTGTCGTGGTGACTCATGACCAGCGGTTGATCGAGGAGTGTAACTGTAATCTTTGGGTTGTGGAGAAGCTTGGTGTGACGGAATGGAAGGAAGGATTTGACGACTACAAGGAGACAATTTTGCGCGAGCTGGAAGAGCAAGTTGCGCAAGAAGCTGCCACTCGACGCGAAAAATTGGAAGTGGCGGCCATAGCCAAGGCGGAGAAACTTGCGCAGCTAGCGAAAAAGATCAAAAAGAAGTAAATGCATTCAAATTAGATAAACAAGTTGTTGTTCTCACTACTTTGATGACCTACCACCGGTAGCGTAGCAACTATGATACAAAAGTATGTTGCACGAGTAGTCGCTGCAAACGACGATGCTTCGGGCAACGGGTAGGATATGTCGCAACAGTTTTCATTGGGAATGAAAAGTACGCACTTTCCTCGCGGCCAAGCAAAAAAACGGATGCGCAATTGCATCGAACGAATGATACGACGATCATGTGAAAGTTGGAATGCAACATCCCGGCCTGACTGGGACGAATCAGATTCGTTAGTTGCGGATGCGTGCGTACTTGGGCCAATGATGGTTGGTCGACGTGTTGACACCGCGACACGATCTTTTCGTCGGATGAAATCGCGGTACCTGTCGATGAGCTCACAACATTTTCTATTTCGATCAAGAATCTTTACCATGGTACGTACTTGATCACCTCAACCAATTTGACTTCCTCTGTTGCTGCAGTATACTCACCCGATTGCTTCTCCATCCTTGATAATTGCAGAACAAGTCACTCATCCTTCTTTCCCTTGTCGCATCCGCTTCGGCGTTTGTTCCTCACTCGAGCCCTGCCTTTGCTCGTCACACAAGTCTCTTTGGAGGCAAGTATGACGACAAGCTCTGGGACAACGATGCCAAGAAGGACGTCTACAACTCATGGGACCCATCTGCCCCAAGATCCGAGATGAACTTCAACCCTTTCGAGGTACGTTTTGGAGACATGAGCTACCGTTTGCAGTTGCAGGCATATCGACCAGCAGATCTTGAAGATGCGCTTAGCGGACGACCATTTATCATGATGTTTGGAGGCCAGACCCGTTTTGGCAACCAGTAGTTGAATGTATTATAACATGCTGTCTAACAAACTATCTCTTTCTATCCATTCAGACCTGGGAGGGAAACTCGCCGGATGCCAGTGGCTACTACCCAGGTGAGGGACGATACAAGGATCCCATGCGTGGTGATGTCAACTTTGCCATCATGATGGCCGAGCGTGCGGAGTCCGAGGAGCGTGCCGCCAACCCCAAGGCAGGAAGCGAACCAGGCTGCCCAGGATGCCGCACGTAAGCTCTGACTTGAGCGGGAGCGGCGCAAGCGACAGTACGGCGAATCTCTGCATACCTCATAGACATGAACTGTAGATTACCATAATCTGATAGCAAAAAGTATTTCCTTGTGCTTTTTTGTATCGGCGCTTGTGAGCTACGTATAGCGGTGGAAGCAAGGGGCAGTACAATACAGGGCAGTCTCCATCGGCTTTCATACGCGCTTGCGTCTTCACCAACCGACTGAGTCGCAGCGTGCATTCATTGCCATGGACCATGAGCTGCTTTCGACTTGCTCCACAGCCGACATCCTTGCTTAATCATGTTCTTTTCCTCTTATTTCTAGTAGTTTTCAGAACCGAGTCCTTTCTCGCCACTAAAATCATCGGATTCTCGCGACTTTTTGCCACTTTTGAACACGCATCGCTATCGGCAGACGACATTGTTGCACCTTTTGCCGCCTTGACTGCAAGGAACTTGACGATTCGATTGCATCATAAACCACAGCAGCAGCGCCGACCTCATACGAATCGAAAACCACGCGGTTACTGGTCAAACGTCTCAAATTTGGAGCACGAAGTGAAAGAATTTTGGATGGAGCGGAACCTTACCTTCAACTTTGTTCTCCTTCCAAGCGAATCAATTCTATACTTCTACAATCGACACGATTTGCGCGGGGCTATAGCTTCATTGGGCGGAAGAGAAGCCATTGCTTCCGGCAGACCCAAATTTCGAGTCTTGCCAGGACGCTGGGCTGATGCGGTGGAGCAATATCCGCAGCTACTCTCGTCTGCTCCTGAATTGATGAATCGACAAACACTATGGGACGTTTACAAGCAACCAGACGATACAAAACGGCGCTGGGAGCATAGCTGTGCTCGAAAAGAAAAGGGCTACTGGAACATCACGACTGTTTATAAAGAATTGTAAGTGCTATCGCTCGGAAGGTCAGCTGTCAGTCAGCTGTGACATAGACGCTTACGTCTCATACATCACACGCCGCCTCCATTAATGTTCCTTGATACATA
This sequence comes from Mayamaea pseudoterrestris, assembly GCA_027923505.1. Taxonomy (NCBI): domain Eukaryota; phylum Bacillariophyta; class Bacillariophyceae; order Sellaphorales; family Sellaphoraceae; genus Mayamaea; species Mayamaea pseudoterrestris. The sequence goes on from BROI01000001.1 coordinate 2,259,767, forward strand.
TGCAGGTACAATTATACTTACGAATATCGACAACAGGAGGACAGACCATGCATCTGGATGCCACGACTGTCGGAACTGGCTGCGCATGGTCGCAGTGACTTGAAGCAAGCCATCCAACGCTTTGGCGGCTACGATAGCATTTGTCGACGAGCCGGAATGATTTCTTACACGGAGTGGGCCTACTTTGAGGGACAGCTTTGTCTTTTGGTCGAGTTGAAAGGCTATCTCGATGTCTACCACGATGGTTGTTACAAGAATTTTCCTTGCGTAAGCGACCTTGAGCGGAGAGGGTACAAGCGACTGCATTCTTTGATTCAGTATTACGGTGGTCGCAATTTTCTTTCTTTGAAACTTGGAATGGTTCAAAATACACAAGACCATGGAGGCGGTAACGACATGGGGGTTAGCTTTGGAGCCTTTGATCTTGAGCTTGCTGTGAAGCTGCTTGAATTTGTGCGATCTGACCAACTCCGCAAATCACCGCCGCTCAAGCAGTATCGGGTTATTGCCATGCCATCGAGCGACAAGTTAAGAGACAGGGCCGAAAGAGGGCATTGGATGCATGCCAAGATTTGTGAGTATGGTGGGTACGAAAATGTGGCGAGGCGGCTTGGATTGGCGATTTGAAAAAGGATGCAATTAATGGAAGGAACGGCACGTCCGTACATCCCGTTTAGACGAGTACCGGAGATAGGACTTTGACGATTGCGTGGGTATTGAATTGAGTGAGTTAATGGTTTCTTAAAGGAAAGCGCATTCGTGTCGCGAGAAAGGAGATTCGTTTCAACACACACTAACAGCAATCCATTGGAGGCTCCCAGTGACGCTCCAAGACGCTATTCATTGGGGTTTTTCTGGTATCTGTAGCATCTACTCGCAACAATGGCTATTGAATTACAGATTCTTGATGCTTGTCGCTGCTTGCGTCGCGAATCGTGAAGTGGTTGTATTTTTCGAGCTTCGTCTCACATGTTACGAAAGTGGCTTTGCCAGCTTATTTCAGGGCAGTGAATGACGTAAATAGTGATGTCTACACAAGTGCGTTTTTGAAATAGTTTATGATTCTCATTGTTACAATTGTGACTCGCTTGTACGCCGTACGAATGGCACCCATTTTAAAGACTACTCGAGCATGTCGCAGTGTGTACCGGAGCGACAGTTGGTTTTTACTGCGCGCCGCTGAAACGCACATTTTGGTTTTCTCTTCGCTTCTCGCCGAGCCCTTCCGTCGTTCATTGTTAGTGACTCCCACGCTGCCTTTGAATCATTACAAAATGTCGTCAACAACTACGACCAATGAATCGCTCTTGGACCGCCGCCAGCAGCAACAACTGCACGAGGCTCGTCAGTCTGGAGCAGTGGCACCAGCCGTTGATTCCAGCACGGGTCAAATCATAAATCCTCACAATCCCGAGTTTCTGACCAAGAAACCGTGGTACTTGGGACAGGGAGCAGCGCAGCCTACGCTGGAACATCAGCAAGGTCTTGTGGAATTGAACGAAGTTTCGTTGACGGCAGCGGAAGCGGCGTTGGAACGAGATCGATTGCAGCAAAAGAAAGATTTAGTAGAAGGCAATTTCTATAAAGGACAATGGGTGGAAGCATTGAAAAGAAGTAAGACTCCCTATCGAATATGTCAAATTTTGAATGTTTACAAGAAAGGAGATTCGATTGAACTTGACTTGCAGTTTGAAGACAAGACGATTGAGAAACGCGTCAAGCCCAGCGGCAGAAATAGCAATCAGCAACCGCGCGTTCGGATTACAAGGGCAGGCGCAAGGACTAGCAATGTAGAAGCACAACTGACGGCGGGAAAGAATGCTTACGCCAGCAAGCGAGACGCCTACCATGGCTATGATAGTCAGTCACACAATGTTAAAATGCAGCGCAAGTATGAGCAGCGTGAGCAAATACGCAAGCAACTTCGGGAGGATGCAGCTAGCAGCAAGCAGACTGGAGGTGACGAGAATGGCAAGAACGCAACAGATGCTGCACCATCGGACTCTGACTATGATTCCGACGTGGCTGGCAGCGACTCGGACGATGAGGAGTTTGTTCAGCGCGACGAGGATGCCAAGGTTATCACGACACATTTGGCTCGACAGGGTGGCGTCGGCGGGGCGCAGATGAAGGTGACGGCGCGAAACTTGCGCATTCGCGAGGATACTGCCAAGTATTTGAGAAATTTGGATGTGGATTCTGCTTACTATGATCCAAAATCTCGTTCCATGCGCGACAATCCCAATCCGGAAATTTCCATTGAAGAATCCGAGTTCGCTGGTGATGGCTTTCAACGAGCAACTGGTGATACCGTGGGATTGGCCGAGACGAGCTTGTTTGCTTGGGATGCCGAGCGCAAGGGTGTTGATCTGCATCCAATTGCGAATCCTTCGCAAGCAGAATTGTTGAAGAAGGAGTTCAAGGCCAAAGCGACTGATATCAAGTTGCAACGGAAGCAAGCGCTTTTTGACAAGTATGGCGGAAAGGAGCATTTGGATGGAAATGGCGGCTTGGCAACGGCATCGCTGCAAGATAAGAGTAGTGCTGCCATTCCGGACCGCAAGGTACGATTCGGCGTTGACGTGACGCCGAAGGAGTACAACCAGGACGGCCGGTTGCTCAAACAAGGCGGCAAGGAGGTGAGACAAGAAGCGCGGAAGAGCAAGTACGAGGAAGATGTCTACATGAATGGCCATACTACAGTATTTGGAAGCTTTTTTCATCGTGGTGCGTTTGCGTGGGGATATGCGGACGATCACAGTTTGATACGAAATTCGTATTGCACCGGCGAGACGGGGCGTTTGGCGAACGACGAGGCAAACGCAATGACATTTGGGACTGGAGAAGCAGGATCTGCGGAGCTGGCTCAAGCTCGCGGAATGCTCAAGGCAATTACACCAAGTGTTGGTGAAATAAGGTCAACGTTAGAGTCGACTTTGAACAACAAGTCGAAGCTCTATGGCGAAGCCAATCAACATGTGGAGCTCGACGAGGAAAAGTTAAAGCGCGCATTAAAAGCTGCAGACCAGGATGATGCGGATAAGAAGAAACGAAAATACCATTCCATGGAAGCAGATGTTAACGTGACGGAGGAGGATATGGAGGCGTATCGATTGCGAAAGGAAAAGTCGAGCGACCCCATGGCCAAAATTGACAGCGACAAACTATTGGACTATTAGATAATTGATATACATGCACTTTTGGAAAGCCGTTTAGTTTGTTGCACTAATAGTTGCATAGGTCAACCTTTGTACCTGCCACGGCCTTGCGCGACTCGCATCCCACCAAGCATCCCTTTGGAAAACTGGGATCTTGTGCGGGCGGCAATGGCGTTTCACCAAAGCTCCACTGGCACTCCTGCGTTTCAAAGTTTGGTGAAACCGTCAAGGCCACACCCAGCTCTTCCTGGAAAAACTGCTGAGCTGGCAGTTTGCATTGGTGCAAACACAAACCCTTGCATCCACTCTCCTGCAGAAACTTGCACTTTTCCACGAGCAGTCCACCAAGTTTGCCATCCTTGCGTCGATTTGGATATGAGGGACCCACCAAAAACCCGAAAAAGGGTGGAGTGACAATTGAAGTAAGCCATGGAGCGTAAAACCATGGACCAAGCTGCTTGCCATCCCAGTCGCTTCCAATCTTTGGTACAATGCCAGACATGAAGATGCGATAAAAGGGTGGCAGTACTGGTGTCATGAGTCCACCCAGTGTGTCGTACACCATCTTGTGCTGCGCTTCGGATGTTTGATTTGGTTGTAGCATGAAAGTTCGTCCTTGGTCAAGCAAGCCATCGATTCCTGGTTTGGAGGAAGTCACGCCGCCAGTGTTCCTTTTAACTAGCTTGCGAAATATGTTAAGCAGCGCCGTGTCAAGTATATTGTCTCGGTACTCCATCTCTTTCAGTTCACAGTCTGCAACTAGCGGTACGCCATTCTCATCTATGGCAGCAGGTGTGACTGAATCGTTTGGTTTACAATACGGAATGTCCTGCAGATTCGGAAGTTGCTTTCGTGGAATGCGGCTGGGACTCAGAAAGGACGCCGTGGCGACGTAGTCATCGTATCTCTTGGCCATGAGCCTGCAGAGTAACTCGTATCGTTGAAACTCCATCGCGCGCCGTCGCAGCTGCAATTGCTGGCTCGTCCAAAGATTGGAAATGACGGCAAGGCCATCAAGGTCGTCGCAGAGTCGAACAATTTCTTGGACATCAACGGAAGAGTCCACCCGAAGCAGTGGAGATATGGCAATGGAGGCACATTCCAAAGCTTCCTTGGCTTCTGCTGTAATGCGCTGACCGATTTCTTTCCAACTAATTTCGTTCAATGACGTCTTTATGTCATTCTTGGCGTGCAGTAAAGGCAATGCTTTTCGACTTCGATAGGAACGACTCACGAAACAAGCAGCCTGTTGTAAAATTAGCAGTAGCAATGATGCAGTCCTCTGTATTGACCTTACTGAAACCATAGCTTCTTATGTATTAACTGGCGTCAGTCGCATGGTCGGTCGTCGGTTAACTTTTTGAAGGTTGATGCGTCGCGAGGCCGATTTTGTCTGATGTCGTAGTTAGTACCGTTACGATGCAAACATTGTTATGGCACATTTCAGCCGTGCTGTGCTACTCGCAGCAATACGAAACTACAGTAACAGCACAATCTGCCGTAGGTAGTTGGCAAAGCAAAAATGGCTTATTAAATTTAGTCGTTGCTACAATTCGGTAAACATTGATGTGTGCAGCCTTTGCTATCACTGTGACGTTCCAATTCACTCAAACATGCGCCAACACCACAGCTGGTCCAGTACTGCCATCACCACACCTGATCTTTGAATGGAATGTCATCCATAATATTGTTGGCACCGGCAGGTAATCGAATCACAAGACCATCCAAATCCTTTGACAACACAATCTGGCAGCCAAGACGACTAGTCTCGCGAGGTCCATACGCCAAATCCAGCATGTCTTGCTCTGCCTCGCTAGGCGGCCCTACCTTGTCAAACCACTTGCCAGGCTCAATGACAACGTGACAAGTGGAGCATGCCATGATGCCACTGCAAGCGCACTCCATGTACTCGCCAAGCGTCGACGCGCCTTCACCAATCCCAAACTTGGCAACGTCCGTCAGCGTTGTTCCTTCCACAGCAGTGACAGGAAATGCCCTTGACATGTCAGCTTGACCCAAGTTTGTAAAGGCATCGTCGTTATCATTCTCAACTTCGTGCGACTCCCATGCATTAGGTGGAACAACCCAAACCTTGACTATGGCACGTCCCTCCTTGGTTGCTCGCTCCGCCTTGATTGTTGCTGCCAATGCTTCAAGGCCAGCATCCTCACCCACTTCCCATCGGCCAGCCATGGTGCGAGCCGTTGCCAGCAAGGCTTCACCCGACATGCCAGCATCCTGCAGTGTTTGCACCATGTCATGGGCCAAGGCCGAGTCGTAGCCAATGTTGATGATGAAGGTGACAGCCTTATCAAAAGGAGTTTCATCTGATGGACCGGATGATCGAGCCATCATGGAACGACATTGCTGCAAGTGGTGATGGTGGTGTAGGTGTAGATGCAATGGAGGAGCATATTGCGCAAGGTGACGGTGTTGCTGTATCCTCCCATATTTGGTATTGCTTGAGACTTTAATAGGCACACATCCTAATATTGGAAGCCGTGAGTAACGAGAATAGAGCATGGAAAAGTTCCATTGCTGCTTTCCTCGGAGCGACGGTCGCAAGGCTGATGCGCCGGTGGTGCGTCGAAACGGCGAAGCGAGGCACTCCATATTGAATGTTTTCATGTCGTCCAATCGTCATGTGATATGTATGAATAAATTGGCATCTTGCAGCACACTTTCATCGTATTGCAAACGTTCCGCCTTTCAAATGGTAAGAGTGGAAGCAGTTGGCTTCTGCATGGAAAAATGAGGTGATCGTGTGGCAAGTTTTGACAGCGTACCGGTATATTTGATCATCGCAGCGGTTATGATTGTCATAACCGCTACGACACCATCAAAAATTACCTAGCGCCTCAATCCTCAACTGTCAAGATCAAAAGGACCTGGTCAATTCTACCGACGATGGCCAACAAATACAATAGCAAAAGCAGCCAAAGAAACAAGAGATGCGTTGCCTTTAGCGGTTTGGGGGGAAAGCAAAGCGAAAAAAGACGACTGCAGCGCTGAGATTTCGTCACTGAGACTCGCTGTCCATTTCCCTCTCCTCTTGAGCAGCCCAAAATCGTCAATTATTAACGAGTAAGACGAAAGAAACTCCACGCTCATTCATTACTACACATAAACATCTAAATATGCCAGTCGAATCGTTTGAGCAACTCATTGGAGCCGCTGGAGATGTCAAGGAGCTTGAGTACATTAGCGCCCTCCATCAGACGGATTGCGATGAACTACGACGCGACTGCAGCATTCAAGCCGATGACATTCGACTATTTTTACGGAGTAGATATGGGATTGTTGTTGAGACGGAAACGGTTCACTCCGTCATTATGAGTGGACTTGGTGGTGGGAGTGGAAAGGCTAGTAGCAAAATGAACAACGGTAACGAAGCGGACGATGAGGTGATTGATTTGATGGAACTGGTTGCTTTACTAATGATTCCAACACTACTCAAAGCACGTTTGCAGCAACTCCAGGATTCACTACCAGAGGGTGTCATCAAGCCTCCGCATGGACTGCTGGAATATGTTTTGAAGATTATACTGCATGACACGACAGGATGTTCAGCCTTCAAGCCGCTTGACGCGGATCTGCTCAAGGCAATCCTCATTTCCTACGGAGAAGACGACTTGGCTTCCAACGAAGATCTCATTGAAGACATGCTAGCAGCCACGAATGGAGCGACCAAGCTCGACACTAATGCATTTGCGGATGGTCTTACTGGAGACGTGCAACTATTTGACATCAACAATGAGGCTCGACTGACCACGCTCTATGAAGATGTTTTTGTCGCCAAGGAGGAAACGGAGATTTCAGCTCGAAGGTACAAGTTTGGTGTAGCGAAATCCAACGATCCCGAGTCGGGTGGACATGAAGACGGAATGAAACATAATGGCGATTCGCCACAACAGTCATTCACACGGAATTGGATGGCCCCGTCCATTGACGTGACGGCCGACTTGTATCGCAGCAAAATGTTGGTTGTCTTTCTCTGGTCGACCATTGTCATATCGTATTTCGCCTACGTGTGGCTTGGTCAGCGCATGAGAATGGGAGGCGGCTGCGAGTGTCGGGGCCTGTATAATTATACGTACACTGGCTCATATAAGGAAAACTCGGATGTTATTATCTGCGAACTATCGGTTCAGGTAGCCAAGTGGATCCTCTTGTTCACAATTCTTTCCATTGTCGGGCTCACTCTTGTCACTGTGGGTTCCATTGGTAACTATGTGGGTAGTCCATGGTGGCAGCCGCTCATTGGTGGAACTCTTGTGCTTTTATTTTCAGTGATTCCATTTGCGAGTAACATTTCTGGTCCCAGCATGCTTAACGCGGCAGACGTTGACGATGACAACGCCCTTTACGTCGACGAGTGCAGTACTACAAGCACGACGACTGACCAGCCGCAACTAGAAAATCAATACTTGGCTACCATGGCACTGGTCCTCGGCGTCATTACAGCAGCATTTCATTTTGCCCACGTTTTTAGTGCGCTCATGCCAAAAGGATGCTTCCGCAACGCGCCACTGCTCACGTCGCTACTTTCCGCGGGCACCAAGTTTGGTGAAATGCATACCAAACAGGCAGGGTCGTACAAGCTGGCGCAAATGACAAAGAATGCGCTTGATGTAATGCGCGTCAATGATGAAAGCACATCAACGTTAAACACGCACTTTGCGCAAGGATTGGGCGAATTTGCAAAGACCAGTCGCAAATACCGGACCGTTGGGGGATTCGTTTGGACATGGAAGCACTTATGGAACAACACTGCGTACAGAAATGATGGAATTTGGCTATCAACTCGCATGATATCAAGTAATATTGCACAGTGGATCGTTTCCATGTACGTTTTGTTTCGGGGAGTGAAGCTGACGAAGCGAGTCGCTTCGGACTACCAAGATGAGGTAACAAAGCGTAAAATGTTGGCATGGACTAGCCAAATGATGGATCCATCGGTGGAAGCTGCGTTGGCTTCTACGACGAGCGGCACGGCTATTTCCCTAATGAGTCAGTACTTAGCAAGTGAGACAAATTTAATTGCGCTCGATTGCCCAACAAGCTCAGGTGCTGAACTTTTTGACGAGTACTGCTTCAAAGTCGGAGAGCAGTACGAATGTAACCTGCCTAATTGGCCGCCAGTCTGTGCCTTGCTGGTCAACACGAGCGATCTGAGTGATGCACAGGCAGCAGCGCTGCTTGATGCATCTGGTTTTGATTCGCAAGCGATTGAAAATGCCACCAGCGTGGCACTGCAACAGGCGACGGATCAAACTTTTGATCAATTTTATCCGGCTGAACAGTATATGGTGACTGTCCCAGTCGCCATCGCCGCAGGTAAGAATGAAGGCGGTATTAATAGCTCGCTCGCGACATATTGCCCCTTGCACTAACACCCCACTAACATCCGAAAATAGCTTTTGCATTCATGACAGCTGTGTATTTGTCACTGGCCTACATCCCATCCGTTTGCAAGACGATATTGATGTTACGATGCGGCGCCATTAAGACGATGCGCGACCCAAAGTTCATTCAATATCGTCAAGCACCTGATCAGGTGAGCATCCTTACTGGATCACTATTTTGGGGTGCTTACTTCTCAAGCATTCTGGTTGGAGCGGTGCTTGGACTACTCGTCTTTTTCTTCCTTTGGCAAGAGACGCTTTACTTTGCGCAACGTGCCATTGCTCTGGTAGTCGGTTTTCTTGTGATTACACTCATTCGCCTCATTTTGGTGTGTTCATGCCGATGCAGCATGTACAAGGCATTCTATCGTAAGCGACCCGCGCTTGCCAACTTTACATTGCTCGGTATGTTACTTTCTATTAGCCAATTCGACAAGTCAATGTGCCACCGCCCAGCTCACATTACTCTTTCGCAGCTCTCGAGTGGACAAATTTTGCCCTGTCCGCCGGTTTCATTTTCGTTCGCATGATCAAGTTGCTTCTGGCAGCAGCAGCCTCCATAGGACGCATCGATCGGCCGTTCCTGGCGCATGGCGTTGGCCGCGTTGGTCCCATTGAGTTGGACAACTATCCCATTGTCCACACTAAAGACATTCTTAGTCATGAAGCACATCGTCATCCATATATCGAGTTACTGGGCGTCATTTATATGATGAAGCTTCGATGTGGAGATGACTTTGGCGACAGAGCAGGTAGTACATGGAGATTGCTTTTTGTATATGCCCTCTTTCCGTGGTTACATCAGTATCGGGTCAAGGCCCGGCCTGAATTGCTACATGCGTTACGTCCTGGATTGTCGGAGGTTGGACGGGCTTCGACGATGCGACTACAATATTTGAGTGTCCGTCGGATTGTTGACATTGACTTGTATGACGAGCTTGCTGTTGACGACGAGGGCAATGAGTCACAGCCAATAGAGGCAGCTGCGTGTGCTTTTCGAGGAGAAGACTCTGATGAGGGATTGCCCAAAAGAGCGAGCTCGCTTGCCGTGGACTCGAATGAGGCTCCGACCAACGAAGAGTCGCTTGGCCCAGGCGCTTTCAGTTCACCGGGCGCGGACAATGACGAGTACATTCGCCAATTGGAAGAAGAAGTTACGCGTCTTAATAAGGAGCTCAAACAGGCAAAGCAAATGTAGGAGTTGGTGAATCTCCAAGAATTCATTTGAGATTTGCCAGTGACATTTATGGCATCCACTAGATCCACACAGTTTCGGCTCAGCGCTTTGTATATTTAAGCTCTGCAGGCCAGAATAACATTGCTTAATTCCCACGCTTGTCCATTGGCATATTAGCAGCTAACTTGCTATTGCATTTGAGTGAATCCTATGTAGCTTACTTCAGAAGTCGCGAGTTTACCTGCCTCGTCGTTCCGTCGGACGCTCCTCTGTATCCCATTAAAACTGGTCATATACATGCATCCCTTCTCTGTTATAACTACGCAGTAATGTATTGGTAAGAGTACCGCACTGTTTGTTGTGGCGGTTTGGCCGATAAGGAGGTACAGTACCGGTAGCTAGCGACAAAGCATGCACGTCGCATCGGTAATGATTTTCGTAGCTGCGCATCGACTCGCCCATGGACACATGGATGAAGACGAATGATCGAGCGGCCCTTCTCTTGTTAAATTTGTCACGTACTGAAATCAGTGACCGTTTAGTGGTAATGATTTCGCAAGCATTTTTCGACGATGTTTGCCTCGAAAACGCCGAGCTGCTTGGCTTGTCGAACGACGACGCCGTGACGGAAACCTTGCAGCAGCTGGGAGCAGAAAAGTGCGCGTACTTGGTTCAGACCTTTCCTTCCGAAGATTGTCTTGAGCGTCGAGCAAGGCGCGACTTTTTGACAAGTCTGGAACGGCTCTCGACGATGACTGATGGTGCTGGTGTCGACGGACAAGAACCGAATGGCTGTAGCTTGAATCAACCATTGCAAGCGCATTATTCAGATGCAAATGACACTGCTCAGCTGCTCATGAAGGACTTGAAAAGAATTCAGAAGCATTTGGAAGAGGATTATCAAGTCTATATCTTCCTATTTGAAGCAAATCGAGGCGTCGAACGTTTGGCAAAACATTTGTCGGACGATTCCGACGTGCTGCATCTCCAGCAGCAAGCATTAGCCACGCTCTTGATTGTCTTGCAAAAGCCTTCCATGTCTTTGCGTCAGCAGCTACAAGACTCTGCACTCCAAATGTCTCTTATCAAGTGGTTCAAAGCGACTTGGACAAAGGCTACAGCGAATGGCGTCGACCAAAAGCAATCGGACGATTTACGAAACAATCTACTCACCCTTGTCTATCACTCATGCAAGGGCAACCAGTTCGTAAAGCACGTTTGGATGCAGGATGCACAGAAACCAACGCTAGCTAATCTCTTGGTTGAAACGCTCTCTCAGTCATTGCCGCCAGCTCGCTTGGTAAAGACTGCTTGCCAGCTTTTGACGGTGCTTGGCACATTCGACGACTCATCCAGTACGAACCGCAACGACCCATCCATTGCAACGTCTCATTCGCATGTCCAAACATTGTATGCGGCTGGAGTGTTGAATGCATTGAAGCATGTGTTACAAATGGAAGAAAATCAAGAGGTAAACGCAACGACGACGAGTATTATCAACGCGATTCGGTGCTTGGCGGTTCACAACGACATTGTGCAAGCCATTGTGTCCAACGGCATATTACAGCGAGTGGTTGACATTTTCCAAAAACAAGTTGAAAGTATGGACGAGGAAAGGAAGGACGAAGCAAATAAACGAGAGCATAGCAGAACGGCCGACATTGATCAGCTACTGCTTCTGGCTGCTTGTCTCGGATTCTTTCGCAATGTTTGTGCCAATGACGACTTAAAGTATAAGTTATGCGCCGGTACCATGTCGATTGCTGCTCCCATGATCAATTGCATGCAACTGGGCATGGCGCTCCCTTCGTTGCAGGAGCATGCTATTGGGACAATGGCCGCCATGGCACTTCGACAACCGCAGAACGCAGCCTTCTTGATTGCCTCTCAAGGAGCACCCAACATAGTGCAAGCCATGCGAAAGTATCCAAATCGATCGAGTCTGCAGCGGCAAGGGTGTTTGGCAATTCGAAATTTGGCGAGCCGGGCAGAAGCGGCGCAGAAGGAGGATTTGCTGGCACTGACGCGCGAGACGCTACAGACAATCGCCGCCAAGCATTTGGAGTGCCAAGATGAAGTGTACGCTGCTCTTCGGGAGATGGGAGTTCATCAAGCACATGTTTTTGCCGTACAAGATGCTGAAACTGGAGCTGTGCTTTTACAAGAGCGGCTTGCGTTCGGTCAAGGACACAATGCTAATTTTCGATCAGTTTACGAGTAAATTATACTTCAAGAATGATGGTTATATAGTAAATTTTTATATCAGACGGATGAAATAGGTAGCAAACATCAATTAACCGTTTCGCATTTACGCGTGCAGTGCCCTTTCCTGCTCTTCAACCGGCTCACAGATCCAGTCCAACAGCTCATCGCCCGACATATTGCGCAAATCCACCTTGTTCCAGGAACCAGGTCGGCCTGCTGCTGCATCTGCAATCTTGGAATAGGCAACGGCAAACTCACGTCGAATCCGATGATAGTCCCCGCCACGAAGGACATGAGCGACATCGTAAAATGTCTCGAACGGGTCTTCAATAGTCAATGCAGCGCTGTAATTTCTCCAACAGTCAACCTCAGTCTTTACTTCCCGCTGCACCAAACCACGGGTTGCGGTCGAATGTAGTGATACGACGCATTTTCTATAGTCAAATTCGAAGGCGTAGTAACGAAAGAATGAAGCGAGCAGAATAGCAAGCGAAAGGTCTTGGCCATGGAAAATGTTTTGTAAAAAGGCCTTGTCCGTGGGCGTATCCGGTTTGTAGAATAATGTGTTGACAGTTTGACCTTCTTCAAATGGGTGCGGGATCAAATTTTCCGACATCGCAGGTGCTTCGCGATAAGGTGTGCCAGGTGGTTGCTTAGGCCAAGTACGATCCACCCATTGTAAATTAGGCAGCAGCGGTCGGCCTTGTTGGTCTGGCTTGTCGCGATAATTATGATCACCTTCCGACGGGGCAATTGGCACAACAAGTCCCTTGTCGTTGCGCTTGTGGAACGTAAGAAAATGGAGTAGCATGAGAATGTATCCATAGCTGCTCAATGTATGACGAGAAGGATTGTTAATGTCTCGCTCCTTGGCCCATCGCTTGATTATTGCTGCCAAAACCCGCGTAATTGGCGTGATTTCGGCGTAAGTGCGTAACAGCGAAGTGTTTAGCACAGCAAGTGGATTGTGCATGGAAATGTCGCATTCAATGAGTTTGGTATCTTCTGGACAACTTGGCAAAGGATTCGGACAAAAGAACCGAATAATGGGAATGCGCGCCGACAAGCGCGCCGCATCAACCTCCTGCATGCCGGCAGCGGTTAAACAAGTGGCAAGCCTCTCCATAGCTGTCGATCCAGAAGTGTCGTCCTTCGAAAATTCAAAGCCTGACGGAAGAATCAACGACATGTCGATATCTGAGTTTGGCGATCCAAAACCATTTGCAGACGAGCCAAAAATGACAACTCTCGTGCCAGGAGGAAAAGCCCCACTTGCAGTGACAATCTGCTCTGCCCTCGCGCGTATCATTTCTCGAATTCGCGTCACACGCTCTTCGTCGTCATACAACTCGCGAAAGAATTTTCCCATAGCTGTCGACATGTTGTTGAGAATTACGACAGCTCCAGCGTCCATCGATCGCTGGTTTGTTGCAGCTCGAGGATAAAGGATGTCCTCAAGGAAGTATGTGTTGGGTTCAAATTGTAGGTTTCGAAGCTGCATCTTTGTGCGACACTGCGCAAAAGCATTAAAATCGTCAACCGAGACATTGTTCGGAAGATCTCTCAGCGCATCGGACCAAAGCCTTGACGATTCATTCGGAATAGCGAATTCTTCCGACAAAGGGCACCAAAGCTGATACTCGACCCGCAATCTGGCCATCATATCGCGGCGCAACAATATTGACATCGAGGAATTGTTGACTGCCGCTCGAAGAATACTGGCAAAAGCAAGCTGTGCGTCCCTCCACTTGCGCAGGTTGGATGCTCTACCACTCATCAACTGTCGCGTCTTCTCGCGCAAGGAAGTAACCGCTTCGTCTTCGACGCCATCGTGAGCCTTGCCAGAAGTGTGCGACTTGGCGTCATCGCCTTCTACTTGCGCCTTCAATCCATCGACTGCAAACTCAAGCTCCTCCATCTTGCTGCATGTCTTAGAATATTCGTTATTGCAAACTTCAATTACTTTTCTAGACTCTTGTATGCAACCCCACAATGCGCGTGCAGCTGACTCGTTCGGTAACGTCAGCGGCGCCTCTAAAACTTGTGCAAGCGAAATTAACGACGACAGTGATGTTGGGTTGGTTTTCTTGGCTTTAAAATTGCTTAAAATAAAACGAACACTGTTGTCAAAATCCTGTTCCGTCACTTGGACCAATATGGCAGGACCAGATGCCAGTGTACGCGCAGGATCGTCATGCCAGTACAGACGCAACAACACGTTACCCGGTGTCCTTGGACTGAAAAAAGGCAATTTTCCGCACACCATCTGAGTAGCAGCGTCAATGCCGTAGTCGCTGCGCTCCGTCACGAACTTGCTGATAATGGACGCCTGCGTCGCATTCTCCGAGCAGCCACGACGAAACAAGCCGACTGCCAGATTCTTCAGCGCATTGTCAAGACTTTTCGCCGGGCGAGCTTGTTGCAAGTACTTTATCGGAAGGCTCCAGTGCGCAAACAATTCCTCGCGTGGCCGAAATTTTAAGACAAACGTTGGATCATGCCCATCCCAGCCATTCACAATAATTCGTCCAGGCTGTTCCTTGAAATGTGTCCACAATCTCGTTGGCTGGGGCTTAGCCGGTGTCTTTCTCAGCTGCTGTTCCGGGGATTTAGCATGGGTTGGGGTTGTGGGGTGCAGCGATATTGAAGCAACCTTGCTACCTCGAGCAGGAGTTGTCGCTTCTGCCATGGGAGTAGCAGGTACCGTGGCGGCAGATTTATTGCTAGGGTGAGAGCCAGGCCGGCCTTGTTGATCAAGCATGGATCCTGCAGTGTTTGGCGGCATATGAATTGGATCCAAGTGCATGGCAGACGGCGCTGAACCACCACCAACTTGCGTCAAAAAGTTACGCTCACTGTCGCTAATGTTGCGGGGTTGATTAAGAAAGGAATGAGCGAGAAAGTCATCACTGCTGGACGACGTTGCGGCTGCAGCCGCCCAAGAGCCGCTCGAGCCAGGCTTGCGATCGCCTGCATTTGCGCTTCCTCCGGCAACGGCGATCGGCTTGTTTGTGCGCGGAGGTGTAATAGGCGAAGCGCCCCAAATGGATTGCATCGCAGCCATGGACTCGTTATTGTTGATGCTGTTGTTGGTGTTTATGCTCATGTTTTTCAAGTTTGCAGCAAGCGTGTTTGGAGACGTAATCATCGGCTGCTGCTGCTGAATGGGAATAGGGCTTTCAACACGGTCAGGAGCAAGGAACGAAGGGAGAGGAGCATCGCCAAAGAGCGAGGATGGGTCCAATCGGTGCATGTTGTTTGAAATATTTGGATTAAGATTCGTCATGTGAGGTTGATTTGAGTATCCTTGATTAGCGACCTGCGAATGCTGCAGCTGCTGCTGCCGCATCTGCTGCATTTGAAGTTCTTGAACATCAGGCTGATACCTGGGCGAAGAAAGTGGTTCATTTACAAGCGCTGTTCCTAGTTGCTGTTGTTGCTGTCCTTCAATAAGTGCACGCGCAGCCTTGATAAAAGTAGCTTGATCTCGCGTCGTCTGGTAAGCTTCGTGTATTCTAAAGGCCTCTGGATTGTCTCCTCTGAGAAATGGCATGAATGCAATTAAAATATCCTTCATAAAGAGATAAAAGATAGAACGTTAGCCAGCATGAATTTATTCACTGTCAAAAGTAATGGCTGTAGGTCGCATTCTATTCATTCCACAGCAGTACTCACCTCATCTCGTATACCTGTATTATTTGCTGCCGAATCCTCATTTACATAATTGCTGCTTCCTCTAGGACTTGATCCATCCACGCTGTCCGTGCTTGTTCGCTGCTGCCGGTTGCGGCCATTGTTGCTGCGACGGTTGTTGGACCTTCCTCCTCCGCCGCCGCCTCTTCCGCCGTTTGGGCGACGACGCTGCCCTCCCGCTTGCGGAGTACTAGACATGAATGAGTCACTACTCTAAAGTTCACGCTATCTTAATGGATGATAACTCTTCAAGTACTACTGTAAGAAGGATTGCTGCTGTTTTTTTTTCTTTCTGGAATCCATTGTGTCAAAGGCGAAACGGTTCGGTGGTTCCATCGTCGCGCGGAGGAGAATGAGTCGCGCAACGACATTCTGTGCGACATGCTAGACGAGCGGCTAGCATTCAACGCCCCGTTGGCAAAAGAAAGAAGCAAAGCATACAACAACAGTAGCTTTCTAAAATGATATTCTAATCATATATGTTATAATAGCCATGCAATAAAGAGACCTTGCTTGGTCGTCAAGGTCAAAAGCAGCGCCTATGTACGCTACCGTGCGCGTCAACCTCACTTGCATGTTAGCAATACTCGCCTCACTGTCTCAGTTTACTCACGCCACCACGACTGCTGGTTGCGTGGCGCTCCATTCAATAGAAACGATCTTGGCGAAACAACAAAAAGGCTACCGCCGTCGACAAGCATTTGGCGCTGCTTTTCAATGCGATTTGCCAAGTGAGTGTAATCGTCATCGTCGTCGTCATCGTCGTTGTTGTCGATATTGTCAGCATTGTCAGTGAAAATGGAGACAGCTTGATGGGACAATGACAATGCATATGGATTCAGTCCCTGCCAAGGCGTACGAAATGTCTCAGATGTAATAGTCATGGGAGGAGGTAAGATTGTGGCAGGTTTGTCACTGTTGATGGTAGCTGTTGGATAGCCCAACGTCGCTTCGGATTGGAGATTCGCCATGGACGCATAAGTGTTGCAAGTCAATCTCGTCTCGGAAGGCTTCTCTGATGGCTCGGTACACAATGTTGGGTGCTGTTCCTGTAGGTGTTGGGATTGCTCGGACAGCTGCTGCTGCTGCTGCTGCTGCAACTTTTTCTTGTTGCGCTTTCCGCCCCGACATCCGCGAGGACGATGGCTTGGGCGTTGGCGTGGACGGCTAGCGAAGGATCCGGAGCTTTCGGAGGACGAAGTAGCTTTCAACTGCGAGTCATCAGAAAATGTCGACCAAGAGGACGACTCGTAGGTTCTGTGAAGGTGGGTGGAGGTGCTGCTGCTGCCGAGGTGCTGACTCATAGTGCTGTGATCTAGACTGACGGTTCTTCAAAGTGGACAAGTAGTCTTTGCCTTTTGGTAAGTCTACTTGGCAACAATGGACAGTCCCTCCACCTATAATGAATGTTGGAGGTGCGTTGATTCTGTTGGAGGCGAGTCGCCCATTTCGCCATCAATCGCTTCTTTCGAAACGTCGCTGACACAAAATTTCAAATCGTTGCTGAAATGGCGCTTGTGCTTCCCTGATTGAACACGTCATCAAACTCGCATCATCATCAGCGGCGCGCCACGGCGAAACCGAGGCGATGACGATGGTGCAAGGCAACTCATCAAGTCGAAAGACCACCTCTAGCAGCTGCAACACGGCTGGTAGCATTAGTCACATAACGTAGAAACATTCAACTCCAAGTCAGATTGCAGACTCAGCGCATAAAGTCATCCAACTTGCCATATTTTCATCACAGTTTCTTCGGAACAAAATAATATAGTCACCTTCGTCACCATGCACTTTCAACGAACATTACTCGTCACATCTCTTCTACTCGCATCAAACTCAATAGCATCGAATGCATTTGTCGTGAGAGGCCCTACATCAAGATCTGCAAGTACTCATTTATACGGTCTATTTGACGGAGTCAAGGAAGCCTTCAAGGCACCCGCTTTGGAGCGAAGTACGCTCAATTCGGAGCGAGAAACGCCAATCGACCGATGGATGGGATGGAGCGTCGCTAGTGAGAATGAAGGTGTTGCAGCGACGCAGGAATCAGGTGAGTTATGCTAAAGATGATGAACGAGCGATTGTTTGCTTGCAATCTACAATATGCTCACGTCCTTCCTTCTTTGCCTTGTTTACAGGGACAGACTTTATTGACTCAATGGACGAATCAAACTATTTGGTTGTCCAACTAACCAAGCCGATGGGCATTGTCTTTGAAGAAAATGACTCAGAATTCGGCGGCATCTTTGTTCAATCTTTGAAAGCCGGAGGTGCAGCGGCTGTGAATGGGCAGCTTCTTGAGGGAGATCAGCTAGTCGCAGTCAATGCAGAAAAGGTCTCCGGGCTACCATTTGACGATGCATTGTCCAAGATACTAGAATCGGAAGGAGACTCGGCGAGACTGACCATTTTCCGAGGCACTGCCAAGCAATTTTATGGAGCGACTGGACCGAGTCAGGCCTGGCTGGATGAATTCCTGGTAAACAAGTCGGCAGGTGCACCGCAGAGCAAGGAGTAGAAAATTCTATCACGACCACAAAGCTAATTCTCGCAATTTATTAAAGCATTCATATCCTTGTGTACGTCGTAAATTACAATATGTATTACAGAATGCGCTTGCTTCGCAGTAGCCTGCTGGCTTCTGTCGTCGACTTTCGCGCATGTAAGTACTGTATGTACAACGCAGTACAAACTATACTCATTCCATTCGATATTATAAAATGCAACTTAGAAAACTAAACGCCATTGGCTAAATGTTACTGCTAGCCACAGCGATAAATTTATACTAGCGGCGAAACGACGTTAACCGCCCTTCAGCTCTCGATTACTTGACGTACTCCCAATTCTGCACCATAATCTTGGATACGCACTGAAGTGCATGGCGCTGAAGCTCGGGGTTCTCATGTTCAATCAAATGCATGACCAACTCTTTGGCGCCCAAGCGCTTGGCAATCGCTCGACCATTCGGGTAATGGCGAACAAACTCTCCAATGTCAAAGCAGGCAATCGCCGCAACTTCCTCGTCCTTGCTGCTCAAAAGTGCAATCAACACCTTGACCAAGTGGAAGTCGCCGTCAATGCCTTCCATCATGCGAGCATTCTCCTTGAAAAAAGCCTCCTTGTGCGTAGATCCCCACTGCAAATGACCAGACTCGACTTCATTCTTGTAGACCTCCCAACGACTCATCTCCTTGTAGTTCTCGTGTAAAAGCTTGTAGAGTATGTCAATGTCGGTTACCAAGTCAGGGTCGGTGAATTGGCGGTCGCGCAAATGATCAATCGCTTTGATGAGTCCGCAAGCGATCATCTCCGACAAGAAGCACTGGCCGTTAATCGTCGGCTGACCCGCCGGCTGTACATCAGTTTCGGCGTTGCACGTAGCCAAGTTGCTCAAAGCGGAAAGGGCAACCCGGACAACCTTTTCGCGAGGCGCCACCGAAACCAAATCTACCAATGCTGACACAGCGACACTATCCTTGGCAAAATCCTGGCGAATCAAGTACGAGTCGTTCAAGTCATATGTCAAGACCCACATGCAAAAGCAAACCTCGTAGAGCTGCTGGACCGACGCTTGTCCAATCTTCTTCTTGGAATCAGCTGAGGACGTAGACATGGAGCGCGTCTTGTGTCCAACGCGCAACTGGCGACTCATGTACTTGATGCCTCCACTCTTGCAAAAGAGGGCTCTTGTTTCGGGAGCCTCCATCAAGACACGCAGTGCCATGGTGCAAATGGAAACCGACGCACCTGCCGTATTCTTGAGCTGACTGACAATCCAAGCGACAATCGCTTCCAGAGGTTCCAACGCACTCGCATACTGGACCGGTCGCGCCTTGACGACATTGCCATCCTTGTCTGACGAACTGACGCGCTGACTGGGACAAGCCGTCACGAGAATGCGTGTCAAGCAGAGGGACGCCACCTTTTGCGCAAAGACATCGCCCTTGCCGCCCTTGTTTAACACACGCAAAAGAGCCTTCCACTGGTCCACCAAGACGCCATCCTTGCCAACGTAAAAGACAGTGGCAATGGAGACTCCCTTGACAGCTCCACTGGCAAGCGTATTGAGAATGTCCAACAACTTGGTGAGCGCATAATGCGAAACAACGCCGAGTGGATCCGCCGAAAGAGCCGCCATGGCTTCCTCACTGGGGTTGCTATTGGTGGAGCTTGTGGCACTGGCGCTCGCCACTGTCGTGTCGTCGTTCATGCGCGAAACTTGTCCATTGCCAGCACCAGCTGCTGACGCTTCAGCCAATAGCTTGAGCAGGACTCTGGCATACATGCTAGCATCCCGACTATCCGCCAATGTGTAGTCCATGCTATTCGTTTCGGCCATGCGTAGCAAGGCAGTCTCTTGAGCCGTGAGTTTGAGCGAGCCAAGCGCGTCCCAGCGAATATGCGAAAACGCAGAGGCAACTGGTGACTTGATCGACATGCTTGTCGTCGTGGGAGGAATTGCGGTCGTCATGGTGTCAATGGTAGGTGGTAGAGAAGCGCTTGATGACTTTCAAACCTCCAGCAACCTGTGCTTGACGAAACGTGACGAGAGAAATTGTGAGCGTGAGCCGAAGAAGTAATTAGAGAAGAAACCCGGTTTTGGCGACGACCTCCACCATTGGCACGACCATGACGAAGAAGCGGCTTGATGCGGTTCAAGTGACGAAACGAATACATCTGCGATCATGTAATGAATTTGATGTTAATCAGCATTCAATAGAGTCATGTAGCGTTCCGTGAAAGCGTCAAGAATCCGAGAGGAACGTGACAGATTGTTGGATGGAGAAACATCATTGATCGTCTGCAAGGGCGCCAATCGCAAGACTTTCGAGCACTAGCTTTACACGAATACCTATTACTCTCTCATACATGCATAGACTGTATAACAAAGCACAAATCACCGAAATATCACAGTTGTTTACCTTAGCAGAGCGATAGTGGCTGTTTGGAAATTTGAGCGACCCACGGCGATGCTGAATAGTCGTAGTGGTACCGAATCAAGAAGCCAACGGCTCTTCCAAATCACTGTCGTAGAGAGAGTACGTTAGTCGCGTTGCGACATCAAAAGACGATTGACCGCTCACCGCCGAGCGCCATGACACTCACACGACCCGCTTGCTGCAGTCTCCTTCCGAACGACAACGGGACGGAGCACTCGATTCTTGGTTCGTCTTGATATTGCTTTGCTACTGTCTCTCTATTACACAGATATTAATATTTATAAGAGTACTAATGAATTGGTTCAAGAAGGAAGACCCAAAAGAGCTTGCGCGCAAGGCCAAGCGAGAGACAAAGAAGGAAGTCCGGGTAAGTCGTCAATGATGGAGGCGCGCAAATGAACGAAAGATGGCTTGACGACATGAATACTCATTTTTCTCGCTATCGCTGCAGTCAAATCAGCGTGACTTGGATCGGGAGATTCGTGACTTGGAGCGGCAGGAAAAGCAAACGATTCTCGAGCTCAAGCAGCGAGCCAAGGTTTGTTCCAACCAAAATGATCCGTCACTCAAGGCGCTCGCCAAACAGATTTGTCAGATTCGCGAACAGCGCAGCAAAATCACAAGTACCAAGGCGCAACTGTCAGCCTTGGGAATGTCGGCGCAAGTGCAAGCTAGTCAAATGGCTGCTGTTTCGGCACTTTCGTCAGTGACGGACGCCATGAAGAGCGCCAATTCCGTCATGGACATGAAAAAGACGACCAAAATCATGGCAAGTCTACAGAAGGAAAGCATGACTGCCAAGGTGCGAGAGGAAATGATGGATGATGTACTAGCGGATGTATTCGACTCGGAGGGAATGGAGGATGAAGCAGACTTGCTGGCCTCGCAAGTCTTGGCGGAACTGGGCGTCGAAATGGATTCGCAAATGGTTGGCTTGAACGCGCCATCGCAAAAGATGGCGCAGGAGGAGGCGGATCTTTTGGACGATATGCTTCCCGACTTGAAGGCGCGATTGAATGCATTGTAAAAATGATTGCTGCTGGAGCCAATGCTCCGTCGCAACTCGATTCTCTTGCAACTACCGCCTTGCTTACCGGTAACTGTGCATATGACTTCATACGTACGTACGTACAAGTAGTCGTTAACAGTCGACTATAGGTATTTTACAAAGAAAGTAGATGTACAGTTCACACGATGAAGCGGATCCAGTCATTGACGTCCGAATTCGTCGTCGTGCATACTCATTCCTCATCGTACGAGTAAGACGCCGACGGCATAGCAAACAACTGCAATCGATGAGGCTGGGGTCGCTGCACCATTTCCGACGGCGTCAAGCGTCGAGGTGCTGGCGGTGACTGGTCTTGGTAGTGGCGACTGCTCGCGTAATGAAACGTCTCGCTGCTGCTGCTGCCTTGTCCGGAAGTTTCATCGCGACCTTCAAATCCATTATGGTCAGCATCATTGTCCATTTCGTCGTCAAATTCATCCACTTGCATGAGTTGACAGGAGACTGGATCGACGTGACCATCCATGGAATCCGACTGCACCAAGTTGACAGCAGCATATTCCTCCATTGAATGCTGCGGCACGATGCGACTATTCGGCGTCATGGCGTGCATGTTAGTGAGTATTTCGGCAGCTTGTGACTCATCGTCCAAGCAGTCATGATCCAGAGTCCAAGAGACAGGATTGTGGCAGCTATTCCGAGGCGGACAGTGGTGCAAATGAAGACTTGCAAGGTCGGGTACGGGCGAATTGGACGATGACGACGAAGACAAGGAATTGTAGCGGTGCAGCTTGGATGGCACAGCAATGGAATGATTCTCCTTGTCGCTGAATGGTACAAAGGTGATTTAGGAAGAATGGGTGAGTAATTGAAGAATAGTAAATAACGATCATGACTGTATGGCAGATGGCAGCAAGTCGCAATTCATTCGTCACTGCAGCATGCACTTACAATGGAATCGAGGCACCGGTATGGGATCGATGGCTATATGATGGAAAGATGGGAGACATGATGTTTGCTTCTTTCAACTAGCGTGCTGCAGCGAAGAAAATCAATGGAGTGAGAGCAAGCATTCGGCCATCAAGCTTTGGTTGCTGAGGTACGAGTATTCGAGCATGCATCACTTCAAGAATCCACGACTTGGACACGACCGATCCAACGCTTGATACTCGTTGCATCAGGTAGTAATCCCGCGACTTGTCTACTTACTTATTCGTTTGAATGATGCGGGGTGAAGAAGCACGGCAACGTGAAAATCTGGTTGCGCTCATGGTGATGCGCGCGCGACGCGTTTTCGCCAACCACGACACGAGCCGTTATTTTTGTTCCAATGTCAAGACTCGATCATGACGTCCATCCAGATTAGTGTTGAGCCAAGTGTACAAAACACTATTGCCTTTGATGATGCATGAATGAATAGTTGGGGGAACCTTGAACTGGTAATGAAGTTCGGCAACGGTACTCAACTTACTCGTCAGACCTCCAGTGTGCGCCCAACAGTAGTGAGCTCATTGTTTCATCGTCGCTCCTCACATTTTCGACGAGCAAACATGGCGTCCGTCCAATGGTTACAATTGATGCTTTGTTTAGCGGCCACAGCTCATGCCTTGATACGAGCTGTACCAAGGGTAAATCGTTGTCAAACTGTCACTCTGCTCGCCATGAAGAAGCCATATGCATCCATCAGCACTTTGTCGGACAACCGCACCTGCACTCAGCAAGGACAAGGACCCAATGCCGATCGTCTTTCGAAGAATGAAATTCGTCACGATCCATTCGCTCGTCTCAAAGACATGCAACATCATCCAAAGCTTATCGTTTTTGATCTTGACAATACACTTTGGACGCCCGAGCTTTATCAGATTCGCCAACGAAATCTTCCAGTTGCAGAACGTGACATTCGACTATTCAACGATGTTGCATCGATATTATCCTTTTGTAAAGCTTCCAAATACACAATGGGCATCGCAAGTCGGACCGATAAGGTCAAATGGGCTCATCAGCTATTGAAGGACTTTATCGTGACGGACAAGTCGACTGCAACGTCTTCATTGCTTGAATCCTACTTTGATTTCGTCGAGATTCAACCAGGCAGCAAAAAGACGCACTTTAGCAACATGAAACAAGCATCTGGGGTTTCCTACTCGGATATGGTTTTCGTGGACGACGATGCCCGGTTGAATCTTTTTGAAATTAGCGGACAGCTTGGCGTCTTGTGTGTCCACACTCCACGCGGTGTCACCGTTGAACACTTTATCAAAGGCATGTTGGCTTTCAACGAACAAAAATGCAATGGACAAGCTTGGATGGGGAGCATTGTTACTTTCGATACTACCAAAGAGTCAAGACGAAAGACTGGAAATGTCTGCCAAGGCAGCGTCAAGTTCTACTCGAGCCAAAAGAAGTTTGGTTTCATCGTTGACACTGTCAGTGGCCACGAGTTTTTCGTTCATGAAAGTAAAGTGCCAGCGAATGTTTCTCTTCAAACGGGCGATGTCGTAAGTTATGAAGTGCTAGAAATGGATTCGCGCGGTCGAGCTTCCGCCGTCATCGTAGCCAATTCCGATGGCCATATTGGCCAGCAGTCTCGCGAAAGTTCCAACTCAACTTTTGCAACGACTCAAACACCGACAGCTCTATCGACTGTTACTATGCCATGCTTTACCATGAGCCAGCCATACTGTGCCCTCCTTTTGAATGGCGTCAAGACGGTGGAAAGTCGTAACAATCCAATGTTCATGGACGTTAAACCGGGAACCAAAGTACTACTCCAATGCGGACAACGAGACTGGCATGACGTGGAGTCGTACAAGTCAATCATTGGCAATGAAATGACGGTATCAGAGCTGGAAAAGGCTATTCAGCTGCCAAGCAAATTTGTCAAGGGAGCCATTGTCGGTGTGGTGACTGTCGGCAAAACGTGGCGGGCCAGCGAGGGTGAGAGACAGAGCCGCGACTTACAGCGCAAGGTTTTAGCTCCGTTCGATGGAATCGGCTCGTTTTGTACTGAGATTGCCGCATGCAACTGGCTTGTTAAGCCAATCAAAATGGGTGGTCAGCCTGGTATTTACACGACAAGTGTACCACAGGATTACATTAGCAAGTAGTTTCCATTGTGAATGTTGCGGACCTTTGAATGCGTTCATTTCTTAATGCTGGACCGAATTTACCAGTGACCGGCCCAACCAGTCCTTGAGTGACTCTCTTTTCGAACGATTTGCAGGCGTTTATAAGGTCGGCCAACTGGAACGTAGTTGCAAAAAAACACTGAACAGTGGCAGCACCTGTTTAACTTGCATGCAATGATTCACAAGTATATAATCCAACTAAATTGAAAATCACATGTCAAGATTATAAGTAAACAATTTTAGACGTGGAGTTGTCCAATGCAACGAATGGAAAATCTATCGGTATCAAAGACAAGTAAAACCATTCAGCGGAGGTCACACTTGTTGACGTACGAAATTATTTGCATGCTCCACTGCATCATTTCTCTGATGATTAATGATGCGTTGCTGGCTGCAAGCACTCCCGCCGGTATTGTTCAATGCCTCCTTGCAAGATTGGGTGGCCAATAGTGCCGAGACTTTGAACATTAGATTGATCGAATTTCGGAGGAGCACCGCGGCAACGTCGTCAAGCAGATTAGTGTGCTTTCCCACTATCAAAGAGTGCTGGCATTGCTGCAGCAACAGCTTTCATGGTATTGAGGAAGCAACAATGTTGACCTTGAATACGGAGCGGGGCGTTGTCTGAAATTGTGAGTCGTTTCATTCAATACGAAATAGGAATTGTTGATGTGATGCATGATTATTAATTAAACTATAGACATTATTATGTATACAGTGCTCACTCCGAAACAACATCCTAGCTTGGAAGAGCCACCCGACTTTGCGCCGATGCTGGCTCCTTTGAAGCATCTCCTGTCGGCCGCACCACCTCTGGCAACTTGTGCGTGGGCACGCTGGGCAGTGGCTGATCCGTAGGCACTTCAGGAAGTTGCTCGGCAACATTTTCGTCTCCTTCAAGTTCCATCATCAATACATTTAATTCAAGCTGCGCGTCCTCCTCCTGCTCGGCTGTCAATTCCGGTGTTTGCGCCAAAATGTCACTAATTTCTCGTTCCATGTCGACCGACTCCTTGACTTCGTCCATCAAATCGAGAACTTGATCAACGTTGAATTGTTCGTTGAGCTCCTTCAAGCAGTCTTTCCCAGCCGCGAGTACAGTCAATAGCTGGTGCTCGTTCTGCTTGGAGTCAATCGTTGACATAATTTGGTGTAGTGTTAATAATTGTTCCTCGACGGAATCCAGTAACGTTTGCTTGTACTTTTTCAATCGCAACAGTCCAAGAGCTCGCGTCTTGTTATCTAAGTGTTTCTGAAGCAATGCTTGCTGGAGTAGTCGTTCCTTGTCTCGCTCTAGTTGGGTTCGATACTTGTATAGTCGATCGCGCGTGTTTTTGAGGTCGAGCATGGTGCGATCGACGGAGGAAATCTTCGCCAGTGAGGCTTTTGGAACTGATTCTGCTGCTCTGCTTGTGAATGCGCCCATGTTATAATAGAATGTCAGGATTGTATGAGCAAGAAGGGCAGATACGGTCAATGGCAAAGCCCAGACGAAAGTGGGCAAACGAACCGCAAAACGCTTCCGTTTTGTTGCGAGTGGTGGAAGGAGGGAGATGTCGTAGCGGCTGCAAATCATATCGCACCACTATTCGGGTGTTGCTCGAGGCGGCCTTGGCGCCATGGCTGTGACACGACAAACTGCCGCTTTCGTGCAGAGGCACGGAGGCTCGCAACTTGCTTCTAAAAGTCATGCTACATTGTCAGTTACCTACTTGAAACATTTGAAAATTTAGTAAGCGTCTAGAAAGAGCCTACAGGGAAGGATAGCGTCTGCAAAACGTCATTGCAAAATATCTTCATCAAGAGCAAAGAGCAAAGAGCAAGCGCATCAGCAATGGACGGCTTTGTGAAGCATTCGCCAAGCAAGCATAGCAGCAAACGGAAGTTAGACGGCGACAAGGAGGAGCTTTCCATGATGCAGCAGGAAGAATATCAGTCTCTAAAGCCGTCTAGCAATTTTCGATCGACAACAGACTTGATGTCGTCATGCTGGGTATGCACCTGCACATTGAAACTGCCTCCTCCACAACTTTGCATGTACTCTACGCACTGCCATCCACATTTGACAGTTCCAGTCTGCGTCCTTTGCTCCGAAACACTCTTGTACGTGGAATCCGATGCTTGCTGGGGCTGCGCCAAGGACGATGATGCACTATTGCTCTGCTGCAGCGACTGCGACAAGGAGTTTTGCACAACCTGCGTTGGATTTGCTATTGGAAACTCTGAAGCGGTCCAAACACTGATTGACAGTGACGACGACTGGAAATGTCTCTCGTGTCAGCCGCCAGAGCACTTGCGCCGCGTCATGCAGTCACTGCTGGAACAGCAGGACGAGGATGCAGGTAACACCACTAGTCCTCGAACATTTGACGCGGTCATACACGAGCTGCAAGTCGTCGAGGAGGAACGGAATCATTGTTTGGAAGCTCTTGATATGGAGCTTGAACATTTACGACTGATTAGTAACGAGCTTGGCGGCACCCAGAACTGTGAAGAGACAGTGCTGGAAGAATGGAGCTACTGGAAGCAGATGCAATTGGATCATGAGAAGCGACTGCTTGACAAGGTGAGCAGCTTGCAGGACGAGCTTGCAGTCACTCATAAAGTCAAGGATATTGCCGCCTTGTACAAAGACCTTGGACTTTACTCGAAACGTCGTAGCAGTGAGGTTCCAAACGACGAATTCACGGACGACGACGCGGAAACCGAGGTCGAACCAGACTATGTTCGCTTAGCCGGCAAGGCGATTTGCCGTCGCGAAAAGGAGGAGCGGCAGCAACGACTCGACAAAAGTCCCATGACCATTTTGGACAAGGCAATCTACAAGAGAGACGATTTATTCAGCGACGTTGAGGAACTGGCGAGTGAGGACGAGGACGATTTGCCAAACTCAGAGGAGAAGGGATGGCGCATGAGCAATGGATTTCGAACGAACAGAATGACAGCGTCACCCAGCGATATCCAGGAAGCATGGCAACTAGAAAATGAGCGGCTTGATAGCATCAATCGAGCGCGTCCGAAAACGGCTTTTAGTTCCGCAGACGACAAGGACGCCATGCAATTAGAGGAACACCAGATTGCTGGCGGATCGGTTCGAAAGGACGTTTACCGCGTCGCGGTGGCTCGCTCCAAGAAGAGACAACGAGTGCATACACCCACGGAAGGCACGTCTGTGGAGGATGGTTTGTCAATGATGTTGCCGAAACAGAAGCATCAGTTGTCTTGTGCTGACGATTTGGAGGAAGGGCCTCCTTCTTATCAAGCAAACGCCCCGGCATTGCCTCAAGGAGCAAGGGCCGGTTTGAAGAGTCGGGAGCCGAATGGTCGGCGCTCTCAAGGTGTGAATGAACCTTTGTCGAGTCAGGTGAATGAGCCAGCCCTTTCGCAAAACTCAGCGGCGAGCATGGACAAGGCTGGAACGGCCGAAGAATCCCAAAGTAGGATCATTGTTGCCTCTCCCATTATACACGGAAAGAAACGTCGGATTGCTTTAACGGGATCGCTCGTTCTTTGTCGCAAAGGGAGAGACAAGGTTCGAACGGTCGCTGTCGCCGATGAGCTTGCTGTGCTCCTCAAGCCGCATCAACGAGAAGGAATTGTCAACATGTGGCAAAATGCTTTTAGTGATATGGAACGCCACCTTAACGGAAACCTGTCAGAAGTGGGTGGCTGTATTCTCGCTCACAATATGGGACTCGGCAAAACACTCTCCGCAATTGCTCTTATTCATACTGTTCTCACCGCAAAGTCAATGCCTGTCGTAAAGGAGACCGGAAAGCCAATGGTTGATGCAGTACTCGTCGTTGCTCCTACGAACGTAATATTTAATTGGGAAAACGAGTTTGAAAAGTGGACTGGTCATCTCAAGCCGCCTTTGGTAATAGACTCGATTGACAAGTACAACAAAACGTCGTATGTCAAAGCAGTGCACCGATGGCGAGATACAGGTGGTGTACTTCTCGTGACGGAGCGTAAATTAAGTAACTTATTCAAGGAGGGCATACAGTTGCAACCTGATCTTCTCGTTTGCGACGAGGCTCACGCAATGCTGAAAAATTCGTCGTGTAAAACGTTTCAAGCATTGAGCTCTATCACGACGCCGAGGAAGATCCTGCTTACCGGCAGCCCGTTCCAGAACAACTTACTAGAGTACTTCCGGATGATCTCATTCATTCGCCCCAATGTCTTTCCTGAAGCAGCAAGCGAGTCAGAGTTTGATGCTCATTACGTAAAGCCGATACAGGAAGGTGAATCATCTGACGCGACGGCAGAGCAGGTTTGGGCTCATGTAAGCAAGGCGAAGCAGATTCACGACATTGTTGAGCCTTTTGTGCACCGAAAAGACGCGTCTGTCCTTCGAGAGGTACTTCCTCCACTGCAGCAGGTAGTGCTGCATGTCCGTCAGTCACGGCCTCAGTGTCGGCTCTACCGCAAATACGAGCGTCGCCGCCACAAAGCAGAAAATGGTAAGAACTTTTTTCGTACTTATCACGATACTCGGCTGCTGCATAACCACCCTGGTTGCCTTGTGACTGCCGCCGACAAGAATCAGCGGAAAGTGGCGAAATCGGACGATGCTGTCCCGAAGGACGAGTGGTGGCAAACTGTTATGAAGCCTGGCGATGAAGCACAGCTTTTGGAAGTTTGTTCCGGATACAAAATGATTTTGCTACTGCACATCTTGGTAGCTTCTGTGAAGCAGAATGACAAGATATTGATATTCAGCGAATCACTGCAAACACTTGACTATGTCGAGCGCATGCTTGCACTTAAGGACTGGTGCGAGCATGTTCCTACACTCGCCTCATCCGACACCGCCGACCCCATTGGCGGATGGAAACGAGACCAAGACTATCTTCGTATCGATGGATCAACAAACTCCGAGGACCGCGGATGCTTGGTGGATCGCTTTAACAGCACTTTATATGAAGGTGTTGCAAATAGCGTCAAAGCGTTCCTTATCAGCACCATGGCTGGCGGAGTTGGAATGTAAGTTATCTTCGTCACTGACTCTCGCATCTTTAGCAGCATGGACTCAATGATACATCGATACCTTTTATACAGCAATTTGACTGCAGCCAATCGCGTTGTACTTCTGGACTCGCACTTTAACCCTTCTGTGACGACGCAAGCCTTATTTCGTTCATACCGGTACGGTCAAGTAAAGCCAGTTTACGTTTATCGACTGCTTACTGAAGGATCTATTGAGCAGAAAATTTATAATCGTTCCGTTGTAAAGAATGGACTTGCCCTGCGGGTCATTGACGATAAGTCCTTCGTCCGCATGTTCACGAAAAGCGAATTGGCCGACTTGACGGAAAATCTGATGTGGGCGCAGTGTGACTCATGTGGTCGTTGGCGAGTGTTGCTTGAAGAATTAAAAGACGATCTCCCCGAACAGTGGTTTTGTAAGGATAACAGTGACCCGCAGAACAACAGTTGCGCCCACCCGGAACGTTCTCCAGCCTGGTACGAGAAAGTCATCCACGGAATGGCCACCGTTTCTGAATCTCCTTTGAAAGGCACAAGTAGCGGTGAGGCCGATTCATCATTGTCCGAAAATGAGACTCAAGCTCTTGTTGCCAAGGACTCTGTTTTGCAGGAATTGCTTGAAATTAAACAGAAAAA
The DNA here is from genome assembly GCA_027923505.1 of Mayamaea pseudoterrestris. Classification (NCBI taxonomy): domain Eukaryota; phylum Bacillariophyta; class Bacillariophyceae; order Sellaphorales; family Sellaphoraceae; genus Mayamaea; species Mayamaea pseudoterrestris. Next base: position 2,290,107 of record BROI01000001.1, read on the forward strand.
TTCGAAAGTAATTTCACGATTCACGTTCCATGATGTCTTGTTGGCTTCAAGCAAGGATACAGACGAGGAGCTTGAGTCTGCCCGAAAAGCTGCAGAGTTTGCACGAAAGGCAGATGCAAACGTTGCCAAGAATCTTGAGTCAACTTTTGCAGTAGAACCTCAGGACATGTTTACGCATGCTACGAAAGCGGCATCCGCGACAGCTTCGGTGATGCCTGCTGCAAACGCTGATGCGAACAAAGTTTCAGAACCTCGCAATTTAACGAGTGGCAAGGTTGGTACTAAACTCAAAGCTGGCGGCCAGACAAAAAAGGAAGTACTTGGTGATTCGCTAATATGTAATGGTACAGTCAAGGAAGCCGTCGAAAAAGGCAACAGCAAAGATGCAGACTTGAATGAAAAGGCAGATTCAGTCGGCGAGAAAGTCGCAACAACACCTTCGATGTCCGCTGGGCCCCAAGGGAAGTCAGCGAAAAGTAAGCCCGACTTATCAGCTCCTCAGCGTGATGTACACTCCCGAAAGGACTTATCTGCGTTACAAGCAGTGGTGGCGACATCAAAGTCGCGCCCTCTGCAAGACTTGGCGAGCAAGGCAGCATCAACGAACAAGCGACATGACGGCGCCACCATGCAGGAAAGCATGTCTGATAACTCGATCTCGTCCGACGACGCACCCCTTTTCAAGAAGCAGCTGCTTCGTCGGACTGAAAGTTGGTCGGATGATTCTCTTTTCGCTGACGACAATGTGTCTTCGAAAAATACTAAGCCTCGCCCGAGATTGAGTTTGTCAAAAGCTGCTTCATCCAACCACCCCAAGTCAGAATCTCGGATGACACCACAGAAGCGCTCGCCCAAAAAGCGGTCCTCAGCTGGCAACGCCGGTAAGCAGGCAACCGCGAAGCGTCGCGGCCGTTCAGAACCTATTCGAGCCATTCCAGCGAATGTAGAAGTGGTTGATCTTTGTGACTCGGACGATGACAGCTCAAAGCTAGAGCCTCTGTAGTATCATAGTGGAAATAGAGACGAATGCGGAAGTATGCTCAATCGAAATCTATACGAAGCCAATATGAAAGTGCATGGTAATAATTTGTATTACAACAGTGCTTCATTTATGTATTTCGGCGAATGTATTCGCAAGCAAGCGCTGCAGTGTACGAATCACTGCAGCTGTAGTCTAAATTCACGCCAGGAAGAAAGCCATGGTTCAGCATCAAGTCGGCATCGGATCGCGGCCCGTAGCTTATGTAAAGCTGCCTGGTCGTGACATTAACGCAGTTTGGCCCCACAAGCAATTGGAACGAATCAGTCAACGGGTCATAGTCAATTTGCGAGTCAGCTTGCTCTGAATGATTTGCCGAGTCAATGAAGGGCAAGAGGCAGATGTTTTGTCGATGTTCCTTCAATTTGCTAACAATCATTGGCATAGCAGCAACGCCTGCTAGTGAGCCCAATAGACTCATTGAAGGATCAGAGTTTGAATCCAAATATATATACCCCACCACTGCAGCTGCTAAAGGAGCGAGTACGGATATTGCTGCATCCATGTTATTAACTGACTGTTGGCCCCTAAAGGCTCTGGAGTGAACCGCCTCCATGGCCCAACTAAATTCTTCATACGTTACTGGCTCAGCAGCACCATATGTAGCATACTTTCGTCTCCAAGCTTGCTGTTGTTCTTCATGTAGCAGTAGTAGTTTCATTCCAGTCGATTCGCCAGCTAGTAGTTGCCGTTGATCAAGTGTCCAGTGACGAAGGGCATGCGGAGCAGTTGGCGCCAACTGCAAAGACTTTGACTCGGTGATGTGCTGAATGTACGTGTAAAATGAGCTCCTGTCTCCCTTTTTCTTTTCGTCTAATAATTTTATTGCTAATCTCGCGTCCCAATCGGGTGAGTCAGTGTCGACTTGGATTGTTTTCGTCGCCGGAATGCTCACGATTTTCGTTCCTTGTTCCATTGGCAACTGGCCTGTCCATAGTAGACCTCGCAATCCGTTTTCAAACCGGGCATGTTTGACGTTCCTATTCCAAATTGCTGATGGTGATGACCTTTGTAGCCATTCCTCCATGGCATGGGCTTCAGGCAATATATTATTATTTCTAGGCGGAAGGACGTCCGTCGCAGCGGACGACGATGAAAGAAGGCGTTTCACGAGCCTTTTTTGATGACCCATAGTTTGAAAAGCTCTCGACTCGATAACAAGAATTATGCAAATGAATAGCTTCATGGCGTCGAATAGCAAGATTATGTTAGAATGCATTGCTAAGATAATATACACACTCGCAGTTTCATGGTCGATTCTTCAACCGAAACTTCTGTGAAACGTGTTCAGACCCGGTGCGATGTCATGCTACTATGAATGACCACCGAGCATGCCAAGAGCCTACAAGCAAGTCGTTATGATCTATTCTACCGTAGAGATGCTCAGGGCTGAAAGAACTTGGTCATGGAAGACTTGCAAAACATTCATCGAGTACAGCACGGTTGTGGACAAGCGGGCGACAATGCGATTTGAACAACGAGTCAATTCCATTGCTAAACAGCACAACGCTGCTTACACTCCCATAGAGCTAAATCTTGACTTGTCAAAATATACAATATCAAATTGCTCTTATATGCTTTGCAATCATTTATTAATGCATTTATCACGCATGCACGTATACAGTGCCTTCCTCAAGTCTTGACCCAGCGCATGTAACGTTTGCCGCTCGGAACTTCCTCGACCTTGTATCCTCCCTCGCCAAACTGCTCATCAGCTTTCTCGTCCGGCGTGAGAAAATACACCACTGCATCATCTCCAGGTTTCCAGTTGACTGGCGTTTCGACGTTCTTCTCCTCGGCTACCTGGAGGGCATCAATGACGCGGACAATCTCGTCAAAGTTGCGCCCCGCCGACGCTGGATACGTCATCATCAAAGCAACCGTTTTGTCCGGCTTGACAATGTAAACGTTGCGCACGTTAAGGGCAACGCCTGTCGCGAGCGTGGCCGCTTCCACCGTGATATTTGTGCGATCCAAAACGCCCAGCTTGGCCGCCCACTTGCGGTGAGGATCAGCAATCATGGGAAAATTTATTTCCGCTCCAGTCACAGCGCGAATATCTTCCTTCCACGCCTTGTGCGAGTCAGCATCGCTGCAGGAAAGAGCGCAAACTTTGACTTTGCGGGTATTAAACTCATCCATTCGCTTCGCTGCCTCGCCCAACTCAGTAGTGCAAACTGGCGTAAAGTCAGCGGGGTGAAGAAGAATGAGACCCCAGGAATCACCAAGATATTCGTAGAGGTCAAAATTGTCAGTGTCCTGCGTCGCGACACCCGAAATGTTGGGAAACTGTTTATTGTTTTCATCAAGTAAGTGGTTAGCAAGCGGGCGCGATTTCGGCAAATTACCTCAATTTCGCTGCGTATTACAACTTACCTTATCGTTAATGGTAAGAGTATGCATCTTTTGTAAGTTTCAGGCGTTAACAATGGCAAGCGGCAGAAAATAGCGGGACGTTATGGACAAAGTGAGACGAATGTAAGATGCTCCGCAACCTTTCGATGGAAAAGCCGTGAGAACACCACTAAATGTGAGTTCGCAAATGCTGACGCCACTGAAACGTAAACATTAGCTACTTACCTAAAATAATAATTATTCTGCGTTGAAAATAATTGACCGCCTTATGTAGCTGAGCATTTTTTCACCAATCTTCACTCAAAATCAACAACGACAATCAGCTACCGGCAGTCGTCGAACCTGCTAATTTGAGTAATGCTGCTTCAGCACAAGGGAGTCGCCATTGATTGGGTCCTTCTTCCAGTTGCATAGCTCCTTGATGATACCAAAGATTTTTTCTTTGCGTTCAGCATAGTCATCAAGCTTCTTTTTAACGTTAAACAGCTTCATGAGGCGCTTCACCGGAATCGACCCATGGTTGAGCCAGATCTCCCTACGCACAGCCTCCAGAGTAATGACTCGCTTGTCACCAACCTTGACGGCCGCGTCGGGATCAATAATGGTTTGTGCGAGCTTACTCACTCGCTCTTTGGCTGATTGTGACGCCTTGTCGGCGGCAGCCATAATCTTAGTGATGTGGTCCATTTCATTATCGCCCTTGGCAGCAACCTTTGGCGAACCTCCGCTTGTTGCAGCGTCAGTCCTGGCCGCTCCATCACCAGCAAGTCCAGCTTCAGTCGACACAGCCGTGACTTCTCCTCTCGCCTTGGCAAGCATGCGTTTAAAACCGGCGATCGAAGCCAATCCTTCCGCCCCAGAAACCGCTTCCACCTCATCGTCAAAGTCATCGTCATCCTCATCATCGTCTTCCGCCTCATAGTCTGCTTCGTCAAAATTAACTTCCGTCTCGCCAACATCGACATCATCGTCATCAAACTGTTCATTTGCATCATAATCTAACTCGTCGTATTCCGCTTGTACGTCGCGTTGGTAAAAGTCATCCTGCATTGCAGCGCCGTCGGCTCCCCGCTCCTGCTCTCCGGCAGGGCCAGTAGCGTTAGTATTGTCGTCGTTACCTTCACGATTCGCATTAAAGGCGTTAAACCTTTGCTTGGCGGCGAATATTGCATCATTTGTTCCACCAAGAACGCCGTCGTCGCCAACTCGGACAGAGTCGTCCGCCATGGAGCTGAGCAGTTCCTTGCGTGCACCAGACGCACCCTTGCGCGAGGCAAACGCCACATCGCTCATGACGTCTTCTCCCTCTTCAATGGCGCCACTGCCAGCAGCAGCGTTGAAGTGCATGAGTTTTCCCATGAGTCTATGCTTGCTGCTGTTCTTGTTTAAATGATTGTTCATTCTCGCCGCAGCGACACCTCCAAACCCAGGAGGTAATCCCGAGGTCGCCGATGCAATGTTAGCCGCCGTTGGCATGCGCGTCAAACCAGGCTGTCCCTTCTGCTGCTCCATGATTGCTTGTGCCTGCGAAAGTGAAAGTGACGCTCGCGAGGCTGGCTGTGCAAACAGAATGGTTGAATTTCCGGCTGGAACAACCCGACAAGACAAGGTCGGAGTAGCATCATCATCATCGTTCGTGTCCATGAATGTTGTTTCATTTAACTGCTCCAGAATAATGTAATGACTGGGATTATGCTCGGGTACTCCTTCGTAGCGTGACGACATTTTCAAGTGTGAATTGTCATCGGCTGCAGCGGCGTCAGTCTTCTTCTCCCGTCGAGCCACCATGGTTTCAAAGAAATCGACCTTTTCTTGTAGAATCCATTGTCGCTTGGGAGCCTCAAATTGTCGCCATCGTTTCTTCTTCTTTAATCGAGTGTCAGCATCATCGTCACTGTCGTCGAGCGCCTTTGGAACATCCTGCTGATACAATCGTCCAGACTTCCATGGCTCTTTCGTAAAAGCTGGAGGAACAACAGACTCTGGAAACTTTGCGATCAACGGAAAGGCTTGCTTGGGAGCCTTGGCGTCGACTGGATCAACTGTGAGTATATTATTGGGTCCTTTGACGAGTCGCAGACGAATGGATCCACCGACGGGTAGCGCCTTGCCGAGCGTCTGCAGAAGGGAATCGACGCCATATTTTCGTTTCGCAGACGATGACGAGTTGCTTGACATGCCTATTGTATGTGATTTAGATTGAATTGGTACGTTGCCGGAGATTAATTTGGAAGAGATGAATGAATCTCCATGATGTGAGGCTTGCGACGGACATGATGCGACAAATTTTAGTAAGCGGCACTAAAAAGACAACTTCCAAGGGGCGATGAGAAACATACATGTTGTACATACTGGTAATGGGAGTACAAATATAGTTAAATGGAAAGGATAGCTGCACATAGGTGCAGGTACTCACACAGTAGTAGTTATGTATAACACCAAGATTTGTCGCGCGATTTATCATTGTCTACATTAGCCCAATGGTTTCCTTCAGACCCAACGCAATGTTCAAATTCTGCACTGCTGCTCCACTTGCACCCTTTCCCAAGTTATCCAGTCTGGCGCAAAGCAAAGCTTGCTCCTCATCGTCATTGGCAAATACAAAGATTTGCAGCTTGTTTGTGTTCGCCAAGGTATCTGGCGCTAAGAAGGCTCCACGTTCCAGCAAATCAGCCGCCTTGACTGCCTCCTCGCCCAACGGCATGACCTCGACAAACGTGCTTCCCTCGTAGTGCTTCTTGTATGCGTCGTGAATGGCTTGAGCGCTGGGATTCTTGAGCCAGGCGTAATGGAGCGGAACGCTGACAACCATGCCTTGCGCAAAGTCGCCGACGGCTGGTTGAAAGATTGGATTCTTCCCCAAGTTGGAGTACTTTGCCATTTCTGGAACATGCTTGTGCTTGAGTCCAAGTCCGTACGTGCCCCATGGCTCGTGCTTTTCCGTTTCGAAAATCTTCATCAATTGGGCGCCCCCACCTGAAAATCCTGAAATGGCATTGACAGTCAATGGCGTTCCCTTTGGCAGAATGCCAGCATCAACGAGCGGACGAGTGAGCCCGATGAACCCCGTCGGATAACATCCAGGGTTGCTAATCCGCTTGGATTTCGACAAGGCGATGCGTTGCTCCGGCGAAAGTTCTGTTGCGCAGAAGGAAGAAGGAATTATGGGTCAGCGCAAAGCGCACATGCGCCTCGCTCGCTGCCGCCTCACACCTCACAACAGTGCGTACGTACCTGGAAAGCCTGTAGATTGTGAAAAGGAAGAGAAGATAGATGATGAAATGAGCGTCTGAATGACTAGAAAAGGACGACCAACGATGGCCGAGCGCATCAGCGCAACATGGCCCATTCTGTCTCAGCCTTGCGAAACGTAACGCACCGTAATCCCAATCATCATTGACCCGAAAGGCTGTCGATGCATCAATCAGTACAGTTCGATCATTACCGGCTTCTATCCACGACGCTGCTTCCTCCGATGCTGCATCAGGAAGGCAGAAAATAACTGCATCGGCTTCATTGATCAGCTTTTTTCTCGTGGCATCATCCTTGCGCAAGTCGTCGGGAATCTTGAGAATTTCAACATCGTCGCGAGCTTCCAGTCGTTCTCTGACTTGCAGCCCCGTAGTTCCAGCTTCTCCATCAATGAATATCTTTGGCTTGGCCAGAAGACGAGTGCTGGCAGTCGATTTTTGAACGATGGAAGGCGGAGCAAAGGCTTCACTTCCAACAGCGAGAAGTACGGCACTCACAGTCAATCCTACTACTTTCATGGTTGATAAAGAAACAGATACTGAAGATACAATTACCGACAATAAATTATGACTGGATGGATAAGGGTGGAAAGGAAGCAGTGGCCGTCACAAAATCGGAGGCAAGTGCACGGAAGAATGGTCGAGCGGATCGGAAAGATCCTATTGGGTACCGTTACGACATATGTCAACGTCTATTCGAGCGTTGCTTCAGAGCGCATTCTTTCAAACTATCTTTAATCTTTAAAGTATACTACTGAGTAAGACACGAGGCCACAGATATGAAACAATCAACCGTACTTTGACTTATGCTGACAGATTATCGCTTGCCATCCTTTCCAGTGCTTTGAATCTTGTTGGCGGCAATGATCGAGTTTACCGCCGCCTTCACCTTGGATTTGGCAACCTTGAGCTCGTCAAGATTGCCGCTCAAGTTCCGTTGCATCAAAGAAGACTCCTCCATCTTGATCCAATCACTGTCCAGAGCAGCCGTAGCCGTGATGCGTCCAATCGGGTTCACCGTCAACATGCGGGCAATGAGAATCTTGGCGTCCTCCGATACATCGCTCCAATAACGCTTGTGGAACTTGTACTCGCCATACCGGATGGATCGCATCACATCCTCGCCTTCGCCGCGGAACGGTCGGTAGCCGCCCAACAAGATGTACAAGCAAACGCCAAAGCTCCACATGTCACACTGAACGTCATACGCGGGTCGGTGCTCTAGAATTTCAGGACTGACATATCCTTCGGTACCGCACTGAGTTTCCAAGGCATTTGGGTACAAGACTCGCTTGGCAAAGGAAAAGTCGACAATCTTGACGTCCACATCATTGTCCTTGGCGACACAAATCAGGGATTCCGTCTTGAGATTACGAATGGCAATGCGTCGGTTGTGGCAGTACTCAATGCCATGCAACACTCCTTTGACAAGCTTTCGGGCATCTGCTTCGGAGTAGTAACGTTTAGTTATAATGCGATCAATCACCGAGCCACCATAGAGCCGCTCCATGACCATGTACGTAAAGTCGGGTTCTTCAAAAACGTCATACAGTTGAGCTATGCAAGTGCCACCGGAAACCATACGCAATGCAGCAATTTCATCCTGCAGGGCGACGGCATCGGAAGGTTGCATATCGGAGCGCTTGAAGCGTTTGACAGCAAAAACGCTCTTGGTCTGGCGGTTCTTGCTTTCATGGCATACAAAGTATCCTCCATCCTCAATCTCCTTGCCCCATCGATACAACCCTTCAAAAGGCTTGCCGCTAGTAGAGTCTTCTATGATTTCCTCATTGCCTTCTTTAACAGGCCGAAGCACGTCGCTTGTTCGCTTGGCAATACGGTTTTTGATTTCTTCGCTCGTTCCTAGTCCTACAGTAAATGACACATCCAGCGACTCGTATTTATTCTTGGGTTTCTTGGGCTGAATCTCCTTGGCTGCTACTTGCTTCTCCTTAAATGAGTTTAAAGCTTCTTTAGCTCCCGACAAGTCCTTAGCGGTCAGTGATTCTTCCTCAATTGTCATCCAAGGGCACTGCAACGCTTCTTCAGCCGATAGCCGGCGTTCGACATCAATCTCTAACAAACTAGCAATCATGCCCTTTGCCGCGTCCGAAATGTCACTCCAGTACTTGTCGTGAAAGCAGTAGTCAGCCTTACAAATCGCTCGAGCGAGTTCCTGCACTGGGCCTTCAAACGGCGCGTAGCCTCCAAGTAAAATATATACAACAACGCCAACACTCCACATGTCAGCGCGCCAGTCGTACCCGCCGCTCTGCAAGTCGAGAACTTCCTGTTGACAAGAACGAGAACATTTGTTTAGCTTGGTACAAGACATGACAACGCTATGAGCGGACTGCTTTCACATTGCTCACGTTGCTGTCACACTAAAACAACCATCCCACGTTCGTACCGGCGCTACGTATTGAGCGGTGCCACAAAGCGTCCGCAAGCAAAATGGCTTCGGAGCCTTCTTGGCAAAGCCAAAGTCGGCAATTTTGATGGTTGTGTCATCGTCTGCTTCCACCATGAGTACCTGCCGAAACATGAGGGACGAGTAAGTAATGACGCCGACGCATGATCGAAACACTTTAAAACAGCAGCAAGTCAGTCAATTCACGCACATTCTCCGGCTTGATGTCTCTGTGACAAATCTTCATTTTGTGAAGGTAGTCCATTGCCTGAAAAATGATCTTGCAAGTCTTTCGAGCCTCGCGTTCCGTGTACACCTCTTTTTCAGTGATGCGAGTCAGCAAGTCGCCGCCCTTCATCTCCTCCATGACGAGATATGTATGCCCAGCGTTTGGTTCCTCAAACACATCAAAGAGCCGAATGATGTGCGGGCCGCCTCTGACGAGCTTCAAAATGGTAATCTCTTCCTTGAGTGCCAATAACGAGTTCTCTTCCAGAACGTCTGTGTTGACATCCTTAATAGCGTAAGCTTCCTTAGTTATCTTGTTTGTGCATCGATATACGCAAGCGTAACCGCCTTCGCCGAGAATGTCTCCAAATTCGTACACATCATCGCACTTTTTGCCGCTGTTTCCCTCCTCCTTGAACTTCGGTTGCTGTCGGTGCGCCACTCCGTCTGGCGTAATTCGCATCTGCGACTCTCCCCGCTGCCGATCCAAAAACCCAGTAAAATTTTCCTGCAAGTCATTAAGCCGATTCGCATTTGCCTTGTTTGTGTTAGCCTTTTGCTTGCCTTTTATCGTCGTTTCTTTAAGGTGGTCAACGTTAAGCGCTGTCGATTCAAGCTCAACGTCGTTACGGAGCATCCATTCATGCTTAAGCGCTTCATCCGCGCTGAATCGCTTATTTGGATTGACAGTGAGCAGCTTGGTGACCAAGTCCTTGGCAGCCTTAGAAATGAGCTTCCAGTAGGTTGGATGGAAAAAGTACTTGCCGTTTCGGGTATGCTCAAACACCTTGTCCTCGTCTTGATCGTCAAATGGTAAATATCCGCCGAGCAGTAGAAAGAGAATCACGCCAACACTCCATAGGTCGCACTTGGTGTCGTATGCCGGCCATCGCTCCAGAATTTCCTGCGCGCACGAGGGTGACGAACGCATGAGAAAAGCAATCTAGTCGCTAAATCCACTTGATACTCTCCGGACCTTCTTTCACCAGCAATTCTACGACAAACTTCAGACTTACCGGACTCATATACCCAGGGGTACCGCAAAGCGTTCGGCATCCATTGACTTTCTTGACTATCTTGGAAAAGCCAAAATCTGCAAGCTTGACCTGCGTATCCGATCCGGTTTCGACAAGCAGTAAATTCTCCGGTTTTAAATCACGATGAGCCATGCGTCTGTGCAACAGGAGTTGTGAAAAGTTATAGTAAGTGACGGCAAGTTGCGGCAAATATGTCGGCCTGCCAACACACTTATTGCGACTCACTTGAGATGAAGGTACTCCAACCCCGTCAATACACCGCGAATGGCATCTCGCGCTGATTTTTCCGAAAAGGTCTTGTTGTCGAGTATCCGCTCAAAGAGTTCGCCGCCTCGCATTAGTTCGGTGACAAGATAGCAATGTGACTTTTCTTCGTATACTTCGTAGAGTTGTACAATGTTTGGTCCTTGTCGCACCTATTGTAGAGGATGATTGATAAATGAGACGACTTGATGCATAAAACGCGTGCGCGTTTAACCGAAGGTCCAAACGTACCGTAATGAGATTGTTGACTTCATCCTCCAAAGCATCCCTCGAATCGCCCCAAACCATTTTGCTTCTATCAATTTTTTTAATGGCATATTCAACCTTTGTCGCCTTGTGCACTCCAAGAAAGACGTTACTAAAGGCTCCTAATCCAAGCTCCCTTCCTTTACTATATAACTTGTCAAATTCTCCCTTGCCAGGCACAACGCGGACCTTTTGATCTAGCGAGGGTGGCTTAGAGTGATCATACCCATCGTCTCCCATGGAAATGAGCGACTGCGCCGGCGCCGATGCTCGATTACTGGGCCGCTTGCCCTTGTTCTTCTTGATTGGCGATGTTGAAGCAGGATCCATGATTATTGTATGTTGGAAGAATGTTTATATACGGAGTTGCCTACTGGAAGATCCAATTGTTCTGCCGAGTAATGGAACGAAAGAAGAACAAGCAACGGCGTCAGAAAAGCAGCCGTCGTCCACCATGCATGATTTTCATCGTCCTTCGACAACGATTTCAGCGACCTTGACATCTGCTCTACCTATATTCATGTTTTGATGCGATTGGTATGCTTCATATTGGTCATGCAACATCGTGATACCCACTGACACGTCAAGACCGTCAACTGCTCTTGATCATCGTCTGTCTCCAATTCAAACTCACCAAGCTCTTGATTCTCCATGCAATTCTAATTGACTACAGTGACCAATCTTATCTACGAATAGTCAGCTTTCCATAACATACATGCGCGCTTTGAGATCCAAGCCGGGTCGTCACGGTCCTCTCGTCATGGCAGCAAGCAGCGCCGCGTTGCTCGGGTCTTGTGTGAAAGCTTCCATAGTGACTTTGATATTTTTATGAACGAACGAGACATGTGCCCAATGACTCATTAATGTCACAAGAGCGTCGCGCTGGGTGCCTTTATACTATGTGCCAGAATGTACTACAAATCCATCTAGTGTGGTCTATAGAGTAATGCCAAAAACTTTGATTTTCAAATTACTGTACGCCAAAGTGTAGTGTCAAAAACTTTGATTTCAAAGTTACTGGCACTGTGAGACCAAGTGTACTGCCAAAAACTTTGATTTTCGAAGTTATTGGCACTGTAAGCCAAAGTGTACATAATCAACTCCCGACAACTCCCGACGCCTTGACCATGGAGCAACGAGCGAGATGTTGCTCATGACGCTGCGGCATGACGATGGAGATGCTTGCTGCAACTTCTTGGCAAGTCAAATGAACCAGCTGCTGTATAGGTCTCACTTTTAGTGGATGTCATGAAAGGTTACCGAAAGAATGATGGACCTGCATGGACGCGTATGACGCATGTGACGCAGCCAATATCCAATCGTTGCTCTACTTCGCGATTTCCTGCCCGGCACTCTCAAGGACTTGAGTACATATATGATTGAACGAGTATGGTTTGGACATTGTCGGTAGGTTTGGAGTTACTGTAAATTGCGAGGCGCAGGCAGCATCAGCATCGATTCGCTCACTTCAGCAAAGAGGGAGCAGGGAGCAGGGTGAATGACTGGGACAAAAGCATGGAGGAACATCGAGTCTTTGCTGATGTCTGACGCAAAAGAGAAATGAACATTGCCAATGCCTTACGCGTACAGTAACAGCAGGCTGACCATAGTCGCTCGCCGCGCGTGGAAATGCTGCCATGCGCCGACAAAAATCGTTGCGAAACAACCTCTCAGACGCCAACGCATCTGCTCAATCTCTCATATTAAAAGCCCCGGTACTACTGCATCACAATGATGATATTGGTAACGGCAAACTACTTTTCTATTGCATCGAAATGTCGTCTAATAATTCTCTCGGTCAAGTAGAACGTACTGTACTTCTGCATTTGCTAACACTCAATCAAAGTCCTGTATCATTGTTTTATAAACTTCTATAGTATAGCTGCAAACATAAGTGCTTCAATGCGACACAGACCAAGCGTATCGCTATAGATCGATCTTGTTCAGTATTTCATCGACAGCCTCCTGCACATCCATGGCAAAGACGGCTGTTCCAATCGCAAAGTTCGTCCAAAGACCAGATACCATGCCTGACAGACCACCAAACACAGCCGACAAACCAGTCCGCATTTGCATTGACGTCTTGTTGTCAGTCGCCTGTGCAGTAGAGCTCGTCGTGTCAATTGCCTTGGACTCCTTCTTTCCAAACGGCAAGAGCTGCTTGATGCCATCAAGACCCAAATTACTAAAGACACAGCCAGTCAGTATCAAGACGGCGCCCAGGCCACTATCGATACCAAGCTGCTCGCCCATGACCAAAGACGCAAAGACCGTGCCCCAAATTGGTTCCGTCGAAAATATGAGCGTTGTTTCCGCCGCCGAAAGCGTCTTGAGCGCCAACGTTTCCATGTATACAGTCAGCGCAGTGGTGATGCATCCCGTCCAAAACAAACCAAAGAGTACTTGCGGGTCTGACATCCATTCCATCGCATGCTGCAGACTCAGTGCGCCTGGCTCGGCAATAGTACTATAGGCAAGCGACCCCAAAAAGACGGCCATCAGTTGCGCCGCCGTTGATCGATTCGCCTCGTCTGGATGCAGTCGCATGCACTGCTCCATCTTCCAAAATCCCAAACCAAAGCAAAGTGGCTGTACCAAGCTGGCCAAGTCGCCCGAGGATAGCTGCAAGCTGCCCGTTGCAAAAACGTCACCGAGTTCCAAAATGGCAACACCGCCAATGGCCATGAGAGTTCCCGTCAACTGATTACGCGACACTGACTTGTTGGCAAACAGATAATCCAAAAGTGGAACGACAACGACTGCCAGCGAGCATAAAAAGGCCGACTTGCTAGCCGCCGTTGTTTCCAACCCGACGGCCTGAGCAACGTATCCAATGGCATTGTAGGCTCCGACTTCAAAACCAAGCAACGCAGCGCCCCATTGATGCTTTGAGTAATCGTCTTGTTGTTGCTGCTGGTGTATAGCGACTCCAGTAGTACTTGTAGCGTCTTGCTGGTCAATCGCTTGACTTGATTTTGGCGCTCGTGATGGCAATAGCCAGGGAGACGTTGCTAGTGCCGCCATGCCAAAGCGCAGCGTACTCGAAGCTCCAACAGGCAAATGCGCCTGTCCGAGCAGCTTGACGAGTGAAAAGTTTGTTCCATACAGGGCTGCAGCACCGAGAAGTAACCAGCGAGCATTGATAATAGCCTTTTGTTTTTGCTGCTGCACCTCCTCAACGGATGACTCATGAGGTTGTAACGTAAAGACGGCAGAGGTGGTGGCAGCAAGAGTCTTTGAATCACCCAAGTCTCCTTCTGTTACAGCAGAGTCCTGATGTAACTGCAACTCATGTTGATGTCGTTGAAGGTCTCGTAGCAATGTATTGGAAAGCTCCTCGTCATTCATCAAGGACGACGATGCGGATGTTGATTGATCTTGATTGCGTTGCTCACAGTCAATCTCATCATCCACGGCGGAGTAGGCGAGTCGAGACAATCCTCGCTGAACGAAGAATGGCTTGAAAGACGGTAGCGGTAGTCGTGAAGACGTCGACCGTGTGACTGTAAATGCTTGACATCCGATTGACAGTGAAGAAAAGCTCGACCAGCAAAGGAACGCAATTGCCGCTGCACCGCTAGCACTGGAGGTAGAGGTCCGGTCGCGCTTCATCCTTGCTATCATATTTGCAGTGAGTTTGATAGTGCTTCTGAATGCTACGCCTCTTCAGTCTTGTCGTGTTTGCTTGATGGAACGGAGAAGGTGGAACCAGACGGATGAATCTTGTGGACCGCCACCGATTCCATCAAGTCGACGACCGACACGTCGCGCAAACCCCCCACGAGCAGAAGGCCATCGTGAAAACAGCGTTCCGTGGGGGCTCCTCGTTGCACTTCCACGTCACGCAACACATGCAAAACATTTTACTCCATGTCTTTGCGGTACTCACAAGATCGTCCGCGAACCTCGACGAGAGCGTTCGATCGATCACCGTCCGATTATCTTTATTGGCTTGGCTTGGCCATCCATTGAACCTTGGACTGACTGGCACCTGCTGTCATACTATAAGATCAGCGAGTACGAGTACTTCCACCTGTAATAGATAGTTCACGCGCAGTAAAACTTCGGCTCCATCATCATGGGATCGGATGCGTCGAAACCCCAAGCTCAAGCTGCAAACGAGGATGTCACGTCAGAGCCAATCAATGGCAGTTCTAGCAGCATCGCGGCTTCCTATGTTGCCTCTGGATCAGTAGAAGATGGCAGCGGCGGCGAACAGGGTAACTCAACTACGCCTGGACATGTCGTCATTCTCGATGGCAGTGACGGCAACTCGTCGCATGCGAATCATAATGGAGTCCGATCTCGCATTGTTTCCAAACACCGCCATCGCTTGAACCGACTCGACGAGGATGCTGCTCATTCATTCCCATACCCAGTTCCTGAGCAATCCATCGCGCAGAGTGATCACGGCAGTAGCAAGAGACACAAGAAGGATGTTGCGAGTCTAGACAAGTGGGATCGCTTGCAGTATTCCATTACTAACTGCACACGCCTTCCAAAGACACCAGGGGATTGGATTGGCTTCTTTCTACCAGCTTACCGATGGCTCAAGCAGTACAATGTACGCACGACGCTACAAAAGGATATAATCGCTGGATTGACTGTCGGCGTCATGATTGTTCCGCAAAGCATGAGTTACGCGAAACTGGCGGGCCTGCCTGTTCAATATGGACTGTACTCTTCCTTGGTGCCAATCTACCTTTACTCACTCTTTGGATCCAGTCGACAGCTGGCCGTTGGACCTGTAGCACTTGTTTCTCTCATGGTCAGCACTGGACTTTCAAATATCATGGCCAAGCGAGCGCAGTCCGATCCAACCTTGATGGATGCAACGTCCCAAAATTACATTGACCAGTACGTCATTTTGGCCATTCAAACGAGCTTTCTCGTAGGCGTTTTGAACATTGGTTTGGGACTGGCTCGACTTGGATTCATTACAATCTTTCTCAGCCATGCGGTTATTTCCGGATTCATATCTGGCGCGGCAATCATTATTGGTGCCTCGCAATTGAAACTCATATTTGGAGTAAATGTCGAGCGGAGCGACTTGATTTACGAGATTCTTCGAGACTTGTTCAAGTCACTTGGTCAAACCAATTGGAAGGTCTTTGTCATGGGGTCGCTTTCGCTGATTACGCTCATTAGCTTCAAGCAGATTGGCAAGTTCGTTCCGAGATTAAAGTGGATGCAGGCGCTCGGCCCGCTGACAGTGACTGTTATTGGCATTATTCTCGTGGCTACCTTGAACCTGGACGAGCGAGGTATTGACGTTGTTGGCGAAATTCCTCAGGGTCTTCCAGACTTTACGGCTGGCCTTTGGACGCCCATGGATAATATTGGGGACTTGTTTGTCACTGTGGTTAGTATTGTTTTGATCGGCTTCATGGAGTCAATTGCCATTGCTCGCAAGTTTGCTGCCATTCATCGTTACGAAATTGACCCTAGCCTCGAGCTAGTGGGACTTGGATTCGCTAATCTATTCGGCGGCATGTTCCAAGCCTACCCTGTCACTGGATCATTCAGCCGGTCCGCCGTCAACAACGATAGCGGCGCGCAATCAGGAATCGCCGGAGTTATTACTGCGACGCTTGTCATGATTGTGTTGCTGGTTTTGACGAGTGTTTTTGAGCTTTTGCCTACGGCTATTCTCGGTGCCATTGTCATTGCCGGTGTAATTGGACTTGTTGATTATCCGGAAGCGATCAACCTATGGAAAGTTCACAAGAAAGACTTTTTGTGTTGGTTGTGCGCATTTCTTGGATCCATGTTCCTTGGCGTTGAATTGGGACTGGCAGTTGCCGTCGGGCTCTCCTTGCTGATTGTCTTGTACGAGAGCGCGTACCCCAAGACTGCTGTGCTGGGTCGACTGAAGGGAACTACTGTGTACCGGAACATTAAGCAATATCCGGATGCAGAAGTCTTTGATGGAATTGTCCTCATTCGCGTCGACGCTCCCTTGTATTTTGCCAACGCCCAGCACGTTCGAGAGAAGGTGCGCAAATATCGACTAGCAGCGGAGGAGTCGTCCGACATGGACGACGTCAGGTTTTTGATCATGGATATGACGCCCGTCTCGCACATTGACACGAGCGCGCTCCATGTTCTGAATGACATGTACGACAATTATCGCTCGCGTAACCAGCAACTTTGCTTCAGCAACCCCAATTTGACATTAATGCAGCGATTTGATGCGAGCGGCTTTACAGATAAAGTTGGGCGACACCTCTTCTTTGCTTGCACACACGATGCCGTCAAATGGTGTCTCGCGGATATGGACATGGAGACATTGTCTGCTCACGGTGATGCGGAAGGCGAGCATTCTGGAGATGGCGAATCAGAAGGTGTGGCATCTGCGATAGCGGATGATTTGGAAAGCCCGGCGGTACCCGCTGGCTCTTCGTAGTCAGCACACTGATTGCTTGAGCAAGCACTTGGGCAATATAATCATTCTTTTTATTTTACTTAACACTGGTACGCGTCTTGTCTAACGGTAAATCTAAAATTTACTAAAGCACAGCCTAACTTTTGTCGTTAGACTACGTTACAATCCGGATTATTCTTTTTCGTCCATGGTCACCAAATCCCATCCCTCGCCTCGATCAATTACGTCTGCTCGGTTCGGTCCAACGCCGATCCATCGAATTGGTACGCCTAATAGCTCCTGCACTCGCAGAATATATCGCTGGCAATTATCTGGTAAATCCTCGAAAGTTTTGCAATCCGAAATGTCTTCGCTCCAACCAGGAAGCGATTCATACTCAACCTCCACATCGCTCAAAACGGTCAGGTTGGCCGGCATGGTTGATAGGTACTCACCCTTGTATTTGTAAGCCTTGCCGAGTTTGACTTCCTCTAGCCCCGTCAATACATCCACCTTTGTCAAATTGATGCTAGTAAACCCATTAATCAAGGCCGAATACTTCATTTGCGGAATGTCTAGCCATCCGCACCGACGTGGGCGACCCGTTGTAGTTCCATACTCGACTCCTACTTCGGCCAAGTGCTTGCCGGGGCTCCCGTCCGCCAACTCCAACTCAGTAGGAAAGGGTCCTTCGCCTACACGAGTACAATAGCACTTGACTGTTCCGTAGATGCCGCGCAATTTGCGCGGACTAACGCCAAGACCCGTCAAGACACTTCCGACGGAAGGGTTGCTACTTGTCACGAACGGATATGTGCCAAAGTCGATGTCAAGCATGGTAGCATTGGCGCCTTCGACCAAAATCTTCTTGCCTTGCTCATACTGCTGGTTGGTAAAGTCGATGGTATCGATGGTCATGCTTTGCACTCGTTCCGCAACGGATCGGTAAAACTCTAGCTCGGTTTCAATGTCAATTTTGAGTCCAGGATATGCCGCCATGTGGTGGGCAGCAAGTGCTCGGAACCTTCGTTCAAAGTATTCCATGTCCTGCAAGTCTCCCACGCGCAATCCATTGCGAGAAATCTTAGAGGCATACGCTGGACCAATACCTTTTTTCGTTGTTCCAATTTTGTGGCGACCAAGTCCAGACTCCTGCAAGCCATCAACTTGTTGATGGAAGTCGAAGACCAGATGCGCTCGATCCGAAAGAAAGATGCGCCCCTCACTGCTGACACCACCCCGAGTTCCACTAGCCGTCTTGAGTCCATCAATCTCGTTCAAAAAGGATGGAATATGTACAACGACGCCGTTACCAATGACGCAAACAGCGGATGGATTCAATACACCGCTCGGCAGTAAATGAAACTTGTACTTGACTCCATCCACAACAATGGTGTGTCCAGCGTTACTTCCTCCAGCTACGCGACAGCAAACGTCATAGTTTTGACTGCTGAGCAAGTCAACAAGCTTACCCTTGCCTTCGTCGCCCCATTGAGCGCCTAGTACAATGTCAATTCCATAGCGCTTCTTATTGTCGGGCGGACCAGCGTCAAAGCGACTGGCATGCTTGCTGCTAGATCCAGTTGTCGTTGCAAATGTCGACGAAGAAGCAGAGGATGAAGAAGTACCGCCAACCAAGTTTTCTAATCGTTGGACTCTGCTGTTAATGTCTTGCAGTAATCCAATTATGCTTGTCGATGAATCAGACGCTTCCTTCTTGCCATCGCAAGCAGCAACAGAAGTGTCGCGAGAGTAAATCTGATAGCGAAAGAAAAGAGAGCTAGCGTAAGCATGGATAAGATTCAAGCTCGAGAGTAGCCGCCCATTGTTTACATCAAGCACAAGACTAGAAATCTTTCCTCGCATTCATTCCCGCTGATAAGAAACGACGAGAAAGAATCGGCAGGTGGCTCGTTGCTTGCTCGCCTATCTCTTCAAGCCTGCGAGCATGGCATAGATGTTGCTACATCATCGCGCCATTCTTTAATCTGTATGATAGGTCATGGACTATATTTTTCTGATTTCGCATTGAAACTCACCAATCCGGCGACAAAGGATCCTAGAACGGCCGATCCGCCGACCACTAGAGGTGCTCGCGCGTATGCTTGACGAAACATGCTGCTCGTCTTTCGTCGGTACTAAAATTACTAGAGAGTTTCTGCAAGTACAATCTATGCAAGTCTCCTGCTGACAAAATCAGTCTATGGAGTTGTGACGACTCGTCTGTACTATTATATTCTGCCTTTTTGTTTCAGCGACGGTCAACTTCCATCTCCCATGGTCGGATCGTTCCATCGGACGGTCCTCGCACGAACTGGGTCATGAGCTTCTCTATGACGTCATTGTAATTCTTCGCGCCAAAAGGCAAGCGCGCTCAAGTTGGTTGAACCGAAAGATCGCGACGAGTTTCCTCCCTCACGCGGCCCATGCCATCGCCCTGCCGACGATTCAACAGAGCATTTCGACCATGAAGATTGCCTTGATTGCTTCGCTACTCACCAGCACGGCGGCCTTTGCGCCTGCGTCGCAAAAGGTGAGTCTATAAAGTGTAGATTAGACTTTTATTGGAGCAGTCAAATGTTGCTTCTAGATGCAGCAAAGCCAGCTCGACTGCCTCGTCGCAACTCTCTCTCTCATGGTATTGATCGTTTCCTTTTCACTTGCTCTTGTCCATATCAGACGACAGTGTCAACGTCGGCACTGAGCGCCGCCGAAATGTCCCAGTCTGTTCCATTCTTGACAAAGCCAAAGAACACGGCTGGACTTGTTGGAGACGTTGGCTTTGATCCACTCGGTCTCTCTGACTACATGGACATCAAGTGGCTCCGCGAGTCAGAATTAAAACACGGACGCGCCGCTATGCTTGCCACTCTCGGTTTCGTTGCTCAGGAATACATTACATTGCCAGGCATGATCCATGTAGATGACTCGAATTTGGCGCCAGAGGCAGCTGGCATTTCATCCATGCTGCAAATTGTCTTTGGAATAGGTATTCTGGAGTTCTGGTCCAACAAGGGCAAGGTCACTATGGAAGACATGTTTGACGACCCAGCACGAGTTCCCGGTGAGCTCGGATTTGATCCCATGGGACTTGGAAAAGGCAAGACCAAGGAACAATCCGAAAAGCTTCAGCTTCAAGAAATTAAGAATGGTCGATTGGTAAGTGTCACAAGGCATTAGTTACATGTTGGCGTCGAACATTCGAGCTGCTACTCGTTTCTAGTGGTTGGACATTGTTTTGCTCATTCTTTGTGTTCCTTTTTTGCAGGCCATGTTGGCGATCGGTGGCATGGTGCACCACAACTGGGTGACGGGAGAACCACTCTTTTAAACATTTATTTAAATACAGTCAAGCCCAATACCTTTTTCATTTAATGTTACTCGTCATTCTTATAATGTAGTGCAAGTACGTTGCGATGCTCTTCAATCAAATTTTGGCCAGAGGCTCATGCGATATCCATCCCTTTGCAGTTGTATGTTGACCAGTTCTGGGAATGAATTTCTCTCTTCAGCTATAGCCACGCATTCATTCCAACGGCTAATGTACTACATTGGATAAGCCAAACCAAAACCTGTGCATTGTCTTTGAGCTACAGCAACTGTAGCCCATTGCAGTGGCTTGCTATAGTTGACGTTGACCGATGGCCCCAGATCGCAACTGTATCTCACTCTTTCATGTTATCTTCATTCGAGGCGTTTATAAATCAGATGTTTTATTTTTTGTATATAATAGCCTTTATAATATATTGTTGTACATGTAGCTCATCTATCACGAAATCCTTTCTTCCTACTGACCCGTTAGTTCAAATGGCCGACGACACTGCGCATCCAAGAGAAACTGCAGATGAATCGACGCGTCCTGTTGCTCGCTGGGAGCATACGATTTGAAGAATTGAACCGGATCCTTCCCGCCACAGTAAGCGCCGGATTCGTCGACCTTGTCGGCACAATAGTCGTCGCGATCTGCTAAACCGGCCTCGCCGTCACCATCGCCAGCCTCATGCCTTTCCACCTCTTCCAATGAATCGACGCTTTCAAACGGAGCGACCAAAGCGTACCTATACTTTTGAAAACGTGCTTCGTCAACCAGCATACATTCGCTGTTCAGAAACACTCGAGGAGGCAGCGAAATAGGAAGCAGCGTGCATAATGGTTCGGCATCGTCGTTGGCGTCATCGCTGCTCCAGTCACCGCGCTCATCAACATCCTTAACAATCACAGCCCGACCTAGCGAGTTTGACAAATGCTGACCCTTAACAGCCTTCCCGCGCAAGTCAACGCGAAACAAAACATGGCCGTCATATTGAATCCCATGCATCATACCGTCCTCGTACACAACAATGTGAATGACATCGTCATATGAAACCTCGTGGTTTGTCGCCAATTTGTTAGAAACGCTCGCTGCCATCCACGCAGACAAAACGACATTAGCATCGGTTTTCCCATGTAAACCAGGTACCAAGTACGACGGATCCAAAGGAACAGTTTCGGCCGAGGTCCAACTTGAAACTCGCCCTTTCTTCTCCTTCAAAACGATAGCAGAATTGGTCTTTATTGTCTCGGAGGTCTTTTCCGTTTCCACCAAGACTGGTTCCATTCCTTTCCCAGATTGTTGACCCGTCCATGCCAGCATCCACGAGGGAACTTCCTCGTTAATTTTGACCACCGACGTTGGCGAATACTCGCGCTCCTGCGGCGGAAGCGAAACTGGTGATGTTGACGAAACGAGCGAGGCACCATCAGCAGCAGCCGAGACGCTCGTGCCCATGCCTGAGCCAACAGCTGCTGGTTCTGCATGTTTCTCGCTGTTAATGTCACCTTGATGTTCATGGTCGTCGCCATTTTCCGAGTCACTATAATCAAATGAATATGCCTCCTTGTCATTATAATCATCGTCCAAGTCAACGGCCAGTGCGCTGCAATCTCGCATCAATTGGCAATTCTCAAGGCCAACAAATGTCATTGGTGCCGATGTTTGGTGTTGCTGCATTGGATCTGACCCATGGCTACTCCATGAATTACTCAACGTTCGCAGTGCCATGGAATTTGGAGCGCTTTCATTCAAGATCATGTGAAGACTATCCACCGAAAAATTAAAGGACTCGTGCGCTCGCGCTCTATGCTTACTCGATGCCGTCGCATTGGATTCGAGTCTGTTTCGAAGTGGAGGTGGCATCGAATGAGATGGATGATTCATCGTCATGGCTGCTGCAACATTCATGTTTGCATTCGAACCGGCAAATGACTTGACTCGCATGGCCGACGCAGTCGATGGCGAGGATGCCAGAGGAGGACGTTGCAGCGAGACTTGACGTGCTCCAAGCGTAGGCGGCCGCGCCGAAACTTGCCGCGTCATGATCGTTGGCAATGATTGCGACTGAGGCTGTAGCAAAAGAGTCTCTGTAGCGTCCTTCTGTAACTCCAAAGCATCCTGCGCAACAAGAGGAACCGTCGCTGCAGTATCAATCAATTCTTGCTGCTCCGATTGCTCCAGTCGCTCTAGCTTTTCTACTGTTGATTGCTTTGAAGTCTCATGCTTTGACTCGTCTTGCTGCTGTTCCATCTGCGTTTGCCGCATCTGGTTACTGACACGAGCTTCTTGCTCTCGCTCTACCGGTAATTGCTGCGCGACTGTATTCTGCGTCTCTTGCTGCTGCTGCAGATCCATTTGCGATTTCCGTAAATGTTCATTCAAGGAAGCTTTTTGCTCTGGCTGCTGCGTGACTGTTTTATGCGTCTCTTGCTGCTGCTTCGGTTGCTTTTCAGTACTTTCATCCGTACTCGACGCTGGATGAACGAAATCCTTGCAAAAACCAAGACGCAATCCCGTCAGTCGTTGAAGAAACGAAGGCTTGTCGGAATGAACGTCCAGGTTGTTGCGAGGAGGAGGATTCTTTCGTGTCAATCGACGACTTGCAGTCTTGTTGGAACTGCCGCCTTTGCGCTGGTCGTCTGCAGTTTCATGACTCTTGCTTCGAGGAGCCATGGCAAACGATATTCAAATATCGGTGATGCAATCGGCAGTCGCAAATTTCTCAAGCCCTTCGTTGGCGATGGCAGCAGCGAGACTCAAAATGGTCCTCGCCTCCTGCAGTTGCGTAAATCGTACCGTAGAAGCAATCCTTTTCTCGTCCTTCCACTAGGTCAAGTAATCTAGCTTCACCAAAACGCTACTTGCGAGAAAACAATGGATTGCTTGTCGTACAGTACCCGGTAGTCGTGTCGGTTAAGTTCTTCTACGAAGCGGAGTGCTCGGTTTGTGTGTGTTTGCATCTGCATGGTAGCTCGCTACTCGCGTGGACGACGCGACGACTTCTTCCACCACGACACCACGACATTTCTGACTCCCGCGTTCAACGGATGCAAAGCTTCCACCGCATGTGCGCCTGGCCAATCACCTAATTGTACCTCAATCATGAGACTATTGCCCTTGACAAGGCTGGCGTGCAATGACACAGAAATGTGAGTCACATATTCAATCGAGCCGGCCGACGCTTGGTTTCAGGTGCATCTCACAATTTCAATCGTTTTTTGGCTCGGCGATCCTTGAACCAACGATGACAATTCCTCGCAAAATAGATGAGAATTCATGGATAAACGAGACTTATGATCGAACAGACAACCGTCATTTTGATAGTTATGACAGATGTGAGCTTGCGGCGCACCTTTTCGTCAAGCAAACGACAGATTCTACAGTCGCCAGAGCATAAAGAAAAACCAACCCCTTCAAACGCTGAATGCACATGCACGAAGTAAGTCCCCTGACGACTGCGCTCACCGCTTGTTACAATGTTAATACAAGTAATTAGAGGTAACCATATAGAGAGATTACAGAGCTGCTGAGTAGGTCACAATTAATTTTTGGGAAGCAACACATGCTTCAGCAGCAAACATCGCAACAGCAAACTACAGAAAACCGTTTCGTGCGATAATCACAAGACACTTAAAACTCTTCAAATATTTCATCCTCGTCGGCAGTCAGCTTGGGAAACTTTTTCTTCCCTGCGTCTGCCAAGTGACTCCAATCCTCGAAATTGGACGCGTCGAGTGGATCGCTAATCTTGGGAACTTTCGGAGCCTTGATTTGCTTGTGACGAAGCTTGTCAAAATCAACCTTGACGAACCAAGGATGATCGTAAATGTCGTCTTCGCCGCCCTTGAGACTACCAAGACGCCTGTTTGGGTTCTTTTGCAAAAAACCACCAATCATGCTTGCCGCTTCCGACGAGCAACCCTTGGATGGCAAGCTGTAACGGCACTTGACAATCGCACGAAACAAATCCATTTGCTGCATGCCGTCTTGGAAAAATGGTGTTTCGCCGAATATCATTTCATAAATGAGCACCCCGAGACTAAAGTGATCGGCCGCCCAGTTGTGTCCTCGGTTTAAAATGATTTCTGGGGCCAAGTAAAGAGGCTATTACGAACAAACAAAGGGCTGACGTGAGTGCACGTACAACATCGATGTCAGTTCTTTGCGACAAATGAACTTACCGTGCCGCACAAGGTGTAGGTCTTGTCGGTAATGCACTTGGCGAACCCCAAGTCGACAATGACGCAGTATCCTTTGTCATCCACGAGCACATTTTCTATTTCAGGAAAAGAACGGGGAGTGAGTCTAGCAAACCCCGAACATTAAATTCCAATAAGAGCAGAGTTCTTGCTCACCCGGCTTTAAATCGCGGTAGACAATCTGCAGACGATGCATATAGGCGAGCCCTTCAGCGATACACGCAGAATAAAATTTGGCATGTGCTTCCGAAACGCCGTCGTGCCTGTCAGAGTGAATGTAGCTGTACAGCTCACCACCTTGTACAATTTCCAGCAACATGTAAACAAAATCTGTATCCTGATACGTTCGAACAAGACGAATAATAAAGGGATGGTCGATGCGTGCCATAATGTCTCTCTCGTTGCAGACTGATTTTGCTTGTCCATCCTTGATTAGCTCATATTTTGTTTGCACCTTTAACGCGTAAGCTTGTCGGTTCGACTGCGACGAAGCTCTCGAAACGAGCCATACTTTTCCAAAGGTGCCGGCGCCAAGCAGTGCGTGCATTTGCAGGTCCGCCAACTTGATATCCTGCGTCCGCACGCTACGACTAAACTTTGACGCGCCCTTGTCGCCCAGATTTCTTGTGTTGATAATCTTCCGCAGATCCTTTAAAGTCAGCACGCCGCAAACGCACTCATCAACAACTGTTGCAGTAAAATCGGCTTGAACCGTTGCGTCTTTGTTATTGATTGCGCCTTGAGAATCCGCAGTAAGTGTTTCATGACCAATGTACGAACCACGCTCGTACACGTCCTTCGAACCGTCCTTTCCCATCAATTCGATCTTACCCGATCGAATCAGGTAGAGCGCCGCTGGCGATGTCGCACCCGTTTGGAAAAGCGTCGTGCCCGGTGAGTACTTGTTATCCGTGATCAACTTGGCCATGGCTTCGATTGTTTTCGCGTTAATCTCTGAATCAAGAATAATTCGCATTCCAGCCTGAAAATGTAGAACGTTTAAGCTTATTCAGCAGTGCTCCAATATGCAACGCTTCATCTCAATCGCTCTGTTATACGTACTAACTGTCGGACATCGTTGGACCGCAAAATGACCTCTTCCAAATCACCCAATACTTGAGCAAAAGTATCTTTGTTAATGACAAACGCCAACCCATTCGTCTTGGCAACAAGGTCAGCTGCCCTCGCCTCGCCGGTAATGATCGCTCGCTCGCCAGCATATGCGCCAGGCCCCAGCTCCATGTCCTCGTACTTTGATTGTCCGACGGCAATATTCTTTGCCACCAGCGTCCCCTCCTCGACAATGTAGAAGTTATCGCCCTTGTCTCCCTTTTTGAAAATGACCTGATCCTTGGTAAACTTGAATGGTGTCATGACGTCGGCTAGTTTGGCAATTTCCGTGTCGGCCAAGTCGGTTAGAAAGCGAACGTTGCGAAGAAGCTTGACCTTTTCGTCGACACCCTCCATGGTTTGCTTTTGTAGAATGAATCGAAACGTCGTTTGGTCCACGCGAAACAGTTTGGTTTCTTCTGCTGCGACAACAGTCGCTGCTCGGGGGCAGCTGTCTGTAATTCACGTTGTTGAAACGAATGCACGTAAATGATTAGAAAGCAAGGCAATGGCTCAACCGTCAAGGGAGCCAAGTCTACTAGGAACTTACACAATAGAGCCAGCTCTCCAAAGGATGCTCCAGCTGGCGCCGTTCCAACCTCCTTATCGCCAACTTTGAAAATGACTGAGCCATGCTGTATAATGAAGAAGAATTCGCCCTTGTCGCCCTGCCGAATGATTTCCTCATCCTTTTCGACACTCTGCAGTTCAAATGCCAAAACGAGAGGCTGAATCTCCTTGGGAGACAAGTGCTCAAAGACAAAATTGCTCTTCAATGCATTTCTAATTAAAGTCTCGTCGGCCTTGGACTTGGGATGATGCACAGTCTTGTACGTGCTCAAGTCGAGATTGTCAAAGGGCGTTGCAAAAATATTCTTGACGTGATGCGCAACATTCTTGACGTTACTCTTGACGTCATTCGCAAGTCTCGATTTGAAATCAAGACTCTGATCCTTCACTTCGACGCTTGGCTCGCGAAAATTACCATCTGGATTCGTCTTGGTGTTGTCGTCAAGACCCTTCGTCAAGTTGACAGCCTTGCCGCTGCGAAGCTGCTCCTCTTTGCTTGGCGAGCACCCCATGGTTGATCTATGAATGCCTCCAGTGGTAATATGATAACTCTATTGTCCTTGTAGACGAGATACCAAGTACATCAAGAAGAGTGCGAAGTCATGTGACTTGAAAGATCTTGTCAGCGGTCGATGAATCGCATCGGTACTTACTGAGACACTACTTTAGCTACGTAACGTATGACTACTCTTCATTCATCATTGGCAAATAGTGCGCATAGCACCCTTTGCTCAATTTTTCTGTTACGTATAAAAATTACCACTACAACTGCACATTCAATACACGCAAATCTATATGTCTTTAAAAACACGCTAGCTCCATTGCACGTCAACATGAAGGTGGACCAGTTGGTTTCACTCATGTGAGACAGACTCTTCCGTGCCATTGTCGTCGTCGTCGTCGCTTTCACTGTCCTTGGAAAAGTCTTTTACCGCTGGTGGCGTCATAATGTAATCTTCCAAATCGTCAATCGACTCCAGCGCTTCGTCTGAAGCGTCGCCAAACAAGGCCTCATTCAGTTTGATATAATCAATTGACTTGCGTCGCCGCTTGCCAGCGACAATGTTCGCAGTGTCTATCTTCCCTTGACCCGAACCACTTATCTGAGTGACACTGGAGCTTTCCGTGGACGTACCACCTCGCTTGCGAAGCCGCTTGCTGAGCCGACGATTCGATCCATTGACAATTACATCGCTAACGTCATCAACATCAGATAGCGCTGCAACTTCCTCCTTGTCAATGTGTAATTCGACGCTGGATAAATCACCCAGCGATGCTTGACTGTTTCGGTCGCTTTCGTCAACCGCGTCGTCGACATGTACACTGTCAGCTTCGCCTTGTTCTGGGTCAAAATCTTCCTCGTCATCGTCGTCGTCGTCATTCATGGCATCTTCATTGATTCCATCGGCAGGTTCATCCTCTCCAAGAACTAGCGCCAGGAATCGCCGCGTAAGAGCGTTTCGTACGCCACTCTTGAGTTGGCTTGCCGCCTCAAACTCCCGTTGCGAGTCTGGAAACACCTCGTCAACGCCGTCCCATGATTTAAGCGAATCCGTCACGGCGACTACACGCTTTTTGCGTCCACCTTCGATTGCCAATGCGTGACGCCTTTGCTCCCAGTCATCACCCATGTATTCCCCTTGGACAAAACCGACAAGTTCAGCAATTCCGACGCAAATGGGACAAAACCAGTCGTTTTCATCATCACTTTCGTCAATAGTGACACGCGGAACTACGCAATCCTGATGATAAGCTCTGTAGCATCCTCGTCCGTCGCACAAAACCATGTCGTTGTCGTCCGTCGCTTCGTACGAAAGGCAAACGCAGCACTGCAAGTCCTCCAGTGACACTCCACTGGCGTCGTCGTCACCAGCCGCTGTTATTTTTTCTTTTAACATCTTTTTCGCCCAATGGTGGTTTGCATGACACAAATGATGATTGTTGGAATGTATTTCCGGTGCAGCGTTGCTTGAAGCCGTACTCGCGAGTCTTCCATCTCGCAAACCCTTCCGCGTAGTAATCTTTGCTGCGACTAAACTAGAGGCGATGGTACCACCAACAATGGCAATCTCCTCTGGTATTGGCTGGTGGTAATGATTACTGATTGTCGAGTCAGGTGTAGCGACACACTTCGCCGCTGCATCATTCAACGCATCGTCACTTGCGTGCAAGCGCATTTCACTCGTCCGAGGTTCCACTCGCCTGTACTGAAGTAGATCTATTCCGAACGGAAACAGAACCCGGACCACAAAGTCATGATTCGTCTCATCCAGTTTCAAACTCGCCTCCTCTAACAACTGATAAGCAGTCGGAGTAGATCGACGGATTGCTTCCACGTTGAGCAAAAGTTTGCGAATATTCCACTTTGCAGAACACAGTTTCATCAAAACTTGCACCAACTCTTGCGAAATGGGACGCTTTGAGTTATTGGTATGCTGCAAAAAGTAGTTTCGATTACGCCGTGTACTCGTGAGCGCGTCAAGTGCAGTTGCTGCTTGTCGGTGATTCGCCAACTGGGTCTGTAGGTATTGACGAAGCTTTGCGAATTGCTGCTTGTAGAGTAAGGCCTTGGCATGAGCCGCTGAGAGTTCCCATGCGACTTCCTGGGCATGAATCAGGTCGAAAGGCTGCGTTGGAGGTGATCGGAATAGGGCGTCATACCGAAACACATGCGTCGGCTGCTGCGACGTTCGCTTCATTCGCTTGCCTCCACGCTGTTGCTTCGTATGCTGCTTGTCTCGATGGTCTTGCTCACGCTGCGTCTGACACAAAAGACAATGCCAGGAGCCTCGAGGAAGCAGTAAGAGCGGAACAAAGTGACATTTCTGGTGGTACAAGCGATCGCAAGAGTCGCAGTACACCAATGCATTGCAAGGATCGTAAAGTGTCGCAGGAAGGTACGGATCCGTTGGCCGAAAGTAAAAGGACGACTGAGATGAAACTTCCTCCTTTTCTTTTTCATCATAGTCTTCCATTCGATCTTGCTGAAAAAAGGCTGCTCGATCCGAAAAGTCTAGACAGCAGTGACAAAGGCAGCATGCTCCAATGTCCAAGGATGCTTCGTCGTCGTCGTCGTCATTCTTCGGTTCCTTCTTCGCTGAAGCGTTCGTTTCAGCTGGTAAATAGATATGAAATGTAGCATCTGTTAATATACCATTGCAGCCTGTCGAATCTGTCTCGCATCAAAGTGACAGTGATAACGTTCGTCCACGGTGACTGACGAAACAAGCCGTCGCTTACCTTGCTGCTGATGCAGCTGCTTCTTCTTCTTCTTGTGACGACTCGTCATGCTTGTCAATATCAAGCAGTCACTCTTCTTTCTTCTGGCTTCCAGTCGGCTCAATGGTCAATCGTTTTACCCTTATAAACTAACTGCAGTCGGCCGAGGAAGGACCTGTCGGTGGTCGTCGCCCTTGTGAATGACAACATTCGTGATGACGGAGAACGAGAAGCGCGCGCCGGTTGATTCGACTTGTAACCTCAGCGCTAACTGTGAGTGGCACGACTACCGTAGTACTCGTACCAGTTAGCTAACGTACGTGCTGCACGACAACAGTCCATCGCTTACTGTTAGTTCGCTTGTTTACCATACACGTTTGTATTGCAACCACTCCAATGTATTTAACAAAATGCAAACTAATAGTAAAATGTAATACTCGACGCCCTAACTAAACCTAACAGCAACTTCACAGTTGTCAAACCCAGAAGTTCACCATGACTCGGTCGTTGGCACTGGCGCCGGCTCAGGATTCGCGTAACCTGTAAACACGTTATTGTGAAAGGTTCCCTTTAAAACTTGCGCCCGACGGTTGCGGTGCTTGTTGGAATCTTTAAAGGTGTAAGTTCCATGCCCGTGCATGCGACCCGCCTGCAAGTCGCCAAGGTAAACGTCGCCACTTTCCACAAACTTGAGGACGCCAACGCCATGCGGCTTGCCACGAAACATTGGACCAGAGTAGACAGCTGCCCTAACGCTCCCGTCGGCTGCAGTCAATGAGACTGCATGACCGCGAACGCGCGTCGAGGGGTGTGGAGGTGGCGTCGACGCAGATGCGCCCGCAACACTGCCCAAGTCAGCGTCGGGTCGATGAAGAGAATGGTTCCCGCCGCCATCGGGACTGCCATCCTTGTCCATGTTTGTCAAAGTCGTGGACTGGTGGTCTGGATACAAGTTGGTCAAGCCAGAATTGACCGAAACGTTGCAGTCATCGCCATGGTACACTTCAATCTGCTCAATCGGCAAGTAGCTAGAATTGTCGGCTTCATTATGAGGCTCGTGATCATCGTAGACTGTAACTGGTTGCTGCAGCTGCAGCGTCATGTTGTTCTGGTCTTGCGGCGTGCCAATGTTCTTGTAGAGACTCGTCAAGTAGTCCACTGGCTGTTGTTGCTGCTGTACAGTTTGCTGCACCATGAGCTTGGCTCGCAAGGCTTGAATCTCGGCTTGCTGCTGCGCGATTATTCCTTCACTTTGCGACAAGCAGACACGGCAGTTTGGGAGTCGGCAAAATTCGCGATGCGTCAGTAGGGTATTCCGCTCCCACCTTTTCGAGGTTTCTTCCAGCAGGCGATTCAATGCGCTGAGCGAATCTTCGTCGTCGTCGTCCTCCATAACATCGTCTTCGTCATAGTCTTCACCATCGTCTTCGTCTTCATCATACTCGTGAGCATTAGTGTCAAAGGAGCCAATTTCGTAGCTTCCAAGATCAGCTTGTTGGACTGGATGATTCACAAGGACCAGCGCCGTGGACAAATGACGCTGCAAATCCCAAGCAGCTTCATCGTCTTCAGTATTGGAGCGGCCGCGGACCGAATTGTCAGTCGGCTCGCTGTTTTCGCCGCTGCTGCAGCTTGTGCAAGTGGCGGCTGTTCCGGTGCTTTCCGAGTAAAAGAGGTGCGGCGGACGAGTCAAACTTGATGATGCTGCGGGTCCATTCGTCCTTGCCGCCGATGACTGAGATGCGAGCGGCGAGGAATCTAGAGAATTCGTTTCGACATTGGACTTGCGGAGCTGTCCTGGAAAAGATGAATCTCCAGATTGCCCTGCATTCTCCTGCAGAGGAACTTCGAGCGCCGCTTGCTGCTGCTGTTGCTGCTGGCGTTTTTTGCGGTTTAAATGATTCAAATACGCCGACGTTACCGAGTTACGCGGAGGACGAAGCGCCGTGATTGCAGTCATGATACTAACAGAGACTCTAGCAGTACTTGCTGTAAAAACTACTTGCGATAAATAGACTTGAGAAAGCAAGCAATTCACTTGTCTCGACTTGCAAAAGGAGTGGGTGCGTTGTGCCTCGCACATCCACTCGTTGGTGGCGTGGCGTGGCGTGATTCAAACCAATCGACGTTGGTTTCGAATGGCACATGAGAGGCTTATGTCGAAAGCATGCGGAGTATACCTGCCACGCCAATTTTGGTGAATAGCCAGCCAATGAATGCTCGCCAATGCATGTGCCTTCAAAACGTCAAGGTTCGCACTTGAATCTTGCTTGATTTTGTGACTCCCCATGGTACCGGTAGGCCATTTCCGTCGGTCCTTCGAGTTTGAGAACATTCGACCATGGAGGCTTGCGACAAATCGTCTTCGGTCGCATAGTACACGGTAGTGACAAGCTCGATATAGTTTTGGCAAATTGGATATTGACGCTTACCAAACAATACAGTTTCTCTCGCGTCCCTCTTGCCCCGTACTTGCGATTGATATATGATATTACTGATACGGCGGTTTCTAACGTGGTGGACGAAGAGTGATTCGAGTACGAATAAGAAGTTACCGCTACTCGGATATATATGTGAAATTAGGCTACAGTAAATGAAAACCGGGTGGTTCATGGTGCTATAATGGTATTTAAACTTCCGGCTTCCGAAGTAAGGCAATTTTTGGATCCTTCCTTTGGCGGCGGCGATGCTCGAGCTATTTAATTCGGTTAACTAAAAGGCCTAATACAAGTGTCTGTGTACCCACTTAGCTTTGGGACTGTTAGTAAACTCTAAAGAGCTCGTTTTGTCGCGGTACCAAATTCAATGATACATGATGATGCCGACTGCCGATACTGCTGACGGCAGACGGCATATTGGCTGTCAGCACTTGATTAGCTCATTCGGTTCTGGATGAAGACGGCATAGCAAGTCGCGTATGTGAGATTGTGATCAAGTAATAAGCCAGGGTCATGGAAAAACTTTCTCAAAGTCGATTTCCAAGGCGTGTGGCGAATGGTCATGGTCGGCGCACGGCGCGCTTGAAATAACGAGTACCGGTCTAGACTCGCCCGGCTCGGTTACGACACAAACCTGCTTATTTAACCATCGCTGCCTGCTCGCTAGCGATTCCAGCGAATCCATTATTTTTTTGTCGTCATGAATCCGGCCACCAAGGCTTGCAGCTACTAGCACCTCGACTGCGTCTTCCCAGGCAGGCCTGACGACTGAAAAGGCTAGGACTGTACACTGCAATCGTCCTTGTCATGTTGGCAAGCGTAAGAAATCGAATTGCCCAAGGCGATTTGCTTGGCACCAGGTCGATCAACATTGGATCATCGGCTCCATCGGCGGCACCTTCCAATTCCGGCGGCCAGTGGCCGTCCATTATGATGGCACCACCAAGCATTGCGAACGACGGAGGCGATTTCTACGATCAAATTCATTCAGAAATCAAGGATCTGCGGAGTCGCGTTGATGTGAGGTTAAGAGACGTTGTTTCAAATGGAGAGAATGAATTAGACTTTCTCACCGAGCAATTGGATGCACTGAAAAGACTGGAAACAGAGGAAGGGATGATAAACTTTGCAGCTGAAATGGAAGCCCGCAATGATTTTTCTAACAAAATTTTGGTTGCTGAGTCTCCCTTGGACGATGCATCGGAGGGAGGAAAATCGTTTGACGATTTGCAGATTTCATCCTCGGCAGCGACTGAACCAGCGAATAATCGCCGGCAGATTGCTATGGCGCGACGACTACACAAAATTAACTTCCCCGACGAAGACACTATTGCCGAGTCAGATGCTGAAACGGAGGAATCCTCCAAGAGTGACTACGTTTTTCAAAACTCCATGATCATGGACAAACCGCAGGCTGCAAGGAAAAATGACGCCGTCACAAAAGCACGTGAGCTTGCCAGCCCAAAGTTTCGACATTTCTTTCCAGACAAAGAAACAGACAATAGAATCAGTAACAAAGCTACGATGAAGAGCCTCGTGGACACTCCCTCAGAGTCAAGCGCCATTGTGCCAGTGGCAATAACTCGATCTCCGTACGCAAGTCAAATGCGCGCATCCGTACAGCCGACAATCTATAACCGGCAGCAGTCAAAAGGTCAAGTAGGTGATTCAAGACCAAACATGAGTCAAATTCGCAACTTGTCCCAGCACGTTCCGTCGCTGCTGGATGGATTAGAAAGCCCAAGATCACCTCAGGTGACGCGCGAGCGCGAGCCGCCTGATACAGAGGTTGTCAGGCGTCGAGCAATTGTTCCTGATCCAAGTGGGGTCGACAACCAGCTGGCAATAAGTCCATCGCGCAGCGGACGTTACTTGCAAAGGAGCGACATAAGTGCCCAAAAGAACACAGGGCATCGCGATTCACAGCTCGACGAATTCATGTCATCACTCGATTACCTCGACAAACAACATCAAGCGTCGTCTGCTGCAACACCACAAATTTCTCCTCATCCGTCACATACCCCATCAGTTAAATCCAGTGAGTCTGTTGAAAATCGCATTGTTGCAATCGACAGTAGTGATCTTTATAGCACGGCTATGAGTTCTGCTCTTAGCGTGGCACAATCCGTCGCCAGTCAAAGCTGCGCCTACAAGGCCATGAATTTGGAGTCGCTGGCACATAGCTCAGTCACTGATAGTATGGCGCTCCACTCAGAGACTGACATCTTCGCCAAAATCGCAGCTGGCAAAACCAACGGTGTCGTGCGGATAGAAAAGGTGCAAGGCCGCGCGCTGTGCGACCCATACGGTGACCGAGGACGTTATACTGGCATTTTGGTCAAAGGCAAACCATATGGACATGGAACTATGCACTACGACGACGGTCGCAGCTACACTGGTGATTGGAAGAATGGTCGATGGCAAGGCAAGGGGCGAACGCTGTTTGTGAATGGTGATTTTTATGTGGGTAAGTATGTCAAGGACCAGCGGCATGGTCTTGGTCGATATGAATGGAGCGACGGTCGAGTTTACGACGGCCAATTTATCAAGGATCGAAGGGAAGGCAAAGGGACGTATACATGGCCTGATGGCGCTATATACGCCGGCGATTTCAATGCGGGACATCGGCACGGTCAAGGATGCTACAAATTTCCAGACGGATCAGTATACACAGGTGAATTTAAAGAAGGAAAGTACCACGGAGTCGGTGAATGTATATGGGCCGACGGGCGATGGTATCGTGGCGAGTGGGCTGAGGGCCATGCCCATGGCTACGGCGTTGAGGTCCGACCTGACGGCACGATTCGCCACGACGGCGAGTGGAAGAGCGATCGACCAGTACGAAATGGGAAGGAGCTGAAGGAGCGCAACATTCAAGACAACACCCGTAGAAAGAACAAGATTCCTGAAGGTGACCGGCCGAAGCGACGTTCGGCTCACCCACCTTCGCCTGGAATGAAGTCAAAGTTCATCTACCAAATAGATCCATAGCTCCAATAATTTTGAATTGTATGAGACTTACTAAAGGCTTGGATAAATATCTTTGTACTACAGACAGATTTACATGACAGTTATACATTGAATAATTAAATGCCCATCATCATCAGATGATCGGTTCGTCCTCGCGCCATAGGCCGTCGTGGCGAACGGTTCCATCAGAGAATGTTTCGATACCTTTGCCATGCGCCATCCCGTTCAGCCATTCACTGTTAAATAACAATATCGTTAGACTTGCAACCAAGCGCGAAACACCCGTTGCGTAATGATTACATACCCTTTGTAACACCTGCCATCCTCCCACGAGCAGACGCCATAGCCACTGTATCTTCCGTCCTTCCATGAGCCTTCGTACTTGCCGCCATCGCTAAATGTGTATTGGCCTTGTCCTTCCCGCTGTCCGTTGCGAAACTCTCCCTCGTAAACTGCCCCATCGGGCCAAATAAACTTGCCCTTGCCGTGCCGCTTATCCTCGCGAAACATTCCATCGAAGACACGGCCATCGTGCCATTGATAAATGCCTCTCCCATGGCGTTGATCGAATCGATACTCGCCTTCGTATGTATCGCCATTCGCGAATGACGCTCTTCCAAAGCCATGCCAACGCCCATGTCTCCATTCGCCTGCATACGTGCGCTTGTCCTCGTGATATACCATTTCTCCGTATCCATGTGGCATGCCAGTCGATCGCAGAATGATTCCAGTATATTCGCCCTTGTCGCCATAGGGATCCATGATGGTTTGCTTTTGCGCCTTGATTCGGTCTTCCCCAAATGTTGACGAGGCTACTGTATGTCCAACACTGGCGTTGTCGTCGACAAATGAAACTCCACCTGTCCTACTCTTGGGCGACTTCGGTTTTTGCGGCAAGATGGCTCGAGCGGCAGCTGGGTTCGTACCGGGCGAACGCGGTGGCAGGTTACGAGGTTGTCCATTCGATACGCCAACGACATTGTCACTCATCGCAACGACTGGTCGAGGAGGTGTGGTTGGATAATCTAGTTCTTGAGAAGTATCATTTACTGCGGCGTTTCCCTTATTGCCACTCGCACCGAACTCTGGAACCTGCGACTTGTTTTGATGCTGAATGTGCAAAGGTATGCTCGTCCCAAAAGTGATATTCTCCTCCAGTGGCACTGGCGGTGGTGCTCCTCCGTCAAATCCAATGTCCTGAGGAATCGATGCAGCAGCGAGCGAATACTCGTCCAAGTCGGATATTTGATGCGAACCTTCCACTTGTCGCAGTTCCTTGTTCCAATCAGGTTCACTATAGTTGTTGGAGGCATTCTCGTGCTCCTGATCCTGTTCCTGCACCTGCTCATGGTTTGGCCGACTCACTGGCCCTTCAAGAGCATCATTACTCTGTTGACTGCTACCATAGACAACGCCGCCGCCAACAGCCTGGCTACCAAGATCGGCCACATTGTTCCTTCGCGGCGACGCATTCAGAAGTTCGGTTGCTCGCGAGGTCAGTGGGCCAACCTTACGCTTGTATGCATTCTTTTGTGCCTGTGTTTTGCTTGCCCGCGATCGCCCCGACGCACTATTTGCATCCGACGCCGGCCAAGTGATGCTATTGCTGTCGAACTCATCCTTGCCTTCATCCGACAAGTTTTCGCCCATGGAGTTGCCTGTGCCAACCGACTCATCGTGTGCTTCGTTGCCATTAAGTTGGGGTTGCTGAAGCAAATGACTATTGTTAACATTGCCAGACTCGCTTTCGTTAATGCCCGCACCACTTTGAGACTTTCTCCTATAACTCTGCTGCTGCGCATTGTCTTCAGACGACTGTAAGCTTGACGCCGGCATGAAGTCGGGCTGGAAGAAGGCTGGATCTTCAAACCCATGCCAAGAGTTGGAACTTGGCGTAGGACTGGGCATGAGATTGGCAGCTGGTGGCGGCGGAGGTTGTTGCTGCATCACGATCATTTGCTTGTCTTGGTTATTATTACCAGAAGTGCTCTTGCGTCCTTGTCGAGTCTGCATGGCTGCTAACTTGATGAGCTTAAGCTCTTGTTGCATGCGCTGCTCCTGTTGGTGTAGCTTTTCCGTAAGTAGAACATTATCAAGGCGCAACTGGTTCAAGTCAGCGTTTGCTTGCTCGAGTTGCTGCTTCAATTGCGCATTTTCGTTCTCCTTTTGCCAGATCATCCAATCCTGCATTTGCTGCATGCGTTGGATTTGCATGGTGAGTGCATCGTACTGTGCTGGCGAGTTGTTTGGTTGCACTGGCGGCGGTGGACTCGACCAAAATGAACCAGGCGGCGCTCCCATGGGCGTGCCTCCCGGCGATGGCCCTTGCGGTGGTTGCGATTGACTCATTTGTAGTGGAGTCGTTGGTAGCGCATGTGACTGCTGCTGCGGCATGTGCTGCTGATGGTGTTGTTGCTGCAAATGAGCTTGTTGCTGCTGCTGCTGCTGCTGCATGGGACTGGGAGGCGGCAATCCCATGCCTGGGTATCTTGGCGGCAATGAATGCGAGGTTGGCGACGGCTGACTAGTCGATGGATGATTCTGCTGTTGGTGTTGCTGCTGATTATGGAATGGATTCTGCTGCTGCAATTGTGGCGCAGACGGATGCTGCTGATGCATCATTTGCGTCGGAGCTCCGCCTTGGTTCGCTGTAGAAGAAGCTGGCTGATACATTTGCTGCTGCTGCAAATCGTACATTGGACGTGTCTGGACTTGTACTGGTACTTGCTGCTGCTGTTGCATCTGCTGGTATTGGTGCTGGGTGTTTTGCGACGACAGCACCTTTTCTTCGGAGGAGGTCGCTCGATTACTCCACTGGAGCGTCTCTACTGGGGGTCCTGCATCGACGGAGTGCTGCTGCTGCTGCTGCTGCTGCTGCTGCTGATCTGCATGATGCACCATGGCAATGGGAGGTTGCTGCTGCATATTATTTTCCATGCCGGCATTCCCATCGCTAGCAATATTAGTAGCATTAGGTGCTGTAGTTCCAAGTTCCTGCAATTTCTGCTGCACCAAGGCTTGCTGCTCCTTTAAAACGGATCTTTTTTCATAAAATTCCATTTCACATTCGCGACAAAGAGCGTTCCGATCATCGTATCTTCCGCCGTGTTTGGGACAGGTAAAGACTCGCTCGCCGTGAGCCATTGGCACTAATGTTGACTGCATGGTTGCGTACGTCCCGGCGCCCCAAGAGTCAATCGACTTGGCGTCGCTATTGTCGGCCATTTTATTCTTTTAATGAATATTCCAAGTAGTGTAAGAATAGTGTAGCTCAAGAGTATTCTCACAGTCGCCTACTCAAGTGCAGGAAGAAGGGGTGCGGCTAGAACGGAGCTGATAAATCCACCAAAACGACTAACGCAGACGCTCAACGGTTTCCCTAAATAAAACGCTCGTCAAGTCGCTCACAGCCAATAGACTTCTAGCTAGTTGTGAGTTGTCTGGTTCCTTGTAAGGTCAAAAGACTGCTATGCGAGTGGAATCAACAAGTCCTTTTGAAGCTAGCAAGATCGACAGGTCACACGCAAAACGTGTGATGCGCAAGTCGCGGCGACCGCGAGCGTGACGTCGACACTTATGGTGAATAATGGATACAAGTATCGTACCGGTATCGATTGAGACGCGAGTGATTTTTCGTTTTTCTCGACCATCGACAATCAGCTCGCATTGACGCTCCTGATCGATTCAGATGCATATGTTTACAATAAGTTGTCCCCTGAACATAGTGGGTGCTTGATCCATGCTGTCTGTGTTACATGTAGCATGTGACTATCAATTTTATCTACTGTCAATGAGGCAAGAAGGGCTCGTTTCGCTCGTCGGGAAGAGACAAGAGACTTATCCTTCGGAGTAATATATTGTACATTGATGGAACGAACGAGTCAACGAGGTGAAGGCTTGTAAAGCATGGCTTTGCAGGCAGCCGAGTACGACAAAGGAAGATTATCGACATCAAACACAAACCAGCACAATCAACAATCATTAATCACCACCACCATTCCATATTCCATCCGATGTCATCGTATACTTATCAGCAGTCTTGCGAGCCATCGTTTTTAGTATCAGACTGTAAGTTAATTCATCTTTATCTGGTTGGTACTTTGGAAGAGGGAGTGCCAAGTAACATTCAGTGTCGTCGCGTTAAATCGCAGAGACTGAAACGTCGAGTAGGATGCTAAACGTCTATTGTTTTTGAGGGCATGCACTTTATAAGATCATCTGGAATGCGAACGAGTCATTCATCGAGTGTTCTACCGGAAGTGGGTTTGCTAATGTGGTTTGAGCTGCCGATGGACCGCCTTGCGCCTTGCCTTTAGCAAGCCCCAGCACTTGCCTATTATTCACAAGCGATTGTACACAGAATGAATCGTTAAACTTGCTTTGCTACCACTTTGCTATTGATGCGATTGTCGCAAGACATACTGGTGTTTGGGAAAGTGCTAGGTCAGGAAGTCGGTCGATCGAACTATACAAGCTATTATTGGAACCTGCCGGTACAATTTCCCGGG
This sequence comes from Mayamaea pseudoterrestris, assembly GCA_027923505.1. Lineage (NCBI taxonomy): Eukaryota > Bacillariophyta > Bacillariophyceae > Sellaphorales > Sellaphoraceae > Mayamaea > Mayamaea pseudoterrestris. Next base: position 2,329,628 of record BROI01000001.1, read on the forward strand.
TCGTATAATTCAGAATAAAGCTTGTTGCTCGCCACAAATACAATGTCTTGACAAAGAGTTGCTTTATAAGGAATCGTAGCTGCAATGTCTCACAAGCGAGCTTGCACATAGGCAACGCCAATCGATTAGGGTGACGCTACGGCAAGAGCAACCAAAGTGATTCCGCGTTACCACTTGTGCAGCAGTTCAAACTCCATGTAAACGTGCCGACGTCACGTTTCTCTGCAATGCGGCGCAAGGCAGCTCCACCAACAGGTAGGCCAGCAGGGCCAGTACATAGCTTATCACCGACACGCTCAAGTAGGTCATGGCAAATGTTTCGAGGCGAAAAAACTGTTTCGATGTTTCGCCAAGCTGCCATACAAACAGTACA